>OX123184.2:116651945-117299723 GCA_944739405.2 Euclidia mi
TCAATCCCCCAGGGCAGTGTGATAGGATGCTTACTATTCCTCATTTACATCAATGACCTACCAAAATTTATAGAAGGGCCTTGTGTTATGTTTGCAGATGATATCTCTTTGCTTATGTCATGCAAAAACAATTAAAATTTAAATGAAAAAATACACTCAATTCTCACTAAAACAACAGACTGGATGACAGACCATAACTTAGAAATTAATTACCAAAAAACGAAAATATTACCTTTTTATCCACATCAAAAGACACCACTAAACATCAATTTCAGTTTTAAGGGACTCCAATTAGAAACTGTCAATGAATTTGATTTGCTTGGAGTAACAATAGATACCCATATCAATTGGAAGCAACATATAAGAAAAGTGAGAGCAAATCTTTCAAAATTTTCATATGCCTTGCGCGAGGTAAAAAAGACCACAGACTTACCTACTGCACTTTCTACATATTACGCATATGCTCATTCTTTTCTGAGCTATGGCATAATCCTCTGGGGAAACAGTACAGAAGCACCCACTATATTAACTTTACAAAAAAAACTAATAAGGATAATCTATAACTTAAATGAAACAGATTCTTGCAAACCCTACTTCCAAGACCACAACATTTTAACTTTGCCAAGTATTTATATTTTAGAAATTTGTAAATTCGTTAAGAGATATCCGGAACACTACAGTACAAGAGAAAATATTCAGACAAATTTTATACTCAGACATAGAAATAGATTGAACCTACCAACTTCACAACTTACAATGCACTCCACCAGCCCACTGGTTATGTCCATAAAAATATACAACAAACTACCACAATCTATCAAAAACGAAGAAAAATTTCATTTATTTACTAGAAAATTAAAAGAATTTCTGGTACAAAAAAGTTATTATAGTTTAAAAGAGTACATAGATGAAAAAAATTAAAGTTAAAACATAAAGCTATCTTATATACCATAAAAACGCATAATAATAAAATAATTTACATATTGACACCACAATATACATAAAATACATTTATAATTAAATAATTTGCCTACCTATTTATAAAATTTAATTTGAAAAATAAATATTTTTTTTGCTACAATAATGTTTTACTACAATAATAATACTCTATTATCAAATAATAATGGATTTATAGATACTACATACAAGACATACACCAAATTCATTTTATAATTTCATTAATAAGTAATGTAATGTTGTAATAAAGAATAATATGAGAATTGGTTACTACATATATAAGCACCTAATTTATAGTAATATTAAATATAATAAATATGTTATAATATTCAGAACTTTTATATTCTATTACAAATTTACAAATTTATTTTTATTTAGCAACAATAAATGTTACACAGCGTTTACAAATGACAATAAAAATTCTTTGACAATAATTAAGAAACTATGTAGACAATATTAGGTTCCCTGGCTCCCAAACTAGGTTTATCACCTGTGACTTGGGAGTCAGTGTTCCTCCACGTTATATTTTAATAATTACAAGAAATAATATTTGAATAATTACAAGAAATTGCACAACTAAAGTGACCAGATGTCGGAAAATAAAGATTAGAATATCTTGAATCTTGATTTGTAAAGTATTTAGCAGAGTAAGAGTGTGCGTGTATGTGTTTGTGTGTGTATGTGTTTGTGTGTGTAAGTTTTGTGTGTATGTATTATAATTGTAATATGTTGATAATGTTCTGTATGTAATAGATATTGTAATGTAAAATAGGTATAATTTGCATACATTATATTTACTAAAATAATATATTATTTTAGTAAATATCATCATGATGATGATGATGATATTTACTAAAATAATCTAGCTTCCTCTATCTAGTTTGAAAGTTGCACCGGTGCAAGAAAAGCTGAAAGGATATCGTCTAGCGTGGTATGGGCATGTTATGAGGAGGGATGAAAAGCATGTGACTAGAAAGGTGATGAATATTAGAGTTGAGGGATATAAAGCAAGAGGAAGACCAAAGAAAAGATGGATGGATTGTGTGAAGGATGACATGAATGATAAGGGAGTGAAAGTAGTGTAGAATTGGGGTTTCTGGATCACAGATCCAGAAACCCCAATTCCACACTTGAATTTAACACTATTTTAATTTATCAATTCAATCATTTTAGTCAATTTTCATTTTGCATTACCTACTCGATACTCAGATTCAAAATTGAACCATGATCTCCTTCTGTAGAATAGGGTCATTTACTATAACTTCACCAATAAATAAAACAAGATAATATTTATTTCAAAAATGTATTGCATGTTAATTGTATTTATAATGTTATAGTTTTACACCATTTATCTAAACAGAGAACGTTTTTTAAAGCACATGTTGAATCATGATAAATACAACTATACAGATCATGAGACTGTTCATACTGTTTATACAAGTTTAATAAACTAGGACAACCTTTATCTTCTAAGTTATTAACATTATTATTATTTACTATACTTTTTAACCACAACACTTTTTCAGCACCTTTGGTAAAAATACATTTATCTCTTAAAATATTTATAATCAAATTCTGATAATTGAAGTAAGGCACAATTCCTTCATTCCAGTATATCTTTCTATTGCGTTCAATCCAGCTTACTTGTCGTCGTTCTTGTTTAGTCAAATCGTAGAATGGGAATGGAGCCTTTATTAGAAATACTTGTATTTTTTTATCGCATAATATCGCAATTTCTTTTATTATAAATTCGTTTGCTTCTGTTTTGAAACCTTGAACATCTACAATGGCAATCATGACAGCCTGCGCACAATATTACTTAACGGTTTGTATTCCACAAGTCGATCGTTTATAATTAAACAATATGCAGTTGTATTATCTGGTATTAATGTTGAACATTCAAATTCCAGCCTTACGTCTACCGGCCCCGTTTTTAGACAATCATTTTGCCTCGAGCAATCAATGATAAAAAGTGGAGCTTTTTCCTTAAAATCTTCCAGATCAAGTAAGGGATCGACTGGGCTGTTGTAATACGACTGACGAAATTTCACATACATTTCGTATAATATACTGTACTTATTTTCAGAAAACTTTAAGCCTAACGGTTCGTAGGGGTAATATTGAGAATTCAAAAATAGCGTTACGTTTGTTACGTCACAGTGATCAAATAGGGAACTGTCTTTTGATTTATTACTTTTTCTATTAGTTTGTAAGCAGAAAATTACATATCTTGGTTTTTCTAACTGTGAAGCCGTTTTAACTGACCAAGAATGCTTTGTAGATTTGGGGAGTATAGGATATTCATACAAATCCCAATTTCTAAATGCCATTTGAGTAGATTTATCTTTTTCCAAATATTTCAATAGTGTTAGTCGTTCCCGATCTGAGACTTTTATATGTGGCACCCGCCATTGCACTCTTTGAATATCTATTTTAAAATGAGTAATATCATCACTAAGTATGACACTGTTTAAATTTGAATTGCTTCTATTCATTATTAGTTCATGTTTACAATTAATTATAATTTTATTATAATCCTCAGCAAACCCGAAAATTTTATTTAACGGTATTACTGCACTAAAATGACCATCGCTTTTAAATCCGGCCAAATTCCAACCCCATAATGCAGCTACTTTATTTTCTGCTTCGTTTAATGAAATATATGACTTTATTGTTGAAGTTATGCCATAATTTTTCATACGATCTATTTCAATTCCGTTTATTTCGTATCTGATGTCTTGAAACAAAAACATAACAGGATTATTAGTGAACGTAACAGGTTTTTTGATCGGATTCCCATCTTTTCCGATGAGCTTTGCTTCACCTTCGATGTAAATTGAGCTGGCTGATGGCAGCACATATACCTCTCGTCTTGTTGGTGTACGGGAATTCTGATTTCATCATTTTCTCTAAAACTGTTATTGTAGGGATTGTAAGAATGGACTTCGTAACTTTCAATCGAAGTATCAAAGTGTGGTAACTCAGCAACCTGTAGTATATTCATATTTGGAATCCTAGGGCTTTAAGAAAATCTTTATTCGGTTTCGTCAATTTCTTCACTTGATTGCTACGTCTTTGCACCTTAAATGCTTTAGAAGAAGTAAGGCGTTTTATATTAACTGCAGGGCTTTTATAATACAAGATCATTTTGTCTTTTTTAAATGAAGGCGTAGTTCAATTTGTTCTTTTCCAAAGTCAATGCACTGACCGGACTGATCAACAATCTTAATAGATATAGATGTAATTAATGTTTTGTTTACAGGAAAATAAATAACGTTTTGTGGTGATTCTATGCACCAATTACCTGTAGCAGTATTAGCTATAAATTCGTGAATTACATGAACTGGTAATCCGTTGGAGTAAGAACCGTACACTAAATCACATTCAATTCTAATAACAGGTAGAATATTATCACGAAAATGATGTACTGAGTTTAATACAGAAAAGTATAGTAAACCACACTCATATTGACCAGATAAACTCAAAGGTGGTTGAAAGTATGAAGTCAATTCTGATTTATTTCCGGAGATAGTTACCGTTATAGACATGCTTACATACTGAACAATGCTGAAGTATCTTGTTTATTTTATCTTGCACCCATCCCAAAAATTCTTCAAAAAGTTTAAGCAAAGATGCCCGCAATTAAAAGGGTGATCACGTTGTATATTGTCATAATTATAGCTTATATTAGAACCTAAGTATCTTATAAATTCTTTTGGGGGTTTAAGATTACCATAACTATCAAAATATTCTATGTAATCATTATATTTTACATAGGCTACCCAATGAGAACCGAGATTTTTGGAAGTATCTAAATTAATGACACCACATTCTTTTTTAAAAGGTTGTGTTGGGAGTTCATCTCGCATAAAGACCCCTCGAAAATAGGGAATACTATTTCCATATTTCAAAATGTCTAAGTTAGATAAAGGACGATTGGGTAGCCGATACTTTAGTTTTTTTGTTTCGATACGTAAATCCCTAGTCCATTTTTATGAGGTTTAAGATGTAATCCTCTTCCGATGCAAAGAGCTTCCATTTTCTCATTATGCCTCTTCAATTCAGCGAAACGCTTTTTAAACATCTTGTATTCATTAATAGTTTTAGCAATACCGGCCGCACCACCTGCTAAGGCTCCAGTCGCCGATAATCCCGCAAAAATTGGAATTAAAGGCAGTACTCCACCAGTTTTTGGTAAAGGAATAATACGAGGAAGTTTTATAGACGAATCATCAATGATTTCTCTTGTAGCAGCCATAGCTAATTCTATTGCTTTTTCCCCGCATTTTGGCTTTAATTTTTGTATATGTTTTTTTGTTTTAGAAATCACATTCTTAAATTTATTTTTCAAATCAAGCTTCATTTTTCTTAAATATTTTGTTTTACGATCATGATGTTTTAAGCCAGCACCAGTTTTAACTTTAGCCAACATAGCTTTATTTACTACATGGGCTGCAATCTTTTCACTTACACTCGCATCAGAAGCAACCGTGCGTTTCCTTGCCATTTTCATTAAAACTAAATCTGCTTTATGTCTATCTTTCAAATTTGAAGATTTGTGATAGGCAATATCGTGTTCTTTGCAATATTCGTCTAATTTATTTATACCCTTATCACCACGTAAAAGTCTTTTCTTTAATTTGGTACCAGGTCCACAATAATTGTATCCTGGTATATGTAATTCAAATGGTAAATTATTTATAAACCAATTGAGAAGACTAATCTCTCCTAAACACATTATAATACTGATTGATCATGAAAATAATGTTTAATATATAGGTTTAATTACAATATATTCGATTTATTAATCCAGCTGTTTTCAGAGCAGGGTAAACCTAACCATTTTACCAAAACCTCGTTTCCTTTTCTTCTAAGAACTTTTTCGACTAAGTATACATTAGGATGTTTTGTCTTTTGAAGTTCTTGAGCGTAGAATGCTCCTAAAATGGGATGACCTCTGATTGTGTCTTCAATTAAATAAGTGACAGGGGTTGTGTTTTGTATTTTTCTAACTTTAAATACTTCTGTCGACCAGTTGGGAGTGTATCCTTTTTCGAATGTACCTTTGTATTTACTGATTCGCACATAATCCCCTACTTTAAACTTACTCTTAGTATTAACTTTTTTTACTAACATAAGATATCTTTTTAATACAAGTGCTTTATTAATATCACTAACCTTTGCTGGAATTTCGTCAATTGTTCGATGTTTGGTGTGGTTATATCTATATGTAACGTTATTGAGTGTTTTATTTATCCAATTATAATTACCCTGTAAACTAAATTCCTTGTATAATTTAGATTTCAATGTTCTGATAAATCTTTCAACTATTGAAGCTTTCTTTGTCGAGAAGGTTGAATAATGATTAATATTATATGATTTCATGAGAGAATTAAATTTGTTGTTATAAAATTCTGTTCCATTATCAGTTTGTAGATTATTCGGGATACGTCCTTTATCCAACAAAAGTTTAAATGTATTATATACGTCGTCTTTATTCTTACTTTTCAAGGGAAAAGTCCAAGCATACTTAGAAAACGTATCAATAACGGCAAGAATAAATCTAAAGCTTTTATTTTCCTTAGAAACTGATTGCATATCAATTAAATCTGCTTGCCATAAATCATCTATATCCTTCATAATAACTTTTCTACGTGGAAAATGTATCCTCGCATTTTTATGAATTTCATTGACTATATCGGCTTTGCTCATAATAAGTTCGGAATTTATCTTATAGTTTGTATAACTCTGAAGCGAGTAGTACCTACTAAGAATTCAACAACCAGATATGCGGGAAGTAAAATATCCACGTTGCGTTAACAATAATTGGCCAATGATCATAATGAATGACTGTATAATACTAAAATAAAAACTATATAGCACATCTATTTATTTATTCCTTTATTACTCGAGCTTCTTTCAATTCTTCAATTATTGATAAAATTTCATTATCGTGATTCGTATTACCAGCATCTCTTGAAGCTATCAACAATTTTAACCTTTCAACCAATTCATTAGGGTCATCCCAATATACCAAGTCAGTTTGGGTTTTATATTTCTTGAGTTTAGGCAAACTACCTCCATGTTTGATATGATATTTATCATTCGAAATATTAGAAAACAAGGGTTTGATTATATCTCGATATTTATTTCCTTTATCACCTCTCATTTGACCCTTAGGATTAAAATCTCTCTTATGCGCATTTGTTTGAAGTAATATATTTTTATATACAATTTTATCTTCGCTCGTTATTGATGTCAGATCAGGTTTTTTTCGAAGCAAAAGTTCTTTCAGGCCTGGAGTTAAATTGTAAGTTTTGTCGTCAATTTTTACCATTAATATATTATTTGCATCCAAACTGTCAATTTTTGAAAATGATACTTTTGAGTTACCTATCATTAATTGGTTATTATCAGTTCTTATTCCAAATGGTACATTTAGACCCTCATAAATTCCGTAGACATCTTCACCCTCTAATGACATTTCTAAATTATTACCTTTTTCTTTGCTGTTAGATGCACTTGCAATATTTAAATCGGCATCATAAAAATCATCACACTTAGTAGAACAACTTTGAATACTTTCATCTGATTCAAATACTTCTGAATTTGTCTCATTTTTTATTAGTTCATTATACAGCGGTTTCTTTTTTAAATTCACTAATGTTTGGAGAGCTCCGAAACAGGTTTTAGTATTTTATCGAGGGATAAATTCATTTCATATTCCTGGTTTTTCATCTGTTTTAATTTATTTTTTACTGAGTCAACAGACTTAATTAATTCTAATTTAATTTTTTCCTCCATATTATTACTCGACACTGTATTCAACCAGAGAATTGATAACACTGATCATTTTTAACGAATGTATTTATTTATATCTTCAGTCAAAATATAAAACCGATTTATTATTTTCTGTCTCTGAAAGAACTGACATGATCATAAAAATGCTTTTTATTAGTTATTCAAAATTTATATAGTTGTCAAATGATTGTCTGTATCTGCCATTGTTTAGTTCACAGTCTTTATTAATAGTCAAAAAATCGTACGGTGTCAGCCATATTTTAGAACAAATATTCTTGAACTTAGACCAATCCATATCAGAACTAACATGTTCATCATAAATATGCTTCAAGTTCAAATCATCCTGTTTAAAAATAACTAGAAAATTAACATTGTCACGTAGCAACTGCTTCGGTACTTTTGTATAAGTCTGAGACAAATAAAAACAATCTATTCCTCTATGCCTTCCCATTGTATAATAATTCCGTATATTCATTTGTTTTTCACCAACCACATCATCAAATATTATTATAGAATTTGGTAAGGCGTCATTAGGATGAATAACGTCCTCATCGAATTCAAAAGTGAACAGTTTTACTTTTGGTACTCTTGCTAAGATTTGTTTTAGAAAACAATATTTTGGTTGTAGGCTTGTTTTGGAATACAAATAAACATTTTGAAATTTTAAACCATTTTGATGTATTAACAAGCTAATCATGACGTTCGTTTTTCCACAATTCGAGGGACCGCATATTATACATCGTATATTGTTCGGTAGAAGTACGCTATGTTTCGGATGCAGTTTATTTTTTTTCACATCAATATTTTTAACTTCTAAGGATACTGGATGCTTAACCCACTTCATATTTAAATCTAATATATCAAGAACATTTGCAGCTGTATTTATACTATTTAGGGCATCTGAAATCATTCTTTTTCATGATCGACGTTTCATGTAGGAATAAATATTATAGTGGTGAAAATATTAGCCAGTCAACAACATTGATACCGAAGCTGACTGCCCAGGACGCGCCGGACGTACCTACTAGTGCTATAAGTATGTAGCGTCACTCGAGGAGGCTATTTTCATGCATCCCATGCATTGTTTATTAAACATAACCAGATAGTTCCAAGTCAGATATTAGAATAATACGAGTACAATAATAATAATAAGTAGAGGTGTTGGAATAAACATTACAATATATTAAAATAAAACACATAATTATTCAACTTATCTTATATTTTAGTCTTGTGTGTAGTACATAATCTATACATAATATTCTTAGAATTAAAATTATAATTAAGTACTTATGTTAAACATATTTTTTATACAAAATAAGTCAGCTGTTAACAAATGTGGCTGGAATGACCCCAAGGCACAGTGTCAATTTGATTTCTCAGTGTATACCTCTTATCATCTATTCTATTTAAGACTACTTTATTTACTTCTTGAGAGAACAGTACATGTTTCATTGATTTTATCATATTCATTTTACACTTTAGTGTTAGGTTTTTAAATAAAACATCTTTATAGTTATACAATGTTAAACGCTTAGAAATAGGTTTTGATACGCCTTTAGCTTTATTTATTTGTGTGTTTAACGATTTAATACAATACAGCTTTGCTCTTAACCCTATAAATTCACTGATTGGATCTCCTCCTAATTCGTCTTTAAATAATCCAGGTACTCTTTCATTTACTTTTGCTATACAATAAGGATTATTAGTTTCAAAATTACTTGTATCATAATGTGAAATATTATCACGCATATCTTTATAAAAATTTTCAGTATGTATTAGATACAATAAACTGTCTGTATCAGTATAGCATAATTTAACTTTATCACCATATTTACTCTTAATGATATTATAATGAAAATTGTACACATGTTGCTTGGAGTATTCTAACACCGCAAATCCAATATATATTGGTCTATCTAAAATAAGTTTCTCTGGGTTCAGCTGTACGGCTAAAAAGTTTTCGTTGAATACAGTAATATTTTTTAAATTAGGCTTTGTAATTATTTTTTCAGCACCTATTTACTTTATTCGTTTTATTCAAATGATCACTCCATTTGGTTATCAATTTAACATCGACATGTTTACGTTTATTTTCAATTGTTTTACCAAATATTGAGTTATTTAAAAGTTTAAAGAAGTCTCTTTCAAAGAATGTTGAAGCAGCCTGTCGTAGCGTAGTATTCAAATCTATATACTTTTTCAAAAAACTTTCTTGTCTAAAACAAAGTATTCTATGAATTTTTCTTAAAATTAGACCATTTTTAAGACATTCTTTTAAATGAACATAATGAATGATGTAGTTATATTTATCATACAAATTTGCAATTAATTTTTGTGTTTTCCCTCCAATAGGTATGAATTTCTCAGGAGCAAAAGGCAAATCACTATGTGAATTATGTAAATGATCTGGATACTCTATATCTACTTCTAAAAATAGCCATAATCAGCGTTATCTGAAATATCAAATAAATTGAAATTATTTATTTCGTAATGTGACATGAATTTAAATTCTGAAATTGGTAATTTTCGTGTCATTGCATATCCATATAGATTATTACAGTCTAAATACATTAAATATGAGGATGGTTTGGAATTATCGAAATGAGGTAAATAAATGTTATTAGCTTTGGCGTATCGGTGAGAGCATTGAGCCAACCCTCCACGGATACCTTTTTCCAACATATTATACATTTCTAAATCATTAATTAATTCTAAGCGAACACCAGTGTAAAGAAGCATAGCATCCCAACTCAATCCAGGTGATGTTACGTAATACGCAGGATCGAGTTTATAATGCAACAAACAAATTTTCTGAAATTTTCAAATACATCACATAATAATAGAACATCACACTTTAAATATAAGTCAGTATATTCACCAAGAGAATTTATGTTAAAGTATTTCCACACTGTTTGAGCATGTTGATAATCATCATCAGATATATGTTTCAACTGTAAAGTGTTATAAAAATCATCCTTTGCAGGAAGTTGTTTTTCTTCGTATTTCTGCCATGAACAAATATATTCATAAGGATAAATACCTTTCTTTTGTAATAAATTGAATTGCTTTTTATCTGGGAAATACGATGATAGATGAATAAAATCACTTTCTGTTAAACTTTTACTCAGATTATCAAGACTTGAATTTAGAAATTGAAATGAATCTATAAATTTAATTTGAATTGGTTTGTTTCCTTTTCCTGTATTTATTATTTTAGTTATGGTTAAATATTTTTCTTTAGTTTCTGCAATTATTTTTATTTCACCATCATATTTAGATAATTCTGTTATGAATATATGAGAGTCATACCCAGCCAAATTATGGAATATAATAGGTATAAATGGACACACTCTATACATTAAATTACAATGCGAATGTGCTGCACCTCTATACTCGCCTGTAATGTGGTCATGATCACAAACTTTATCGTCAAATAATAAATCATTACATATATGACATAAAGTTGCTTTTAAATAACAATCAATTTGCTCGGTCGTGAGAGGTTTCATGGGTTTTTTTTGTTATTAAAATATTATGAATTAACTTTGCCTCTTCTATCAATCTTTTAATGAATACTTCCACACAGTCAGATCCTCTGTATGTTACAAATTTATTCAATCTGCTATCATGTGAGCAACATACATAAAATGCAAAACAAGATGGTTCATGTAATTTATTTTTAACTGTATTTTTATTATTCTCTTCCTCTTTATAGTTCAATAATATACTTTCAAAGTCAGCATATATAACAAAATTAATTTTTTGCTTTCGTTCATAATTTTTAAACTGTAAAATACTGTTTTTGTCAGGTAGTATAGTTAAAATTTTAGAGCAATTGTGGGAATGATACTTTGTTTTGGAAGTAAAAAATTGTAAACATGTTTCACATAAGTACATTGTACCTTTATGGCATGACACTTGTCGTCGTACTAGCCGCAAAAGGTTTTTTATCAAACAATAATGACCTGTATTTTTATTTTCAAAATATAACAAGTTAATGTGTTTATCTTTTTTATCACTCGTAATATAAAGAGGACCTGTTACTTTATCACGTTCATCCAATCCATATATATTAATACTTATCTCAGAATTATTTTTTTCAAAAAGTTTAATATCTCTTGGAGAAGGAGGAAATGAAATACCTTGTAAATTAAATATTGAACTAAAATGTGGATAGGAGTTCGTCCTGCACACATTATTTTTGGCTGGAAATAATGCAGCAACTATGCTCCATAAAAAACAGTATTCATCATTATTTTGTATATTCAAACAACTCTTTGTATTTTTAATAGCCTTGGGTAATTCCAAATAAGTACCACCCCGCATAGGGGAATACTTATTTATATTTATCTCTAAATGATTTATAGAAACAAATGACCAACCAGACTCACAATGCACAAATTCGGTAAATTTTCTTTTAAATGTCTCTATTAAATTTAAATATATCTCATTAAAATCAGTACTATGGTATATAATTTCATATTTCGTATTAAATGATTTGAGTTGCTGCTCATTTAATTTAGGTAGTAAAAAATAAGCAAAAAGCTCAAAGTTAACTTTAATGCATGTATTTCTTAATAAGGAAAACTTAATAATTTTAAAGATATCTTTTCGTTTGTCATTTAAGAACATCTCAGGCGTAAGGTACTCGTTTTCTGAATATGATGGATTTAAACGATAAGTCATAATTCTGTTTTTGAATGCTGTAGCAATAATATCAATATTTTTAAACCTTGACTTTATTAAACAATTCGATTTGTGGATATTCGTTCTCTTATGATGTCTGTATTTATGTTCGAGGATATAAATTTTACATTTCTCACAATAAATTGTCTTTGATAAATAATCACGCTCATCAACATTCATATTATATTCGGGGATATCAATTCGACATGTATCAGTATTATCAATAATGTTATCAGAACTTGCTGATGGGTCATCGCTGGGTTGTGTTACTGAAAACAAAAGAAATACGACAGATATCATACTAAATTGTTTAATTGATAATTTAATTATTCGATTACAATGTAAGTTATATAATCCACAAGAGTGCCTACCTACGAAATACAAATAATAAGGTTATAATTAGTACATAATTATTACTATGCTTAAAATAACAATAATAGGTAATTTAAATTATTGGTAGGAGCCTATAAATGTCGGAGTGCAGTTCTTGAAATCCTTTCTAACGCTCGCTATATATGCGTTAAGGTGGCGCCAAGACTCTGAATCGTCATCAGTTTTGTTTTTGACCGTAATAATAGAGTGACGCCACCTATTTACGGGTTGGACTCGCTCTATCTCGTCACATTTATAAATTTTCAGTTCTACATAGAACGCACCTTTCTTCTCCTCGTTAATTTGGCGAGAGAAGCCGTTCGCCAATCTCCTCGTAATATACGAGTAAATCGGTGGAGGCTTCTTGTCAGCCGCCACTTGAAGGTCGTCGTCGTCGCTGTCGTCTCCGAACAAGTCACGAGCTGTTGACTTGGTCACAGGAGTGATGGGATGAATGGTGGGCTTATTCTTCTTGCTCGTGGACGGCTGCGACGCACAGCTTGATGTTGGCTTGCGCTTTTTATTTTCTTTTGGCTTGGCCTTCATCTGCACCTCGTCGGACGACTCGTCCTCGGAGGGGAAAAGATGCTCAGCGGTGTGCTTAGACCTGAAAATTAATAGTACAAAGAATTAGTAAGCAGTCAAACTACATCTTTTTCAATTAGTAAACAGTTAATTGTGTCATCAGATAAGTGAATGAAAGAAATGCTTGAATGATTGAATAGTAAGAAAAATATCAATAATATTTTTTATTAATGTAATTCATTATTAATGTGTTGAATGAAGTTAGAGCGAATGGCATACTCTAACACAGGCAAGAAATGTAATAATAGGGACCAGTATATTAAATAAAAAGTTATTATATAATAGAAGAAGATTAAGTCATTATTGAAAAGTGAATACTTACATTATGGTAGAATTAGGTAGGTAGTAGAGGTAGTTTCAAGTTCAGATGTGACTGCTTCTAGATGAAGATTTGTTGTGATTCAGCTTCGGCAGCTGCCCTCTTAAATAGTTGTAAATCCTCACTATAGAATCCCATTTAAGGAATAAGGAGTACATAGATAAAACGCTTCGTCAACTCTATCACCAAATATGAAAATAGATTATGTTGCATAAAATCACTTAGTAACATATTTGAGATCATATAATTTCTACTTTATGTGCATAGTGCAAGATACAAAATAACATTCAATTACAGCGTATTATGTTTTATTTGTATTAAAAAGCAATCACATACTATAATTGCACCTGGATTTGTCTCCTCTTAGATGAGATTTATTTTTGATCATTAACTAAATATTAGATTTTGTTCACGCATCTTGAAAAAAACTAAACTTTTACATTATATACAATTCAGTTTGATTATGTAGGTAAGTACATGTAATTATGTGATATGTAGTGTTTGTTTTTACCAACAATTGTATAGAAGATAAACCGGTATACTCGTAGTAGATATTTAACGCAGGTGAAAACTAGCTTTAAAAGACCGATATATTTCTCATACCAAGTATAGAATAGAATAATGACATACAAACATACACACATAAAGGTTCTCCTTTTTTAATCTGCGTAGATACAAAAGAGTATTTTATGTGGACTATGCATTGTACACATCCGTGCACTAAGTGCATGGATGATTTGAGTTGTGCCTCCGTGGTACGACGAGAACAAGTGTAAAATGGCAGCCGGGACGCATAATTCGTATGTTTCACGCCGGTTGCTTTGCCGGTTTCGGTAAGTCAGTGTTGTCTTTAATATTAGGAATGCAAGCTGAGGCGGTATGGTGCCGTATTGTCTCGAATATAGAATTACATTGTCACGTTTGAAGTAAAGATAATTTCGTAACCAATTTGAACTTTATGTCTTTAGAAGAGATTTTTTTTTAAATCTATATAAAGGATAAAATATGAGGGGAAAAATAAATATAAATTAGTTGAATTATAACAGCGAGTGAGAGCAAGCAGCCTATCAATATGTCGGTGAGTAATATTTTATTTTATTTATAATTATTGTGTTGCAATTTTTCGTAATGTTCGCACCGTGATTAAATCATGTTTCACACAGCATTATGGTTACCGAGCTATTGAATATTCAATTCAATAACTGAAAAAAAAAAAACAAATACTTGCACAAACACTTTTATAATTCATTTATTTAATTTTATACTAACATAAAATGCGGATGGAATGGCCATCATTCCTGTAAATGACCTGTAGAGAATAGTTTTTGAGTAAGTTATAGTCAAAATAAGTACAAGCAGTTCGATTCCTAGTTGAATTGGTGTTAAATTTATTTCTACCTTTATTTATTCATTCATACACACACCACTCATACCAATCCGAAGGGCCAAGCAGAGGTGTGATACTACATCCACATTTCGCCATTCTATGAATTTTTAGGTGCCACGTAATAGGAGGGGCACGCCTAGTGCCATCATCGGGCACATTTCCAGACTTCGAGCTGCTACTAAGAATTAGGAAAACTCAGTAAACACTTTGCCGATCCGGGAATCGAACCCGGGACCTCTCGATCAGCAGACGCATACGCTATTCATTGGACATTGGGCAGCCAGTATTTTACATAACTCCATTTTGTACTGTTTTGTGTTGGAAAGTATTTTAACAGGACTCATGTTATTTTCAGGACACAGAAGAACTATTCAATTTTATACCCGTGGATCAACCATCAGTTCAACATCATCAGCGACCTGGCCAAAAAACTCTCGGTCTTACTCGCAAGAGATCGAAAACAGAACAAATTATTTTTCAATACATTAAGAAACCGGTCACGCAAGGGACAAAAATAATAAAGATTGAAATCTACGATGCGGACAGTTTCCTAAATTCCCAACAACAGATATGTAACTGTGAAGCTGATGTGTGCGTTCAGCACGTCGTCAAAACTATATTATTTGATGATATATATTCAAGTACAAGAGAATTAATTGCCAAGATTCAAGAGGATATCGAGCCAAAAACATAGGTTTAATAAAATTATACACTACACCGCATAGTATGTAGGTACATACTTACTTAATATCCACTAAGACATATAAAATTTTCGTAAAGATAGGTATGTAATTCATAAGCGAATGTATTTTACTAAAATATTTCAACTAGGTAGGCACTTTGTAAATGATGTAATTCAAATAATTCTTATGTGATTAAATTATTATATTATATAATTATAATCAAATAATGTATGATATTAATAATTAATGATGATAGTTTATTTCATTGCTTGATTGTTTTATGAGTATTTAATAAAAATAATGAAACGATATTTAGTTTTATTTCTACAATTTAGCACAATTTAAACACCTATTGTTTTATACGAGTATATAAGGCAGCGGTCGACAGCGATGAGCACGCATTCCATTCTCATTAGGTCACAAAGTTGAATCGATTACATATCAACATGACATCTTAGTGATTAGATCATATAACGAATACTTACTTGAACGAATAAGCATTGCCTTATTGTGAATAAGTATTTTTCTGAATGATTAAAAAATTATTGAGTAAGAAATTATAATAATGAATGAGATTACTTATAATATTAATTGACTAATAACCCAGTTCACATCAAGTGTGATTCATATGCGAATATTTACGGGTAAATCGATTTAATTATGACTGCCTCCATGGTCCTGTGGATAGCGAATGCGACCGTTGATCGGGAGGTCTCGGGTTCGATTCCTGGGTCGGGCAAAAGAAAGAAGACTAGAATAGCTGAATGATTGAATTGGTGACAAAAAAAAGTCTTATAATTCAAGTGTGGAATTAGGGTTTCTGGATCTGTGATCCAGAAACCCCAATTCTACACTACTAGTGAATAATCAGATGACGGCTGATAGGAGAGAATGGAAGCGAAAGACATTTTGCGCCGACCTCAAGTAAAATGGGAATAGGGCAGGCAAAAGAAGAAGAAGAATCTAGCTTCCTCTCTCCTAGTAAAACCTACTATGCTGTGCCCGACAGGGTCCATAATTGTAACATATATATTTTAAGTACCACCTAAGCAAACATTGTGGAAAGCATTAAATATATTGAGTATTGAGCCTATTGCCGTACCGGGCACGTTTCCAGACTCCGTGCTGCTACTGAGAATTTCGTGACAGAAAAACCCAATAACACTGCCCGAGCCAGGAATCAAACCCGGGACCTCCCGATCCCACGCGCATATTTATGCCGCGAGACCAACGAGGCAGTTTAAAATAAACATAAAAGTAATTAATCATGGCTACACAGACTTCTTCATCATCAAATGGTTCCACTCTCACACCAGGCAACGCAGATCCAAAATCGGCACCAAGTATCTGGAGGAATTTGAGTTCAATATCGCTCATAAACGATAACTGTAGCCCGACCTCCACCAGTTTTATGCAAAGAAGCATTTGATGCTGCAGCCAGCTTTTTTAGTTCATTCCAAAGCCTGGCGTCGAGTACATACGAACCGCGTCGAATCGCGCTGAGTCGCATTTTTTCGTGTGCGTTCATTACAGACGAATCGAATCGAAGTCTGCAGTCGGCGACTGGCTGCTGTAGGTTGTGCTTGTGTTGTCAATGATGGATAGTTCGGACGAAGAAATGTTTTTGTTTCAAATTCCCTTTTTCTTCGCTATTTCTTCTTATATATTTCGTCATGATAATACGTATCTTCATGATCATAAAGTTCAGTATATTTCTAAACTAGCGAAATTAACAGCTCTTCATTCATTTCGATAACTTTTAATGTAGTTATTTACGCCAAGTAGTACCCATCTACACTCATTCGCTGACCCGCGTCGACTAACGGCCCGGTCACGGCCTACAGCGGCGGGCGGCAGCGGCGAGCATTTTCGATGTACATGGCGCGTTTACTGTGACGCGCGCGCGGTCGCCTCAGAGTAAACACGCCATGTACATCGCCTCTGCCGCGCCGATCGCCGCTTAGACCGATCTCGTGACCAGGCCCTAAGGCACGCCGAGTCGAGTCGAAACGTGTCGCCGCTGAAATTCGCCTGACGAGCGATGCGCGCGGTAGATTCGATTCGGCGAGCCGTGGCTCGTCGCTAATGAACGCAGGTTCATAGAAATATATAGGAGGCGACTTTCTGCGTTTCGATTCGGCTCGGCGCGGCGAGGCCAGTGGACGCTAGCCTCAATTCTGAAACAAAAAATATACTTATATACTTATTTGTCTATGATAATAAACAATAAAGTTAGGTAGGTATTTTTGTTCAAATATGAGATTTACTGTACATACTTTGCACCATCCTTTCCAATCTTTTACAGCACCATCACCATGAGAATTTAAACTTAAGGCAATTTCTACCTTCTTTGCGAACGTGGCAGTAAATGTAAATGTAGAAGCTTTAAGTAATTATTTTTTTAAATTGACGTTCATAAGTGTCACTTTGTGATTTAAATGAATAAAGGATTTTGACTTTGACTTTGACTTTGACTTTACCCACATCTTGCGTGAAAATTCCCTAGCTTGGGACGATTTATTGAATCCCAGAGCTATATCCCTTCGCTTATCTAAAAACTGCCACAAGTGCTCTAGCTGGGCGTAAGTTACTCTTCGACGCAGGGTTCACTGTATAAAAAAAATTCGAAACCACTTAGACTGGGTTGCATCATCTTACTTTAAAGCCCGCTCCACACTTCACGCGAGATTCTCACCGAGATTCTCCCCGAGAATTCTCTAGAGAATCTCGGAGAGAACTGCCCTGGGTCCACACTCGCAAGGTTCTCACTACAGTTCACGCGCTCGACGACAATGGACGCTGAAATTGCTAATGCGACAAGCTTGTTATTGTGCGCATTTGCGTATTACAATTACGCTTATATGTATTAAAGACTAGCTGACCCAGCGAACTCCGTATCGCCTTTTTAAGAGTTTTTATTTAGATTAGATTAGATTAGATAATGCTTTATTGTACACCATACACAGAAATTTTACAGAGACAAGAGAGATAGTTAAGTTTACAATTTAAATGCACAATGGGCGGCCTTATCGCTAAAAGCAATTTCTTACAGGCAACCTTTGGATGGACAGAAATAGACTAGAGAAATATAATAATTCAATGGTGTAGTAATCAAGTTACTTGCTTAAATTAACATATACATACGGTGCATAAATACATAATAAAATACATATTAATATACGTGATAATATACATGATACTTAATAATACATACATACATAATAATATACATACATACATATTACAGTTTAGATATTCTAGTAAAATCATGGTATAAACAATGACTTAGTTACTAGCTAGGAAATGTTGTTTTAAAGCCTTTTTAAATATGCCTACTGACTTTGCTTGCCTAATTTCTAATGGCAACGCATTCCACAAGCGCACTGCCTGGACAGCAAAGGATTTACTAAAGAAGTTTGTTGAATGCGTTGGCATATGCAGTCTCAGATTCTCTGACGACCTCAGAATTATTTAACTCCCTTTTTTCCAAGCCCCTTTTCCAAAGTTACCATTGACTTAGCGCTTAATGATGATAAGAGATCATTTCAGAGACTATAAATGATGAACAAACAAACATAGATTTTTATATCATATTGAATTCCCCATTCCTTAAAATATCGGAGACGATACCACAAAACAGGTTTCGCTTGAATGCATTCCAGGAATTTCAATTCTAATTCATTAGTCCAACTAACGCTGCTCATAATCAAAGTGGCTCAAACGGTATCAGTATCACTCAAATAAGTAGGTACAACTACTCTCTTCGGCAACTCGCGCGCAACTGAGAAACGTGCGAATGTGGAGCGTTCATGTTCCCGCCTGTTTCGCGCGTTCTCGGCTCCTTTGTCTCGCGCCAAAAAACCGACACAAACTGGAGAACAATCCGAGAACCTGCGAAGAATATGCGAATCGGCTCCACATTCACGTTTCTCGTGGTTTTCGCGCGTTCGCGCGAGATTCTCCCCGAGAATTCTCTAGAGAATCTCGGCGAGAACTGCCCTGGGTCCACACTCGCAAGGTTCTCAATACAGTTCACGCGCTCGACGACAATGGACGCTGAAATTGCTAATACGACAAGCTTGTTATTGTGCGCATTTGCGTATTACAATTACGCTTATATGTATTAAAGACTAGCTGACCCAGCGAACTCCGTATCGCCTTTTTAAGAGTTTTTATTTAGATTAGATTAGATTAGATAATGCTTTATTGTACACCATACACAGAAATTTTACAGAGACAAGAGAGATAGTTAAGTTTACAATTTAAATGCACAATGGGCGGCCTTATCGCTAAAAGCAATTTCTTACAGGCAACCTTTGGATGGACAGAAATAGACTAGAGAAATATAATAATTCAATGGTGTAGTAATCAAGTTACTTGCTTAAATTAACATATACATACGGTGCATAAATACATAATAAAATACATATTAATATACGTGATAATATACATGATACTTAATAATACATACATACATAATAATATACATACATACATATTACAGTTTAGATATTCTAGTAAAATCATGGTATAAACAATGACTTAGTTACTAGCTAGGAAATGTTGTTTTAAAGCCTTTTTAAATATGCCTACTGACTTTGCTTGCCTAATTTCTAATGGCAACGCATTCCACAAGCGCACTGCCTGGACAGCAAAGGATTTACTAAAGAAGTTTGTTGAATGCGTTGGCATATGCAGTCTCAGATTCTCTGACGACCTCAGAATTATTTAACTCCCTTTTTTCCAAGCCCCTTTTCCAAAGTTACCATTGACTTAGCGCTTAATGATAAGAGATCATTTCAGAGACTATAAATGATGAACAAACAAACATAGATTTTTATATCATATTGAATTCCCCATTCCTTATAATAATAAATAATAATAATAAACTTTATTCAATAAAATAAACATCACTTATTACATAGGAAAGTATTACATTAAAAATAATAAAATTTTATGATTAAGTATAATGTGTATGATAATTGCTTATATTAAATTGTGGTACATTCATGCGTATGTACTTTATTTATAACGGTAATACATTATATTTGGTAAATATAGCTATTTTAATGTTTACCTGAACTAGGCTGTAACACCTGTGTTTCAGGAAAAATCGTAGATAATAATATTATAGGACTATGCTTTTACAAAATAATCATGAACTGCTAATATGTAATAGGAAATAGACTTAATATGATTTATTGTAACTTACAGTAGGTACTTACACATATTTTATAACTGTAAGCAAATTCTCTTTATCAGAGTAGGTCATTGTCATTAGGTGTTTTGTAACAATATGGTGACACTGCTTATAACTTATGCTATATAAATCTAAGGTTTTATTTAATTTATTATATAGGAAAGGTCCGAGGAAAGCAAAGAATCTATTTACATAGACATGTTTACCTCGAGGTTTGATGCAGACTAGATCTTTAAGTCTTTTGCCTGATGGGATTGGTGTATAAGGAAGAAGGGTGTGTTGTTTTAGTATGGTGCGTAAAATGAATAATTGGCGCACAGTTAGAACTCCGGTAGACTGATATAGCTCATAAGTGGGAAAAATGAAAGGACGAAGGGTTGCTACCTTTAAAATAGCTCTTTGGGCTCGTTCCAAAGGCAGTAGGATCGATACCTGTCAGAGAGGTAATCAGTAAACAGTGCTAACTGCTTACCTCGTATACCGACAGATTCAAGTTTCTTTAGCAGTATAGAAGACGATACAGAGTCAAAAGCTTTAGCAAGGTCTAGAAATATCCCAATAGCATGCTGTCCACTATCTAAATTAGATGTAATGTGGTCAGTCAGTTGCTCAACTGCCTGGCTTGTTGACCTGTGAGGCCTAAAACCAAATTGTCTGTCTGAAAGAATGTTGTTGCTTTCAAGATATTTTATTAGTCTATTGTTTATTATTTTCTCTAATATTTTAGATAGCACTGGTAGTACAGATATAGGCCGATAATTATTTACACTGCTCTTGTCGCCTGCTTTGTGCACAGGTATTACAATAGCCTTTTTTGATTATGTTTGTGGGGATGTTATCCCATCCCATCGCAGAAGTATCTTTTAACCCAGTAATGACTTGTATAACTTCGTCTAAATCGGTATGCAGCATAACAAAAGACTTAAGCCTAGAAATAGGTGAGGTGATCGAAGCATGGTTAGTAGATGAATGATCGGAAAAAGAGATTCTGTCTGCTAGATTTTTGCCAACGTCGGAAAAGAATGTGTTGATTTCATCTAGTGCTGCTGTAGGATTTGATCGGTTTTTGAGCAAGTCTAATGGTTGCTCAAATGATTTTGCAGTAAATGAACGCGTTTTTAAGAATTTCCATACTAGCTTAGTGTTGTTACCTGCTTTAGTCAACTGAGATTTATCGTAGTCGACCTTTAGTTTTTTAAGAAGTTTGTTGCAAAAGTTTCTATATCGCCTATATGTTATAGCCAGAATCTCATTTTCAGGTGCCTTTTTAACTTTTACGTGTAAATTATCTCTGTGTCTAATACAGCGGAGAAGACCCGGAGTAATCCATGGCTTTATATTCCGATATTTACGCGACAATGTTACTGTGTATGTATTATTTCTAATTGCGTACTGTATGGAAGCTATTAGGTAAGAGATTGATTCGTTAACGTCGGTATAACAGTAAACTGGGGCAAAATTTGTATTGCGAATGCTTTTTTCAAGGCCTGTCATGTTCACTTTTGTATAGCTAGGTATGCAATTAAGTTTCGCACATGATAATTGTAACGTTAATAAGATGGCTTGGTGGTCTGTGATAGTTGAGTTAGTAACTAAAGTAGTAGATGGCTGTTTAGTTTTAATAATAAAATGATCCAGGCATGATCCACTTTGATGTGTAGGGAAGGTATGCGCCGGCAGAAGACCATGGAAAGAGCAGATATTTAAATAGTCGTCTCCTTGAAGGTTACAATTTCCTGACAGGATATTTATGTTTATGTCCCCCGTAATTATAATATTCTTATATGCTGATAACATACTTAATTCTAAGTCGAGAGATCGCAAAAATGTGTCAGTAGTTTGCGAAGGAGGTCTGTACACTCCTAAAATAGCAGTGTCAGAATTAATTGTAATAAGTAAACAATTACAGTCCTGAATTTGTGGCTTTGCAACAATAACATTTAAGTGTTCTTTTGTATAGACCACTACACCATCATTTTGGTTAATTATGTTCTCAGTTGAGTGTGAGTTGTAGCCATCTAAAGATGGTAAGCAGAAAGCTCGCTTAGACAGCCAGCATTCGGTTAGGACAATTACCATCATCATCATCATCAGCCTTTAACAGTCCACTGCTGGACTAGGCCTCTCCTTTGAAAGGAGGAATTGGCCTCCTATACCACGCTGGCCAAACGGGTTGGTATAGGGTTTGTATCAAGTTTTCCTTCTCTTACAGTGCTGTTCTCTGCATAATATGCTCCCTATGTCGGCTCTTACGTCACCCATGGGACTATATGGGGTGGTGACATTCAGTATTCTTTATCCGTCACCACACGGACTCGTCACCACACGGACTATTACGTCACAGTTTATATTAATGGTCTGTAGGAGTAATTCTAGTGCGTGTATATTCTTATAAATACTTCTGATGTTCTGTGTCATTATAACTAAGTTTTTATCAGACTCCGAGTAATAAACTTTTGCATTCTTCTACTTTGCAAGTTAAACTAATTGATACACAGTAGTTATCTAGATCAATCAGTACTTGATTATCCATAACTACACACATCAACAAAGTCTAGGGATATTTTATATTTCATCAAATATCTAAAAATCTATGAAGAATTTTCTGATACAGTAAATAGAAGAATCATAGATTATTTTAAGGTCTTTAATAAAAATAAAAAACATATCGTGTTTTTTTTTTGTTTTAAATAAAAAAAATAATTTTTTTAATCATCATGGAAAATTAGTATGATAACAACAAACATTTCTTCTTAAAAAACTATTAATTTTAATAAAAATGGAAAAAATCTTGTAAAATCTAATCATTAATAATCAGTGTTGCCACCTCTTATATTGATTACACATCGACATCGATTGTTAATACTTAAAATTAAATTGTCAATGTCTTGCTGCGGTATGAGGTCCCATGTCCTTTGCAAGTGTTCGTAAAGTTGTTGTTCAGTCGTCAAATTTGGTGGAAAATCTCTCAAAGCTTTTCGTTGTAACATGTCCCAGGCATGCTCGATAGGATTTAAGTCGGGCGACTGTGCAGGCCAATCCAAAACTTGAATATCGTGCTCTCGGAGAGCGGTCGATACCAGCCGCGCCGTATGGCAAGGAGCATTATCGTGCATGAGTAGAAATTCATGGCCTATTTGAGTTCTGTGTGGGACAATAACGGGCTCTACTACCTCCTCGTGGTATTTTTGTGCAGTCATGCTGCCTTGGATCCAAACGAGTTGGGTTCGTCCGCCAAGACGAATTCCTGCCCACACCATGATTGTCCCGCCTTGGTATGGGTGGACCTCCTGAGGGTGCCGTAGACGGCTAACTCTCCCTGGAGCTCTCCAAACGCGTGTTCTTCGTGAATCCGGGTGAAACCCAAACCGGGACTCATCGGTGAACAGCACCAAAGACCATTGTTCGTCACTCCATGGTAAATGCTCCCGAGCCCACGAAAGCCGCCGACCGCGATTGCCACGTCGCAATGCTGGAACACGCAATGGTCTTCGAGCATGAAGATCAACTTCATGTAACCTTCTTCGCACGGTTTGGTCGCTTACCAGCAGCTGGTGGTCCTCCTGGAGCCTTTGCACTAGTTGCAGCGCTGTGATATTGGGTTGTCTTCTGGCGGTCATTTGGAGAAATCGATCCTGTCTCTGCGTAGTAACACGATATCTACCTGTGTGCTGTTCGGCCACATCTCCAGTACTGCGATAACGTGACCACAACCTTGATATCATATTTTGACTGGTATGTAGGGCCTCAGCAACGACGCGTTGAATTGCACCATTTTCTAACATGCCCACGGCTCGTAACATTTCATCTCGACTCAAATGACGACGTGACATGACTTTTAAAGTTCGTACGTCACGTTAAATTAAAAAAGAAAAACAATTAAAAACCCTTTTCATTAATAATTATAATAAAACAGTTTTAACTTTCTGTAATGTAACGAATTACTAGCAAATTTGCCGCCATATTTTGTTTATTATTTTGTTTTTTTTCTTTCCATGTTCAAATTTTGAAAATAGAATAAAAGAGGTTTTAATCTGTATATAAACTTTTTGTGGAAACTAACAAGGTTCTAAACTATAAACTCGTAAATAATTTAGGATTAAGATATCCCTAGACTTTGTTGATGTGTGTATATTAAAGACCTTATAAATAATTAAGAAAATACAAACTAGTTTTAAGTGCCTATTAATAAACTTTACCGGTGACGCTCTTAGGCGCCCTCATAATCTATGCTATTAATATAATTGTCCTCTGCATATTTACGTGCCGGGCAACCTATTTCTCCCGTTTGGTGATCACATTTTCTCTTGAAGCATTTACAAGTTTTTTCACTTAGGAGGTGAGGTTTTGCTGTTACATTACTTAAAAGAGTGGCCAAGCTCTCCGCAATGATGACATGTGGGACTAGTGTCACGGCAATATTTAACTGCGTGACCAAACTGTTGGCAATTAAAGCACCTAGTCACAAAAGTGAAGTCTTTAACCGGGCATGACGTCCAAATAATATAGATACGACCTTGGTTAATAAGACATTTTCGGATGCTAGCGGCAACTTCTAGGACGTAGGTACAAGTTGGCAAATTTTTCTTACCGGCTTTGTAGCTTAGTTTCACAGCTTTCATAAAGGACTCACGTGTAGAGTTCGGGAACTTATCGGCTATATTCTGCTCGTAAATACACTCAAAAACTTCTTTTTCCGTTAGAGTATCGGGAACTCATACTACAGCTATTCTAGGGCGGCGTTTAGTAGGCTCTTCGACGGTGAGGCCAGACGAGACAAGTTTCTCTGACTTCCTAAGCTTTTCGATGTCTCCTTTTGACTCCGTGCTAATTATAACGCCCCCATTCTTCACTTTTCTCACAGCACGAACATGTAACTTCATCTCTTCAGGAGATATAATTTTTTGGACGAGGGACTTCGTTTCGTCACTACTTTTGTTCTTGTCGTTAGGGTAGATGGCAAGAGAGCTCAAATTGTTTGGGCGGACAAAATTGTTTGCGCTTTTTTTCACCATGTCAGCAAAAGAGTGGTGCTCGACTGGTTTCAGCTTTTCTTCTACAGCCTCTTTAAACTTCTGCAAAGAACTCGTCAAGTCTTGCTTTTCTTGCAGGTGTTGAATAGTTGCGTGAGCTAAAATAGTTTTCTACTTGAGACTTTGGTACAGGGTGGACATTTGTGCCGATACTGCTGTTATTTTACGGCACTCGTGAGCTTCACGCAACTTCTGGTCAGAGTTCATTTTGCTCTCTGAGGTGATGGAGCTAATTTCGTTCAAATAGGACTCAATTGAGGACATCCATCTTTGGATCTCTGTAGTTGGTATAACTTCAGCAGGTAGGTCATAATTATCAGGTGCAGGTGGGTTTTGGTCAAGAGTTTGGGATGCTTGACTCGGTGTTGGTGGAGGAGTGGAGGACTTCGCGTAGTTATTCGGCTTTTGCCAAAAGGGCTAAATCCAGGCACAGACATATCTGTTATTCAGTATAAATCGTCCACACAAATGTTTCTATTTCATATTCGCAGTTAATGAAAAGTATGCACAAATCACTCGCGACACACTTTAATTTACTTATTGACACTGCAATTTGGTAAAAGTAATTATTATCCGTATTTATTTTAATTCATTTTAACGTTAGCAAAAAACGCGTCTGCATAGTCGCACGTTCGGATGTAATTTAAAATATCGGAGACGATACCACAAAACAGGTTTCGCTTGAATGCATTCCAGGAATGTCAATTCTAATTCATTAGTCCAACTAACGCTGCTCATAATCAAAGTGGCTCAAACGGTATCAGTATCACTCAAATAAGTAGGTACAACTACTCTCTTCGGCAACTCGCGCGCAACTGAGAAACGTGCGAATGTGGAGCGTTCATGTTCCCGCCTGTTTCGCGCGTTCTCGGCTTCTTTGTCTCGCGCCAAAAAACCGACACAAACTGGAGAACAATCCGAGAACCTGCGAAGAATATGCGAATCGGCTCCACATTCACGTTTTGTCGTGGTTTTCGCGCGTTCGCGCGAGATTCTCGCGTGAATGTGGGGCGGGCTTTACAATGACAAAGATCGCAACATCTGTCAAAGTACCGGTTAAGCAAAAAATTTGTTGCACCACTTGACAATTGTTAAAATGACGTCATAATTTTACGTTAACTGTAACCGCCCGATGTTGGCCGGTTAATGTTATTGTTAAAGTCAGTTCTTCTGTATTATTGTTGTTACGCATCAAGTATAACCTCCAAACATGTCACTGCTTCGAGAAATACTTTCAGAAACTAGTTCTTCTGAAGACGAAGGTGATTTAGACCAGACAAGTGTAAGGCCTAGGAAAAGATAAGAGTATTTCTCCAGAATTGATCGATTTTCAAAATGGGACAACGAATCATTCTTGGCTAGATTTCGAGTCTCCAAAAATGTAGCGCGGTGGCTAGCTCAACAGTTGGAACACGATTTGCAGCCTCCAACAACGAGGCAGGTTATATAAATTAAATTATTTACCTATATACCTACCTCAACTATGAGGTGCCAAATTTTATTTGCTAGATCTCTACCTAGCCTAGGTTCCTGTAATTCTTCCTGGAAAACTTCTTGCCTAGTCACCGAACTGTTTATCTTTTTTTATTCATACATAATATGAATTAAATAATAATGCCGGAGCTTAGATGCTTTATTTCCTTTTGCAAAGTAATAAATACCTATACATTTAATCCAATTATTTTTACAGAAATAAATCAGTGACTCCATTGCAGCAAGTACTAATCGCATTAGAGTTCTATGCATGTGGGTCTTTTCAAAGATGTATTGGCGATACAGCTGGTGTACATAAGTCAAGTGTATCACGCATAATTAATAAAGTGAGCCGAGCCATTGCAAACATGCGAGCAGAATGGATATCTATGCCCGGGAACGTTGAAGATATGGAGAGAACAGCAACAGAATTTTATGCTTTAAGTGCCTTTCCAAAGGTTATTGGGGCGATTGATTGTACTCACATACCAATTAAGTCTCCAGGTGTGTATAGAATTAATTAAAAACCATTTAAGCATTTTGATATATGGCAAAAATTGCCATCCTAATTTAATTAAGTACATGTATACTACTGTTACTACATCATGAAGTTCATGTGTGAGTGTATGTATATATTGACCAGATGCAGAAAATTATACAAATAGGAAATTGTATTTTTCAATGAATGTACAAGCTATCTGTGATGCCAACATGTATATAACAAATATTGTAGCACGTTGGCCAGGCAGTAGCCATGATAGCCACATTTTTAACAGCAGTGTCATTAAGGTACATACCTACTTAAAAATATTAGTTTAGTACATTCCTCCTTTCAAAGGAGAGGCATAGTCTAGCATTGGACTGTAAGGGGTTGATAATGATGACATTCATAAGGATTTTGACTTATTTTTTATCAATGCAAGGGTGCACAGGGTTCCCACCAAGAACTTAGGGTCCCAAGCCAACCTCACCTGCAAGTGGTGCACCTGCCGATCAACGGACGTCGTGCGCGTCGAACGTCGAAGACGAAACGTCGAAGTGGGCGTTTAATATGCCTCTGCCTACCCCTTCGGGGAAACAGGCGTGAGTCTATGTATGTATGTGTATGTTATTTTTGTTATTTTACAGGGCAGACTAGAAGATGCTGATTTTGACGGATACTGGCTGGTTGGTGACAAAGATTATGGTGTAAAACCCTATTTGATGACACCTTTGCGTGTTCCTATTAGTGATGCAGAGAGACTTTATAATGAAAGTCAAATCCGTACAAGGAATGTCATTGAAAGGATGTTTGGGTGCTGGAAAAGAAGATTTCCTGCCCTTTCTATGAAAAAAAGAAATAAAATTGATAGAGTACAACCTATTATAGTAGCTACTGCCGCACTGCACAATATATGCAAAAAGACGCGGGATCCAATGCCTCCACCAGATTCAAGCTTAACGAATGGGGATAGCGACTCTTCTGACGAGGAAGATGTGGTGTATAGAGTGACCGGGAGTGATAATTCTAATAGAATGTCATTAATAAACAATTATTTTAGTAGACTGCAATAGGTAAATAAAAATATTTTAATTATATATGATTGGTTTTATTATATAAAATGAAAACAATTAATCCTAGCTTATTCTAAAGATTTTTTTTTTCAGAATCATTATTTCTAAGCTGAGTTTTTCTTTTTCTAATTTATGGCGTTCTTCTTTATGGCGCAGCTCTTGCTCATGAAGCTCCTGGGCGTGCCTGATGGAGTCCCTATTTTTTTGCAGCTCCAGGTCCTGCAGACTATCTAATAGAGCTATCTTTTTCTCTCGTAATGTCTGTCGGACTATGTTGCAGTTTTCTGCAGCTTTCAGTTTTTTTAACCGACCTGCAACACAGTGGAATAATAAATTAAATCACTCTAGACCTATTTGCAAATATAGACAAAATACAGTTTGTATCACTACATATAAATCTACATTACGATTTAGTGGTGATGACACGGGTCTCTTGAGCGATGTGTAAGGTGTGCTGGCGTCAAAGTGCCACTTCTTGGTTTCAGAGGCCTTGTTATCCCCGCTTGGGGTTAGTTCATTTGCAGGAGTCTGTAAAACAAACAAATAACGTGAAATCATTATGTTACATTTATATGTATACAGTAGATATGTTTTGAAAATTACAATAAACAGCCAACACAATATGATACATTGCCCTTTTGCAGCAATAAAATAGAATCCCTGTTTGTGATTTGCTTTTAATAGATAAAGATATTAGCATGATACCTTGTTTCCAAGATGAGACTCCACAGTGTCATCATGATCAATAATTAGTATAGTTATTTCTTAATTCTTTTGATGGTTCGCAGGCTGTCGACAAAATGTTTAAAGCTCGAGTAAAACTCACTTAGCAGTGTAGCACGTAACGTATCAGATACGGTATCAACCTGCAAGTGGGTACGGCTCGTCCACGGTCCTCCGCGTAATTAGCTACGAGCTGTAGGATCCGCAGTGCTCGCAACGACGTCACGCCGACAACATGTCTCAAATGGTGGCTAGTGCTGCGTTCATATTCACGTATAATATTTTAGATAATTAATAAAAGCCCACGTCGATTTTGGCAAAGTGAAATTTTCAAAGATAGATATCGTTCTAACAATTTAGTAATGGATATGAAGTCTCAAGAGATTAGTGGACATTTCAAGAATTTCAATTGTATGTCGAGTACAGATTTTGAGTATCTAATTAATTTAATTGGACCTCAAATTCGCACTAGAGACACGTACGTACGTACTCACTACACAAGTGGTCGTGACGCTGTCCACGAGCACACTGCGAGCCGCCTTTGTGTTCGCAGTGAAACCGCCACTCGGCGGGTCACTGCGAGCTTACAGCGCTCCACGCGCGAGCGGCTCGCAGCGGGCTCGTGCCTACGTACTCACTTGATACCGTATCTGATACGTTACGTGCTACATTGCTAAGTGAGTACCCAGCTTTAAAATATTATATTATAATTTTTATCTAAATACATGACTGACTGACTAATCTGATCTGCCAATGAGATTTTGAGAAGATTTTGTAGTTAATAAATAAGTATGAAATTTTGAGCACCAGGCCCTTCAATATATTTATCATTGTATCTATTTATGTACCTTTTTTGCCACTCTCTTCATATTCTCAAATTTGTATTTGAGCTGCTTCACAGTGCGCGGGATCTCTCCAAGGGCATTAAATTCCCTTTCTATTAAAATCCACGCGCTATCCTTTTGCTTAATACTTACAGCATCAGTTTTCTCATCAGTTACAAAATAATACGTTTTGGTGTTTAGTTATTAATTATTGAAGTCTTTCGATTTCAGCTCGAGTAAAATTTACGTTTCTTTCCCTGAAATATACAGAATTAAACATAAAGATAGGCATATTTTTGTGTAAAAAATTACTACGAAAGTGTTATAGATAATAGAATAATAAAGTTGTGCATACTTTGAAATTAAACTACAGTTTACGGATTTTATCGCGATGTATTGGTTTCACTGAGTTATTACATTTGAAACTAATGATCTAGAAACTACATTTTTAATTTATTACTAGCCGACGTTTCGAATTCTTTACAGGATTCATGTTCACGGCAGACTGAGGTGATATTTGTCTTTGTCTTGAATTTCAAAGTTATCTCAAAGTACCCGAACATTTTTCAACTATTGGTGTTACAACTATTGGTGAAAATGTTCGGGTACTTTGAGATAACTTTGAAATTCAAGACAAAGACAAATATCACCTCAGTCTGCCGTGAACATGAATCCTGTAAAGAATTCGAAACGTCGGCTAGTAATAAATTAAAAATGTAGTTTCTAGATCATTAGTTTCAAATGTAATAACTCAGTGAAACCAATACATCGCGATAAAATCCGTAAACTGTAGTTTAATTTCAATGTGTAACATTCGCGTAAACCCAAGAATATATTGTGCATACTTACTTTGTTTGGCTGTTTACGAACAAGCTTTTTGTATTTGATGCCATCATCATCTACGCTTCGTAAAACTTTAACTCGAAAGGTAAGTATAGTTTTAATAAGAAAGATCAACAAAATCTTTTAATTTATGCGCGTTTTATTCGTTTGACGTTTGTTTGGAGCGTTTGACATAATATTTGACATTAGCAACAAATAAATATATCTAGTACAACCTCTCTGATTAGCAATAACATATCCAATCTCTTTGGCAATAACATTGAAGCTCTAGTATTATCAGACTTAAAAATAGTTCCCACAGCGAAACGGGGTAAATTACGCCTAATTTGTCTAGCAACCCTGTTAACTTTAACATTAGCAACAAAAACGTTGGTGCAACACATTTTGCGGCAGCCGTCAAGTTTACTGTTAAAGATATTGTAAAATTTGACTTTAGCTTTTACTTTAACCGGTGATGTGGTGCAATCCACTCTTAAAATACCAATGCCGACTTCGTTTAACTACGAAATCTTTGTATGAATTGTCTAATGTCTAATGACTGCACAGTAGTTGGCGCAGTAGTTTAAGCGGCCACCTCGCCGCTTGATAGTGCGCCGAGTGTTGTGGGTTCGATCCCCACATGAGACAACACTATGTTTGATCTATGAATTGTTTTTACGAGTTTGGGTGTTCATTGTGTCCGTTGGTTGTATGTTTGTAAAGTCCCCCACGACACAGGATTTAGGGCCGGTTGTTTCAAATGGTTGATTAACGTAACATACGTACATTAAATAATGACGATTACGTGCCATGTTTAATGTACGTAAAATACAAAGCGTTGTTTCACAGCAAAAAAAAAAAAACGATCGTCAAAGTCATTCGAGTTGCCAGCATAAAGCAATACTTTAGCCCAAGAAAAATGGTTGGGAGATTTTTGTAGTATGGGAACATTGCGCTGTTAACGTCAACTTATGGTCAACTTCATCTAAAAGCCGGATTGGCTATTTTTGTGTTGTTTTGTTTGAGTGCTTGTGATTTTGTAAACAGTAAATCCAAAAAACATCGATTTTATATTAAATAATTTATCACTGACACATATTTTTATACGTTCGTTGCTCCTTAGTAAATATGGATACTTTTTCACCAAAGTAAGTATTCTAATAAGCACCATATTTGTGTAACTTTGTGATTTTACGTGGTATTTTATTGTTACGTTATTTTACAGAGAACGTGCAGTAAATTTCTCAAAACTAGAGAAAGACCGATTTCAATCTTTGATTGAGAAATATAAGGAAATATTGTTTTCCAAAAAGCGATTTGACGTGTTAATAATATAACTATTTCCTTTGATACACGGTATCGTGCAATAAATGCCTGCTCGTCCCATAGGTTAAGATGCTAAATACGTGTTTTAAATACTTTTCTTTTTCTTTCTACATTTGTTTCGTCATCAGACGAACTATCGTCTAACAAAGACGAATGTACCAGTGAGTCCATTGTTTTTATTTCCTGTTTCACAAATATTCGACGCAGATGTTTACAATGAAATGGCGCTAACCAATGGGTTCAGCCTTTTTGACGTACGTCAAGGCTGTCATTTTGTGAAACAACGCAATTTTTGGTATGACCAGGGCCGTGAAAGCTCCATACATGGGTAAAGGAGAAAGACCAAATACGGCCTGTAGCGGCCAGAAAGTTGTGCATCGTTGAAATTAAACATATAATTTTTAAAAATTTTACATCGTTTTCGTTTCTTGATAGAGTATCGGTGTAAGAATTTAGTTTTTAAAGATTAATTATTTTGAATAAGCTATGGTAATAGCGGATGAATGTCTTATGTTGCCAGCATTAAAAATAAAATGAAGTATGGTAGGCAGAAATTGTTTTAAGGAAATAATATTTTTATTACTATATTAGAAAACAATATATTTTATTTACTTTATAAGTATATTTGTAAAAAGAATCAAGAAATATGTAATTTATTATACATTCCATAATTATTAATCGGTAAAAATCGTTTTGTTTTTTAATCGATAGTAGAAATATTTTTTCAAACCATTTGCAACACTTTTTTTATCTGTTATGTCATTCGTGTTGCTACTGTGTATCGTAAATATTTTGTGCTGATTTATTGGTGTTTTCGTACGGTTTTAATGTAATGTAATTGAATATAAATTCAATAATAATGATCAGTACCTTCTACCCATGCTAAGAATATGCAGCGGTGTTTGTGATTGTGGTTAGCTTTTTTGGACGAGTATACATAGTACGAGGTTCCCTAGTACACAGGTGATTATTCATTATTATTGGCCACTCTTTATGTAGTTTTTGTTCTTTATGACGCAAAGACATACTTTTATTTACATCTAGGTATTATATTTATGTTAAAATTCAATTTTGAGGTATATTTAGTTGTGGAATAATTTCCATTTCAAATATCTCGTATCTTATTTCCACCAAAAGTTATTTAAAAAGAAATTATACAGGTTAATAGAGTAGTCATTTATCTTCAAAACACACATGGTGTTGTGTTTGGCCGTGCCAGGCCCATAATGTATGGCCAAATGGTACATCTCCTTTCATATAAATCAGCGCCATCTACCGAAGATTGCAATAAAAAAATTACATATATACCTAGAAATATCTGTAGCGATAACTGAACGGTAATTTCGCCAACAGCGTTAAGATCTGCGTGGCGCAGTGGAAGAGGCTCATAACTTAAAAGTTCGTGGATCGAATCCACGCTTATCTAGAACTACTTTTTGTGATTTTTATAGTTTTTTACTTTTAAATTGCATATTTTACATAATAGTTGTCATTTACTTATTTATTAACACCGAAATTAAACATTTATTTTAATTTGAAAAATGAATCCACTACTAACGCCATCTATACGATAGGAATAAAAATTAAATTTATTTGTACGCCATCTAGAGTCCAGGATGCCTATTGAACTTTTTCTTAAGAGGGAGTTGCGCATCTATACCAGTATATCTGTATAATCTATGGGTTTGACGATAGTTAGCGCCATTTTTGACGTTTACGCGTGCGTTAAATTGTGGTGAAACAACCGGCCCTTAGTCTTAATGCGGAAGATGTCTTTTCAAAGAAAGAAGAAGAATTATACTATAGAGTAATCGTAATTACATATTATAGTAGTCCTTTATACAGGGTGATTTAAAAGTCGTATAATTCCTTTGAACCACATGATCCGCTGGTGATATAGAATGACCATAACCATATATAACTTTTTTTAGACTTTTTTAAAATAAACACTAGGTCAACTAAAATGTCGAATTCTAAAAGGAGGTAACAACACCTCGCGTCGCGTGGCGTCAGCTGTCATAGAGACACGGTAAGGTCAAACCCACAGACATAGATCTACATAGATAACGCAAATGCATGCACTTCGCGTGTCTGAACTCCGACCAAGCGTCGAGCTTGGTCGGCACTAACTTCAGTCCCCGCGCGTCCGTTTTACCGTTAAGTAAACTTTATTCACATTACGTTGCCGCGTTTGCTTCGGACGTTTGATCTGACGTTGTGTATTAAGAGACGATGAATATCGCACAAGCGATACTGTCCCGCATCGCTTCGTCTTCGTGATACAGGCAACGTCATAGTAGGTATTAAAAAGTCGGCACGCTTGGTTTCAGTACAAATCGTGATAGTTGCGTTATCTATGTAGATCTAATATCTGTGGTCAAACCCGCGGCGTTTAATGTCAGTGGCAGTAGATGGCGCTACTGCGAATTTACTACTACGTACAAACCGCGCAAGAGGCGAAACTAGTCCCTCATGCCATCTTATTCTTTCTTATATTTTATTATAAAAAATAATGATTATTTACGATATTACTAAATCTTGGACCGACAATCTTGTTAAGATCGCGGGATGCGGTTGGTATGCCCAGCAGTGGACGTCCTTTGGCTGAAATAATGATGATGATTACAGATTCTGACAATAATCTATCTATCTAAACCGTCTTAGCTATTTGGATCGGTCTCTGTCAACAAAACTACCTACCACACGACAGCAGCTGTTTTTACTTTAGCAATAGTCACCTGTTGACACATGTTTGATTAACACATGTTTGATTACTTATTTGTTCCCTACTTTATCTTTAGTACAGTACAGATGTTTCATTAAGGAATAACATTGGTGGGCTTTTGTCTTTTACTTGTGGCACGGCGACGCCGCTGGAGTTACATATGTAAGTAAACAGTAGCACAGATTAAATAAAAGTTAGGTACCTACCATCGAGATATAATTACTACGTATAGAGTGGTATAGAGAAGCTATACCAAATTAAAAACCTGTCACATCTTGATGACAAGGGGGCTGGTCTGCGCGGGTGGAGCGCGGCCTGAGCTCTCGTCTGTGCTGCAGCGCTTAATTTAGCAACTGTTGTCTAAACAAATTATTAAAACATGCAGCGCAGTGCCGCTTAGAGGTTACATTTTTCTCGCGACCAAAACGTCGTAAGCGCCGTGGATTTCATGGCGGTTACGCGTTTTGTTCAACGTATTGTAAGGACATCCTTACTCTTATAGATTATCAGCGCCGAAGTGACACAGCTTTTGTACCTACATAACTTCATTTGGTTAAATGCATGCAAAATTTGAATGAGTTACGTTAATAAAAAAATAGCAAGCTAGAAAAGTAAATAAAAATCAATTACAATGCATTTAAAATTATTGATTAACATGTATAGTTAATAAGCTACAACATTGATACATAATAAGTAACACTTCGAGCTATTAAGTTATTTTTCAGGTTACCAAAATTCATACATAATATATAACTCAAATAAGCTCCTTTTAGGATATGGCTATGGCATTACACGAAAACAACCGAATTAGGTATTGCTACAGTATAGTAAAATAAAAATGCATTATTGCAATTTAACATAAATTTTATTTACCTTTAAACAAAATTAACTTAGTAAGTTTCTGTCGCTCAGACAAACAATCATTTGTAACTTTAGCTTCGTGAATTAAACGAATAGTTGTGTATTTATTTATTACCGCTCTAATTAAGTGAATTCTGTGGTTAAATGTAGAAGGTTGATCAAATGCATGCTGAATTAAACACGTAAATACTTCTTTCTCCACGAATAATTTTAACGTATTCACTGTAATGTAAGTGTAGTTGTATTTAGAAGAAAGAAATTTACCACCACTCTTCTTTATTAACCTTTCAAGTACCGCGTCCTCTAAAACGTCAATTTGGCTATACGACCGCGCCGTACGACATCAACGCGCGCGCGGTACTAGACATTGAATGTTATCGCTCTGAGAGGTCTTTGTTTATGTTTTCAAGAGTTCGAATTATAATTTCTTGAAACCCACTTATATAGCCAATATTAAAAAAATATAATAATAACATTTGAGTGTATATTTAGTTTTGTATAGCTCTCTGTTTTGAACGGATCTTAGAATACCGGTTCTATCGACAATTGTAGCGTATTATAATCAAAAATAAAATACATATTTGTTTATTTTTGTATTTTTATATTCTGTATAATATGGGTTTTCCAATTAAAACTAAAAATATGCATGTATCCATTATAATAATTCCCCCTTTTCAATAGCAAACATTTGCTAAAATTCACAGTTTCGCGCGCATTGAAATGAAATGTCCTTTTACTTTTTAATTTGACATCAAATTGGATCAGAAGAAGGTTTCATAGCTGTCTATGATTCGTAAAAATGCAATGCCATTTGAAATAATTGATAAAATGTACAAGGCCAGTGTAAAAAACGTCATAGATTGAAGGACGGAATCTGGACATGAATTCATGTGGTCGGTAAACAAGGGGACTTTTTTGTAGGACATGAATTCATGTCCTCGGTCGTCGAAAGGTTAAATGGCGTATAATAATCTCGGTGGAAAGGCATACTTTGTAAATGTCTTCGGAAGAATAACACAAACCGCCCATGTCTTTTAGCGTTATTAGTTTGTGATGTGGAAGTTTAGTAGTTGTGGTTAAGGTGTCAACACACTCTTCACATTTCAAAGATTTTATTAGATAACGGGATACATGTCCTGAAATATATCCAACTATGAGTTGTGAAGCTTCGCTTGCAGTTTCATTGTTGAGCGTATTTGCAAAGATTTTACAGTTTTCTTCAGCTTCAATATCAGATTCAAGCGCGCGTGTCGACTTTAAAACCTCGTATGCCGTCTCATCTTCTGGGTTTAAACTGGACGTGCTATTGATAATATTTACGGACGATGAATTTAAGATACTGAAATTATCCAAAGGAATGCAGTTCCCAGTGAAAGATGATCGTAATTCCAGGTGGTTCAACGTTTTTTTATAGGCAGCCCTCAATTGTAGTACATTAGGATTGTTGTTGTACCCGCCGTGTTTCCTGATTAATCCAAAAAAAAGTTCCAAGTGGTCCTGGTTTATGCGGTACATTCATTGATTCTATACAGATTATGCCTCCGATAAATCCAGTTTTGTTTGAGGACTCCACAATTTTCTTTTTTGTGATACTAATTACTATTTTAGGATCTATGTTCTTTCTTTTGATAATTCTTTTGGTTTGCACTTGGAATTGTAGCTGAAGTATGTACGACTTGACTTCATCTAGGAAGGCAAAAATGTCTGATTTGTTTTTTTCTGTCTATTGGACGTTTGAAACCATAGAAATGAAATTTTCTGGAATTCATAACATCGAAAAAATTATTCATCATTGTTATGAAGTTAACAGTAGCAGAAGAATCTTTGAAATTGCTTGAGTTTAAAATTTCATCACAAAGGGTTAATGCTTTTGCAACACTCATGCTAAGCAATTGCGTAGCAAGCTTCACTTTCATTATCTGGTTGCGGAAAGAAATGTGACGCGGTGTCAATTTATTAGCAAAGCGCAGACCTTCACTTTGCTGGAGTTTATTCAAATTGATTAGCAGTTGCCACCTTATCTGTCCATTCTTTCCATCAAATATCAACCGTTTCCGTTCAAATGTATTTCTGATTAATTTAATTGTATGGCAAGGGTCTAAGAAAATGCACACTTTTTCTGACGTAGAAGGATGAGGAAAATGAGTCTGTATATTATTTAAATCGGTCAATTGACATCCTAAAATTTCAGCTGCCTTCAAATTTGTACCACAACCATCAAATGTCAAATTTGCCACAATCACGCCGCAACTTCATGACATTTTTCTAGGCATATTTTAATTAAATTTGTTTTTCTTTCAGCATTAATACCCGCTATTAGAAAATACCCAACTGGCAATTTCCAATTTTCGTTTATAGAAACCAGCATGAAGACTAAAGCTTGAGTAGCTGTTTTGTCTTCGTCTTCACCTTCTAGGACCTGCTCCAAAGTTGACCGTGCCAAGTTTGCGTTCCTTGTTAAATAACTTTTGACTTCGAATTGCTATCTCATCGAATACTAAAGGACATAATACCGGCTTTTCATTCAATTGGCTTTTCTTTTTTAACACTTTAAAAGCTTCTTCGGTGAAGCCAGGTTCAGCATCCATCGTTGAATACCACCTACAAATTGTTCTGGGATGCGGAAGAGCTTTATTATAAGTCTCTCTAATGTATTTATAAGCAGCTGGAGAATAGTAGTGCACAGTCAGAGCAAACTTTCGTAATGGTGCAGTGTACAACAAGGAATGTTTATTCTGTTTCATTTTTTTCATAAACGATTTATGCAAGTCGACTAGTTCAGCTTTAGGCATTAAGGCATTTTCCGCTTGTGCATCAAATCCAAACTTACTTTTCATATCTTTGATCATTAATTTATAAGACTCACATTTTTTTTTAATTAACTGTTTTGCCTCTGTATTTTCTTAAATTTATTTGCAAGTACTTTTCTTGCAGTGGTTTCTTTTAATAATTTCTTTTTTAATATTATCTTACGAGGAGTATCGAAGATTGATTCCGAATCACTTACTGGTTCAGATATTGGTTCCACCAGTTCCTTTGTTGTACCACATTTTGCATAGCTAACGTCGCATGGTACTGCACTTTTATGGAGATATTGTCGACCTGTCTTCGTGATGTATTTATCTTCATTTTAAAAATGATCGGAACATTTAGACTGCACGGTTGGCGTAGTGGTTTAAGCGGTCACCTTGCCGCTTGACATTGCGCCGAGTGTTGTGGGTTCGATCCCCACACGAGACAACACTTTGTGTGATCCATAAATTGTTGTTTCGAGTCTGGGTGTTCATTGTGTCCGTTGGTTGTATGTTTGTAAAGTCCCCCGCGACACAGGATTTAGTCCTAGTGCGGGAGGTCTTTTAAAAAAAAAAAAAAATATAAGTGTATGGTCGCTCGGTAGCCATGTCTCTTAGTTCCGATTTTTTTGGACAAATTTTATCCATGCTTCTCTTTTTTCATGATCAGGTCGAGGAAACCGTAAAGAAAACAAGGTAAAAATATTAACCTCTTTATTATTAATATTTTATGTTAAGATGTAATAGTATCTTTTCTTCAAAGTCTGTGACGCCTTTTAGTGACTACACGTCCTATCTGTATTGTTCACATTTCATAATCTATGATTTTCAAAACAAAATGTCGGCGTGTCGTGGAAATAATGTATAAAATTAGTTTTGATTGGTTTTGATTAATAATTGTGTTTACTTACCGATGATAAGTCACACCACTATCTTTTTTCTTTGCAGTGGATCGATTTTTACATGTTTTTAACACGCAAGCTGGCATTTAAGATTATTGTTAGTCACAGTTTCGGCACACAGGCAATCGCTTGAGCGTCGCGCGAGTGACTAAACCAGTTGTTGCCCAATTGGCAACAACGCACGGCGCAAAAAACTGGTTCGTTGCGTCGGTTCCATACGCTAGTAATAATAGTTCGATGGTACCTACCTACAGTACTCGCCAATCTTTATGGCCGCTCTGAATGTAGCGGTCGGTACGAACTTGCGCATGGTACAGTCGGGTAGGCATTTCATAAGTTCATAACCAAGAAAAATATTTGTTGTTGAAAATTAAAATCTTCAGTTACGTTGTTAGATTAGCTATATTATATTGTTTAATTACATATTCAATCAAATTCAATTAATATAAATTCAGTTAGGTGAAGGGACTTCTAAATAAAAAAACACATTGGTTACGACAAAACAATTTTTTTTTAAATCTTTATTTGTAATGGGGCTACACCTTCCATAAAACATCTTCCATACTCGTAGAAGGTACCTCATCTGAAGAACTTTCTTCGTCACTGTCTTCACTTCGGCATCTCCATCCTCTTCCTCTGATTCATTTTCGCTCACGTGTATGATAAATTGATCGGTGAAGTCATCTACCACAACATCGCTCTTTTTATATTCCACCTCAATGCGTCTAACTTTGTCACATAACGCAATCCATTAATGTTCACCCATTGCATCGACCTTCGCCTCCACAAGTTTCATGACATTATTAATATTGCCGGTAACATTTTTCTAAGCTACGTAACCTTTTATTGCTGCCCAAGCCATTTCTATTGGGTTTATATCGGGATGGTAAGATGGAAGGCGCAACAGACATACCTGTAGTTGCTGCAGTCCGCTTTTGGACTGACTTCAAGTTATACTGAAGGCCTTCCTCAGCATCCTTCTTTATAAACGTTAATACGTCATACACCATTTTCCGTGTTTGGCGACGTAAAACATTAAAACGACCGCGAGGCAGGTTAAAAAAAAATGGTAACTATATATCAGTACAAATAACAACAAGAAACAATAACGATAGCTACGAGAAACAACAAAGAAGTAACACTATGAAACTATTCTGAACGCGACGATACAGTCAGAGCTCAGCGTATATGTGATTCGTGTACGTACGTAGCACTCACACTAATGCGCGGGAGGCGACAGGACGCTAGCGGGTGGAAGACAGCGCGCGCGGGCGTGCCCTGCCTCCACGCCCCGCGTACGTCCCGCTGATACCTGATTTTGTGTTCTGCGCAGCGTAATGCGGCTAAGTTCGGAGCGGCCATAAAGTTTGGCGAGTACTGTACTTTGTAAACCGTAGCGCCGTGTGTCCGTGCACCCAGTACACACTTCGCACAGTACTAGTTTTTAGAGACATAGGTACTTTAGTTTAGAGATACAGTTTCAAATGGTAAACATCTAAGTAAAACTGAAACTTTTACCTAGATTACTTTAGATACTAAAATTTTACTTTTCCACTTAGGTAGGTACCTACTCAAATAAACATTTTGATGTCAACTTTCCCTTCATACTTTTTTCCGGCTTAGGACGAACATAATTATGACAAAATTATAAATGTCTATGTCTATGTCTATGAAAATACACACATTCAGAAAGAGATTTCATCACAATTAGGGCGTATTTAAAAAGTTGAAATGAAATTATGTACAATTATTGTCTTATTTACAAAAACTCAGCGTCACTGCACGATGGAGTTAGATATTTACCTACACTTGAATATTTACACTTGTTTACACGCACTTTATGCCAAATGTTCAAAGTGGCCGCCCTGCATGTCAAACATTGCACAGTTGCGCCCTACGTCTCAAACATGCTTACCCCATTAGAGGTACTGAATTTTCGCAAATAAAAAACATAAACGCATTAATCTTACAATTTCGCATTTATTTATCAATTACACTATACTAATAAAATAAATTATATTTTCAGAAGAAAAACAATATTAACATTAATTAAATGCTGCCTCGTTGGTCTCGTGACATAAATATGCGCGTGGAATTGGGAGGTCTTGGGTTCCATTCCCAGGTCGGGCAAAGTGTTATGGGTTTTTACGTTAGGGGGACACAGGTGAGAATCTATAAATAAAAAAAATGCTAAACTAGTTGCAATTTCTACATTCGACTCCTTAAGAGCTGATCTGCGGTCTGTTACGACGACATTGTACTTGCTGAAGAACCGTTCTGCGTCTACACTGTTGGTTGGACTCCAGATGCTCTGTAATGCTGCTTTAGCAAAGGATGGAAAGCAGCATTGTGTAGCGAGCAAAATATCCGTCACAGTGGGATTTTCGGTTCTCTGTATCGATTGAAGGATTAACCGATGAAAGTGGGTATATCCATCTATTTGTTCCATTTTTGAGAGTCTTGTGAAAAAAGGAATTTTAGAAAAGCTTTCTAAAAGTACATCCGGGTTTAAAGTGAAACTTGCAGCAACAGATGGCTTAAATAATTGTCCTATGTGAAAGAAAGCGTCACTTGTCTCGTTTAATGTTATGTGGAGAGCAAGCTTATTAAAGCTTTTATTGTTTGCTTTCATTAGCATTCCCTTTAGTGTTGCATCAATTACTTCATACTTATTGAGTACACGTGATGTTTTTTCATCAAAATAACCTTGTCGATGGCGTTCAAGCGATGATTTTAAACAATCTAGTTTATTCCACATAAGATGGGCGAATGGATAGCTTGAACCTTCCAACTCATCAATCAATTTCATTATTTTTGGACAGAACTCGGTGGTGAAAGTCATTTGAGTTTCTAGTTTACGTTTAAAAGTTTCATCAGCGTAACTTCCTTTGAGGAATGAAATGCTAGAAAACCTAATGGAAGGAAAGAGGAACCCACCACGCACCGGAGCGATGGGCAACGACTGAGCTTCAGTCGTTGCCCATCGCTCCTGAGGATGCCTCGTGCAGAGGCGAAACACGTATCGAAGAATAGTCGGCGCATACAGCGGGATACTGCAAGTCAGGTATCTTTCTGGAACCCATACCATTCCTATATCCCTTATCCTTTTAGAGGAGTTCGGTATTGTCAACCTTTTTCTATTGCAATAGTTGGGGTAGTCAATCCGAGGGTGCGTGGTGGGTTCCTCTTTCCTTCCATTAGGTTACAATGGAGTTCCGCCAAGTAACGCCTGATTCAATCAACTATATGAAATGCTAGAATTTTAATTTTCCCATTCGTTGAAAAAATCAAGTATATGATTCATATATTCACTGAGATAAGAAACCCCTGTGAAGCAAGAGTTCCATCTTGTAACAACTGGTGCTGGATAAAGTTTTGTAGGCAGATCAGGCACGTTTTCTTTCAAGTAATTCAAATACGAATTCTTCATTTTTCTTGAAAGACGAAAAGCTGATTTTACTTTTGCTGTGAACATATTTAGCTCCCTAAATTCGCCCACATAAACATCACCAACAAGGTTAACTTTATGAGCCCAGCACTGATAATGCAGGATTAAAACAAGCAGTCATGTACTGGGCTGAATCTGATACCAGGCCTTTTACTTGGGACTAATCTACTTCAAAGTCTTTCAGTGTATCAATGATTGCCTGCGAGCACGTTGATGCATTGGCTGTGTCAAGGAAGCTAACACTTGCTAAAAAGCATTCCTGGTGTATTACAGCGTCAATAGTTTAAAAAAGTATAGCAAAAACACACCTTCCTTGTTAACAGAGGTTTCGTCTGCTATGATCACAATGGGCTTATCTTTCAACTGTTGTTTTATATTATCTTTTTCTAATTGCCCACATTGTGGCACAAGCTTTCTCCTTAAAGTGTCGGCAGATGGCAGTGCACCCGATCCCGGTATATATTTAGAAAAGTATTCACGAACAGCGGGATGATCCAATTTATGAAGTGGGATATTGGCTTTAAGACACATATTTACCGTATCCTCCACAAAATCATCGTTTTCTTGCTTCGCTCGTTTCTGTCTCTCGAACCCGCTGAAAATTGTCGATTGCCTTTTAATTCCTGAAGTACCTGGCGTAAAAATCTTCTAGTTTATGTGGGAAACCGACTTTACGTGTTTTCGCAGTGTATCTTTTTTGTCACCTTTCAGACGAGTATTATAATACTTGCACATCACAATATTTGTATCCGACAGATACAGGCCATCTTCTGCAAATTCTTTTACTCGACCAGTCAATTCTTTCTTATGGCCTCCCATTTCGAAAAGTATCTCACGCAATAATTATTTATCGAACGTATTCGAAACAATACAAATGGGCACTGATTTGCTTGACAAGTGAGCGTCGTCGTCCACACAAACAGGCGTGAATGACACGTCGAGAGGCGAACTCATATGCGTGCGATAGAGAGAGAGAAAGAGACGAACTCACGCCGCGCATGCGCGGGGCGTATCTATGCTGCGGCCACGCGGGATGATGCTTGTTAGGCGTCACTTTAGCGCGCCAAAACCGAACAATAACAAAATTATGACTAATTTCGCGGAAATTATCCAAAATTGCTATATTCGCATCTTTCGCTTTTATGTCCAAATTTTCTTAATTTGTAAATAGAATTAGACTGTTATTGTAAATGTCCGTGTGGTGACGGATTAAGAATACGGAATGACACCACCCCATATCATCCCATGGGTGTCGTAAGAGCCGATAGAGGGAGCATATTATGCAGAGAACAGCACTGTAAGAGAAGGAAAACTTGATACAAACCCTATACCAACCCGTTTGGCCAGCGTGGTATAGTAGGCCAATTCCTCCTTTCAAAGGAGAGGCCTAGTCCAGCAGTGGACTGTTAAAAGGCTGATTAGGAGGTTATTGTAAATGTACATGATTGAAAATAAATGAACTATAAAATAAATAATGGCTGACCTGGTACTAAAGTGGTCTATGATACAAAATAATTCTTTTCTGTAATCAAACGAAACGCGTTTGAAGTCACAATGTGCTTATGAATGTATGTTCTGTTGATGTTAAACATTTATACTGTAGTTAAATACATAACTTAGCTATCCATATGTAATTTTAGTGATAATTAGGATATTAAACGACAAAAAATAAATTTAAATAAGGAAAGTTGTCTTTTAGACCACTTTAGAACTATGGCAATTTAGAAAACCCCAAATTGCATAAGGGGAAATAACGATTAAAATAAAAAAAATGGTCATATTAATCAAAAAACCTTTATTAATAAAATCGTAGAGGTGAAACTGAAAATGAATCACGCACTTCGTGATGACAGGCAGGATATTGTTAATTATTATCATCCTGCCTGTCATCACACATCACACTTCCCTCCCGCGCTTCGTACAGTGTGGTGCGAAACAAATAGCTGTGTTTTTTAAATAACTTTTTACCGGTTTTGTGATAATTTTTCAGCTCGTGAGTTGCTTCTGGTTGTGTATTTTAGGGTTTAGGCTCCGTGTATTGTAAGTTTTGTACATATTATATTGTAAATAGTGTAAATAAGTGTAATTCATCGATCGGTAAGTCTTTTATTTTTTCTTAATGTAGGTACTGCGAAAAAGTAGGTAAGTTTTTTACTAAATTATTTTTACTGTTAAATATATTTGTGTTTAGGTTTCCTTTTGCGGATACAATATAGTATAGTTAAATAAGGTAAGGTAATAATGTCTTTATTCTATAATGAACAACCTGATAGTGGTGGTGGCACGGATTTTTGTACACCGAAGTCGCCAACGACTAAACGTTTATTTAGTGATATGTCACCATCGTTTATTACGCCAGATGATAGGTCAAAACGTTTTCAAAGCGAACCATTGGTAAATAGTGTCAATTATTCTGATAGTTATTGTGATTTAGTAGCTCAGGCAACTAGTTATTTGGCCAACATAAATGAGTTAGTGAACGATCAAGGATCGCGTATTAACGTCGCTAACAAAACTGCCATAATGGATTTTACGCAGCGTATAACAGGTATAGTATCCATACTAGCATTAAAATCGTCTAGCAACGAAACTAGGATGGCGCATTTGGAACGAGAGTTAGATAGCTTAAAAAACAATCAGCAAAAGCCGACGTACGCACAAAAACTTAGCCTTCGTCTACCAGCGAAGTCAGTGCCGGCGGCAGCCGCGGTGGAGTCTCACCGTGTCCAACGCCCTGCTATTGTAGCTTACCCGACTACAGAGCGTTCAGCTGAATACGGGTCGTCATCCGCTACGAAGCAGGCACTGATGAAGGCCATCAAACCTTGCGACGAAGGCTTTCAAATAGTAGGTGTCAAAAAAACAGCCAAGTCTGGGGTAGTACTACGTGTAGCCAACGAAAAACAACTCAAAAAGTTGGAATCCGTAAGTGCGATTAGGTCTGCCGGTCTACGTCTAGAGAAGCCGAAAGGGCGTAAGCCACGCATTCTTGTCAAGGACGCACCCGGTGCTATGGAGGACAAAGCGTTCATCACGGCGTTATACCGTCAGAATATCAAAGATGAGGTAAGTGTAGATGAGGAAACGTTTATTAAAAATACCAAAATCACTCGTAGGCGTAAATTAGATAGTGGTCGTAAATGGATAGGCCTGGAAGTAGAACCAGACATTCGTAAACATCTTGTTAGCACAAAAGAAAAATTGTTTATAGATTGGGCAACATGTAGGTTTATAGACGACATAGAAATAGTGCGGTGTTCAAAATGTCAACAATTCGGTCACGTTCAAAAGTTTTGTACGTATAAAACAGCTGCTTGTGCTCACTGTGCTGGGGAACACGAAACAAAAACTTGCTCAAATAAAGATCTTCCTGATTTTAAACCTTCATGCGTAGCATGTAAACGCCTTAAGAAACCGCATGACCATCGTTGCGGATCTCAGGAATGTCCCACATATAAGTTGAAATTAGAACAACTAATTCTTAATACTAACTACTGAATTAATAGTTTAGGGAACCTCATACTTAGGTAGGTACATCATGGATAATATCGTTATAGGACAATTAAACCTTCACAACGATAGGGTGGCGACATTAGAGTTAGAGCGCTTAGTTATATTCGATGGTAAAAATAAATAAGAAGCTTGTCACAATCTGATATGTCGACACCTGTAATCAAATTGTTTTTGCACATATTTTTTATTTCTTTAATGTTTAAATGTCCCAGACGTTCATGCCATGTTCTAATGTCTAACTTTTGCACTATTTTACACACTGGATTGACAACTGTTTTTATTTTTAACACATAAAGATTGTTATGTAATAAAGTTCCACACATCACTATTTGATTGTCTTTATAAATTAATGCGTCAGTGTTTTTCTTTACAATTGTGTATCCTTGTCTCATCACCACTCCTTCAGAAAATAAGTTTCTTCTAAGTTTCGGTACATAGAGAACATCCTTGAGAATACTTTTCTCCCACTGACCATTGACACACCTTTCAATCCATACGCTTCCTTGGCCAACCACTTCCACAGATTCTTGGTTGCCCAATTTCAGTACTGATCCTGTGTACTCATATAATTCTGCAAAATTTTCTTTCTGATAAGACATGTGAGCTGAGGCACCGCTGTCTAATATCCAATTATTGTCATTCCAATCAAACTTTACAACATTGAAAGCAACATTTTCATTTTCGCCTTTAGTTTGCTTCTGTTTAGGAGCTTTACATTCTCTTGCAAAATGACCACGATTCCGGCATTTGTAACATACAAAAGTATGTGACTTTTCATCTGTCACATTAGTTTGTTTTTTTAAAGGAAAATACTTTTTCTTTGAATTTTGCTTAGCCACCATTAAAGCAGTTTCATTTTCATCTTCTACGTTCAAACTAGCCTCTTCATCTAATAAACGAGCTGTCAGGTTTATTATGGTCTGTTTAGAGGGATCTAGAGATATCCAGGCTTGTCGCAAAGATCTGTATTTAGGTGGTAAAGTGCTCAAAATTTTTGTGATAATAGCAGTATCACTTATTTGCTCTGCATTGTCTTTCAATTGCTTTGCTAAGCTTTCAACTTTCGCAATATGTTGAGCGATATTGTCGGAAGATGACATTTTATATTGATAAAAACGCTCATGCAACATCATTTTATTCATTTCTGATTTTTGCTCGAAAATAGACTCTAGTTTACACATCACTTCGAGTGCTGTTTCGCAATTTTCTATAAGTGCAATCTGCTTCAGATCCATTGCGGAGGTTATAATAAACATAGCCATACCGTCATCCTTGTTCCACTGAGTAACATCGTTTTCGGGTTTTGGCGTGTTGATATCCAAACCTCTGGCACGCAGTGCACACTTAATTTGGAATTTCCATTGTTTAAAATTCGTTCCATCGAATTTTTCAACATTCATGGATTTTCCAAACTCCATTCTTACACGATTTTTGTTTTGACACTTCTGTTTTCTATTGCCAATGCCTCTTTGTTATATATTTACTCGCGTCGAACTGGGCCCATAACCTATTCGATGGTAAAAATAAATAAGACTTCTTCTTGGACAAAATAAATGTTATTTATTTATACTGCACAGTAAGCGATACAAAACAAGAATAAAAAATCTACAACAAGACATTACAAGAAGACAACATATGTTTGAATTTAAAAAACCACAGATAAAGATTATAAATATGATACGGCCAGTATTCATATAAACAGCCAGTATTGAAATTTACTCCAATAAGTTATAGAATATAAGTTAGACGTAATACTCGTACAAGAACAATATCAAAATACAAGCCAGAGTAATAAAATCATACAGCTGGACGGCAAAGCACGAGCTGGGATTTATGTTGCGAATTCAAACTTAACTGTAACATCTATTAGTAATCTCATGACGTCACACTGTGCGGTTGCGGAGGTATCTTCTGCGTCCTTTAGAGTTTATGTTGTCAGCTGCTACTTTCAGTATTCACATCCGGTTGCCCCTTACTTACACCATCTTCGCTTGGTTTTAAGGTCCCTTGTGGGCCATAAGGTCATAATTAGTGCCGATGTAAATGCATCATCTACGTTATGGTATGGCAAATATCGTTCTTCTGATAGGGATCGACGGTGCGCCGTCGAGGATTTCATTGCAGAAATGAATTTATCCATCCACAACACACCAGATGCACCACCTACTTTTTGCAGCCCCATGGGCGAGTCTTCTATTGACGTCACACTTTCTTGTGGGGACGTTCGTATAGATAGGTGGCGTGTCCTACCGGACGCGTCATGTAGTGACCACCGCCTAATCGTGTACGAATTCACGTCAAGGCTGCCACGGGACTCGTCATGTATGTCCTCTATTAATTTTAGATATAAAACAAAAGGAGCTAATTGGGATCTTTTTGGTTCACTATTCGCGTCACATGTCAAATACTTCACTTGCGTGTCTTTCTGTAGAAGAGAGTGCTGAAATTTTGTCTGACACCTTCATATATTGTGCGGATGTTGCCATTGGCCGTGGTTCTATCACCAACACTCGTAGATGTGATTGGTGGAATAACAACTTAGCTGAACTTCGGCGAGCCTTTCGCAGAGCACGTAGAAAGTTAAATCTATTAAAAAGACGTCAAATAACAGGTGACGTTTATGATACTGCCTTCATTGCTCTTAGAGTTGCTAGATCTCATTATAGGTCTGCAGTTGAAAAATGCAAAAGAAATTTGTTACGTAAGATTGTTGATAGACTCGATAGGGAGGGTCCGTGGTCTCCTTTATATCACGAATTTAAAGCAAATAGATCTATCGACTTAGCTTATACCCAAAATATCAAAATTAATGGTAGACATTCCACTGGTATTGAGGAGACAGCGGACTATCTCTTGAATTGTCTGATACCCAACGATCGGCTGGAGAATGACACAGACTACCACCGTCAGATCCGACAATGGGCTGCTTTGCAACCCGTTTCACCAACGTCAGACCTACCATCCTATGACGAATTTATAAATGCTGTCGGATCTTTGCCGCCTAACAAAGCTTCAGGCGAAGACAAAATCTCCAACAAGATGATAAAGGAAGCTTGTAAAACATCTGGTGAGTCCATTTTGTTTGTGTTTAAACGTTGCATAGCAGAAGGTATTTTTCCTCGTATATGGCGCAGTGGTTACATTAGGATCATACCAAAAAGAGGAGACAAACCGTCCGACGACCCTAAGTCATATAGGCCAATAACATTGTTACCATCACTAGGAAAGCTTTTAGAACGTCTCGTAGTTCCCCGGCTTCTGCCGGGCGGTATTAGATTTAGCGATAGACAATTTGGCTTCACAGTAGGTAAATCGACAGTTGACGCAGTTATAGCGGTTAGGAAGATAGTTTCGTCATCAACACTACAATATGTGCTAGGTATATTCTTAGATATATCTGGCGCTTTCGACAACGCATGGTGGCCAATGCTTTTACTTAAATTAAAGTCTCGTGGATGCTTTAGTAACATATATTCCCTCATTTATACGTATTTCCTACATGGAACAGCAAAGTTAAAATTAGGCCACCATGCTGTGTCGAAGGCGCTGACCATGGGTTGTCCGCAGGGATCAGTGTTAGGCCCGTATTTATGGAATCTAGGTTTTGATGACTTTCTAAGCATACCACTACCACCAGGTTGCTCATTGACCGGATATGCAGATGACGGTCTTTTACTTATTCAATCTAATACTAGGGTAGGACTTGAAAGGTTAGCTAATCAATGTTTAGACTTAATCAACAATTGGGGTGAACGCAATCGTTTATATTTTTCTCCACAGAAAACATTTCAATTACTTTTGAAAGGGAACTTAAAAACACCGCCTCGAATCAAATTCAATAACATAACCATTAGAAACAAAGAATCAGTTTGTTATTTGGGGTTAGTTTTAGAGAGAAACTTTTCATTTGTCGAGCACATTAGAACAGTAGGTGAAAAATCTAAAAGAAGTTTTTACGCCTTGTCAAAGATATCAACTGCGACATGGGGGCTTTCGTTCAAAACTTTAAAAGTAATTTATGGTGCAACATATCTGGGTTGTATGTGTTATGGTGCGCCTGCATGGGCTGATAGAGCTACTATCGGTGCTGTACGACGTAAAATGCTACAAAGTCAACGTCTCGCGTTGATATTTTTGTGCAAGGCTTATAGGACAGTTAGTACTGAAGCTTTGCCAGTACTGGCAGGTGTATTTCCAGTCGATCTTGAGGCACAAAGACGAGCAGCAATGTATTACGTGACACGAGATAACATGGATCTAAATTTTCTAGCTCCGCGCGACAGACATAGGATCGCTAGATTGTTGAACCATCAATCCACAGTCTATGACGATCTTCTTGATGAATGGCAATGTCGCTGGAACACATCAACTAAGGGCCGTCACCTCTACCAGTTCTTCCCATGCGTCCGAGAGCGACTGGCGAGGAACTGGTTGGAGGTGGATCACTGTGTAGCCCAATTTCTTACAGGTCATGGCAACTTTAAGAGCAAGTTGTATTCATTTAAGCTAGTTGATTCACCGTTATGTCAATGTTCAACATCTGGCAACAATTATGAACAATCTGCTCATCACATTCTATGGGAGTGTAGTCTTTGGCAAATTGAACGTAATATCATGCTTAACGAATTAGAGGTAACTTCTGGAGTAGTGTACTATACGGATCTTGTGGCAAGTAGGACGAATTTCCGTGCGTTTAGGCGTTTCTGCCATACATATTACTGGAAACAGGCATAGTTCACAATTTAGGCCCCCTTAATGCTCATGTCCGTGGTGCTTATCTTTTCTCATCACTATATCTCTTCGTTGCTTGTCTCCCGCTTTGTTAAGGAGGGAAGTGGATTATTCATTTTCCAACTCCTCCAATATACTTCTGATTAAGTTCGTTGCGGGTTCCAAGACAGTTTAACTTTCCCCGGGACTTCACGAGTGTCAAAACTCGTTGTCATCAATGGTCACTGCTGCTGAACCTGGCTACACAGGTGACACAGTAGTGGGAATGAGGGTGGGATTAGTCCCATCCTGCCTGTCATCACGAAGTGCTGGCAAAGCATCTTGTGATTCATTTTCATTTTCACTTCTTCGATGTTTATGGGGAAGGTTGAGGTAAAAAGGGTGATGAACCGGTGGTTCAAATTTTAAATTAAATGCATTTTTTTTTTGAATTAAATGACAAGGCACGAATATCACTGTCATTAGGTGGTTCGAAATTCCGCAAAAATACCAAGAACTCTTCTAAGCTTACAGTAGGTTTCTTTAAGTCTACTGATTTATATATTTCAGAATAATCATCATTATTATACATCTCAGATTGATTTATTACAAACTTAGCTTTCCTCACTCTTGAAATCATAGCACCTTGAGCCACTAAATTCTGATACTCTTTAAACATTGGCTGCAGTTGATCAAATGATACAAATTTTCCCACCATGTTATTAACACCAAACGGATTATGTTTTCTACAGTTTTTTATCAATTCATGCCACTCATTAGGTGTATATACATGGCTTTCTTTTTTTTGGGCCCTACTTATGAATGAGAAATCACCATCATTCGGCAAATATGTGTGGCCCGTAACGAGGTAATGAACACATATTTCGCTAATGTTTGGTAAAGCATTTATATAAACATCACAAAAAACATAACATTCCAGTTTCGGTTTTGCCCATCACAACAGTCGCTAAACAGATTTAGCCTTGTTGCATGGTCGTCAATATGATTCTTTAAGTAAAAATACAAACACGACGTGACTTCTTGAGATCCTCTCGCTCCTGTAGTCTCATACCACAGGTTCATTAAAACTCGTTCTCCATCATGCTGGTAAGCATGTATGCCAAAATTAAGCATGTTAAGCTGCCTCAAATAATATACTTCTCCTGTATTTAAATGAGGAAGTGGAAGGGTTCTTTCTAGGTCGAAAGTAATCAACACTTCTGCACTCTGAGGTGAAAGACTGGCTTGCTTGTGCATATTTAAAATCTCTCGTGCTTTTCTGGCCAGATTTGTATGTGTATCCAATTCTTGTCTGATTTGCAAACACTTTTCAATATCTTTCTCTGCAACTAATTTAACTTGGAATTCATCACATGTCTTACATGTATCTTTCTTGGGTATATAAAAGTGTAAGTTGAATTCTGTCCTGAACACCTTTTCATACAAGGATTTTTTCAATATTTCCTTATCTTCTGCTTGGCATTTCTCTACAAACAATTTGTACATTTTACTTATGTTCAAATTTGGCGCTAAATATTCCCGATCAGACGATCTCTCTCGTACCTTTTCAATGCACTTCAGTCGACATGTACATTCTACAGCTGCAAATACCTTGGCTGGAACAGTATTACCTCTCGTATTTACATATTCCTTCCCAGTTGATCTGCATAATTTTCTTACATTTTTTCCCCAAGTGTGCTCATGGCTCTGCCTCTTACGCCCTCTTGATTGATTTGACACAGTAGCTGGACTACTCTCAGTGCTCTCTCCCAGGTTTTGCATATTATCAGATGTATTAAGCTGTTACGTATTACAGTCACAGTCTCTAAAAATAACAATAAAATTATCCAAAATTGTCTTAAATAAAACTAACAAAAAGTCTTTATGGTCCATATACATACCTTCATTTTCACTTGAATTACTATCGGGAACACTAATCACATACAAATCGCCATCGCTAGTAGAGCTAAAATCAGATTCAGAGTCGCTCGTTTCGTAATTTCGGAATGTGGCACCTCTTAGTTTAGAAATAATTGTACGTCGTCCATCCGAAGTAGACGCTTCATCTGGTGAATTTTCTCCACGATTTGAAGCCATTGTAGCTATGTGTAACTATTTAAATTATTTACCGCGAACAACGGGACGAATCACAATCACAAAAGTCGGTTAACTGACAGCATTTACAAAAATATTTACTTACGTCACAGTGACATTACTGACCGCGCGACAGTGACATGAACAAGTGTTACCAGATTATAAAAACTAAATTAATTGACATCTAGTTATATTCTCTAACGTTATTAGTATACCTATTGACGTTTTCGTTTATTTGAATCTCTTATTTAGGTTTTTAATGTAAATTATTCCATTGAATAATTTACATTAAAAACCTAAATAAGAGCATAGGGTTCCCACTAGAGATGGTGAATATAACTATCAACCATTAAAATTAACTGATAAAAATTGTCAACTGTATGATATGATAAATAAAATCAACACTATTGAATAAAAATATTATTACCTATTCATTCAACCGACGACGCGCGGCGCGGCCGTCGACGCGCCAACTCGGATTCGTTTCCAAGAAATAATGTCTAGGTAGTAGGTACATCAATTCACTACGATGAAATTTGCACTTAACTGTCATTGCTTTAAGATGCATATTGCATTCACATAACCTATCCCATATATCCCTACGTTCGTAAGTACCTAGTCAACATTTGTTTTTGATAATAATGAATGTGATTGGTTGATTTGGTTTTGGTTAAACACCTGAATGATATTTGAATATTTTTAACATTAACTTGCTGAGGTTTAGTGTTAGTTTTTGATAATAATAAATGTAATTGGTTGATTTTAAACACCTGAATGACATTCGAATATGTGTTTTATCATTAACTTGCTGAGGTTTAGTGTTACTTTAATATTTTATTCTGATGGAACGAAACAGTAATTTCATTCAATAATTTTGTAGAATATTGAGTGATTGAGTGAGATTAGTTGATGTCACGCGTTCTAAGTGCGAGTCACGAAATACTGATCTGTGTTGACTTTAGCGTGTTATTGTTATTGTTGTTTGTTAACGAATATTATAGGGAACTAAGTGTTTAATATTAAAAACAAGTGTGTGTGAAGTGTGAACGTTTAGTGCAAGTAGGTAGTAACTTTAAACGGGTAAAATTTATACCTACCTACCTAGTGTCTTTAATAGTCTTTATGGACAAGCTCTGCAACGAGCGTTAAGTTTGTTGAGACCTAATAATACCAACATACCACAAAAATAGTGACATTAGCTAGACAGTCCTAAGCCTGTTAAAGTATGAAGGAAAGTATATTCATTGAATTAGTTGAAACTAACGAAGACCTAGCAATATCAACTTCGTTATGGCTTTGTGTTGTTAGAATAAAAATTAACTAATATTTTCAACCATTAAAATTAACAGTTAATTTTTTTTATCAAATAACTTTTAACAAATAAATAAATTCAACCACTTAGCCCATCTCTAGTTCCCACCAAGAACTTAGGGTCCCTAGCCAACCTCACCTGCAAGTGGTGCACCTGCCGATCAACGGACGAGGCTCTGGCAAACAAAATGTCCCAATAAGCGGCAATAGGTTCGCCACCTATTACGTGGGATCAAAACACTGGCGAAAAGTGGGCGTTTAATATGCCTCTGCCTACCCCTTCGGGGAAACAGGCGTGAGTCTATGTATATGTATGTTATTCTTAAACACCACTTTAGAATTTACAAACTTATTAGAACAACACTTTGTTCTAGACCACTGTCTATGTGACTATGAGCCGCTTAGACCAGTTTAGTTTTGACAAATTTACAGAAAATACGGGTCTATGTTACATAGTGGTAGTTAGACCACTTTAGAAATTATTATTTTAAAAATATCATCAATTCTAAACTGGTATTTTAATGATAACCTTACTTTGGTGACGAATATACACATAGACCACTTTTGCTGGGAATGATTTATTGTTTTTAAGTTCAAAAATGCTCTTAGATGGATTTAGCCTAAAATGTTACATAGACCCCTTTAGTTCCAGGCTAGCCTATTAAGCTTCATAGATAAAACCTACGATAAAACAGAGAAGGTTCTCAATTCGACTGAAATATTTTTATTTTCATTTATTCATCGCTTTGCATGATTCTATCTTATTTCTATCATCTGTGCATGATGTCGTTTTATAATGAAAGACTATAAAAAACTTAAAATTATTGTAATTTCCGATTGTATCTTCCTCTTCTTCATAACATTTTCTGGCATTTTGGAAATGAGCTTGAAGCGATGTTGAAGCTTGCGGGGATCCATTATTTATTTCATCGATTTCCTAAGAGTCTCCATAGTGTAGGTATTGGGATGTCAATTGTGTGATCGAATTTGGATTATACGTTTGGATATTTATTTGCGATGGGTCCAAAGTTATTGAAGAAGATGTATTATTGATGACATTAGGTTGATTTTCTTTATTATTTAATGAAGATGAAGGTTCGGTAGTAATATTTTTATCAATTTAAGCATGCCCAATTTAAACTCTATTTTTTGTTTAAACTCATGTCATATCAGTCCTAATACTTAACAAAAAATTTGTATCGTCATCTTCTTCTTGCTTCTGACCAATTTTCTTCTTTTGAATTTTTTCTAAAATATTTAAAATTTGGGTCGGGATATCTTTCTTATTTCTATGTTTACGTAAATACGAAGTTGGTTCTGCTGATGTAAGGTCCTCATTATTTGCATTCTGTTCCAGTGGTTCAGTTTCATGGTCCTGTGAAATGCTGTCGTTGCTTTGATTGTAATTCGTTTCTGTGTTTCTATTGTTGAACCTAGGTATGAGAAAGTATAATAGGTCGGCATAAATATATTTTTTAACTCTTTCGGCTGCACTACCTGTCGGCGTATTTTTGTTTTTCTTGTATTCTCTGCGGAAGTAGTTTCTTATATGCCCCCATTTCTTCTTTATATCAGCACTCAGACGTAAAATAACGATATAAATTACATACTAGACGATGCCCGCGGTTACACCCGCGTTATTTTAGGCTACTGCTCTGCTCCTGTCGCTCATAGCGTGATGTTATATAGCCTATAGCATCATCATCATCCTCTTAGCGTTATCCCAGTTTCAGTCTAGGGTCCGCTTTCTAGTCTAACCGGATTTGGTTGAATATTAGCTTTTCCACGGAGCGACTGCCTCTCTGACCTCCGCAACCCGAAGGGATAGCGATATTCCATGGCTTAGACTAGTATCAGTTTATTTTTAGAAGGTACTGACGCACCGTAACGATTGTCAAAGATCTTCATGACAACCGGGACCGACGGCTTAACGTGCTCTCCGAGGCACGGGACAAGCGATAATTAACAATTCAATACGCACATAACTCCGAAAAGTCATTGGTGCGCGCCTTGGATTCGAACCCGATACCCACTGCATGGCAGTCTGTTGGTATCTCCACTAGGCTATCGCTGCCTATTTTATTAATTAGTGATGGGTCGTCGACGCTTTTATCGTTAACGAAACTAGACCGTCCATTCCCGTTCGTCGACGCGTCGATGGACTAGTTGAATTCGTGGACCGGTCTACGTCATCTACGTGTTAACTTCATTACATAGATGGTCTATTTAAACATCACGTCTATATCAACGGCTGGATGTCGATGGACAACATTGTTGGAAAAATGCATATTTTTGTAAATTTGACCTTCCCTTCATACTTTTTCCAGGCTTAGGACTGGCTAAATAATGAATAGGTATGATAAATTTTACAAAGTCATACTCATTATTCAGGCGCATTTAGAAGATCAAGTGATTTTATGTACAATAATTATATTTTTATTTGTTTCATATTTTCGTGCTTTTTTGTGTTTTTTTTTTTGTATGTTATTTTTTGTTTTTAGGTAGGTAAGTAATATTCATATTCATATTCATATTCTTTATTTGCAATTCCACAATGTAGGTACATTAGATGGTAAGTAAATCTTAAAATTAGGTGTCATTATGGACCCTGTTAGGGCATAGCAAAATAATCAAATTCATAAATTATTATACAATTATAAATTAATATTCAATATAAATTACAACACATTAGACAAGGTAACATAATTATCTATTACCTATCATATTATAAGAAAATTATGATTATACTCATCACAAAAGTGGTCAAAAGGAGCTTTAATATTCTATAAGTACATAATTAGTTGCTTTTTTACTATTGGGAATAATTTTATTTGTCAGTTAAATATTCATTTATGCTGTAGTAACATTTTTCTATCAGGTATATTTTAAGTTTATTTATAAATTTATTTACATTTTCTGTACTCCTTATTGTATTTGGAATGTTATTATAAATTTTTACGCACATAGCTAGGGGACCTGCATGAAATTTAGATAAGGTAGAACTTGGTATTGCTAGTTTATTTGAAGGTCGAAGGTAACGTTGTTGTGGGCGTTGATCGCTTACCAGAGGAAACAGTGATGGATGCTTTCGAACAAATTTACAAATTTCTAATATATACATACTTGTCAAGGTGAGAACTCTGTATTTGATAAAGTGTGATTTGGTGCTTTCTGTGAGACATATATTAGCTATTATTCTAATACATCTTTTCTGCAGAATAAAAAGTTTTTCTGCATCCACACTATTGCCCCATAGAATGATCCCCTAATTGAGCCACGAGTGTGCATAGGCATAGTATGCTGTCAAGGCAGTTTTGAAGTTTGTTGCTTTTTTTAGTTCAAGTAGTGCATATGTGAATCTTGACATTTTATTTGAAATGCTTTGGATATGTGCCTTCCAATTTATAAAGGTGTCTATAGTTAAGCCTAATAATGGGAATTGGTCTACACATTGTATTTTTACATTGTTATATGAGTAATCTATATCAAGTTCTTTCTTTTGATAAGGTCTATATTGCATCAGTTTGGTTTTATTGAAGTTCAGTCCTAAGTTGTGGTCAGTCATCCATTTATCTATTTTTGAAAATGTTAAATTTAATATAGAATTTAAGTTCAAATTATTTTTACACGGTAGTATTATGGATATGTCATCTGCAAACAGAACAGTATGAGCATCAATTACTTTTGGTAGGTCATTTATATAAATTAAAAATAAAACACATCCCAATACGCTGCCCTGTGGTATAGACATGGTGATGTTAGCTTTTCGTGATCTGATATGAGTAATTTGGCCAGCCTGTGAGAGATGCTCTACCTCAACATATTGAATTCGATTTTTTAAATATGAAGTAAACCAGTCGTGTGCTATTCCTCTCACACCTATAGAATATAATTTGTCTAATAATATTTTGTATGATACTCGGTCATATGCTTTACTCATGTCTAATAGCACTCCAATAGCATATTCTTTTTTATTTATTATATTTAATGCCTCTTGAATGTACTTGTAGACCGCTAGTGTTGTTGATTTATGTTTTCTAAATCCGTTTTGACACTCACTAAATATTTTAAATTTTTCGCAGTAATTATATAAGCGTTTCGATACTACAGTCTCAAATATTTTTGAAAATGTGGACAATAGTGCTATTGGACGATAGTTCCTTTAGACTTGTCGCCTTTTTTAAATATTGGTTTTATTTTGGATATTTTTAGTAGGTCGGGTACTATTCCTTCTTCTAGAGATTGGTTGATCAGAGTGGTTAAAGGCATCATTAATTCATCTGAGCATGCCTTTACGAGCACTGGTGGAATTTCATCATGACCATAGCTATGTTTACTCTTTAGATTTTTAATTATATATTTTATTTCGTACGGATCTACTGGTGTAAAGTAGATACTATTTTCACTAGAAATTAATGCTGAACTACCTGAAGGGCTTTCACTACCTTGTTGGGTATATTGATTCCCCAAAGTTCCTACTGAAACAAAGTAATTGTTAAAGGTGTTTGTTTGCGATTAAGTTGGCATCATCCGTTGATTTGTTATCAACATTTAAAGTTATATTTTTTCTCAATTTTGTTGATATTTTGTTTGTACGCTCTTTTATTATTTGCCACATTGTCTTAATCTTATTATCCGATTTTTCAATTCTTTTTATGTATTGTATTTTTTTTTATGTTAATATTGTTTTCTTAAGTGTTTTCTCATATCTTTTGTAATGTCTGTATAATACTAGATTGTTATTTTTTGTGGTTAGTATTTTTAGTAGCCGCTTTTGTTTACACGATATTTTTATTCCTTTGGTCAGCCACGTTTTTGAAAGTAAATTTTTGGATTTTACCCGTTTTTTTGAAATATACAGGTCTAATAATATTTTTAAGCTATTGTGAAATGAAGTGTAGTTTTCGTTAGAATTTTTGTTAGTATTTATAATGTTATTCCAATTTAATTCGCTTAGTTTAGTTTTGAAAGTAGAAATGTTGTGTTTGTTAAATTTCCTTTTGAATATATGCCAGCATTTTTCAGTGTCTATATAGGTGGTATGAGATTGTAACATGCATAAAATCCCTTTATGGTCAGATAGTCCATAATCAATTATGTCGATATTAAATTTTTTTGGAATGTTTGAGAATATTAGATCTAAACATGTGGCTGTTTTAAAAGTTACTCTAGTAGGTTTTGTTACCATTTGTTGGAGATTATAGCTTGTCATTATATTGAGAAGTGTATAAGATGACACATTTTTTTTTCAAAATATTAACGTTGAAGTCCCCAACTATTAGTATGTTTTTACGTGAATCTTTTACAGATATTATTTTTAATAGCTTCTCCAAAGAAGTGTAGAATATATCAACTCCTCTATTTTTTTGAGGCCAATATATTACAATCAGCAAAAGGTTCATTGTTATTATTTCTATAGCACATGTTTCAAATATATGTTCAACACTAAGATCGGTAATATCAGGTCGTGTTTTGTACTCCAGATTGTCTTTTAAGAATATACCTACACCGCCGCCTACACGACTTTTGCGGCAATATGACGCAGTTAGATTGAACCCTTCCAATGCCAATAGATCCTTTTTTGATTCAGTGATCCACGTTTCAGATAGGCAGAGTATATTTATCGTGTTTTCATCTAATATTGATTCTAGTAGGTCACTTTTATTTTTAAAACTTTGTATATTTTGGTATAATATTAGAAATATATTCACGAAAGGAACAATTATTTTGTGTTTTATCTGTATGGTTAAGAGTAGAATTTAGATTTAATATAGTATTAGTTTCATGTCTCCTAGTTAAGGTCAGGCCAGTATTTATGGGTTTATAATAATGTAATATGGTTTTTTGATGATATTTTGTACAATGTTTTTGTTTTTGGGTAATTTTAGATAGTTTATTTTTCAGAAACTTTGTATTGTACTGTAGATAGTCTATTTCAATATTAATTTTAAAACAAAATGACCTTATATAATTTCTATAATTAATAATAGCTCCTTTAAAATACGTTTTGTTATGTTTATAATCATTTGTTTCATAAATATCAATAAATCTACAATTTTTAAAGTTTTTCGTCAATAATTTTACATTATTATTTAAAAGTTTTTCATTTAAGGATGGATTATACTTAATTTTCAATATATATATCTGTTCACATATTTTTAATTTATTTAAAGCTATACTTAATTCAGATAACAATTTGAAAGGTTGTTTATCATTAGAGCCTACTGATATTATAACAATATCATTGTTAGTCAGGGTTGTTACCAGTTCATCTATGCTGCTTAATATTTGTGAGCTATCAGCTCCAGGCTTACTCATCGCAGAAACAGTATATTTATTGTTCCATCCATTTCTCCTGCTCTCGATAAGATGGGTTGATAATCCTCTAACATATTCGTCTCCCAATAATACTATTTTTGGCTTATCAGGTGTTATCATTTTTGGTGACTTTTCCTGTTTTTTCTTAGCTATTGGCGTACTGTTTAAAATTTCTTTTGTGTTCGTTAGTTGTTCTTTACACATTAAGTCCGTTTCTATTTCAAAGTTTTCGCAATTTATAGAATTCTCCAGGTCAGTGTTTGGTTGTACAGGGCCTATGTTTGTTTGTGTAGATGGATTTGTGGCCATTTCTATAGGTAGAATTGTGTTTGAACATCCTTGGTTTTCTTTATTAATTTCATTTAGTAAATTTTTCTTGCATCCTTTTTTTGGTATTTTCTTTTTCTGTATGGAATGAGTTAAGTTTGGTGATCCTTGTTATATTTCTTTTAGGTGTGATATTTGTCTTTGTTGGCATGTTTTTTCCTGTTTGAGTTTGCTATTTTCCAGGATCAAATTTTCAATTTCTTTGTGTGCAATTTGTAGCTCGTTTTCAAGTTTTTCAATTTTTTCTTTATACATTTCTAAGCCATCAGAGCATGGTTGGTCAAGTAGGCTTCTAGACTGAAGATTGGATGTTGGTGAAGTGTACAATAGGTCCATCGAATCAATGGATATATTGGCTCTATTTTTGCGAAATGTTATATTATTTGAGGTCATTTGGTCTTCAAAATCTTCCATTTTTTGTATTGTTTATGCTTCTCGTATTTGTGACTAGCGCTATCTGTCGACAAGCTTGGAAGCTATATTGATTGGTTCATCTAATATGATAGCAGTTCAAATCAGTTCCGCTAGATGTCGTTGTACGGTAGAAGTATGGTTTAGTTCGTCTGTACTTAGTTGATATTAGATGCGCTAGGTGTCACTTTCACTAATTTTGCTTAATTATATCTGTCGATTGTCTGCTAGGTTCTTGGTTCGCAATAATTATGTTAGATGCCGCTGTTGTGCAATATAATGATAATGCATATTTGAAAATTAACTGTGAGAGATGAAAGATTCAGTTTTTATGTATTTTGGCTTACTTTTGATGAATTGTCTTCACGAGGACATGGCCCTTTGGGGCGTTTTAAGATGTTTAATTGTAGTTTCACGTTTATTATGGAAATATTCGAGAGTTTTTGATCGTCAGCACTGTTTATTTTTAATCACGTATAAATCACTCAACTTTGTTGTTATTGTTTGGAAAACATTATCACTGACGTATCACCATGTTATTAACAGATATTAGTTTGATTTGCACTGTTCGAATCACTTTTACTATTTTTAAAATATTTATGTCTACAGAGCCGATGTTTACTCTAGCGCAGCGCCATCTATCTCCGATAATAATTATATCTATGTACATAATCTTTTTTTTTTGTTATTTAAAAGCCTTTAAACCTCGCTTCTGGCGTATTTACATTGAGGAACATTATTTGCGCCACTTTACTTGTCGACAACCTCGTGCGCCTTTCGTTTATAATTAAGCCTGTTTTGGAAAACATCCGTTCGCAAGGAACGGATGTGGCCACAATATTGCACCGAGTCATAAAAATTTTTTTTAGGTTTGGATAAACATACTGATGCTTTCTCCACCACTCTAGAGGACACGATAAATTGCCGCTCTGGTCTTTTCTAGGCAGTAGTTCGTCTGAAATATACATATCCACCTCTTTAATCGCTCGAGAAAGAGGTGTGCCTTGAGCTGTACTTGAGGCTACTATTTTATCAAATATATTCCACGGACTTAGGTCTCATTGCTTGCATTGCTCGTATGAGCGCTTGCAGTGGATGGTGTAACACTCGATAGTGTCGGGCGTTCCGATTCAGCAATTAAGCCCGCTACTAATCTTCGGACAGTATCTCTTGTTTTTAAGGCCTCCGACTGTTCTGCAAACCCTTGCATCTTAAAACGGGGGTCCATAAATGTGGTCAAAGCAAATGTACCGCTTGTTTCGATAAGACCGAACCGTTCTTCTAAATCAGCTTTTAGTGCAAGCACCACATTCCGGGGTTCTGCTATGAAATCCGTTCTACTTAATAGTTGTGTGCATGCTTGAATGAGGCACCGCGATACTACTATCACCGAACTGCCTGTTATATATTTTTCCCCGCTCATCGATGCGGTGATTTCTTGAAAAGGTTGTAGTATTTCACACAATTGCGCAAAAAGCGTCCAATCTTCCAGGCTGATGTTAGGTAAACTGATGTTATCCGCAAAAGCCAACGTTGCCTGAACGGCATCTTCCAACTCCACAAATCGCTTGATCATAAAATATGTTGAATTCCACCGCGTCTCAACGGACTGGCTCAGCCTTTTAGGCTCCTGGAGGCTTACCATGACCTCTTATAGCGATTCAGTTTACGACCTAAACTGAATAGAATCGCAATATCGTACTATGACCTCATTATAGCGGCTCAGTTTTGGTGTTTACATTTCAATACGACGCAGCTGTGAGTTGGATAGCGTTTGAACCGCAATCTTAAACCATTCGTTCCTTTCCCGTAGGAAACCGTACCATGAGTGTAACGTCAGCTCAAACTGAACCGCGTATCTGTCAGATTTAGCGATTCAATAAAAGTTACAATTTGTAGTGGATAAACTGGATAGTTAGAATTATTATTGGGTTTTTAGACATTATATGTGGATTTAAATCAGTTTAAGTTAATTATAGATCGGTTTCTGTGTCAGAATTTCTATAATACTGTGTTAAATCTTACATAAACTCTGTGAAATTTGTGAATCGATGTGCCAAGGACTCTACACGTTACTACGTTTTATTCGGTTTATTGAATGTGATAATGTATCTAGCACTTCACGTCGTAAACAAAGGCGCTAAGCTGGAGAACACTCGTATTCATACATACCAAAGAGCATTTGATGAAACCACACGATGAAACAGAATTCATCAAAAGATTTCGCCTCGCTAAACTATTGGCCCTAGATATTTTATGAGGAGCATTGAGACTGATCTCAATAGCTTAAGGTAAGAAACATTCTGTACCAAATATGCTAATAAATTCATGAAACCATAGAATATTTTAGTGTGACTGTTAATTGTTACTTTATTTGTTGTAGATAGTGACTGCACTGACATTTTCTGCTCCTGGGTGAAAACATCAAACCAAAGGAGACCAAAAACCGATTGGTGACATGCAGCTTATTCTATGGCTCAACAGACAGTGGCAGCAGATATAGCAAACTGCAGAAAGAGATTCTTCTCGAATGATAAAGAATTATATCTGCTTGTCCAAAATATAAGAAGAGCTTACTGTAGTGGACTGTAGGTTTTGCTGGTCAATTTCGACAATTCTTGAGGTCTTAGAACTTTTAGGTGACGGATTAAAAGATCAACTGTTCGGTACAATGGTTTAATGTCGAGTGATATATGATTTGCAATTTTCACAAAAGTTAGGCAAAGCGCCTGATACAATTAAATAGCACGACACAACTTATAATTAAAACAGAAGAGCCGTAGGAGCTCGAACATGCCCCCGGCCGTTGAAGGCTTGCCTTCAACAGGAAGTCTGTATATCGGCCACCCGTACTACTCCGTCTGTGCCAGGGTGAAGACCTATTATTCGACCCAATCTCCATTTCAACGGCGGCAAGTTGTCATCTTTGACTATGACGAGGGTGTTGAGTTTTAGCGTATCTTGAGACGAGTGCCATTTTACACGGAGCTGCAACTCGGAGACGTATTCCTTGCTCCATCTAGTCCAAAAATGTTGCCTTAGCTGTTGAATGCGCTCGTGTCTAGCTAGCATGTGGGTGGAACAGTCCCGAACGTCTTTAACAGGAACTGATGTGAGCGGTCTTCCTATTAGAAAGTGACCCGAAGTGAGGGGTAGCAAGTCTTCCGGGTTTGACGACAAAGGAGTGAGTGGCCGAGAGTTTGATATGCCTTCTATTTATAAATAAATATGACAAATGCCCAACACTCTAGCTAATAAATGGTGTTTGGTCGACTTGACACCGGCCTTCCAAAGATCACCAAACTGTGGAGCATAAGCAAGTACAAAATGGAAATCTATTCCGTCATAAACTGCGTCGTTGAGCAATGGAGCCGCAATTACGCTTTAAAAAGGCTAGTATTTCATTGTAAGCACCTACAATAATGCAGTTCCATTATCGGAATAAATATGAAGAGGCTTTACTCTTCTAGACATACATCTAAATAACGCCTGCAAATTATTTGCGCTAGTCAAATGACCCACTATATAGTGTAAAATGAATGGCTTTGGTCGTGAAGCAAACAAAAATAACGATGTATACTTTCACCAGTCTACATCCACAACCATGACGAAAGAAAACCTTAATAAAGTAATGAGAGCATTGTACTATTATGGGATGCGTTTTCTATAAATGATGCAGTCTACCTCCTACCCATATAGTTTTATCATGACTTCAGAAAATTCTTAACTCTTAAAAACTATTTTTTAAATATGATTTTGTAGCAGTAATTGATAAGTACTCAGAGAAAGATTTCCTTTGTGACTGTACAATAATGACGTTTACAGCTCTTTGCAATTCATTATTAGAAAAGTGATTAAACATATGGTTAAACGCCTACTATACGCTGTCTACATTTTTCAATCAAGCGGAATACATGATCAAAGGTATGTTATAATCTTAATATGTTTGAATATCGCTTGATGTTGATTATCCTGCTATCTGAAGTAATGTGATGATGTGATTCACAGCATGACTAGTTAAGATTGCTTTTATTTCAGGAAATATCATCTCAGGGTTGCCTGATACGTAAGGCCATGTATTTGCATCCTTGTGCAACAGGGATGAACCAGACCACCACGAATCCAAGACCAGCAATGATGAAGATAAATCTACTCCTCGCGGAATCAAGTCAACTGGATTGTCATTGGTCGTGTGGATCTACGTGCTGTACATGAACTCGTCAATTCAGCAACACGATTGCGTATCTACAAATCCATTCAATTTAATTTGGAGTATTTTAACCAACTAAGGATAACTACAGGTTCAGTTAAGAAAGTAATTTACGAAGGCTAGGTAGGCTAGAAGGTAAATTCATGTAATTGAAATTGTTTATAGTAATCACAAACTACGAAACGAACAATACCAATGTAATAAATGACTGGTAAAGTATGTAATATAGGTATTTAACCACGTTGAGCTGTCATCTGTAGTCAATTGACCGTCCCATTTTCTATACGAATTATATTCAATTGAAATGATATGTAAGTAATAAAAATCTAAAACCTAGGTAATCAAGGATGCGTGTGATAGCTGCAAGCATACCTACGCTTTATAGTTCCTATTGGTTACCTGAACATTTCTTGGAAAGCGAAGTTCATTGATTTGACAAAAACCTGAACTTTCATCTAGTGTATCGCACTGCTTATAAAATTTGAGACGTGGCTGATCATGGTGATCATAAACGTGTTTCTTGTTGCCTCGTTTATGAAAACAACGTTTAATACAAGTAACTGAATCACCTAAATTCTCAAATGATTGATTTATAGGAATCCTAACGCGTAAACGCTCATCAGCTAGTCGTGATGGAATTAAAAATTTATCTTTACACTGTTTATTTTTAAACGAATAATTAGATGACTTATGGCAAACTCGTTGGAGGTGCCTAAAACGCGTTGATTGGTTTTGGGTGTCATCCAAGTTATTCAACTGTGTGGAACTATGTTGGTTAAAATTACAATACATAGGTGACGATTGTGTACCTATACAATTATTAAAGCCGCCGTTAATTGGGCCACTGACAATCCAACCAAGCTTAGTTTCACACAGTATGGGTTTCTTGTCCCCTAACATAATTCTACCGGACCCTAACAAGTTCCAAAATACTTCAACTCCAATAATTAAATCTATGGAAGCTGGCTTATGGAAATAAGGATCGGCTAAACGAATATTCGTCGGTACATCTAGTTGTACCTGCCTACACGGCACATTATTAGTTATTGTAGGCAATACAAAACAAACTAAGTCATTAAAATAATCCTCACACAAAGATTCAATACGTACACTACACATTTTATTTATGGGTGAAGATGAATTATTAATTCCAAGTATTGACTTATTAATCTTGTGGTACGGTAAATTTAATCGATTAAATAGCCTTTCTGTAATAAGACAAGATGAACTCCCCGAATCAAGAAGGGCGCGGGCGGTGTGTTCGACATTGTTTATGTCTCTGCATTTTACTAATGCAGTGCTTAATAAAACGTCGCCCGAGCCAGTCGCGCATGGTATATGCGCAGGGACACTAGCCGATAGTGCAATAGGATCGTTGTCAGACACGATTGCGCAATCATCCTCGCTCGCGTTCGCGTCGGTCGCACTCGCACTGATCGTATTGTTTACGCCGCTGTTTTGCATGCCATCCACATAATGAATAAGTGTGTGGTGTTTACGCGTGCAGATTTTACAACCTGATCGCTTGCAGTGTTTAGGATAGTGACCACGTCGGAAACAATTATAACACACTTTATATTTCGGTAATACTTAGTGCCAACCGCTCAGCTACGCTTAATTCTAAAAACTGTGGACAAACATTAAGGTTATGATTACCGTTGCACTTAGGACAATGTGCGCTTGAGTTAGACTCATTAGTGTTATTTGGAGTATAAATCAAAGCCTTTAAATTTGAAACGTGCTTACTGTGTGTATTATCTTTCCTTGTGTGTGACAAGCGGGAAACTTCTAACGTTTCTAATAAATCTGCACGGTTCCTTAGGAATTCGATGAACTGATCAAACGTTACAGATTTGGTTTTATCAATAAGCCCTTTACATTCTTCCCATTCTCGGAATGTTTTTGTGTCTAGCTTACGGCTAATGATATAAATTAATAATGTGTCCCAACTTTGAACGGGCTCACCTAATGTACACAATGCTCTAATGCTTTTATAAACCTGATCAATTAATTGTTTAAGTGCTGTTGAAGATTCTTTTGTGATAGGTTCGACATTGAATAATGAGGAAATGTGGTTTTGTATTAATAAACGTTTGTTGTCGAACCTCTCACACAGGAGATCCCAGGCCATAGCGTAGTTCTGAGATGAAAATTCAATAGACTGTATCACAACAGCAGCCGCCCCTTCCAGTGATGACCTTAGGTAATGAAATTTATTGATTTCATCAATGTCATCATTGCAATGAATGAGACTGGTGTAAGTATCACGAAACTCAAGCCAGTAATCGTATGATCCTGTAAATTTAGGTAATTTAATAGTGGGTAATTTGACTAACTGACGTTTAGAACTGCTAACTGATTTAGAATCATCCTGTTCTGACTTAGAAAACATATTTAACATATTTTTAGCTTGTGCCAATAATGAGTAATAATTAGTTTCGATTGCTGTACGCTCACTGATTTCACAATCTATGTTTTCTGCTAAACATTCTAACTGCAGTTGAATCTCACTAAAATCATCGTACAGTGATTCCAACCTTTCAACACGCAACTGCAGCTCCATTACCTGACAAGCGGTTAATTTAGATGTATTTAGGGTTTCTAAATAATTTCCAAAAACGGTTAGCCTGCCCTTATAACTGCTACGCTTCTTTTTGAGATCTTTGATGTCGGTCATTTTGGAAAGTGGGTGTGTCGTCGACCTGGAATTTTACAATAGGTAGTTTTAATAAACTAGTAATTATACTTATTTGTAACAATACTGTAAATAAAGGTTTATATAGCTTATATACTGCTAAATTGATATAAAAATATCGATGATTGACTCGATTAAAACAATTTGAAAATTAATAATCTTGTGATGTACCTACTAAGTTATGAAAAAAAAATTGTAAAGGTAGTAAATTTAAATGAATTTAAATTCTAATAATCTACAAGGAATTGTTTGTACGAATTAATTGTTATTTTAAAGAAATACTGTATTGTAATACACTTTAGGCACCTATTTAACTAATGCAACAATTTTGTCACTGTGCTGTATGATTAAACACCTGTTAAATAATCCTGATTTGTACACAAAAGCCAATTAAATGTACCTACTAATTAACACTTATATAAAATAAATTGTAGATTAAAACATATGCAAATATAAAAATATAAAAATGTTCGTTACTGACCTTGTACAATGTCACCTATGAATAAATCTAAGATTTTACCTGATTTTATGGTTACCTAAGAGTGCTGGGTTATTAAATATAGTTTTACGATTTATTCGACTTTTATTTCTTCACTCCTGTAACTCCTTACTCCTTAATAAATGTCTTTAACTCCTCTTCACACTCCCTAGGAAATGGCAGGTAACTTCTTGAAGTTCTAATATTTCAATATATTTCGTAATTTATATTTATCTGGATCTGGAGGACCATTATGTAGTGGTCTGTAGGTTTTGCTGGTCAATTTCGACAATTCTTGAGGTCTTAGAACTTTTAGGTGACGGATTAAAAGATCAACTGTTCGGTACAATGGTTTAATGTCGAGTGATTTAGAATTTTGCAATTTTCACAAAAGTTAGGCAAAGCGCCTGATACAATTAAATAGCACGACACAACTTATAATTAAAACAGAAGAGCCGTAGGAGCTCGAACACTTACTAAAACTGAGGTAAAGTATGCTTTTGTTAAAAGTTAAAGTAATCAACAGAATGCAATAGTATTGAATAATTTTAATACTTATTTTTGTACTTGTTTCAGGTTTTATCAAGGTTTTCATGATGTTCTGGGTGGCACTCATTCGTGCTGCTATTGCCAAACTAGCATTACCTTCTAACTTGAAGAACATTTTTTATTGGTAGAAAACACTATCACTCCATAATGTCAATTTTATTGGTACAACACTTTTATATTATATGGTTTTGATAATATAAGTTTTATGTGAGCTAATAAAGTATTTATTTTTTATTTACTTACTGAACATACTTTGCACCACCCTTTCCAATTTTACTGTACCCTTACAATGTGCATTTAAATTAAGGTGTATTTCTTTCGAAATCCTGTGTTATAGTTCCCTAGCTTGTGGCGATTTACTGAATCACAGAACTATATCCCTACACTTATCTTAAAAATCCCACAAGTGCACAAGTTGGTTGTTACCTAGTTAGATACTCTTCGACGCAAGGGTTCACTGTATACAAAAAAGAAACCACTTAAAATAACAATGCCGATTTCGTTTAGCTGCGAAATCTTTGTATGAGTGAATCTATTAATATTTCATAGTAAAGAAGAGAGATAAAGATAATAGCGATCCTAATAATTCTAATTTACATATCCCATTATAAGAAAGTTTTAAACTTGGGCTCAGACTTAATTAAGCATTAAAAGCAATAATTAATAAATATGGAAACAATACTTCTAAGAGTTCTAAGAATAAAATAGGCCTTGATATTGTATTACTTGTTTTGTTAACCTTGAAATGCTAACAATCAAAACATACGTTCGTAACTTCCACCGAGTCAGTATTTGTACCGTTTTGCTAGGTATTTTTGTGAGAAAAAAATAACGTAACGTAACGTATTTTAATTAACTATTCAATATTGTAGTTATTTTTAGTACAAAATATATTCGCTTTGTTATAAAAGAATCTTAATTTAGTTGTAGCGTACAAGTTATAACTACATACAATATTGTAACTTGCCGAAAATGGCTGACTGAATAATAGTTTCTGAACGCAAACAAGGGAAAGAGACCGCATTATTCACGAACTGTATAGCTTGGTCTCTTTCTGTCAATGTGATTATATTGCGTCATTGCGATCCAGCGATATCATTCACTCATTCTAACAATCCAAACACGATTCAGTTTAAACAAACTCGTGGTACGTTTTAAAACAATTCAATTTAAGAACCTACACTGAATTGCTCCAAAACTGAATCGCTTGTTAAAAGTTCATGGTAGGCCTCCTGACCTTGTTGGACTTGATATTTTTGCAGTCGCTCAGACGATAACGTGTTTTTTTTTACATGCGCAACAATTCGTTTTACCTTTTCTATCTGTGTTTTGATAGATAAAAGTGCATGTTCCACAATTAAATTTAGGCTATGGGCATAGCAACCAAAATGTTTAAATCCCAACTTTTCTTTTACAGCTTTTACAATATTGGCCGCATTATCGGTAATCATAAAGTTGACTTTATGTTTAAGATTAAATTTGTCTTAACAGCGAGGCAATTTCTATGGCAATATTATCAGCTGTGTGGTGGCCCGAAAATTGACAGCATCCCAATAAGACTGTTTTGAATTCTAAATTTTCCGTTAAATAATGTCCAGAAACGGCAATATAGCTTTCTGTTTTTAACGAAGTCCACATGTCCGCAGTAAGGCATATACTTTGAACTTCATTGCGCAATTGAACATTTAGGGCATCGTAACATTTATTATATGCCTCTTGCATTATTGAATTTGACAACGTTTTGCGCGTAGGTAGCTGATACCCAGGTATCCATCTGCAAAATTTCCGAAAAGCTCTTTCTTCTACTATAGAGAATGGATGGAAGCCGTACGTGCACAAATCTTATAAATCTAAGTTTATTTGCTTCTTTTGTTCATTACTATTTTTTTTATTTACATAGGAATCCATGATTCTTTGACGCTTACCAGATCCCGCCAAATCGTCGGTGCATGCTGTGGTTACACTCGGACCGGCTAATGCTAAACTTGTACCAGAATCCACTTGTGGTGGTTGGGCATGTGATGCCGACGCAGAAGGGCAGACGGGTCGCAGCACAGACACAGCCTGAATTTGAGACTGTGACGGCAGTGAAGAATACACAGAAATATGCTTTCTTCTTAAATGACTCCTCAAATTAGCCGTGGTCGACTTATAAGCCAACTTGTCCTTGCAAATGTTGCACGTAGCTTTACCACTAGGAACATCCTTTTCGAAGTGACGCCATAACTCACTAATATTAGTATTGCGTCCCGCCATTTTATCTATTTACACTAAAATTCACTAAATGAGTTTTTATTTACAACTATAAAGTTTTTATGTACACTACGAAGGTGCCTACTAATATTTAAAAGTAATTACACTATTCACAACTTACGAAATAATTAATTATAAACAAAAACAAACACTTAACATAAACAGAGATTAAAATAATTATGTATGACCTAACGCAAGTCGCTCAAGCGGCTCAATGTCAAACTCAAAATATTTACTATAAAATAAAGGCTCCCCCACACAGGCGCGTTATTATAGGTCGATAATATCGCATGCGTTATTGCGATATCTGTTTTCAGTATATTTTGTATTAGGATGGTCATGTAGTTACATACTGCTGCGATAATAACGCCGCAATGGAAGTAGGACGTTGCGTTTCTCCGTCCTGCGATATTCCGATATGAGTTCTAGAATGTTTTGTATCAGGACGCAAACGACCGTACACACACCTGTAGTACTTGTAGAACGTTTGGTTTTATCGACAGTTTGAGAGTGGTTACATGACTGTATGAGTGTCCTAAAAACTTTTCTATAATATGGATATCATATCATCAGATGAAGAATGCTTATTACTAACAGTAGCAATGGAAGATGACCAAAAAAGACGCCAGAAACGAAGGTAAGTAATACAGCGTGGAATTACCGCAATCGACATTAGCAAAACCCTAGCCTTGGAATGTCATTCTAGACAATTTTCCCCATAATAACCATTGTTGAAATATGAATTTCAAAAATCAACTTCTCATACAGGAGTGTTAACATAAGTTGCTCCTTTTGTATGAAAAGTTGATTTTTGAAGTTTGTATTTCAACTATGGTTACTAAATAGCTTTTGCTAATGTCGATTCCAGTAATTCCACGCTGTATAAGGTAAATAATTTTAAATCAAATTAAAGGTACTTACGAGTACTGTGACTATTGCTGTGCTATTGCATTTGTACATTATTAATACTTGAATATTGTTGTTGTAAATAATTTTAATGGGTCTACCTTTTTTCGCATAAGATGGCATTATAACATTTGGCTAAAGTATCATATCGCCGAAAATCGTATCGCACAATGTCGTGTTTACTAAACTTAAATTGCATTATCTTGTAGGCAAAGTGAGTTTCGGACAATCAAAGTTAGGCCAGATAAGGGGAACCCAATTTTAATATCGTGAAGACCCTCAGCGCCTCAAGAAGTAAATTTACTAATTTACCTAAATTAACGAAATATTTTTGTTTTAGGAAAATATGGGTTCACGAAATCAATAGTAAAAGAGAAGTTTATGGCGAGTTTTACACATTAGTGCCTGATTTGTTGAAAGATGAAAAACGCTTCTACATATATTTCAGAATGACAATAAAAAGTTTTGAAGAAATTTTAAATCTAATAAGAGATGACATTACAAAGCAATTTACAAATTGGCGTAGACCAATTCCACCTGAAGAACGTTTTGCTATAACAATAAGGTAATTAAAACAATATTTCATATAAAAATCATTATGTATTTATAGAAAAAAGAAACAAGTACGATATTTTAGGCAACTGTTCGATCGAACGAGCGAGATAAGAGGAAGGCGAGATAATATTTAAGGTAATTTTGTCTTCTATACACCTAATTAAAATTTGTGAAAAATGACTTTAATGATTGTTTTGGGTAGCTTTGTTGGTTATGGGATGGTGGCGATTCATTGACTTGAGCAAATGGTGAATTGTGTATGGTGTTTGCCTCTTGGGATTGTATGTATGACTGTGCATTGTGATCTGGTGAAAGTGAGCTGCGTGATGTGTTTTCGACTGGTAAGGGTAAGTAATTTGGTGGTTGTTCGTTGACTTGAGCAAATGGTGAATTGTGTATGGTGTTTGCCTCTTGGGATTGTATGTATGACTGTGCATTGTGATCTGGTGAAAGTGAGCTGCGTGATGTGTTTTCGACTGGTAAGGGTAAGTAATTTGGTGGTTGTTCGTTGACTTGAGCAAATGGTGAATTGTGTATGGTGTTTGCCTCTTGGGATTGTATGTATGACTGTGCAGTGTGATCTGGTGAAAGTGAGCTGCGTGATGTGTTTGCGACTGGTGAGGGTAAGTAATTTGGTGATGGTTGGTTGAATCGTAACATAGTTTCTTCATAATGGGCAACCTCTTCCTCCGCAATCATTTTAGCAATGTTCATTTTAATCCGAGCCTGTCGTTGAATTGAAAATTGTTTTATTGATTTTGCATGGCCTATAAAAATCAGTTCCGTGGCATCGAAGTTATTTTTTTTATTTTCTAAATACTGAATAATTCTGTCAGTGTTTGAAAATGTGTTCTCACTATCCGAAGATACCTGACGTCTTCTCTGAGACCTCGCATGCGTTCCTTGTAAGCTCAAGCTCGATTGGGTGCCTTGTGCATCTGAGGTCGACTGTGTGCTTTGTGCATCTGAGCTTAACTGAGTGTCTTGTACATCTGAGCTTGACTGAGTGTCTTGTACATCTGAGCTTGACTGTTGTTCCAGGTTTGTAATTGTTGACGCGAAGCTTAAATGTGGTTTCATGAATTCCATGTGCTTCGCCCATTGCCAGTGAAAATATTTTGCTGATGCTTGTCCCGTAGTAGTTTTTGTACCTTTGAGATGCTTTGTAAAACAATCCTTTAAATTTCTCCATTTATTCTTTGCAACTTCAACTGTAAAATAATATAAAAGTGTAAAAAAAAAATTTGAGTGTATTCCCACGTTGTAACACACTGTAAAAAAGAAAGAAAGAAAGAAAGAAACATTTATTCGACACACACAAATAAGTATAAAAGACATTCAAAGACAGACAGACACAGACAGACAGACATACATACATACAGACATTCTTACTACTTAAGGTACTGGCAACAGTGTTACAAACTGGGAAAAAAAAATCAAATCCCCTTCCCAGTTTGTAACATTGTCATCAGAAGAGATGTTACAAAGTGGGAACACATTCATTTTTGGTATTGAAGAAATAAAAAATGACAATGTTATTTTTACCCTTAATGACTGGTTTTCCCTCTTGATTAACCATGCCTTTTTTTATAGATATTTAGCAACGGGTGACAGTGTGTCGACAATAGCCCATAGCTACAGAGTAGGGTTTTCAACTGTCAGCAAAATTATAGCAGAAGTATGTAAAGCCATATGGAGCAAGTTAAGAACTCATTATATGCCAGAAGTTACACAATCACACTGGGAAACAATTGCACAACGTTTTCAAGAGAAATGGAGATTCCCGAATTGTATTGGAGCAATCGACGGGAAGCATATTACTGTGAAGTGCCCTGACAATGCCGGATCGATGTACTTTTCATATTTGAAGAAGCACAGCATTGTGCTTTTAGCTGTAGTTGGGCCGGAGTATGAATTTGTATGCATCGATGTAGGAGGTTACGGCAAAAATAGTGATGGGGGTATTTTTGAGGAATCCATCATAGGTCAAAAATTTAACAGAGGTGAATTCAACCTTCCACATGACAAACCTCTCCAAGGACAAGAGGAGCCAAGTCCATATGTACTCGTAGGAGACCAAGCATTCGCGTTATCACCATATTTATTGCGACCCTTTCCCTATGAGCAGTCACGAGACGATTCACGTAAAGATACATTTAATAACTGCTTGAGCAAAACGAGAAGAGTCGTGGAAAATGCATTCGGCATAATGACAATGAAGTTTCGAATATTTTTAAGACCTATTGAAATGAAAATAGACAGTGTTTCTCTGCTGGTGTGTACAACCTGTCTTCTTCATAACTATTTAAGATTCGAACAGGTCGACGAAGATTACAACAGAGCATTGTTGGCAACATATCCAATTATTGAAGGTGAAATGATTTCGCTACAGCATATACCTAATTATAGGGGACCCGCAATTTCTCATCGTATACGTGAAAAATTTGCAGATTACTTTAATAACCTACACCATTAAGTACATGTATGAGTTTATAAGAATAAAATGTTCTCTTTTTTTAATTAAAGGTATATTCAAACTAATAGATTATGTGTATTATCTTTTTCTTTTGTTTTGTTGTTCTATTATTTATTTATTATTTTTTAGATTTTAGTTAGTTCTAATCACTGATATCTACAGACGCGTCATACAGGAACATGAATGTCGTTAAAAGTGTCCAAAGTTGTGCTAAAGCTACGTATACCTATTTTTTGTTAAGATTGAGGAAAAGCTGTAACTTTAATTCTTATTCATCACTATCAATAATCATTTATTTCATTATGTTTGTCAGATCAACGATAATCACGCGGCCAACCTAATATACCTAATGCTGATAACATCGTTATTCTACCTATAGCATGGCATTGCGACGACATTCGCGCATCAAAACAATAAAATAAAATAAGTTTATTATTAGTATAAAAAATACCTGACTGTAAAAAAAAAATTAAAACGGTTTACGTTCGCTATACTGATTGATTGATTTTAGGATACGTCACATTGCATAAAATGATTTTCATAAAATAATTTGTACCACATATTGATAATATGTACCACATTAAATATAAATAAAAATAAAGGAATACTACATTCTATAATTAGTTTTTAATTTTTTACAAGATAGCGACACGTTCCAATTATGACCTTGAATGCGTAGTAGGTAATCATTTTTGAGTCTCAACCGAAATGGTATGCGCGCAGCCCGAAACAAATAGATAGCAATGCAGCAATCCTAACCCCCGCGCAGACCCCTCGCTGCCCTGTTCAAATGTATGCCTGCGCGGACGACCGTCCGCCATTTTGGTTTATTATGGCGCGATCTTGTAAGTAGGTACTTACTAGTTATATCCATCGCTGTGCATATTTCCCTCCATTTTTTATCCTTCTCCCTTCTGTCTTTATATAGTGGATTTCGTAAATCATATAAAACAGGTCGTTCCTTCACTAAAGCTATGAATAATTCAATATTCATTTTTAAAATACGCAATATAGCGAAAGAACACACAAATACGCGCTGACTTGTTGGAATCTTACTTGCATGTGCGTGTAGGGATGCGTCGATCTTTCTGCATACCTGAGAGAGATGGTATAATAGTGCCGTCGCGGCGCGGCGCTCTCTCGTAAGAAATATCGGACGATAAAAACGCAGCTGTGTACTAGGAATCGGGACGCATTATCGCAATACCGCATGCGATATTATCGACCTATAATAACGCGCCTGTGTGGGGGAGCCTTAAATCAAAAGAAAGTTTAGAAATCAAACAATAACAAGTTTAAACCTGTTTGTCTCGCTCGCTCGTACCCGTAGCCCGTCGCGTTGACGCCTTCTAGTCCATATTCAAAGAAATATCAACTTATAACTCTAGATTTAAAGTTCAAATTTGTTTGCATGAAGGATGGACGTATCAACGTGTATTACTCGTCTATGTTCTAGTCCATATTCAAAGTAATAATAATATCATCTTATTCCTGCACATTTAAAGTTCAAATTTGTTTGTATGAACGGTGGACGTATCAACGTGTATTACCCGTCTATGTTCAAGCGTCGTCTTCGCGTTGTAAGTACTACAGCACGTTTAGTTATTTTCAATTTAGTCGTCTACGGATTCAACTAGTCCATCGCTCGACGGTGAACCGTCGATTCGTTCATCGTATGTCGACGGTCGAATTAACTAGTTCGTTCATTGAACGCCCATCGCTATTATTAATATAGCCTATAGCCGAAGAAGTCTCCTCGATAAATGAGCTATCTAACACTGAAATATTTTTTCAAATCGGACCAGTAGTTCCTGAGATTAGCGCGTTCAACCAAACAAACTATTCAGCTTTATATATTAGTATAAAATTATTGTTTCAGATTTCTTGCAACTGGTAAAAACTCTGAAGAGCTACATTTTGACTATATCATGGTATGGGGTTGATTTGCGATTTGTTGTGATGAAGGATTTTGAAGGAAACAATCTTGAGCGGTTGATAGTTTTGTATTGTCCCAACACACAAAAGTAGTAAGCACAGCGATAGATACTGTCAGAAGAAGTAATGTCTAGGCAGGCAAGCACAATTACGCGAAGCAAAGTACAAAGAGATATTTACGTATCACTTTTGAGCGGAGGCAACTCAACGATACTTAACAATCCGCGGAGCGAGAGCAATATAGGCGTCTTGTTTAGAGAACTTAGTAGTGGGTTCGTTGCGCGGGAGTCGAGAGTACACTGGCCGTCGCACGGCTCGCTCGATCAGGTAAACTGAGGGTCTGAACGGTGTGTGCGCGGGCGCGGGCGGCGCGGCGCTGGAATGCGGCGAACAATAGCGAGTGTTGGTAAACAGCTGGTTTACTACCTACTAATACAAAATGTTTGTACGTCGTGTGTGCGACGCAACAATATTAAAGAACATTGGCCAAATCAGACCCGAGCGTGTACACATTATGTTATAAATCGTAATTTTTCAAACTTATATAAACAGTTAAAAATATCTCATAAAAAAGCCAATAAATAATGTCTAGAGATGGCGTAGGCAGGCAGGAAATTGTTCAGAGTGCGCAGTGGAAGTTGTAATACATCTACCTGACGACGACAAGACAAGGATCTAGACACAGTGCACTGCGCTGCACAGTGAATTACAACTATCAAAATTAATTTACTTACCAAATCTTCACTAATGCTCCTGATGATGTTCTTGAGTGGACCTATAAGATTAGACTCATAATTTTGGCCAAAATAACAAGCAAATCGTTATAAATACCACTACTCGAGGTCCAGTTCGGCGTCCTTCTTCAGACCACGATGCACGTTGGCGGATTCACAGTTTTACACTGTTCAATATGTTACAAATGTTTATCTTTTATCACAAAACACAAACAACTCGCGAAGCTACTAGGACGAGCTTTCCAAAAGGCGATCAATTTATTTAAATTCAAAAAACGCAAGAATTCAAGACTGCGTGAGCGCAAGAAAATTTTTCAGAAAAACGGAAGTGAATGATAGTTCAGTGTGACCATAGTCAAAATTTACAATAGACTAAACAAAACGTTACCAAATCGATGTAATCGATTTGACTTATCATAAAAACTTTTTCTATATTTCAAACAAATAAAGATATTCATTTTTTTATCATCGTACATTTTGTTGCAATCAGAATGTACCTTAGTAACGTTTCGTTTCGTATAAATTATTTTATCGATTATACTTAAATACATTATTTTCATTTCTAATAGTTAAGTAGCGGTAAAATATTTCACTTAATAAGTGAATATCACAATAACTAAAAATCTGTATTATTCATTTTATAAAATAGAAAACTTACCAAAAGTAAAAATTGCATCAACATTAATTAGCTAATAAGCGTATAACGAAACGTGATTTGTTATTGCTTGATTCCTTGATATCGATTGACACTTTGAGTTGACAGTTGCGATCCAGTGCGTTTGTTGTGATACGTTCCTTTTATGCGATTTTAGATCTAAAAAAAGATCTTTACTACTTATATAAAAACAAGACCCTACCTAATCCTATTATATTTGGTTAGATACAGTAGGTAAATTATTTGCAAAAAAGATATCAGTAGGTAGTATTTAATGTCTTTGACATTAGGGAGGTCCACGTTCCATGGTTATTATTGCATTTTTGGTGATAAAATACATTAAGAGTTATTATTCATTCACATACTAAATGCCTAAAAACATTCTTAAATCATTTTGATGAGCTTACAGCTGTTAAAACCTATTTGGTAACCTATTTGTAGATTCTAACCTTCAAAGTATTTTTATAAATATTAAATTATTCTGGCTTCTTACGTGCCATTTTCTGACGGAATAGTGTTTAATACATAAATACAAACAAATCGCACTATAGTTTGTTAATGTACATGGAAAAAAAATCAGGTACAAATCCTATAGATATTTGACCATAGTTCATGGTATACAAAAAAAAAATTGAGAAATGTAATGACAAATACAAATGTGTTATACTGTACTGTAGCGGATACAATAAATATAAATTACTACTAAGTAAAAACAAAGACTGACAATTTCTAAAGTTGTTTACATGAACATTTGTTTACAGAACCTTGGTTTACATACAATAGTTATACTACACGGTTTGCGTAGTGGTTTAAGGTGTCGTGGGTTCGATTCCCACGAGTCTGGGCGTTCTTTGCGTCCGTTGTTTGAATGTTTGTAAAGTCCCCCACGACACAGGAATTTCTTCCTAGTGAAAGAGATGTCTTAAAAAAATCGACATGGGGAGCACTTTACACGAGCACTCTACTACTAGTAAAGCTTTGGAAAATCATACGTCTTCTATTTAGGTTTTCTCTTTGAATCAATTCTGATAAATTATTGAATGTGTTTAATATCGTCTGAGCAATATTTAGATACTGCACTGTATCAGGTCTTTCATCTTCAATTGTGGGATGGAACTTATTCAAAAGGGCACAAACTATTTTGAAATCAACCGTAACGTGTACTGACGATCTATTGAAATATTCGTGTCTAAATAACTTGTAGTCTTCCGTTAGTTTTTAGTTCTTCCGTTTACAACCTCCACCACCGACCGACAAATTGTTACACATCTGAACTTATTAGCCTGATCAATAGTGAGCTGAAATTCATTTTCCAGTAGTGACTATGGCATATAAGCCTTATAATTATAATTTTGTAACTCAGGAATCACATTCCTAAATCCTCTATCCAAAATGAAGACATCGTTTGGTCTAAACAATGAGTACACTGGACCATCTTCATCGATAAAAAAATTACTCATAATTTATGAGTAATTATTTGTTGCTTCATAAGCCATCACAGCATACAATTGAAAAAGGTTTCACTAGATTAGCATACTTATGCAGACTATAGCGTATTTCTGGTATAAATAATTACTGCTACTTGGAACATAAACATATGTACCGTCACATATTGTAATGGCTGGTTTTAGGTCTGGTGCCATATTTGCATTCCCAAAGGAATTCCTCTGGTATAATTCTATTACATGATGCAACATTATGGATAGTTGTGTGACTGATTCCCACATTTCTAGGAACAAATAAAATTGTTCATATAAACAATATCTTACAATATTAATTTTCCTTTCTAGATTAGATTTGGGTATTTTGAACAGGGTTGGTAGCCTTATTGCTATCACCTCTTCTAAGTTTCACCAAAAATGCTCTGAGAATACGACAGGATTAGTAAAATGGACATACAGCATTGGAATACTATCCAAAAGCTGATTAAATTGCTGTGAATTGAGACCTAACCAATAATGACATAAATGAGAATCCATTAAGCTAATATCACTAGTCTAAATTTCGCTCTGCCGCTTTTTAAAGTTTTGAAAAAATGTCATCAACTTGAAAGGCTGTAAAATCCGCGCCGGGGCTGCTAGTTCATCCCAACGATTACTATACAAATGATATCTGCAGATCCTCGCAGTAAATAGTATATACAGGGTGGCGCTTGCATAGCGGCACTTTTTGAACAAAGGCATAGCTTACAACATTCTTAAGCCTTGTATCAAAAATCAATTAAATCGGTGCAGTAGTTTAGCCACAATATCGATTTTAAGTTTCGCAATTTTTGCACACGCTTTGAGTTCCATACAGCTGATACAAAACGGTCAACGACCCTACATTGCGCGCCGCGACTCGCTAGGTACTACTCACGACGCGACGCCTCGACGTCATCCGAAGCTAGGCTCAGCGCAGACAGAACGGAGCGCAGCGGAGAGGATTTTATCAACGCACTTGAAAATAAACTTTTATGTTTTTACAATAAAGTTCATAAATGCTTGAACCTGATAAAAAATATTCGCGCTTCCTCGAAGATACGCGGAAATCCCCGCGCAAAGTCGAGTCGGCGCCCGCGTCGTACGCGTATTTTCAGGGTTTAACGAACTTTCGCGACAAAATATTTACTGTAGAGTGGTAACCCAGAACGTTTTACTCACGCAGGCTCGCGAGGTCGCGCGCAATCTTGAGCATATGCAATCCGTAAAGAAAATGCCCGAGACCGCGCGGGGATTATTCCTCTCTGTCTGCGTTGACCCTTCGACGACTTAGGACGATGAGGTCTTCGTGCAACGTCGCTTCGCCTCGAAGGGCCTACCTAAGACTCGTCGTTGTAGGTTTTTGCGCCCAAGTTAATGCGTAACATTTTTAACAGAACAAAACTTTTGAAACTTCCCAATTACCTTTTCAATAAAGTTACATAATAATAAAATGGATCGGTTCCGCAAGCACGAAAAAATCTGATTAAGTATGCACAGTAAATGCACTACGTGTGACAAGGACAAACATAGTCGAGCCAAATAGAGTTGCCCAATTATGAACAAAATATTGTCAATAGTATCGATAAAAAATACGCACCGTAAAAGTTTGTTGTTTATTGTATCGACATTGATTGTATTTAACGTTAATGTAATCGTCTTATCAATGATAGTATCGAAAAAAAATACCTACGCACCGTAAAAGTTTGTTGTTTATTGTATCGACATTGTTTGTATTTGACGTTAATGTAATCGTCTTATCAATGGCTTTACGTTCGAAAATTTCAAAGTGTGGTACAAATAAAGACGACGTTTTTTAATAGGTAAACAATGATAAACATGTAAAGATATTAAATTATTTAATCATTTGAAATAAGTTAATAATTATTGACTATTTTAGCTCTTTCCGTATGGTATTTTTTAAATGGTCTAATGGGTTCAACAATCTACCTAAGAATTATAATAACTATGTACTAAAACTACTGAACTAATTGAAGTATGTGCATAGTATTTCATAAACTTGTTTAACTGTGTCGTATTAGCAACACAATTAAGCAATAGCATTATTGTTAATACAAGTAAGAATGCATAGTTCGTTGTATAAAAACATTTTGTGTTATTTTGTTGTTAACGTATTAACGTGTCAAAAATATCGACATTCATAGTACCTATTGCGCATCTCTATTTCCTACCCTAGACATGTCGGCGCCAGCGGCGCATCGGTGATCGGTGACTCGTCAAAGTTTGTTTAGTTAGTGCCGCAAAAACAGTCGATCAGATTGCGCGCGCGCTTAGCGACAGTTGTTTTTGGTATTGAATTGTGTGATTGTGTTATTTAATTGTGTTGTTGTTTAGCGAACTTTATCATTCGTCATTTTTCCATTATTTGTGTTAATAATGACAAACTTTATGTCGTCCGAATATGCGGATATAATTGTGTAACGTGGGTTACTGTTGTGAAAAAGACACCAGTGCTTTCCTAATTACTGAACTTTCATTAGAGTGATTTGTAGAATTACTGAAATATAATTGGTCATAACAATGGCGGCTATTTTGAGAATTTGAAAATTTTGTGCTACCTTTTACGTAGGTTTGTGTTAAGTGGGTTTTTGTTGATATGAAAAAGACACCAGTGTTTGCCTAATGAGTGACCAAACATTGGAGTGATGTGTAGAATTACTGAAATAGGTAATTCGTCAATAAATGTGAACTACCTCAGTAGCATCGTCTGCCGCATAGCACACGTTGCCGTTCTTACAAAGGTCAGTAACCTAATGTCATATTGGTCTACAAATGGTGTTTCGTTTTGCTACTCATATTTTATAGTTTATTTTGTTTGAAAATTTTATTATTTTATTTTGGCCCCATGACCTTTTTTGTTGATATAAAACATTTTATAGGCATCAATGCTACGTCCTTTTTAAATCAATGCCCCTATGCAAGCGCCACCCTGTATATTTTGCTTTGAAATAATAATACTTCTTTTATAGTAGCAGGTACTAAAAAGCGATCTGTGTGTTCACAACCAACAAACAGGCAATGCCGTGAACTTGCAGAAATCCGCTTATATTTGGTAGAAGTGATTTTTGACACTATTCCAGACAGTTGAATTTCTTGTAAAGCTGGAGCTTGTAATGACATAGGAGGTGGTTCTGGAATCACAGCATCCGCAATATTATCAATATAATCAGGATTCGCTTCCTGATTCTCTTCAATGGCACGTCTGTTATTATCATAACGGGTGCCTCTTTGTACACGTCTTGTTGCAGCTTCCCAATCAAGCACGACAAACTCGCTTCAAATGTACAGCCTGAAAGATAAAAATATTTTTATCCTCAAATGCTTTTGTTCAAAATATTTTAGTAAGCTTTACAGATGAGCTGGTGACCATCTTAAGATAAAAGATCTTTGAGGACAACCATGAGAAACTCTGTATGTTCTGCGACATGCAATTGATATACCACATCCAAAACATAGGTAGGCTTGGTGGTTTTTCTTCCTCTCTTGCTAACAGTTTTCCTTAAACGCGGTATAGACTGTAACACTTTTGGCGAAAAATATGATAAATGATGTAGAGGGACTAACTATTAAATCATTCGTAGTCTGTGTTGACACTCCTGGTTGTGCGTTTGCTTCATGATCTCCATCAACGCTCTGGGGTAATGGTACATTTACAGATTGAGGTTCCGAAGTTGCAACAGCCCTTGTCTCAGGTAAGCAGTTATCGGGTTCAGGTATCGGGTTATCGGAAATTTTATCAACTGGTGCCGTTATATCGCGCGCGACGTGAATGCGTGAGCGCTGTCTGCCGACCGGCAAGCGACTAACGAGCCGCGGGAGGGGTGGAACTTAGTGTGCGCAGACCGATAGCTAAATACGACCGATGGTTTTTCAAATTCAAATTCAAAATCCTTTATTCATTTGGGTCACAATGTGACTCTTATGAACGTCAAAATAATAAATTTATAAAATAATTACTTATACTCAAATTTAAAACATTATTACTGTATTTATTATACATTTACATTTACTGCCACGTTCGCAAAGCAATAGGTAGAACCATGAGAAAGAACGAGCAATAAAACTCACGGTCACTCTTTTTCATCGCCAGGTTTTGCATAATACACAATTTACATTTTGTAAGGTGCTGCAACTGTTACACCTTCTATATCACTTGTATATATTTACTGTACATCATAATACTCAAGCATAATACTTTTGGTTAGCCTCCTCAGAATAGACATGGTGAAACAGGAGCATCCACTTACATTATATATACCTAATAATGCAGGCAATCCGCGAAAGTGATCAGAACCATGATGGAAATGATGCAGTTAAATATTAAAATCTAATAATACCAGCCCGCAAGACCGTCATCGACCAGTCATCGCAAGTAGCACCCGTTCACGAGTATGACGCATGTGCCAGCCATCATCCCTCTCGCCATATTAGAGGGACAGGGATGACCCGACACACGACGCCACCACAAGAAATGACATTTTAGTGAGCATGACGACAACGGTATACGAACCAGTAGTAAGAAACAATCTATTGGTATACTGACCATGACCGCCAATTACCTCCATTTTCCAGATCGTTATTATTAACATAAGTTAGTGGAACGCGTGAAGGAATGCAAATGTAGAAAGAATTTTGTGAAGGTGACAAGTGAACAATGATATGATCAGAGATAAATAATGTTTAACTACATTCAACAAATCATAAAAATATCCAAATCCTGCAAAAATCATGTGTTCACGAGGCACCTCCACTTAACATGTAAATAAAAAAAAATAGAATTATTTTAGAATTAACTATTTCAATTAACAACAAATAATTAATTAAATACCTTTTTACATTCGCACATAAAGGTAACAGTACTTACTGCATATTATGTCTAGTGATTAAACAAAAAACTGTGTTTTGTTTAAAAAGCGCTATAATACAATACCTAATAAACTTCTAAAGGACCATAGGCAAAAATGTATGAAGCCTGGGCTCACCCACGAACAGAGATGAGACCACTTTGAATATACTTGCAAAGCACTAAATATAAAGACATAAACTTCTTTTTGAGAAGAATCCATGGGGTTATTTGCTATAAATATTTTCTCCTACCATAAATAAACTATGATCCTGCAAACTAATGTGGTTATGGCATTTTAGTTTTTTGTTGTTTCATATATTAAACTAGTTTTAATTCCATGTGCAAAGAATACATAAAAAATAAAACAGCTGCTAACAGTTAAAAATATTTTTATTAACATTTCAATCAATATCAATAGTAATATCATTTAGGTGACCTGCCGGTGGATTAAATTGTTTGTGCCGAGAGGATACACGAAAACACACAGATAACATACATACATATATACATACATAGACTCACGCCTGTTTCCCGGAGGGGTAGACAGAGACTACGGAACGCCATTTGCAACGATCCTGACATATCTCTCTTGCTTCATCACTCCCATCAGATTCCTCATGCATGCTCTTCGGTTCAGAGTACGTCTAACCTGTCCTGTTTTTAGGACACACAGATCAGATAACTGACTGAGAGCAGACGGGCAGGCGTCCGAGAGGTGTGAGAGGAAAGTGTTGTAAATCAAACGGGCGCAAGCGCATCTATTGTTTACCATTATTTTAAACAGTGGCGTAGGAAGGGAGAGGGGGCGGTCCGCCCCGGATTTCACCCTTTTTGGGGTGCCACCCCAAACTCGACTTTAAGAACAATGTGCAAACATATAAAAAAACATTGGCACTAGCTCAGCACTACAATTCGAGGGCAGTTAGCCCTAAAAAGGTCGACCGCCAACTTCCGCCCCGGGTGTCATCCAAGCTAGCCACGCCACTGATTTTAAAGTATGAATATATTGTTACTATAACAGTTAGACTTTGTAGAAAAATACAATTGTTAGTCATAAAGACTAACAATTGTATTTTTCTACAAAGTCTATTTAAGTGCATATCTTTATCTGCAGTAGAATTGAAGGTAGTGCTGGTAGTAACAATGTTAGTACGAACAAAATCCTTTACTATGCCATAACTCTGTTGGGCACTGAGCCCAGTTTGACTCATCGTTCTTTATTCACTGCTACTATACTTACATTAAATTCTTGTGTTCCGGAACATGCTACACAGAGACATGTTCTACTTAAAACTCCTTATTTCGTACTAATATTTCCGCAGACTTTGTATTCTTGCTAGTCTTGGTGCTTGCAAGTTTACTGTTATTAGCTAGAAAATAAGAAATTATTGAAAATTTAAATAAGAACTACCAGAGACATACTACACACTTAATTCAATTATATTAATTTTTAATGCTCTTGTATTTATCAAAATATCTCATTTTACTTATATGTAGTATGTCAACAAATTATATTTAGATTAAAACAAACTTAAGAGCTTATTATTGTTTGATGAATTTCAGTAGGATAACAGTAACAACTATTTTACATAACGTTTATTTTTAATCTTGCTTACATATATAAACCAGGTACTATAAAATGATGTCTAAGGAAAATATCACACAGTAACTAAGGTTTAACCATTGGAATATATACGCAGAGAAATATAATCATAATCTTTAGAATAGTGGGTTGTGTAACACTGCAATTTATTGCACGACAACTCATAACATTTATCAATTATTCAAAACTTCTAAGTTTTGATATCCATTTATCCACATGTCTTAACACTTTAACTGGTAGAGGAAACTAGCCATGCAAATGTAATGAATAATGATATATTATGTAATTATGTATTACAAAAAAGATTTTTTTTTTTTTTCATAAAACATTATGTTGGCTACATAATTGCCACTACTGGTCAGCACACATGTGAAATTGTTTGAAACAAGGAACAGCACAAAGAGGCACTTAACATTTGCCGCATTGTATATTGGATGTTTTAGTCTTAGTTGCGCAGCTGCATACTGGGCAGCGCCTGTATGTTTCTATGCCTTCTGGTAAGTACTCACCAACATTGGCGAAGCGAATGTGTTCAGGTACCTACACCAAAAAGATTTTTCTGGCGACTGACTGCCTACCTTTTCACCAACATCCTTCCTTTTTTTTGCTAAGTATATAGAAGCAGTTGAACATTTTCGTTTCCGAAATGTCAAATTATTTACAAGTTCTCTGGCAAGAGTGAGCCCGAACCTCTTTTGCCTCATGGGGTTGTGCACTCTTGATTCTTCGAGTATTATATATAGGCATTTGTGATTGCTACGTCGAACAAAAAATAAAACAACCGCATCTAACATTTCTTGCTTCTAAGAGCGACATCATAGATGGCTTTTTGTTGATCAAATCTATCGATCTCGCCCATTCGCTTCGAGTACTCTACCTATCTCGGGCCTCAAAACAAGCAACTGGTTTTAGCGCCATCTGTTACCAACATCCTTCCTTTTCTTTGCTAAGTATATAGAAGCAGTTGAACATTTTCGTTTCCGAAATGTCAAATTGTTTACAAGTTCTCTGGCAAGAGTGAGTCCGAACCTCTTTTGCCTCATGGGGTTGTGCACTCTTGATTCTTCCAGTATTATATATAGGCATTTGTGATTGCTACGTCGAACAAAAAATAAAACAACCGCATCTAACATTTCTTGCTTCTAAGAGCGACATCATAGATGGCTTTTTGCTGATCAAATCTATCGATCTCGCCCATTCGCTTCGAGTACTCTACAACTGCGCGTGGACAGGGAAAGGTTCTTTTGTTTCCATACTTGTGTGTACGTTGACATGTTGCCTCTTCTTTCGGATCACAGAGTGCTTTACTATATACAGGAATAGAGACCTATCTCGGGCCTCAAAACAAGCAACTGGTTTCAGCGCCATCTGTTACCAAAAGTTAGCAACTTTATTCATATATACCTATCTATTACTACATACTAGACGATTTGTGCCTCTGTCGTCCCACTATCTTGTCCCACATTCCAAAGAATTCCTCGTTCGTCCCACTTGAGTTTTAAAGTCACCACTCGTCCCACATTCCTGGCAAATTCAAAGTACAGTTGACAAAAAATATTGTACTATATCTTCCAATAAATTGAAATAATAGTTTTTTCTAATAACATAAAGATATTAAATACTTCCAGTTCTAGGTATGCATCCGCGATGCATGTTTTTAATTTTAATAATTAAAAGATCTATTGCAATTTAGGAAAATCTTTATTATTTAGTATCACAATCAAATCCAAATCACAGTACTATTAGTTACACCTATCAATATACACATTTGTATTTATCTTATAGAAGTACCGCGTTAAGATATTGTTACGCCATCTATCGGTGAATGGGGGTACTAGAAGAGATTGAATGTATCGGTGGTTTGAAGGTAATTCAGCTATCCTCTAATAGATGGCGTAGGTGTAAATAGAACATTTACGCAATTCTAGAAACACCTTACACGTTTCCAGAAATATCGTGAGTCGTCTCGAAAAGCCTAGTGATGTTATCCGGCCAGTATAAATAGAGCGAGAGCGCGCGAGACAGGACAGTTCAATTGAATGCCCAAAGCGATCAACATCAAGCGAAGGAAATAAGTCGGAAGTGTTGTTCTAGTGGTGTGAATAGTGTGTTTTATTAGTGAAGTGAAAATTAAGTGTGTGTAACTAGTGTTATTGTGTTAGTGAATAAAGTGCAGTTTTTCTGGCATAGTGTATATAATTTATCACGAACCCCAGCTCGTAACAAATTGGTGTCAGAAGAAAGGGATAAATTATGCCGGTTATGCCGAAGGAAGAAACTGACGGAGGGCGTACCAGGAACCAGCGCCAGCAAGACCTGGACCAGAGACGCTTCGGAGACGTTCCTTCTCCATCGTCTGGTGGACCAGGCGACTCCGCGGCTGCAGTGGAGCCTGCAAGCGCACACTCCATGGCGGTGCCCGACATCGCGGCTCTGATGGCGTTCATGCAGGAGCACGCGCGCCGCATGGAAGAACAGCGACAGCGCGACAAGGAGGAGCAGGCTCGCCGTGAAGAGGAGCAGGCTCGCCGTGAAGAGGAGCAGGCTCGCCGTGAAGAGGAGCAGGCCCGCCGTCAAGAGGAGCACGCGCGCCGCCTGGAGGAACAGCTACAGCGCAACCAGGAGGAGCGGGCTCGCCGTCAAGAGGAGCACGCGCGCCGCATGGAGGAACAGCTACAGCGCGACAAGGAGGAGCAGGCTCGCCGTCAAGAGGAGCACGCGCGCCGCCTGGAGGAACAGCTACAGCGCAACAAGGAGGAGCGGGCTCGCCGTCAAGAGGAGCAGGCCCGCCGTCAGGAGGAGCAGACTCGCCGCCTGGAGGAACAGCTACAGCGCGACAAGGAGGAGCAGGACCGCCGTCAACAGGAGCAGGCTCGCCGTCAAGAGGAGCACGCGCGCCGCCTAGAGGAGCAGCTGCCGCGCGACAAGGAGGAGCACGCGCGCCGCCTAGAGGAGCAGGTGGTGCTTATGAAGGACCTCAGCGCCGCTGTAGGGAAGGACCTGAAGGCGGTCAAGGAGGAACTTCAGCAGCACGAGGCCCGTATCAGCGATATTGAGAAGCGTGTACACGACCAGCTCGAAACCCGTATTGCCAGATTGGAGAAGAAATTGCGTGGGCTTGAGACCAACGACGTTACACCTGCAGCTGTGGCGCCCTCGCCTCGTTGGTTTAAGGTTCCACCCTTTGATGGCTCGTCATCGTGGGTTGCATACAAGGTTCAGTTTGAGGCCGTAATGCGAGCGAATGGGTGGGACAAAGAACAGGCCTTCACCGCCCTAACCTTGGGCCTTCGTGATCAGGCCTTGACGGTGTTGGAGGCACTCGGGCAAGACGTCACCTACGAGAAGCTTCTGGAGGCGTTGGAGGCGAGATACGGAGACGCGCACCTTGAACATGTGTATCGTGCTCAGCTGAAGGACAGGACACAACGCACCGGAGAAACTCTGCAGCAGTGGGCTCTAGAGGTAGAAAGGCTGATCAGGAAGGTATACCAGTCGTCGCCTGCGCTCATTGACGGGAACCTCGTACAAGCGTTTACGGATGGGATCCGGGACCTGGAAGTTAGAGCAGCGGTAAGACTTGGGCACTTCAAGTCCCTGAAGGCAGCCTTGGCCTACGCTCTGGAGGTGGAAGCAGCGCGTCACGAGGATCGACCTTACCGTATCAGGGAAGTTGTTTCTTCACCACGGTGCTACAATTGCGGGGAAAGAGGCCATATCCGCTTGAGCTGCCCAAAGCGTAAGCGGCACGTTGGTACCCTGTCTCCACCAAAGGGGTCACCTGACGTACCTGTCTGGCGGCAAGAGCAACGTAGCGCAGATGCTCTGATAGGTAGGGCTTACCCCGACCAACGCAAACACTGTGCAAGACAGGAAGCGAAGCCGGCAGCGCTAGTGAGAATATTGAAGACGGATCTGAGCGACGGATGGAAAGAAGCTTTGCAGAGTGCTCAGCAAGAAGACAAGGACGTACAACCGATTCTCGAATGGAAGAAATCAGGCGCTCCTAGGCCCAAATGGAGTGATATCGCAGCAATGAGCCCTGTCACCAAAGGTTATTGGGCACAGTGGGAAAGCTTGGTTATCCAGGATGGAGTTCTGTGCCGCAAATGGGAAAACGCTCGAGGTAACCAATGCCATCTGCAAATGGTAGTGCCCAAGACTAAGGTGCCGGAAGTACTGCGGCTCTATCACAATGGTGCTTCGGGAGGTCACATGGGTGTTAAGAAGACGCTTACTAAGGTCCGAGAGCGGTTTTATTGGCTCCATTGTCGGAACGACGTCGAGGATTGGTGCCGCAAATGCACAAGTTGTGCGGCTGTCAAGAGGCCACACTCTCGTAGCAGAGGTGCATTGAAGGCGTACAATGTAGGAGCTCTAGGGGAATCTGGACAACAGATGTCTGAGAAGATGAAGACTCGCTACGACCGGAAGGCAAACAACAAAGGCTCCGATGAGGGATCATTGGTGTGGCTTCATAACCCAGTACGAAGCAACGGTAAATCGCCTAAGTTACAAGCCAGGTGGGACGGGCCATATCGCATAATTATCAGGATGAACGACGTCACCTATCGAATCCAGAAGGGGTCGCGAGGTGCACCGAAGATAGTTCATGAGGACCGGTTGGCTCGTTACTATGGGTCCAACGATGTTCGGGACGAACACGTTTAAGAGGGGGGCAGTGTTACGCCATCTATCGGTGAATGGGGGTACTAGAAGAGATTGAATGTATCGGTGGTTTGAAGGTAATTCAGCTATCCTCTAATAGATGGCGTAGGTGTAAATAGAACATTTACGCAATTCTAGAAACACCTTACACGTTTCCAGAAATATCGTGAGTCGTCTCGAAAAGCCTAGTGATGTTATCCGGCCAGTATAAATAGAGCGAGAGCGCGCGAGACAGGACAGTTCAATTGAATGCCCAAAGCGATCAACATCAAGCGAAGGAAATAAGTCGGAAGTGTTGTTCTAGTGGTGTGAATAGTGTGTTTTATTAGTGAAGTGAAAATTAAGTGTGTGTAACTAGTGTTATTGTGTTAGTGAATAAAGTGCAGTTTTTCTGGCATAGTGTATATAATTTATCACGAACCCCAGCTCGTAACAATATATATATGTATTACACATGTAATATTTATCTGAGATACTTCAACATAATTAGAACTACTTATTTAAAAAAACCTTTATTACGTGACTAATATCACAATCAAATCACAATCACAGTATTTTAATTAACCTCCTATTTATGAAAAAGTGGTATTTTAACAATTAAATTTCCAAAAAATCAACATTTGTATATAAGTAACAGTCAAATAATTATAGACCGTATACACATTTGTATTTACCTATATGTACCTTATAGAAGTACCACGTTATGTTATTTATGTTAATGTGGTATTTCAACATAAATTGAAATATTTATATTTAAAAATCTTTATTACGTAACTAATATCACAATCAAATTACAATCACAGTATTTTAATCAACCTCCTATTTATGAAAAAGTGGTATTTTAACAATTAAATTTCCAAAAAATCAACATTTGTATATAAGTAACAGTCAAATAATTATAGACCGTATACACATTTGTATTTACCTATATGTACCTTATAGAAGTACCACGTTATGTTATTTATGTTAATGTGGTATTTCAACATAAATTGAAATATTTATATTTAAGAATCTTTATTACGTAACTAATATCACAATCAAATTACAATCACAGTATTTTAATCAACCTACTATTTATGAGAAAGTAGTATTTTAACAATTAAATCTCCAAAAAATCAACATTTTTAAACTTATCATTAATATAGACACATTAATATCATTAATAAACAAAAGGGCTGATTTTTTCCAGGCAATGGCCCAGTGATATAGTGCCATTCAACATTGCCGTTACAGAATCAAATATATATTTGTCATGAGCTATATCATCAGCACGCCGAGGTTTACCTTGGCGAGCTAAAGAAAGAACAGCGTCGTTTTTGATCACATTCAAAAAGCTAATGATGTTCAGCTTTCCCGAATATGTTCTGTTTAATTTAGCGTTTCTGCCTTCCACTGGGTTATTTGTTCTGTAGATATCCCCCCAAAAATCCCATTTGCCTCGATAATATTCGTTGTCAAGCCATGCCGATACAAAATAGTCATTGAATTTCTCAATATTGAGAGTTTTCGGACAATCCTCCATTATATATAGCCATCCATCGCATTTAAGTTCAGGTGGTAGCAAAGCTAACGCTGTGCATAGAGCTATATGCTTTTTGAACATTCTCTTTTTATTTAACTTTAACGCCTTTGCTCTCTTCCAAAGTGCTTGACTAAAATGGAAGTAACAGCCTTTGCATATTACATCCGGAAAGATGTTACGGATTGCGTTCATGGCTGCTTTCTCATAATCTGTTCTGAATGAAATCGGATGCCATTCTGGAATTTGCGATTTGATAAGAGCAAACGCAGTCTCATATGTGAACTCTTTTTTGTCCATTAATAAGATGTATATTAAGGGCACGACGTGAATTTTCTCACTTGTGCTGCCAAGGTCACCGTAAATCACATATAATTGTCTGAATGGTTTCACTACACACTTAAATGTACCATCTGCAAGGTAATGTTTCACGTGTTGATGAAGTCCTTTACTATTTACATCAGCAAAAGCTAATATCCTTGTTTTTCTGTACCCATAATCAAATAAAACAAAACTCATGTAACTTACTGGAATTTTTACTTCAAACGGCGTTTTAAATGTAGCTTTCTTTATTTGCTGGGCTTTGTTTCGAGCACTATACAAGCTGTTCTTAACATTCGATAATTCAGGTAATTTTTCTATCTTGTCAGTACCTTTGTCCAATAATTTTTTTATGCTTGAATTGAAGACAGAAGGAATCGATTTTCCTTCAGAAGATTTTGCTTCTTGCTTGCAGCGATGTATTTCTTCTTTGATGTCATTTCTTGCTATGCTGGGCGTACAAATGTCATGACGAAGAATTTTCGTCACATTATTATTTGAAGTCACCATTCCTCCATGACACCTTCTGTTCACACATCTCCAGACGATTGAGCTATTTTTGTTCTCTCGCTTTTTCGTATATTCGTAACCGGCATGCAAAATAATAGGCACACCTCTTTGTGATTCAATAAAGGTTATCTCTTGGGATGTAGAAGCCAGACTGCAGCCAGTCTGAAGATCAGCTCGGGATGATGAAGCCACTGGCTCCATGTTTCAGGATGAAGAAGCCACGGCTCTATATCTGATCACCTGCAAATACAACGTGAATTAGTTCTGTGCCTCCTGTAAAAAGGGGTACCAAGTCCAATATACCCTTTTCGTTTTTAAATGAATATAAGAGAGCAAAAAATTAGCTTTCATCTGTCTAAGAAAGGTATTCCGAACGAAACTATGTACAATAGTTTCGTTTCGTAGATACGAATCGTGAATAGCTATAATGATTAAAAATCATAGCTGAAAACCGACTTCAACGTGTTGAATATGGTTTTATCATACATGCTATTGTCAGAACTGAGCCAAATTGAAATGAGACTACACGGGAAGCACCAGCTTTCGAATCAAAAGAGTCATCAAAACTGATTCACCCAGAAAACACTTTGTAGTTGAGAACATCCTCATTTTATGAAGGAGGTTAACTAAATTAAAATGCGACCATATGGGAAGCACCAGCTTTTACATAAAAGAAGATTTATCAAAATTGGTTAACCTAAAAAATACAGTATAACCGAGAACATCCTCTTTTTTTGAAGTTTGTTAAAATGGGTAAACAAAATTAATGTGAATTAGGGCTCAAATCAAATTATTATTTGTTCAAATTTCTAGTTAATGTGAAAAAGGGTTACTCATTTAAAAAAAAAATACTAGACGATTTCGTGAAACAGGGCCATAGATAAAGAACTCCATGACAGGACCTAGGAAACAGGAAAAAAAATATTTTTCAAAATTTTGTTTGCGTCTCCTAAAAAGTAGCGATGTACTCTTTTTCACAGGAGGCACAGAGTTAAGTATGCATATAATAAAAGACCATAATCCTTAGACAGCAACTAATATAAAAGTAAATAATTACCACAATAGTGATATAAGTCAAATCATTTATCATGACTTCACAAAATATGAAAAAATCGACAAAATTATAATTATTACTTACCCTTTAAAACTTCACAAATATTGAACCTCACTCTATGAATACACCACGCTTAATGTAAACACCTCATATTTAAAATTAGCAGATGCACTTTGTAACCGCATTTGCTCCGATTGCGCTGATAACGCAAAGCCACGTCATTGGTCAATTGATTAATACAAAGAAAGCAGAGCGAGAGAGCAAGCTCTAATCCGGTCGCACAAAAATACCGAAGCTATAAACATTCAAAAACTTGTTCTAGGTTAATAATAATAGTAGTGGTCTAAGCAGTGGGGTGCACAGGGTTTGTACTTAGGGTCGGCTATGTGTACTTTATTAATGCCTTCAATCTAAACCTAAAGTTTGATCAGAAAAAAACTGTCATGGTGGCGTAACTTGTAATTTTATAATTTATATTATAGTGGAGTCTCGGATTGAATTAGTTCATCAAATTTTCCGCAACATGAGGTTATTTATCTTTCTGGTCAGTCAGGTTTTTAGGCTGACTGTACAATTAAATCAAATTTAACTCATATGAAAAAATTGTGGGACGAGCCAGACATACGAATTGGGACGAGCGGGGAATAAAATATTGAAAATTAAGTTTTGGGACGAGCGAGGCATACAAATTGGGACAAGTGGGGAATTTTTTATGTGGGACGAGACTCTGTGGGACGACCGAGGCACAAATCTACTAGACTGCGATTCGTAGTATAGGTAGGTAGTGTTTATAGTATATTTATTTATATAAATACAATTATTTGATTTAAGACAAGGGATTTATAATTAAAACGCATTTATTCGGGCAACAACTAATTTATTTATGTCTTTTTAGGCACCTATTTAACTTTTTAGCTTGATTTTGCAGTTTGTCCTCATCATCATCAATGTCTCTTCGCCCACTTAATATTTTATTAATATTTTTGCAATAGTTAAAAATGATTGACTGCCTCGTTGGTCTCGCGGCATAAATGTGCGCGTGGGATCGGGAGGTCCCGGGTTCGATTCCTGGGTCGGGCAGTGTTATTGGGTTTTTCTGTCACGAAATTCTCAGTAGCAGCACGAAGTCTGGAAATGTGCCCGGTACGGCAATAGGCTCGCCCCTTATTACGTGGGACTAAAGTACATCTGGCGAAAAGTGGGTGTAGAAATACACCTCTGCCTACCCCTTTGGGGATAAAAGGCGTGACGTTATGTATGTATGTAATTAAAAATAAGGCAACGAGAAGCTATTTTAATTAAATGATCAATTAATTTGCCCCTATGTTCTTTGCAGTTAATAAATTTAAAGTCGCATAGTATTATTACAGCTGTTTTAATAATTTCTTTTAACACTTTCACGGACAGTAAACGAGACACAATTAAAGTTTTATTGTTATCACGCCTATAGGCGTTTACTGTCCGTGAAAGTGTTAAGTTATTTGATTCAATATTATCTTTCAATATTTTATCAATTATATCTTGTACATTTGATGCCAGCTGGACCAATTCTTTGCTGGGAGTGCAAAGCCATCGCCGACCTGCATATCCTCTATATTTTATGTATTCTAGTTCATCTTTTGATGTTAAATCTCTAGTGCAATCAATGCAAGATTTAAAAACTCGAGATTTTGTACTTTTTAAAAATTATCCACTTACGTATTGAAGTGGTGCTATTACGCGAGGGTCACTTTGTTAAGTTTCAATAGGAGTAAAATTTAAATTATAAATTTCAGAAAAATCAAAATTAAAAGAGCAGGTCGGCGTTGCTTCCTGATTTTCGTCGATGATGAAAGATTGCAACGCATCACAAAAGTCCCCTTCGCAGTTACCGCGGGTGTGGAAACTGCTTATATTATTTATTAAAAGTGTGGTGAAAGCCGACTCAAACTGATCGCAAGTAGGGTTAATATTACGGCACCCATGGCTCCTCACCGCACCAAAGAAATTTTCAAGAGGATCCTGATTAAGGTGCCGTAACCATACTGACGATACATGAAAATCATTATTCAATTTTCTTAATAAAACTTGTATCCCATTCAGTGTCCACACCCAATTGGCCACAGTAGGAACAGTTTATTTTTTATTGTCGGCAGTAATAAAACGCATAGAATTAAATATTCTAACGCCTTCCGCCCACGTTTTGTGGTGAATAGAAGTTGGCATTGCTGGACCAAGAAGGGGTTTGGCGTTCTTATTTTTTAGTTGGCTTTCATTTACTGAGTCAAATATGTTGTCCAGGAATCACCTGCAAAAATGTTGCAAAAAAGCATTTATGATAAAGTCTCGCGACACTGTGCGGCGGCTCATTCGTGCGGCCAGGGCCTCAAGTCTGCTATTTTAAACACATTCGTCATCCCAACACGATCCCATTGTCATTTTGACAAAAGTTCGTAGTCTGGTAATTCATAATGATAGTTCAGTGATTGATCAGTGGTCTCGTAATTGAATGGTGGCAGAATGACATTTTTGTATTGCCATAGATAAAAAAAACCATTAGAAGAAATGATTTTTGAAAAACTACCATTAAATTTGATTATTTTTCATGCCAGATTTCATTTATATATTTTTTAAATATTCATTACTAGTGTTATAAGCACTCTAAAGTTGTATTAAAGTTCGTAAATAGCAAGAAAACAATGAATTTAACCATTCAACTCAATAATATTTGTTCTGTTTAGCTGTTAAAGACAAATCATATTTTGACGTAAGAACTGTCAAAAGTTCAAAACTCATACATTTTTGTAAACTAAGTCCTAGTTTGTTATATTTCTCAATAATATCAATGCACTGCGTTGAATTGTTAAATACCGAGTAGCTCGTATGTTTCTCTTAGAGCCAAAACGAAGATATCAATGGAAAATGCTTTATGGATAACAAATTCCAAAGGAAATGATACAGCAAGGTTATGCAGTTCACACCTCAAAGAAAAGTGATGATATCGACAGGAGTAAATACTATAATAAAAGATAGCGAGTTAACTACTAAGGTGTTTATATTCGAAGAAGAATTGGCATAACCAAAACATAAAATATTGAAGATTGAGTTAGATCATAGATACATTCTTATTACAATTAAAATATTATTTGTGTTGCATGTATTGTAACTGTATCAAGAAGAAAAATAAAACTCATAATTATGTGTTATTATTAACAATGTTGTTTTATTAAAGATAAATAATTTCTGTACATGAATTTATTAAGAATTGTTGGTTCCAATTATAGACACAAAAATTGAACACTATTCTCATATACTAACTATCATAAATCTTCACTTTTGCATCTACTAGCAAAGCAACTTTCTTCATACTGGCTTTGCAGAATCCTCAAAAATTTGTAAGTATGTCTCAAACAGATGGATATGAGCGGTCACAAAACTTATAAAGAAGTTGCCCGTTTGCTGGAATTTTGTATCTGTAAGAGAGATAAGTAATTATTTATAAACACAGCACTCATTACATCATATTCTTTTACACTACTATGCAATTAATTTAAAAACACTTTTCATCATAATTCAGACATTATTTAATTGAATTATGTACTTAAATTCTTTACAAGACTGCATAAAAAGTAGATAGAATATATTGATAAATTAGGAACATTATATAAAGCCTGGTCACTATCTAGTCATCATTACGAAGCAAAAGATCCGCCGCTTTTATTGGTAACCGCGGATATCAATTGTTGGAATTGATAATTTGTAAATGTAACCACCATCTTAGCAGTCTGAGATTTTGAGCCCATCGCAGGTTCCTTCTTGGTTTTAAAAGACGGTCCTGAATTTCGACGACGACGCTCCTAAGATGACGATGGAGACTTTGTTTCTTCCAGTTCCGTTTCAGCCTTCATCGAAGTCGCAGCACCACGCCGAATCTAGGATGCTTCCGTTCAAGGCCACAAGTTAAGGCGCCAGTTGTACGAAATAATTACACAGATGCTTGAAGATGGCAGTTTATTATTAATAGACTAACTTTACAATATCGACTACCAATAATATTAATGATTACTAAACTAAACTATGAGAAGTCTGAGAAGATCCCGGGAAAATGATCCAGATAATGGATACACTTCAAGAGGATACGTCTCAGTGATCTAGGTCAGTGTAATAACAAAATAATTTAGCTGAGCTTATATACTGGTCTGTGAACGAAACGCTTGTGCGATTCAGCTAGGAAGTTTCCTCTCCGTCCTGTCGGTCCGTATGGACGCGATAAACTCAACAAGGTACTGTATGGATTTGTGTACGGTTTTCACCAATAGTGTGATTCATGAGGAAGGTTTACATGTATAATTCACTCAGGAGGAACCGCGGGTCTAGTTTACGTATAAAACATTAAGTAGGTATACCTTATACAACAAGTAGAGGGACTCGCTTACCTTAAGTTCTATAGTAATCTCATTTGATCCTTTTAATTGACCTAGCTATCGTAACTCTTGACAAAGAGCTCGGTAAACCACTTTGCTTAGCCGAAATCGCCGTATAAACAACTTATCCGGCATTTCATCTATTGTCGCCAAGTAGGTACTTACGACTTTTGTTTCTATGCTGGCGTCTGAGCAACACATCTTTATTATGAGCTTGACAAAACATATTTTGAGTATGCATTTTAATATTTTAATGTAAAAACCACAAAAACAAAAGGCTAGGTAAACCTCACGCACATCTGACCCAAAACCGTTTTTATTTGCGTTTTCTGCAGGGTTCCATCATCCGATTAGTAGAATCGTACGCAACCGACGCTAATAGCGTTAGTTTTGGCCAAAGTTGGCAACTTAGCTACCATTTTGCGGCTGACATCGCAGAAACGGTGAATTTATTATATCGATGCGAATGCTTTTTATTCGTTGTGTACTCAGCTACGGCTTTTCTATTTTTTTGATTAGATCACATTACTTTGCGTTCACTCCATACATTTGTTTTGCGTTTACGTTTGCAGAAAAACGTCTTGGCTAAGCCTGCTGATCTGTTATAGGTAAGTGTTTTCTTTGAATTCTAAGCTTCATATTTACGTAGTTATTCCATTTGTGTCTTGTGGACTACGGAACCCTAAAAAGGTAGTTTTGGAATAGACAAATAAAACATCTTTTTCTTATGTAATTAATTCATTTATTATTTTTCATCTTCATATATAATCAAAGTATCGTCTAGGAAGTGTGCAGGAGGTGAAATATCTTCTTGATATCTGGCCCAACTTAAATACCAGATTATGGACATTTTATGCGCAGAACAGCCTAGTGTGCGTCTGGCAACAATGCAATTACAATAATACTGCAATATTGCTTGCCTGCCAGTTAGAGAACTGTCTACTAAAATATATATAAAATAAATATTTTTACTTATATGTCGAGATTGTATTTTTCCTCGCAGGTTGGTCCTAAGACCACGTACATTCTGATAGTAAATAGATAAATTGAATTTTAATATTAGAGACATTTTTCACAAGCTAAGTTATATTAATTAAGCCTACAAAGACTTTAAGATTTCACTGTTCACAACAATAGACTTGGAGTTCACATCCTTACGTAACAAAATTCGACCACCACGGACCCATACAAAGTTATAATGCTTTTCCTTAGCTATAGTTCTTGAGTTTATTATTTGCTTTAGAGAGATGCTCAGTGACATTCACAGGTTTCTTGTCGCCAGCTATGCCTAGGTGACTGGTATTGAGTTTGTCATCAGGATGGTTTTTGTTAAATATTTTTACCGATGCCAGAACATTATCGCGGAGTCTAGGACTATTGAACTTTACAACGATAGAGCGAGGACGAGTTGATGCCGCGTTCTGCTTTGGAACTCTGTGATAGGTCACGATGTCCGTCTCTTTCAGATCATATGAGACCACTCTTGCCAACTGAGTCACGATAGAGCATATATTCTCGTTTTTATGTTCCGGCATACATTGTATTTCAATATTGCTGTTGCGAGCTTCTTGATCCATTTGGTTAAGTTTTGAGTTAATAAGAGCTATCTCAGAACGCAGGAGCGCATTCTCACTTTTGAGGTCGTTGATAATGGTCTTCTTTTCATTTGTAACTTTGACAAGATCATCGTATTGTGCAGATATGTAGGTTACTGTTTTCTTCAATTCTTCCATGGCTACATTCAGACTTTCTGTTTCTAAATTTATACTTGATTTCAAGTCCGTTAGAATTTTTTAGTTGACTCGTTGATCTTCTGATTTATGTATTCTTTCAATTCATTGATACCGCTGCTACTAATAGGCAACTGGACAGTCGGAGACTCGATAGAGTCCTGCTGCCTCGCTGAAACTGCGGTGCTCCCTCGCTTATCCGAAGCCTTGCAGTCAGAACATTTCCATGCAGACTTTGCCTGTTTAGATTCCTTTGCATAGTTTTCTGTAGATATTCCAAGACATTGGTAGTGGAAATTGTCGGCGCAGTGGCTACAAGACTTGCTCACTTGCCTTTATATTTTTATCACATTTTTTGCACTTCATGATAACGATTTCAATTATCTACCAGTCTTCCAACAAGCGAGAATCACCAGCTGAAACCAACTGTCTTCCGAAATGTGATGGTACAAACGCCTTAAAAAATGGTGATAGCAACAAGTTTCAACTCACTGCCCAAGGAGCCTACCCAATAATTAATAGCAATCAGATGTGACTCAAGCGGTTAAACGCCTGACGGTTTTTTGAGAGCAACACACTAGGCCGCACTTTTATATGAAGTTTGTTAATGAAATGTAAGATGATAATATTGGGGTATGTCTAAAATTATTTAATTGTCAATGTTCACCACACTTATTTTTTCACTTTAATTGTGATAATTTGCGACGTAAATACTGGCACCGATATGGCACAAGTTCACTTGTCACTACAATTGTCCACTTTCACTAAAATTTGCCAGTTTTGTTAGGGTATTACACTGCTAAATATTTATTTATAGGGAGCTGTAGAACTATGACCGAACTCATTGACGTACGATGACAGATGATTAGATGTAACAAACTATGATAACTAGATTTGATGTAACAAACTATGATCAACCTCTCTGCACACTTCTATCACATAGGAGCCATCTGCATTTACATGTTCTCCATAATAAGAACGTGCTTGTCGGATTTGGTATGAAAATCTGTGACAACATCATTATTTATAATTATTGGATTATAATAAGCTCTTCTTCTATTTAAATTGTTTTCTAACACATAATTTTCTAATCTATTTTCAACATACATATTTTGATTTATGAGGATACAGCTTTTGACTTGCTGATTTATGAGTTTATTTGCAATTTGTTCCAATTGTTTCGGTACCTACCTAATTAATGCATTGTAACGTGATTTGACTGAGCAGTGATTACATAACAACATGATATTTAACATGTGTGCGGTTACACCCTACTTGTCATTTTGTTTTGGAGGCTAAGTGTTAGTCATTATTCTCAATTTTCAAGTCTTAAGTAGGTACGTAACTAAATAAATGGCAATAGGTTGTGTGATAGCTATCATGTTAACTGAAATGTGATATTATTAATTTTTTGATTATAATGTATAACTTCTTATTTAAATACGCAGACAGTACTGTGTTGCTAGGGAGTTTGTTGCGCTGCTTCTTCTTCCTAGCGAAAACACATAGGAAGCAGTGAAGGGTTGGGCTTTTTGGGGTACTGTCTATTGTAAAATTTAACGTTCAGAAAGAGCTGTTTACCAGCCAATTTTGAATAAAAGATTTTGATTTTGATTTTGATTTATGAGCTGCAGAATTTCTCCAGCATCATCACGATCAGTTAAAACAGGGTGAAATTAATTTATAAGAGCAGCAGCTACTTTAAAATCATCCATTTGAAGTCTGGATGCAAGGTTAACAAAGTCCTGCCGTAGAAGGTTAAAGTCTCTTTTGAATCTACCATTAACAACTTCTACGACCCAGCGGCAGATTGTAACTGCTCTTGACTTATTTGCCTCTATTGTTGACAGTTGTCTTTCATCCTGTTATAACGACGCAGATACATGCGTACGATAACCACACGCGTTAAGTAAGGGCAAGGCATCCCGAAATCCCCTATCCAGTACAAATGCATCACCACTTTCAAAATAATTTCTCAAGACAGTTCCATATTTAAATTCTTGTTTCATAATTACTGCATCTGATGTGGTAGGTGGATAGGGGCCCAAAACATCAATAATGTACCCATCAGTACATACCATTATAAATGGTTTCACTAAGTTTCTGTATTTGTGAAGGCTAAAAGTATTTTTTATACATATAAATGGTGCTTTTTTAACATATATATATAGAAACTTTTAAACACTCGTGTTGCATAATGTAATTCCCGTACAGATATATATTCTTATATATAGTAGGTACTTATATAGGGTAGTCCCAAAAGTACCCGACCTGACAAGGAAAACAAAAGAAAATCAAATTATTTTTTTAATTATTTTTCTATATAATCTCCTTTTAGTTCTATGCACTTGGCCCAGCGATGTTCGATAGCTTCAACACCTTGTTTGTAATGAGATTTGTCGAGCTCGTGAAAATACTCATCAACCGCTGCCTCCACTTCATTATTGCTGGCAAATCTTTTACCAGCAAGCCATTTTTTTTAAATTTGGAAACAAAAAATAATCCGAAGGGGCCAAGTCGGGCGAATAGGGTGCATGAGGAAGTAGTTCGAACTTTAACTCGCGGATTTTGGTCATGGCCTTGGCACACGTGTGTACTGGTGCATTGTCTTGGTGAAACAAAATTTTTTTTTTCGCCAGGTGCGGTCGTTTTTGACGGATTTGTTCACTTAATTGATGCAACAGGTTAGCATAATACTCGCCATTGATAGTCCGTCCTTTCTGAAGATAATCTATAAAGATTATCCCACGACAATCCCAAAAAACGGAGGCCATGACCTTTCCCGCTGATGGAACGGTTTTCGCCTTCTTTGGGGCTGGTTCTCCTCTACGAGTCCATTGCTTCGACTGTTCTTTAGTCTCTGGTGTGAAATAATGCACCCACGTTTCATCCATAGTAATAAAACGCCGCAAAAACTCCGCTTTATTATTGTGAAATTTTGCCAAACACTCGGTCGAAATATCTTCGCGACGTTTTTTTTGGCCCTCTGTGAGCAATCGCGGCACCTACCTTGCGCACATCTACATGACTTGCAGTGAAAGTCTTGACATTATTATTCGAAATACTTATTAATAAATGTAAATGTTCTACAGCATACAAATGATAATTACAAAGTCTATTATTGGGTGGCACATAATAATTATGCATATTCAAAAGATTTCTCCTCATAGAAGAAGGCACCCTATTGCGTTCTGTTCTTTTGCAACCTTCTATAAAACATCTATTTTCTGTTTGAACAGGCCTCAGATACTCAGGCAACACTACTGTACCTTGAGGTTGATTAGCAGTTGGTGGCTGTTCGATAATTGGAACATCATCTGATGGCTGGAGTGACACAGCCAATTCTTGCGTAGGAGATTCAGTTTCTGATTGGTGGATTGTCACAGCCAGTTCTGGGGTGGAAGATTCAGCTTATAATAGATGGATAAGGTCTGATCTGTCGTTTGGTAATGTAAGTATGCCAGATCTCGAGGTAGAAGGCTGCGATATGTATTGATAGGCAGCTCTGTTTGCCCTTACCCAGCAAGAATGACATACTTCACTTAGAGCCCCAACCAAACACCAGGTATGTATTATAAAGATTATGATGTTATTTTTCTCTGTATTTATACCAATGGTTAGTATACTACAGTTACTTTGTGATAATTTCCTAAGCCAGTATTTTAAATTACTAAATGCATGTGGTTTTAAAGTCAGTCAGTTTAATAATAAACAATATGCAGAAAGATTTTACAGTTATTCTACAGAAATTCATAAAAATGATAACCTTAAGAGGTCTGTCATAGTCTTAAAATATATATAATTTGTTGGTTGTCTTTTTTTTGTTATTTCAATGTTCTATAATTTCTTGTTTTTAGCTAATAACGGCAGACTTCAAGAACCGAGACCAGGAAAGACTAGCAAGAATGTGAAGTCTGCGGCAATATTAGTACTGAAATAATGAATTTACAAATTGGACATGTCTCGGTGTAGCAAGAATATGAAGTCTGAGGCAATATTAGTAATGAAATAAGGAGTTTACAAATTGGACACGTGTCGGTGTAGCAAGAATATGAAGGCTGTGGCAACATTAGTACTGAAATTAGGGTATGGTTTACACCGAGTTGTGTGAAATGGTTTAGCAGTTACCTCACTGATAGGTCCCAACTTGTGGAGATGAGCAGGGTGGATGGTGCAGTGATGTCATCATCCCCACTTACACTGAAGAGAGGAGTCCCACAAGGCTCGATACTCTCAACTCTGCTCTTCATCTTGTACACGGCTGACTTCACTGCATCATTCAAAAACTGTAAATACCACATGTATGCAGATGATACCCAGATCAGCTGTAAAAATGATAAATGAGGACCTGAATAGGGTAATAGAGTGGTCTAAAAAGGATTCTTTGATTTTAAACCCACTAAAATCAAAATTTATGATTTTGGGCAGTAAGCGGCAGGTACAGTCCATTTTAGAATTCAATCCAAATATCATTATGGATGGGAAGAGGATTGAAGGTGTAAAGGAGGCCTCTAATCTGGGTTTACAAATTGATTCCGAACTTAGATTTGAAGAACACATAAATAGGATAGTAAGGAACTGTTTTTATAGATTAAAAATGTTATATAACATACAGCCCTACCTTAGTGTAAGAATTAGAAAGCAGCTTGTTGACAGTCTTATTTTATCTAGATTCAATTATTGTGATATTGTTTATGGACCATGTTTACTGACGAGAACCAAGAACCTAATACAACGTGTTCAAAATGCTTGTGCACGTTACTGTTTCAACATCCCAAGGCGTCACCATGTTACTCCATATCTAAATGACAATAATGTCTTAAAAATGGAAAATGTCAAGGAGGAAACTGCACCTTGCAAGCCTACTTTTTGGTGTAATGCTTAGCAAGAGACCCACCTACTTGAATGATAAGTTTGACTGGAGGAAAAGCCACTTCTCATACTCCACCAGACCCTCAGCCAGGCCTCTATCACAAACCAAGCATAGGAGAATTGCATGTTGTGGTTCCTTTAAACATGCAGCAGCGAAGGTCTGGAATAATTTGCCTCCTCCCTTAAGGGAACTGAAAGCAATATCTTCTTTTAAATATGGATACAAAAATTATCTTTTAGCTCAAAAAAAACTTTAGGTTTATGTCTGCATACCTTTGGAGCTATTACTACTAGGTTGTATAATAGGCATGACCCAGGCAAAATAACCTACACCATTGGTTGAAGCATCCTTATATCACTCTTATGCTTCCATTTCTTAACGTGAAGCAGGTGGGCATAACTGCAAATGGAGGAAGTTTATTATATTATGTAGAATGGATTGCATGTATTGTAAACCTTGTACATATCATTTAGAATAGAATAGAATATGACGACCGTGACAGGACCGAAGTCTGCAAGGAATTCCGAAGTCTGAGAAGAAACCGGCGCGGCGCGGCGATAAGTTCATCGAGTCAGCATAAGGCCGAAACCTGTCCTGTGGCTGCCGGAGGGGCTTCAGCATCGTATCCTGAGCATCGGTGCAGCATAAGTATCGACTGGGGTGCAGTCCAGAGGAGTTCAATAAAAATGAGATTGGGTGATCGCGTGGACATCACACCATCACACATAAGTTAAGTGCCCTTCCTTAGCCTTTCTTATTACCTCATCATCCTACCATAATAATAACCTATCCTTTTATCCTGTCTTACCTTTTTATTCGCGAAATATAAGTAATTTGCCCTCCATTTGTGCAGTTTCATAGACGGGGTCAAAGTCCACCGATAGTGTTCAACGTAAAAATTCCTCTTAATTTCATAAGGTTTTCTAAAAATTACTATTACCTGTTATTAATAGTAAAGAATAATCAATAATTATTAAATATTTTGTTGTTTTTGGCCTCAAATTACATAAATTTTCTCTGCTTTCATGCATCCGATTTTTCTAGGTAAAACTAGTTATTCAATTCAAGTTTTTTAACATTTTTCGCCGAAATATCTAATCTAATATAATCTAATAAATTCGTTTCTTTTGCTGACAATAATTATATTAGGCTGTTCCGTTTAGGTAATTTGTTCGTGATGTAATATTATAACTCAATTTATACATCATGTAAGAAGCTGATTCTAAGAAATTCCGTGAATTATCTTTTCGGCGTAGCTCACTGAAAGGACAAATTACCAAGTTTAAAAATTATGTAGAAAAATTATCATCAGATACGTTACAAAATGTACAAATTGCTGAATTAACTATTAAGCTTGGTAAGTTTGAACAATTGTCGGCTAAGTTTGATGAATTGCAAAGTCAGATTGAGGTCGTAAATAGTGAAAACTTGACAACAGAACTTGAGGAACGCGATAAGATTGAGGCTGATATGGTGAGCGCCCTCGCTATTGCTAAGGGTTTATTAGATAGTTGTAAACCGGCATGTAGTCATGAATGTCATGATTCTAAATCCGGGCCTCTCGATTCTGGTGTCAGGCTTCCACGTATTCAAATATCAAGGTTTGACGGTGCATACTTTAAATGGCTCGAATTTAGAGATACATTTTTGAGTCTTGTTGATGGTAATAAGCAATTAACTCCAATACATAAATTTATCTTGAAGGAGAAGCGGCACGAATAATTTCCAACCTTGAAGTTTCTTCTAATAATTATAAGAACGCTTGGAAATTATTATGTGATCGGTACGATAATAAAAGATTACTTGTAGATCATCATATGGATGCTTTACGAGACTTTCAACCACTTACTAAAGAGTGTGAGAAGTCACTTAGATTTTTAATTGACCAAGTAACACAAAATTTAAGGGCATTGCATAGTTTGGGTATGCCTACTGAACATTGGGATATTACAGTTCATCATCATCAGCCATTAACAGTCCACTGCTGGACTAGGCGTCTTCTTTAAAAGGAGGAATTGGCCTACTACACCACGCTGGCCAAACGGGTTGGTATAGGGTTTGTATCAAGTTTTCCTTCTCTTATGGTGCTGTTCTCTGCATAATATGCTCCCTCCGTCGGCTCTTACGACACCCATGGGATGATATGGGGTGGTGACATTCCGTATTCTTAATCCGTCACCACACGGACTATTACAGTTATACACAGTTATTTACAGCCAAAATTTGATAGCAAAACATTTTCAAAATGGCAAGAATATAAAAACACTTTAGACGGTCCTACTTATTTAGACAACAGAATCCAATGTGTGGAAATCGAAAGTATAACACAAAATCAACAAAACGGTACCGTTCTTCATATATACATAATAAATACGGTGTACCGCAAGGTAGTTTGCTATCTCCTTTTCTCTTTCTTCTCTATATTAATGACCTTCCCGATGCAATTGGTCAAAAATGTATCCTTTTTGCGGATGACACAACACTTTTAATTAATAGCAGTGACATAAAATCTCTAGAATGTGAAGTTAGTAGTGCTCTCGACAAAACTATAAAGTGGTTAAACCAAAACAATCTTAAAATTAACATTTCCAAAACAAATATAATACAATTCCAAACGTACAAAGCAAATACACCCAATATAGAAGTGCACCATAATAACCAACAGATAAATAATATTAACGATTGTGTATTTTTAAGTATAACGGTTGACAAATATTGCAATTGGAAACCGCACATTCAAAAAGTTCTTGACAAGGTTGATCGCTTTATATTTGTTTTGAAAAGGGTGAGAGAAATAGTCAATGTAAAGACTGCAATAATGACCTACCATGCCTATGTATCTTCTATTCTCCGCTACGGCATTATTGTTTGGGGCAATTCAGTCGAAGTAAATAGACTATTCGTAGCGCAAAAGAAATGCATTAGAACTATTTTCAATTGCGACTATTTAGACAGTTGTAAGCCGTTATTTAAAAAAACATAAAATATTACCGTTACCGTGTCTATACATATTAGAAACCTGTCTCTTTGTCAAAAACAATCCGGAACTGTATGAGAAACTAGGAGATAATAAAGGTCGGACGAGGCATAAAAACCGACTTCAAGTACCCCAAATTAAACTAGAACTCCGGAACTGTATGAGAAACTAGGAGATAATAAAGGTCGGACGAGGCATAAAAACCGACTTCAAGTACCCCAAATTAAACTAGAACTATATAAAAGAAATTCATATTGTATGTCGGTGAAACTGTATAATCACCTCCCAGTATATATTACAGACTTGCCAACAAGACGGTTCCGCACGGTACTGTATAGGTTGTTGTTGGAGAAAGTTTACTATGACATTAATGAATACTTAAATGATAAATTTATTTAAAATACACAATACTGACATAATTATTTAATCTAAATTAATTGAAATTATGACATTTTTTTATATAAAATCGAATTATAGACAATAACTTTGACATTATTATTATATATTTTTTTTTACTATCTTAATATATAAAATCCTTGCGTTACTGACTGACTGACAGACACGCTACAGCCGAAACTATTGGGAGGAGGAAGCTGAAATTTGGCATGTATGTTCCTTGGGGACCATAGGGGTGCACTAAGAAGGGATTTCCCGAAATTCCCACGGGATCGGCCAAAACGGGTAAATTAAAAAAAAAGCAGGCGTAGCTGCTGGTGTCCTCTAGTTTTATATAAAATCGAATTGTAGGTAGACATTAAACATTATGACATTTTTTAATTGTATTTATATATGTCTGCAAATTAATTAACTCTATTGTAATATTCAAAATTTACACGCCTGAAATGGCAGAATATGCTGTACTATTTTACTTTTAAACACCATTTGTACCACCATATTCTTGAAAATAAAAATTATTCTATTCTCCTATTCTATTCTATTCTAGCAACTGCACAAACGCAGTGCAAGAAAGTTGTATTGTGCGATTACAATCTAAACATATGCAATTTAGTGTAACCCTTAATATGTTAGTCATGAATGAATTAACCGGTCAATTACCTAAAAAACCATTAAACATTAAACTAAAAATACCTAACAACATTAAATTAGCCGATCCAAGTTTTGCTAATCCGTTTGAAGTTGACATCTTACTTGGGTCGGATCTTTTCTGGGATGTCCTAGGAAGTAAGCAAGTTTCCCTAGGCGTCAACAACCTAAAATAACATAATTCTAAGTTTGGCTGGCTGTTGGCTGGTCCAATAAATACAAATAATTTAAGGGCGATGTCCATTCATTGCCATAGTGGCTTAATTGCTAATTTTAACGAAACTCAAGAGGAGGCTCGTGTCGATAATGTAATTACTACAAAAGTTCTGGGAGCTTGAAGAGCTGCCAAGCAAGCCAATTCTTGGTGAAAAGGAAAAGGCTTGTAAAAAACATTTTATGCAAAATACTGTCCGGTTAAGTAACGGGCTATTTAGTGTTCACTTACCTTTAAAGTGTTCCCCAAACAATCTAGGTGAATCTTACAATACTGCTATAAAACGCTTAATGAATCTAGAAGCAAGATTCAGAAAAAATCCGACCCTAAAATGTCAATATGGTAAATTCATGAAAGAATATGAAGACTTAGGGCACATAATCGATTTTAAACTTTCGCGACTTGTATACATCATACAATTTTATTTAAACGGTGTAAACGTCATAAGTGTGTGTCGACGTACCGACAGTTCGGATAAAAATATAAATAAAAACAAGTGAGGGTAGCTGCCGAAACCCGCGCTTCACAAGGACGACGCTGAGATGACATCCTGTCCTGCCGCGACCAAGGCTGTTGTAAGACGGCCGAAACGTCGGTAAAACATAGGTATTTATACCTTAAATTAATTAAATATCGCGAATAAGACCCGTTTAAATAAAACTTAGGGCACATGTCGGAGTCTTCAGCATATAAACCTTTTCCCCCATATTTCCTCTGCCACCATGCTGTATTTAAGGCTAACAGTAAGTCTTCAAGAATTCGTGTCGTTTTCGATGGATCCGTCCCTACATCTTCTGGTCTATCTGTCAACGACATACACACGGTGGGCCAAATATACAGGATTCTCTCTTCTCCCTTTTAATTCGGTTGATGCCATGGAGAGATGAGTCCTTGCCCATCAGAACAATGCAGTTGAATACTCTCGCTTGTGGAACCACAAGTGCGAGCTATTTGAGCACTTGCTGTCTTTTGCGGGTGGGCGAGGAGTGTGGGGACGTAATGATCAAGTCAATAATAAAATATTTAATCAGGGGCTGTGATGATGAACAAGAATTACGCGATATCCAAAATTCTATATCGTTGGCCTTAAAAACGGCACGTTTTAATTTACGAAAATATAAAACTAATTCTAAAAATCTTTTCCATAATTCACCTATAAATACAGAAGATAATTTAACTTTAAGTGAAGCGTCAAGTACGCTGGGTCTTGGATGGGACCCTAAATTAGATAATTTAAATTTCCCTGTACAGTTACAATCTGACAGTGATGAAATTACTAACAGGAGTATATTATCTAGTTCATTTAAAATTTTTGATCCATTGGGGCTATTGAGTCCATGTATCATTCAAGCTAAAATGATGCTACAAAGTTTGTGGCTACAGAAGGTAGACTGGAATCAACCAGTTCCCTCTGAAATAAAAAATAGTTGGTTGGAATTTTCCAATAATTTAGGTTCCTTGTTGAATTTACAAGTCCCTAGACGAGTTTTGTGTAACTCACCTAAGGTTATAGAAATTCATTCATTTAGTGATGCGTCACAGAAGGCCTACGGGGCATGTGTGTACATGAGGAGTTCGGGAAATAACAGTGATTTCATGGTGCGACTTTTATGTGCCAAATCTAAGGTTGTAAACATAAATCCTATGACTATACCGCGACTGGAGCTTTGCTGGCTGCTAAATTAGTTAAAGGTATAACATATTCTATTCGTTATAAACCAACACAAATCGTACACTGGTGCAATTCGAGTGTTGTATTAGCTTGGCTCAAAGGTGATCCAACTAAACTCAAAACCTTTGTGGCCAACAGGGTGGGTGAAATAACCGAGATTACCAATTCTTCGTCTTGGCGTTACGTACCCACGGACAGTAACCCTGCTGACCTCATATCTCGGGGTGTTAATGGTACTCAGCTAGTAAATAATAGTCTTTGGTGGTCCGGTCTAGAGTACCTGAAAGGATCTGAAAATGATTGGCCTGTTTTAAAGTCCATTGATGAAAGTAGTTTACCGGAAATAAAAACAAATAAAGGTAAAAATACAACCAAAAATAAAAACATACCTACTTCCATCTAGAATACTCCTCTCGTCGCAGGTTTTCAGCTTCCTGAAGAGTCCGCATCTGAAAGAAACTCATTAAAACACAAAATGCATTAGTCACTAATGTAAATAAACCAATAAAAAATAAAAATATAAATACCATAACACCTACGAAAAATTCTAACCTGTAATAAAAATTGAAAATTAAAGTAACCTAAATAGACTAATTAGAATAGTGGCATGGGTGAGACGATTTTGTTATAACCTACGTAACAATAAAAATAAAAATGTGTTATCACTTACCGTTAATGAGTTAGATGACTCATTCCATTATCTGTGTCGTTTGGCTCAGTATGAATGCTTTCCGAATGAATGCGCTGCACTACATAATGCACTACCTATAAATAATAAGTCAAAACTTTTAGCTTTGTCGCCTTGTTTAGATAAGGATAATTTAATTAGAGTTAATGCAGGTAATAGAGTGAATGGAGCTCTGTGTGTGCTCTGTGCCCAAAAAGGCACGTTTGGCTGTGCATAGAGGGGTGTTAGTACCTACTCTTATGTATGGTAGTGATAGTTGGGTATGGCAGAAAAGTTATGAAAGTAGAATAAATGCTGTAGAAATGAGAGCACTGAGAAGTATGTGTGGTGTCTCTCTGACTGACAGAGTAAAGAATTGTGTGATAAGAGAGTATTGTGGGGTAAAAGAAGATGTAGTGACAAGCATCGAGAAAGGTATGCTAAGATGGTTTGGGCACGTGGAGAGGATGGATGACGAAAGACTGACCAAGCAGATATATAAGGCAAGTGTGGAAGGGACAGGACGAAGGGGAAGACTTAGGCGGACGTTCTCTGATCAGATTGGAGACATCCTAAAAACAGGACAGGTGAGAAGTACCCTGAACAGAAGAGCATGCATGAGGAATCTGATGGGAGTGAATGAAGCAAGAGAGATATGTCTGGATCGTTGCAAATGGCGTTCCGTAGTCTCTGCCTACCCCTCCGGGAAACAGGCGTGAGTCTATGTATGTATGTATAATTAGAGTTGGAGGACGACTACATACATAGACTTTTTTCTGCCATACCCAACTATCACTACCATACATAAGAGTAGGTACTAACACCCCTCTATGCACAGCCAAACGTGCCTTTTTGGGCACAGAGCACACACAGAGCTCCATTCACTCTATTACCTGCATTAACTCTAATTAAATTATCCTTATCTAAACAAGGCGACAAAGCTAAAAGTTTTGACTTAGAGTTGGAGGACGACTAAAGTCTTACCTATTGCTCGACTCATCGCACCATTTGACTTAACTTCTATTTGAGCGAGAACATTTACGTAATATGCACGCCGGTCCGTCGCTGTTGTTATCTTTGATAAGAGATTTCGTATGGCCGATAAACGGCAGAAGGTTAGCTCGGCGCACGGTTCATAAATGTGTGCGATGTTGTCGTGTCCAAGGCAAGACTCTTTGCCCTCAAATGGGCCACTTACCTACTCAGAGGGTATCAGCTGGTTTCCCATTTAGTTCAGTGAGTATAGACTTTGCTGGGCCTTTTTACATAAACCATAAAGGTAAGGGTGCTAGGATAATTTAATGTAGCCTATGCCTATTTGTGTGCTTCCGTTATAGATGCGTGCACTTGCAAGCGGTCAGTGACCTTACCAAGGACGCATTCATAATGACCTTGCACAGATTTATTTCTCGCCGTGGCAAGCCGCTAGAAATATTCAGTGACAGCGGTTCTAATTTCGTCGCTGCTGCCAAAGATATTGGAGCTTTCTTAAAAACTAATAATCAGGCCATATCTGAATTTGCAGTTCATGAAAATATAAAATTTATTTTCTCACCTGCTCACGCTCCTCACTTTGGCATCTGGGAAGCCGGAGTAAATTCCGCTAAATATCACCTAAAAGGGTTATGGGGAATACACATCTACTTTTGAAGAGATAACTATTCTTTTCGCACAAGTGGAGGCAGTCCTTAACAGTCGCTCCCTGTGTCCTCTCTCCTCATCACCTGATGACTACCTTCCTTTGTCCCCAGGGCACTTTCTTATTGGAAGGCCTCTGAAGGCGCTACCGGCACCCAATCTTGAAGACAGCAGGGAGAACCACTTGCAGCGGTATTCACGATTACAACAAATACACCAGCACTTCTGGTCGCGCTGGCATCGTGAATACGTGCACCAGCTGCAGCAACGCATGAAATGGAAGACTGGAACAAGGTCCCTAAATATCGGCGAGCTCGTGCTGATACAAGAAGATCACGCACCACCGCTATGTTGGCGCTTGGGACGAGTGATGGGGTCTCGAGAGTAGCGGACTTGAAGACGACACGAAGCGTCGTGCGCCGAGCACTGGTGCGCCTGTGTCCCCTGCCTGCAGCAGAAGAATTATAGCAGGGTTGAAAGACAAGCCTTTCAACGGGCGGGAAGATGTTCCAGCCCAAACGCCTAATACTCAAATGTTTTTAATAATTAAACTTTGCTCCCACAATATTGTTAGGCGCTCATTATTGAAGGTGGTTGTAAAACTTTTTATAATTAATTCACTTGCTCTGTAGAACGCCACAAACACACATCTCTTTTGTAAATAACTTATAATAAACCTGGAATTTGAAGACATTTCGCTTTTTGCATTTCGAAGAATCTCTCTCTCCCTCCCTTGAAGAATAGCAAACATTGGCTGGCTGGCATTACTCACCATGATATTGTATCCTTAGATAGTGCTATAATGTTATTTGCTTGTTTTAAGCTATGATTGTAAATTAAACGGTATTGCTCTGGCACTGTTTGGCATTTTGACGGCCACATTGAAAATCAGTACTAAGATGGACCCAGACCCAGTTCAATTCAGCTCGTATAAGCACTCAGTGCCTAATGCGATATTAACCTAACAGTTCCCGTTCTTTTCTAACACATAACGCTGTCGTTGTCTGGCGCGGAGTGGCGCGCTAGGGTTGTCGACTTGGCGCTGCTACTATATTTATTCATCGTCTATCTACCTACTTGACCACGTACCTAATAATAAATAATTATCCTATAAGTATCCTATCCCACTATTTGAGCTAGTAGAACAAAAGCACAAAAATTCTGGTCGTTTAGTTTTTACTACACAAATTCATAGTTATTTCCTAAACGCGTGCACCGATTTACACGATTCAAACAGATAAAATGGGTTTTTGAACTAGATCTTTAATTTGACACCATAATCGTTGAGATATCTCAACAAACAAAAAATTAAATTTTCAAGTTGCTCTCGAAATATAAATAAAATCAAATTTTCAAGTCGCTTTCGACACACAGTTAATTAAGTTTTTGTAAACTTTGCATTAGACTTGTGATGATACATGTTTGTTGTTAAAGGCGTTTAAGTATATAATTTGAACAGTGTATGAACACGGCGCGTGAGAATACGGAGCGGTCGCACTCGTTGCGTGACGTCTAATGTGAGCGGTGCGCGGCAACCTACTAAATCCAACCATGTCGACATGGTCGGCCGAGGTACTTGTAAGTTGTACCTAAAATGCGAAGTGCGCCCGGCCTGATAATAGTTACATAGGATTTAATTTATAATTTATAATTAGTTCGTGTAATCGATGTTCTACTGTATATGGAATGAAAGTGAACTGTATACACTTTATATTATCACATTCCTTTGATATAAAGTAGAATCTGTTTTAACAGAATATTTTTTCTCTAGGTACATACCTAAACATCAACACAATGGTAGTTTATTTAGATGTTGATGATTACTTGACATTTGAAGATTATCGCTCCTGTCTAAATAATTGCTAGTGGCCATGGAATTACACCTATTTTGTTAAACGAAACACCTGTTTTAATTGTCGAGCCCCAACCCACCCGAATATGCCTCAACATTTTATACTTCACACTGAAGAGAAGAGTGATATCCAATTGATTTTGTACATGAAATATTTACATACATACATACATAGACTCACGCCTGTTTCCCGGAGGGGTAGGCAGAGACTACGGAACGCCATTTGCAACGATCCTGACATACATGAAATATTTCTGGTGCCAAAATTGTAAATATGCTAATAATGAACACTATATGAATGTGATGAATGTGTTTATTGTGTGTAATGATGTATCTCGTTCATTAGAATTATGATTACATGAAATACATCATTTTTCTATGTTTTTTTTATTGTACATATAACTATATTTGAGAAAAAAAAAACCAACATAGTAACTTTTTTTTGTAGATGGGATCACTGGGATTCGATTATGATGGAACGGACGCCAACTCCAAATGAGCTTCCAATCATTATGGCTTTACCAGTACAGATGTCACCCTACGGGACTTAGTATATCCTAATATACATGGGTTTGTGTTACAGAAGCAGTCTTGACGATTATTGGACGTTAGGAGTATTAGGCATGCCAGCATTTAGAAAAACCATGAGCAAAAATAGATTTCTGTTACTAATCAGGTATATACATTTCGTTGTCAACTATGAAATTACAGATTTTGTGCATGGACACGACCGCAAAATTATTATAATCAATCCAATTTTAGAACATTGCAATAAGAAAATTGCCGAAATATATATGTACATCCCAAAGGGCAATAAGTATAGATGAATCTTTATTATTATGGAAAGGGCGTCTGAGCTGGGTCCAGTGTATTCGCTTGAAAGCAGCTCGTTTTGGTTTGATAAACTTACACGACTTATGCGAGGCGAAAACCGGATATTTGATAAAATTCATAATTTATACTGCCAAAAATTCTAATTTAGGACAACCAATACATGGTTTCACAAATTCAACTACAAAATCAGTTCTCAAAATAGTGTAAGATTATTAAGATAAAGGTTACTGCCTCTATATGGATAATTTCTATAATTCTGTTACGTTAGCACGATACCTGAAGCAAAGAAAGACAGACGTGGTTGGTACATTAAATCGCCGAAGAGTCGATACTCCACCCGACATTCGTTAATTAAATGATAGGCAAATGAGACGTGGCGATATAGTCGCTCGACACTGTGGTGATGTCACCGTCTTAGCCTGGAAAGTCGTCAAATTAGTATCTATGATCTCCACATTTCATAAGTTCGAGACAGCACCTGGCACTAGAGCAGGCATTGAATGTGAGAAACCTACAGTCGTCCATAACTACAATAAATACATGGGTGGCGTTGATCTAAAAGATCGAAATCTATCAATGTATTTATTGGAGCGGAAAAGAGGTTTAAAGTGGTACGTGAAGGCATTTCGGCGTCTGATTAATTGCAGTGTCCTGAATATATATTTTATTATATATAAATGTCATGCTGAAAATAATCTAGATCATAGACGATTTCGCATAGCCTTGGCTGAGGCGCTGACGAAAAAACATGTCATAGAACAGCGTATAAGATCCGATAATATTTGTGCAGGTCAGGAATGCCTTACAAATGACCATTTTCCTGATCATGTCAAGCTTGATGACGGTAGCAGAACAAATAGAGCCGGGTCTCCACTAGGCAACAATTGACGCGCAACATGTTGCTGAACAAGTTGCCCAACATATTGAAAGCCAGCGCGGAACTTTTGTTGACCAATGTTGTCTATCTACACATCTACTACTTTACGTCAGTCGTCGACAACATGGCGCAAGAGGAACTTGTGTTGATTTCAGCGGCAGTCGTTATAATTTTATCGAGAAAATGCATCAAAAAGAAAAAAGAACACGGTGGTGGGTTAGAAAATACCTACAAAATAACAATCACAATCAACAACAATTGATGCTCAACTAACGATGCTCTTTAACAAACAACAAGCCGCGCGTCATATTGCGCGCCAGCTGGCAACGTCGCGCGCTGTTGTGCAGCGTTGCCGTACATGTTGAGCGTCACGTGATGCGCTATAAATGTTGCCTAGTGGAGACCCGGCTTTAACGAAAAAATCGCCTTAAACGCGCACGGTGCCACAGATTACTAAATAGTCATGACGGTGCGTGCAGTGCCTGGCAAATAAAAAACTCACCGAAACAAATATAATTTGCACAAAATCGAGTGCTGGCGTGACTATCATCATAGTCTGACATAATCAGATAAACTGCCATTTTTTTATTGCCTATAGTGAGTGTCCTTTTCGGTCGCCACGAGCAATAATATTATTTTGATTACCCTTTTTTACCCGACTGCGCGACGCAAAGGAGGGTAATGTGTTTATCAGTCTATGTATGTATGTATGTATGTATGTATGTATGTATGTATGTATGTATGTATGTATGTTTGTTTCGATGATTCTTACGTCAATCGATTCGTCTTAACCTTGCGAGTGTCATTAAAGACATGACAGTAATCAAAATTCACCACAGCGACAGCCAGACGCCATATTGTCAAAATGAAAAAAATTTAAGTCGATGAACTATGTCAAGTGGGGTGTCGTTGAATAGGTATTTTAAAATCATATTTAAGTTCCTTTTATCATTTTTCATTTTAAATAATAGTTTAGGATATATAACGATTTAAAGATGTTTAACAAAAAACAAATTCGCGCTAATTTTCATACTTATTGATTTAAGATTTTATTTCAAGTATAAACGATATACAAACACTCGATTGCGAAATTTACCATCTTATAACGAAGTCAATGAATCGTAACTAAAAAGTATAAAATAAAAAAAATATTTAAAGAAAAACAAAAAACCCGACTGCATAAAAACTAATTTTAAAAAATACGTGAAAATATTAACTTAAATAAAAACTAAAAAGAAAGAAACAAGCCTAGAAGTTTAGAAGTAATATGCAGAACAGAACGACTCACAGTCGGGGCCCATTCAAATTTTACCAATCAAATCTTCCCAAGGGGCCCCGACTGTGAGTCGTTCTGTTCTGCATATTACTTCTAAACTTCTAGGCTTGTTTCTTTCTTTTTAGTTTTTATTATGCAGTCGGGTTTTTTGTTTTTCTTTAAATATTTTTTTTATTGTATGACATTGTTGTAAATCTGTCTGACCTGGCTACTTAACCAATCCGAAAAAAATTACAACAAATTTTTTTTATTGCATTTTGTTGTTTCTTTTACAATATAGAACCAGCCTGCATATGAATCTGTGTGATGGCGCCGCAGCGGATCCACGCTCTCAAATTTCTTGATTTTCAACCGTGTATTTCTCTATCTTTTTCCAAGAAGCATTATTATTATATTGTAATATTTTATTTAAAAATCTACTCAGGTAGTGTTCGTTTATTATTGCGCCGTATTTTTATGAACCTAGTAACTTTTGGTACGAATCATTCAATAAAATTAGCTGTATCTAATTAAAATAAAATAGTATAGATATACAATTAATACTATATGAATCTAAATTTAGCTGATAATTAAATAATAAAACACTTTTGGTATACTTTTTGTATTTTATGAAATATTTGATGATATACTGTATAGTTCAGGCCGGCGCCGCCGGCACGGCATGGCACGGCGCGGAACGGCGTGGCACGGCATGTTTCGGTAGAACGAAGGACGCTTCGGCACGTCGCGACATGCCACGTCATACCGAGGCGTCCAATTGACTGGAATTTAGTATCAATAGTACTTCTTGCTGAAGATGAAGAACGACAAATACAAACTGATATGTCGAAGAGAAAACAATTCTGGGTACATTATTTATGAAGATCAAGATTTACTAACGGTGAATTCAGGAACTTATTTACCTACTGATTACGTCGTGGCACACTGCAGGACGCCGTGGCATACCGCGGCGCACGGTGGTGCAGGTAGTACAGGAATGCGGCAAATATTAATTTAATTCGAAATACGTTGCATATAACTATAAAACTTTATGAAAATGATATAACGAATATATTAGTGTATCAAGACAAAGATATAATAATAATAAATATATTTTTAATATGGTGCAGTTATGGTTTTACATGATACAATACAATATAAAGATTATAATTTGCACTAAATCGGAGTAGGCAATAGTAATGTTATCACTGTAATATTACTGTTATCGTAAGTGAGAATGTTGGTAAATGAAGTCAAAACAATAATTCAATGCTATTTATACTTACATGCTATTACAAATTCTTAACTACCCTCAGTAGAAATAATTATTAATATAATGCACTTTACCTCGTTAATGAGCGGCGTTAGATTTCCGGGGTCGCAGATAGTCGCAGCTAAAGTAAATAAAGTTAAGTTTATCATTGTCTAACGGTCGGTAGCGGAGATTAGTAATTATAGTCTCATAATTGAAAACAAATGGTTGCATATTACCTGCTTAATTAAAAGTGTAATGACGAGTAAATAATCATTATATCATATAACATTTTTACGTTTTATTTAAGGGTTGTATTTAACTGTTAGTCAATTTATTTCTGGTTTCCACCAAAAATACTAATTGCACCATTAAGCTAAGTTGGCGGAGCCCTGCTTTGCAGGGCTACTATTTTTGGGAGCAGGATCACAAGACACGGTAATATAATCTAACAGTATTGTAACTCGGCCGTCTTCGTGAGTTATATACCTACCAGACGAGCCGCATGCGAGCTGCGGCACGATAGCGGCTGCGGACTGTAGCTACAGTCCGCCCAGTCTAATGGGTACTCTGCTCGCGGCGCGTAGGTATAACTCGAGTTTCGTGCGTTTGTATGGAGTTACAATACTGTTAGATATTATTACCGTGCACAAGAGAACCTAACATAACCTATTTAGTTTTCTGAGTGGATAAGTTTCCCGAGCGGACGAAACTTTTCATATCAAATGATATTTTGTAAAAAGATCATCATATTTGGTGTACAAATAGTTAGTGTTCCTTAAACATCGATAGTCAATCGATTAATCGATAGTATTTCAACTGTCGAAACTATCGATTGTCTGGGAAAAGAATCGATATATAATTTATCTTCGTTCCCAATGTCATCACATTTTAATTTTGAACGCAACTTAATCCTCCCACTGTAGTAGCGTTGCCAGCGTTCAAAATGTGGGTAATTCAAACCAATAGTGGATATGTCATGGCCGCCATGGGTAGGTTCGGGTAGGTACAAAAGTGTATATTTTTGTTTTTATTTGTTATTTGTGTCGAATATCATAGTTTTTATATGAAGCTAATGTAAAGATTACCTTAGTACTATTCCTTATTCTGTGCTATTAGTGTTAGTAGATTTTTGTACGTTTTCTTCTCCTCAAAAGCGGCGATTTTTGTGGGTAATTTTGATCATTGGTTTGATAACACGTTAAAGAATAGAACAACGGGAGTGTCAGTGAGTGAAGAAACGCTAAAAAAACTACAAATAAAGTTGTTATACTTTTACGTTCAAAATGGACAGAAAAAATAAGTCATCCGTCTGGAAGTTTTTCAAGACAGTTGATAATAATAATAAATATGTAAAGTGTGAGATTTGTAATCAAGAATACAAACATTCAGGAAATACAACTAATTTAAGAGATCATCTGATAAGAAAGCATAATGAGAAGTTAAGTGGAATTGAAGGTGAACCTTATTTATTTATTTAATTATTTATTGTACACCGGTAATTACAGAACCAAGTACAGTAAATAACTTATATACTAATGGTAAGTACAAGGGCGTTCTTATCGCATAATGCGATTTCTACCAGACAACCATGGACGGACAGTTCGTCTAAATGGAGAGGTAGTATGCGGGCGTACAATACTAGACTAAAACTAGCTACTTAAAACTAAAATTAAACTAACGAAACTAAATTAATATAAAAAAATATTTAGATATAATTACATACATACATAAATAATATATACCTACATAATACATATAACAAGTATATAAATAAATATATATATTATACATACATATATACATACATAATGTATATTTTACATATATGTAATTGGATTGGTTGTTGTTACAGTGACAAGTAATGTTCTTTTACGAGCTTTTTAAATATTGGCAGTGTTTTCGATCGTCTAATATCTTCTGGTAGTGAATTCCATAGTCTTGTCGCTAGCACTGTAAATGATTTGTCGAAGAACACAGTAGAGTGCACAGGAATTTTCAACTTAAGATTTTCTAATGATCTCAAGCACTTCGAATGTGTGTCATGCAAGAATACAAATCTTTTCTTGAGATATAGGGGATATGACGGATTAAATAGTACATTATACAGGACAGGACAGGACAGAGAATGTGAGTATTCCGGCGAAGGCGGATTGGCAGCCATTTGAGCTTGTTTCGAAATTCAGAGACGTGGTCATATTTACGTAAACCAAATATGAACCGTATACAGAAGTTTTGGAGTCGCTCAAGTTTGTCCAGCTGGTCCTCATTAAGATCTAGATAGCTGGCATCGGCATAGTCAAGAATGGGAAGAAGGATAGATTGCACAAGTGCTATTTTTGTGGCAATTGGGAGAAAGTTGCGTAACCTTCTCAATGATGCGCCAGCAGCAAAAAGTGTTCGACTAGTGCTTTGTAGTTGGAATGTCCAAGATAGTGTTCTGTCAATGTAGATCCCCAAGTTCTTTACTTTTTCACTAAAAGGAATCGGAACACCATCAAAAGATACGAGGGGAAGCGTTGACCAGTCGATCTTAGAAATAAATCTAGAACTACCAACCACAATAACCTGGGTTTTGGTAGGATTAACTCTTAGTCCAAACCTATTTGTCCAATCACTTATTCGTTCCAGATCGTTATTAATAATTGTAATACCATGTGTTAAGTTCTCAGGCTTAGTCTGATAACAAATTTGCATATCATCTGCATAGAGGTGGTAGGAAGAAGAAATATGGTTGGAGATAGTATTAATATATATAATAACCTTCCGCTGCTGGTGGAAATAGACGTGAGGGATCGTCTTCTGATTCAGAACCAAACCAGCCAAAAAAATCGCGAAATACTATTAAAAACTATTTAAATAGAAGCCAGTACTATGATACCAATTCAAAAGTAAAAAAGCAACTAGATCGTCGTTATGCTGAGATGATCGCTATCGATATGCTACCTTACAGAACTTCGGAACACAAAGGTTTTAAAGAATTCGTTCATGCCTTAAACAGCAAATATGAGTTGCCAGACAGAAGTACCCTGAAACATTCACTAATCCCTAAGCTATACGACGAATTAAAAAATAAATTGGATGTTGCCCTCTCAAAGTGTAAATTTTTGAGTATTACAACAGATATGTGGACAAACAACGCAAATGAAGGTATTTTGGCTTTAACTGCGCACTTTGTGGCGGACGAAAAATTACTTTCTCCCCTATTGAAACTCACAAAAATTGAAAGTCATCACAATGCTGAAGCAATGGCATATGTAAGTTTCTTATCCTTTATCCACACAGCCGTCTCCCGCGGATTTATCCGCACTATTCCCGGTCCCGTGGGAATTCTGGCATAAAGACATATTTTCTCATCGTTTAAATTTTCCCTGGACTACGACAAACATTTCAATATCGGCCCATTCGTTTTTACATGACAAGGCTAGGTACATATTAGAGTTATTTTATTAACTACCTACACACACACACACACACACACACACGCTAAGTTCACTACATTAACATTTGACAGTGGCAGATATTAGGGATGCAACATCGTTCATAAAAACATCGATATTAGAATCGATAAAACATTTTTATTTTTTTGTTTGTTTAGGTCATTAATGAAATATTATTGGAATACAATATTCGCGAGAAAGTTGTTACACTGGTGACAGACAACGCTGCAGCAATGAAAAAAACGGCCGAAATTTTAAGATTTCGGCATTCACCCTGCTTTGCTCACTGCATCAACCTAACAGTACAGGACTGTTTCAGAGTTGAAGCATTTTCCGAAATTTTAGCGAAAGCGAAGGCCATTGTGACTTTCTTCCACAGCTGTACCTTAATACTGACAAACTGCGTATGGCTCAGAAAAGAGCAGGTAAACAAGAGCTGAAACTCATTCAGGAGGTTTCCACTCGTTGGAATAGCTCATACTATATGTTAAAAAGAATTTTGGAGGTGCGAAGTGAACTAGCAATTGCAATAAGGGAATGTCCTAGAGCACCAACAAAGACAAGAAGACATACATTCTGTGAATACCAGGAACAAACACAATCTTACTGTGCATGCCACTCGTCTTCACAGAATCAGCAATTCGTTCGTGGGGCAAAGTATACGCTTCTACAATAAACTACCTATTGGTATAAGAAATCTACCATATGATACGTTCAAAAGCGTTGTTAAAGAAAAATTATATAGACATGGATATTATACAATTCTAGATTATATGAATGATAAAAACGCATGGGATTGACCAGCTCAATGTATACACTGGACATACTTAAATTATTTATAGATTAATTATTTTGACTCTGGACATTATACATCCAGTACATATTATTATATAGTATTTATTGTTTTTATTATTAAATTTGACATTTCATTACTTTTATATGACCATATGTTAGTCTTATTATCATAAACATAAATTATTTATATATTGATTATTTTGACTCTGGACATTATACATCCAGTACATATTATTATATAGATGACTTTTTTTAATTTTTCATGATTAAATTTGACATTTGATTAAGTACTTTTATATGACTGTATGTTAATCTTGCTATCATACTGAATTTGTTTTTATACATGACATCCAAATTTAATATTATTTTTACTGACAATTGTATGTAATTCTCTTTTTTTACCTTGCTGTATTTATGCTTTTGAGTCATAATGCCATTATTATGGATGTTTTATTGTTATAATGATATTATTCATTCATTTGTTAATTTAGATTATGCTATTGACTGTAAAATTATTATTATTGTAATACCATTATAGATCATGATGATATTCCTATAGATAACTTAAAATTGACAATATGTGAGCACCATGTAATCGATTTCTCTTTTTTTTTTTTTTTTTTTTCTAATTGACGTGATGATTGTCATGCAGTTCTGGGTCGTCATGCTCACTAAAAAGTCTTGCTTACGGCGGCGTTGTGGGTCGGGTGGTTTGGTTCCCTAAAAAATGGTTGAGCTAAGCTATGGCTGAGTCTCACGTCATACTCGTGAACGGGTGCCGTCTGCCGGGACTAGTCGGCTCTGAACTGCTGCTGCAATTCTATCAAAAGATAACTATTTTTTAGTCTCTCACTCGTATAGTCGTCTCACATTGTACTTACATATTTATACTTTATGTTGTATACTTATTATTATTTTTTTTAAATAATTATCTGGACTTTAAAAGAGACTATGACCTCTGAGTTTGTTTCGGATGTTTCTTCTCAGGGCAGTCAGTTAGGAAACACCGGCCTCATCTAGCTTAATAAAAAAAAAGTATGACTTTGTTTAAGTGTTTATTATAATGAACCTATGAACAAATAAATGATTTGAATTTGAATTCACCTCCACCACTCACAGCAGAAAATTATACAGCTGTGGAGGAGATAATAAGGCTCCTAGAACCTTTCGAAGTGGCAACAACTACAATCTCAGGAGAGTCGTACGTCACTGCATCTTTGATAATATCTGTTATACGAGGTATTTCTGTAAAGTTGGCAAACCTTGATGCAACTGTATTAACTGTAGAAGGACGACACGTTCTTAATTCATTACTTAAATCTGTAGATGAAAGACTAAAACCGTTCAATACCAGAACTGTCAATAAACTCGCGACAATATTGGACTCAAGATTTAAAAAACATGGGTTCAGGACCGCTCAAGAGGCTGATAACGCAGCACAACTTCTCCAAAATGAACATACGGCTGTCATCACATCAAATGGCAACAGAAATGCCTGAAATACAAACTTCCACAAGTACGTCTGCTACCGCTACAGATAAAAATTCCATATCGGACGATCTGCTTTTTTTTGCCCAATCAGATACTTCATACAACACCAGTCGTTGAATCCATAATTGATGTTCGTCAATATTTAGAAAAACCACCAATAGATAAACATGCATGCCCCTTAAAATACTGGGCAAAATCAAATAATGTCCTGCGTATGATGGCAAACAAATATTTGTCCTGTGCAGCGACATCTGTTCCCGCCGAACGGATATTTTCCAAAGCGGGTCTTATTATGACTGACAAAAGAAATCGACTGAAAGAAAATAATTTAAATACGTTAATTTTTATTAACCAACATTTAAATATGTTTTAAACATTAAAAACATAGTTACCTAATAAAAATTAACGTATTTCAATTACATATTTTCTTTCTTCTTCTTTATATTTTGATTAATTAATTGTTAATTGGGTAATTAGTAATAAATATTTTGATTTATTAATACTATAGTATAGTATACAAAATTGTGTTTTATTTAATACCTTTACATATCTCAAATACGGGGCAAACTATCGATTGACTATCGATTTATCGTTTTTTTTTTTCAAAAACAATCGATACTATCGGAATCTCTTATAATCGATGTTTAAGCAACACTACAAATAGTATTTTAATGTGCAAGTCAGTATTTTAGTGAAATAATAAAGTTTTTTGCGTAACTCACTTCAGTGTGTTACATAACATTTTTGATACGCTGTTAAAAATATCCCTTTATTTAATAACACACAATAGAGCTACGAATAAACAAAGAATAAAATCTGAATATACTAATATTTTAGTTTCATTCATACTTGAAACAACTCAATATTTTGGACGAAATTTGTTAATTGTCGATCAGCCTACTTCTTTACATCATAAAATATTGAAAAGTCTGATAATATAGTCGTATTTTTTGTATGACTTGTTTCTAATAAGATTCTAGTATACGTGTACCACATTGTAGGCATTTTAAACAAAGTAAAGGCCGGCGCGCACTAACGTCGCGGCATGGCACGGCATGGCAAATGATTTTATTACTGATCAAGTCATTTTTATTCTTATTTCAATGAGTTAAGAATTTATATTACTTTATTGGCAGCCCACCGTGGCACGTCGTGACACATCGTGGCATACCGCGGTACGTCGCGGCACGTCGCGGCATACTTCGGGACGCCGCACGGTGGTTCAGGGGCGGCTTAAAGTATTTTTTTTTACTGCGCACTTACGTTGCGGCATGCCGTGCCATGCCGCAACGTCAGTGCCTTTACGTACAACCGCTCGCAAATGACAATTTGCGGCGTGCATGGAAACATAATTTAGTCAGCCGCGCCATTCGAGAGGTTAATATACGTAAATCAGACATCAGTGAATTTTATCCACTGCAGGGTCACTGTCAATCAAGGTCACAATCGAGCGCGTCATCAAGGCCGGCGTCATAACTATCGATAACGACTGTCTAGTAAAAGATGACTCATTTACGATTTATTCACACAACTACAATAATGTGAATGAAGTGCATGCGCAGCCCAATTTGTTACCTATAGAAATGGCCCCGGTCAATAACATCATCAACCTGACGGTACCAGTCGATCTAAATGTGAACGACACAGATGTCCAACATCGACTGACAATCCTGAGAGAGCTCGGTCAGCAGATCCAGCAAATGAAGTCAGAGAGGAGTGAGATAGAGAATATCTCGAGTCACGATGTACACCACTACGTGGTCTCGTACACGTTGGTGGCGGTGCTCTGCGGCGTGGGTCTCGGGTTCCTGTGGAAGCGCATGCGGGCGCCTCGTGGCCGGCAGGGCGCACAGGTCGCGGTGCCTGCCGCTACCGGGGCGCCCCGGCCGGCGCCTCGTCTCTTGAGATGTGGTAGGTTAAAGGTATATATAGTAGTGTATTCATTAAATAAAGACAGTCTATTACTAGCACTCGATGGTTTCATTTCTCTCATAAACACCCGACCTTACATGGCGACCCTGCCTGTAACTTGAAACGAAGTTCTGGCGCGCGCGTGTATCCCATAAATGGACTAAGAAATTATAAACAGTATCTAAGTGGAAAGATACAGAGAATTGAACAATGGCAAAGGCATTCTGCGTATATCTAGCGTATCGCACGTACGACGAATTTTCGGAAGACAAGTTCACTCTGTGTTTTAAAAATGGGTGGATCAAATACTAAAGAAGAGCTTGTGATCGCACAAACTGCCGGAGTCGGCGCCAATACGACCCGAGCACACCAACAGCTGCAAGAGACCACGAACACTATCCTTGTTATAATATGTGTCATATTGGGAATTGGCATGCTTCTCGTTTTGTATAAGGTTTACAAGAAATGCCACAGAAACCAGATCCAGCGGCACATCGATGACTTGGCTCTGTAAAGGTATTCCAGTATCCTGCGAAGGAAACAGGCGCCTCACGCGCCCCACTGCACTTTGCCACAGGTCGGCAAAAACGAGGGAATTGTGTAAGTGTTCCACAATTATTTCCGCGGAGTGATATACAACGAAAAGGCAGTGATTTCGGTATCGAAACGTGATATACCTAACCGTAATGCAAAAGTGAGTGAATCCGGTTACAAGTGATCGCGTTATAATTAGTAAATAAGCACGTACATAAATATCAGTATAAAACAAGTATGTAGCCTAAATATATTATAAGAAACAACTATTTTAGATATAACACATAAGTATATACATCTCTCATAGATATTATGTACTATACCTACCTGTCATAATATGCGTGGATACTTAGGTTAATTGTTTTTCTTTTACTATGAGGTATGTCATGTGCATTTTTCTAAGAGAATTGGCTAGCGAAATATTTAGATTAGGTATTATTTAACATTTACTTACCTTATTTTTAGATATACATTTTACATTAGATTTTCTCATATGTCTTATGGCTGAGGAATTAGTTTTGATATTAAATGAGTTGAAAACCATAAAAAGTTACTTAATAAAAACAGGTCCCAGCCGTAGGCAAGGAAAAATTTTAGAAACGAAAAGAGTACAGGCAAATAATGTTTTATCAAAGTAAATAAATTTTCTAGATATATACAATAAGCGTTTGGAAAGATTTACAAGTGAAGAAATTTCGCTAATTAAGAGAATCTGCGGAGAGTTTGACAGGTTGCATTCTGAAATACTTGTTCTATGTAGTGTACCGACGGAGAAAGTCTGCTCTGCCAGTACCATGGATACATTTAATTTAAAGACGGCGTTAAGCCTTTTGCCTGTCATGAATGATAGCGTTGACAATACTAAACAATTGCTTGAAAGTATTGAATATTACAGTTCCATCTTAGAAAACCAGCATGTAAATCTAAACTTGTTCAATTTGTTTAAAAAAAATAGTTTATCTCAATATGCAAAATTACTGTTATCATCAAAATATGATTCCGTTGAGGAACTCGTGAAGGACATGCGTAGAATGTTGTTACCACAAAAGAATGCCACTGCTATTCAAACCAAACTGCAGCACTGTAGGCAAAATAGTAAAACTATTGCAGATTTTGGTAAGGAAATATCGGAACTTTTTCGTAATTTTGACCATCTCGCAAGCCGACGGAAGTTCAAATAGTTACGGCGGCGTATTAAAGCCTTTAAATGAAAAACAGGCAATCAAGCGATTTGCTGACGGGTTGCGGGATCGTCGCATTGGCACTATTATTGCGGCACGTAATTTTTCTTCATTGACAGAGGCAATACAAGCCGCTCGAGATGAAGAAATATCCTCTCCATGTAGTTCATCGGAAATTTTAGGTATGTATCGACCGCCTAATTTTTCGGCAAGGCGAGTTCAAGGAGCATACAGAGGCCAACGCAGTTTCGGAGCAAGGGGCCGAGTACGAACTTAAAGCAGCCGCAACAAGGTCAACGATTACAGGTACCATATTTTAATAATCGTAATTATAACAATAGGAATCGTAATCATCGTGGCATGAGTACCCAGCGTCGTAGCTGCGGCCGAGGTGTCGGGTTACATAGAAATGATAGACACATGAATGTTATGACAACTGATGACCAGCTAGCAACAAGTAGTGCGAGTACGAGTGAGTCATCATTAAAGCATTTTTTTCGTGCCTGATGTCATCTTATCATGTAACACTTTAAACAAAGTGTCTTTCCAAATTAGGAATTGCAATTATTACTGGTTAATTGACACAGGCGCATCTATATCGGGTATAAAATTGAATAGTTTAAAACGTTTAAATATTCCATATCATGAAGATAGAATTAGTGTTAAAGGTATAGGTGGAAATTTACTTTTAGAAGGTTATGTGTATTTAACTATCCATCATAATGAATTTTCTTTTAGGCATAAATTTATAGTATTCAAAGATTTACCATGCGCGTCCAATGGTATTTTAGGACAAGATTTTTTGTCAAATTATAAGGCTATTTTGAATTTTGAAACTAATACAATGCAGTTGTGTACATTTGACTCTGAGGTAGTTACAATATCATTTGAATGTGGTTTACGTAATAATAGTAACTGTTATTTAACCGTGCCAGCACGTAGTGAATCAATAAATTACATCAAAACTAATCTAAAGAAAGTGTGTGTGGTGTCAAATCAACAGCTCTGTGACGGAGTTTTCTTAGCTAACAGTATAAATAAGCCAATAAATGGAAAAATTCCCATTCGTATTCTAAATACCCGTGACGCAGATGTTAGTCTTAACTATTTTCAAATAAATACAAGCAAATTAAAAGATTATTATATATTCAAATTTAGTAAAACGCAAGTAAATGCGGCAAGAGTAAAAAGTTTATTTTCGTTATTGAATTTAAAAGGTTTAAATGTGGTAGAACAAAAATCAATAGAAAATATATGCAACATTTTCAGCCATTTTTCATTTGCCTGGTGATAAATTGACTACGATACCTGTTTATGAACAATCGATTGACTTGAAGCCACACACTGCTCCAATTTACACCAAGCCTTATCGATTGCCACACGCTCAAAAAGCCGAAATAGACAAGCAAATTAAAAGCATGTTAGATGACGGAATAATAGAACCATGCCGTAGTCCTTGGTCTAGTCCATTGCTACTCGTACCTAAAAAACTCGATAAATCCGGTACAAAGAAGTGGCGCGTAGTCATTGACTATCGCAAGTTAAATAACAGTATCCAGGATGATAAGTTCCCCTTACCAAACATATCAGAAATATTAGACTCACTATCGGGGTCAATGTACTTCACTCATTTGAACCTTTATCAAAGCTTTTATCAAATTTCTTTAAAACATTGTGATAGAAACTGTACAGCTTTCACTACAGGTCAAAACCAATACCAAATGACAAGAATGCCGATGGGGTTAAAGTCGAGTCCTAACAGTTTTAGTAGGATGATGACTATAGTGATGTCTGGGCTTAATTATGATAAATGTTTAGTTTACCAGGACGATTTGGCCGTAATAGGACGAAATTTGGAAAATCATAATCAAAATTTGATGGATGTTTTTGCTAGATTGCGTCAAGTTAATTTAAAATTAAACCCTGCAAAATGTGTGTTTTTACGTAAAGAAATTCTGTATTTAGGACATGTAGTCTCTGGGACAGGAATATTGCCCGATCCAGAAAAAAATAGGGTTGTAGAGAGTTATCCAAGGCCACAAAACGCAGATGAGGTAAAGCGTTTTGTAGCCTTCGTTAACTACTATAGGAAATTTATTAGAAACTTCGGTGAGCTGGCATTACCTTTAAATAAATTATGTTGCAAAAATTTATTTACAGTATCCTAACTTTTCCGACAATAACAGTTTATACTACAAACCGATGCCTCAGGAAAGGCGATCGGCTCGGTGTTATGTAACGGAGATGGCCGGCCCGTAGCTTATGTTAGTCGCAGTTTAAATAAGGCCGAACTTAATTACCCTACTATTGAAAAAGAGCTTTTAGCAATAGTATGGAGCGTTAAATATTTTCGACCTTTTCTATATGGCAGACGGTTCAGGATACAGACCATCGACCTCTAGTTTATTTATTTTCCATGAAAGATCCTTCTAGTAGGCTTATTAAATTTCGGTTACAATTAGAAGAATATAATTTCACAGTCGAATACTTAAAAGGTCAATCAAATAGTGTCGCAGATGCTCTGTCGCGAATAGTTATCACGTCAGATGATTTAAAAGTTATGAATGAGAGAATTATAAGTGTAATGACCAGAGATCAGTAACGCCGAATAAATATGAATAAGAGCGGTAATAGTTTGCCGGTGGATAATATTGACACTGACTCGAGGCCTGATCAACCGAGAGTTGTGGAAATAATTAAAAAACCGCAAAATATTACTGAACTTTCGTTGATTAATTCTAGAAAATTAAATAGGTTATTAAGAAAAGGCATAATAGTGGAATGTTACAAAGATTTTATATATGTGCCCAGCAAGTGTATGATTTATTTACAAACAATATCTCGATCTCCGATTACGCGAGCCGAATTGGTGAGAGATTTGTTATGTTTATGTTCGAAGTTTGTAATAAAATAATTATGCATAATAAGAAGTCATATAAACAAGGCTAAAAGGCTTACAATACAGTCTAAATTAAAACACTCTAAAAACATTGCTAAGGATGTATGGAAAGTCATTAATAAACACAGAAACAAAGATGTCACAAAAAATTCTAAACTGACATTTAAATTAGGAAATAATACTATAACAGATCCAGCGGAAATAGTAAATGATTTTGCTGATTAATTTAAATCATACTCAGACCAAACTAATTTCGACTTAAAACCGGCTATAGACCTCTTATGCAAATGCGAGAAAGGGATTGCTAATGATATTGTTCTGGATCCCACTACTTCTTATGAAATACACAAAGTAGTCAGAAAAATGGAGAATAAAAAATCTTCGGGCTATGATGATATTCCAATATCAATAATTAAAGACAACATTTTATATCTTAGCCCAGCCCTTAAGTGTTTTCTTCAATGACTGATTTTTCCAGAGCCATCTTTCCTGATCAACTTAAAATTGCCAAAATAATCCCAATTCATAAGAAGGGATCAAAAACTGACCCTAAGATGTATAGACCTATTTCCCTACTACCCACCATAGGTAAAATATTTGAAAACCTTATTAAAAGTAGATTAATTAGACATCTTAACAGAAACAATATACTCAGTAGGCGACAGTTCGGTTACCAAAATAATGTTAGTATGCAAGATGCAATACATACTTTAGTAAATGATGTAGTACATACGTACTAAACAACAAAGAAAAAGTAGCTGCTATCTTTCTAGACCTAAGTTCCGCCTTCGACATGGTGGATCATGGAGTGCTATTAAAAAAGCTGGAGCACTATGGTATAAGGGGTAAATTCCTGGAACTAATAAAATCATACCTAACAAATAGAAAAATGTTTGTTGAAATAAAAACAGTAATAGACAATGGGGGTTCAACATCTGCAAACGGCCACTGCGCTTGTGAAGAAACACACAGGTCCAAACTGTCTTCAGTTCTAACAGGTGTTCCACAAGGCTCTATTCTTGGACCAATTTTTTTCATCATTTTCATAAATGACCTGATCAATCACATGGCTGATTGTGCTTTAGGTTCTGTACAGCTAGTGGTGTTTGCTGACGATGCAAATGCAGTTGTGTCGGCCGATAGCATAATTAATTTAAATATTGCAGTTAATCAAATCTTAGACACATTCCACAACTGGTTCACTGTCAACCATTTAAAAATTAATGCAAATAAAACTATTATCATGCTTTTTCGGCAAACCATTAAAATCCTATGATTCTAAATTGCAAAATGAATGGTGAAACAGTAGCATTGGCTTCAGTCGTAAAGTTTCTTGGTGTTTACTTAGATGACCAGCTGAATTGGAAACAAGAACTTGCTCACATAGAAAATTCAATCAGCTCAGCCTGATATCTGTTAAACAGTCTCAGAAATGAGGTGGACACTGGTCATTTAAAGATGGTCTATTATGCACTAGTCGAAGCACGTCTTAGGTACAGTATACTTTTCTGGGGGGGTAGTTATGATTATAATTTACAAAAAGCTTTTGTATCTGCAGACTGCCACCATCACACCGAGGTTCTACAAGCGGTATATAGACGACACTTTCACAGTTTTACCAACAGATAGTGTTAATGCTTTCCTAAACCATCTTAATTCTATTAATAACCAAATACAATTCACAATGGAATTAGAGGCAAACAATTCTTTAGCTTTCTTAGATGTACTTGTCATCAGGAATAAAAAACACTCCTTAAGCCATACTGTGTATAGGAAAAAGACCCATACAAATAGGTACTTAAACGGTGAATCTCACCACCATCCCAAACAGTTAGCTACTGTAGGAATGGCTCTGTTTCAGAGAGCCCGCGGGATCTGTAACAAGAAACACCTGGACGCTGAGCTTCAACATGTCAGGCAAGTTCTGCAAGACAACAAGCTCCGACCGCCGCGCCACTGTCACAGATCCCAGAAGAAAGAAAAACCAGCCACAGTAGAAAGACAACCTGCTGTCCTCCCATACATCAAGGGCGTGACCGACAAAATTGGCTACATCTTGAAGCGAGCTTCTATCAAAACTTACTACAAGCCGCCAACGAAGATCAGTCAATTATTACCATCTGTCAAGTGTCAGTTACCCTTGCAACGGGCCGGTGTCTACAAAATTGACTGTGAATGTGGGCTCTCATACATTGGACAAACCAAGAGAAGCATAGGCATTCGACTCAAAGAACATATAGCTGACATAAAACATAAACGCTCAACAAAGTCTGCTGTGTGTGAACATGTGGAACAAGGACCCAACCACTACCTGCGATTTGATGAACCACAGATACTCGCAAAAGAACAACGTTTTCTTCCAAGGATGATACGAGAGGCTATTGAAATTAAAAAACACCCTAATTTCAATAGGGAAGATGGTTGGAATGTTCCACCAGCTTGTCATAAGGCTAATGAAACCCAAGAAGGACAAAGTCACCAGAAGACCTAAGGACACTGTGAGCTCATTCTGCGTAAATAGTAACACCTGTAGATGAAAAATGTTCGGGTACTTTGAGATATGCAAGAAAAAGACAAATGTCACCTCAGTCTGCCGTGAACATGAATTCTGTAAAGAATTCGAAACGTCGGCTAGTAATAAATTAAAAATATAGTTTCTAGATCATTAGTTTCAAATGTAATAACTTAGTGAAACCAATACATACATACATATCGTCACGCCTTTTACCCCCGAAGGGGTAGGCAGAGGTGTATTTCTACACCCACTTTTCGCCAGATATACTTTAGTCCCACGTAATAAGGGGCGAGCCTATTGCCGTACCGGGCACATTTCCAGACTCCGTGCTGCTACTGCCCGACCCAGGAATCGAACCCGGGACCTCCCGATCCCACGCGCACATTTATGCCGCGAGACCAACGAGGCAGTCGTATAGGGTTTGATGTCGAGTTTTCCGTCTCTACGCAAAGATGGTATTTGCGTCGTGTTATCCCTTAGTCGCCTCTTACGACACCCACGGGCAGATAGGGGGTGGTAACACTTGTATTCTATACCGTACCAATACATCGCGATAAAATCCGTAAACTGTAGTTTAATTTCAAAAGCTTTTGCGCTACAGAAGAGAGCAATAAGAACAATCGTCAGGATTAAGCAGCAAGACTCATGTAAGCATCATTTTAAAGAACTAGGCATATTAACTGCTCCAAGTCTGTACATTTTAATAATTTTACATAATTTTTATAAATATGTCTATGAATATGAGTCTGAAGCGGACAGAGAAATTAGGGAGAAAACAAGGAGGAAGGATTTCCAGGCAAAGATAACACCAAACCTTAATATTGTAAAAAATAGTGCCTGCTACATGTCAACTAAATTATTTAATAAGGTGCCAACCGAAATCAAAAGTATATTCTATACAAGAACTTTTTTACCCTAATTGAAGCAATTCTTGCTGGACAAATGTTACTACAATTTAAAGGAGATAATGTAAATTAGTGTAAGATGATACCAGCCATAATTATTAATGTTGTCTTTTAATTATAATTTTTTGCTGCATTCTCTGACATGATACAATTTATTTGTAGTTGACATCTCATGTATTTAATTTTTATCTATTTTTCTGTTTGACATATTAATTTTTTGACATAGTATTATTTTTCTTGACATTATTTTGACATTATGTATTGTATTTAAAATTCTCTGACATATTCCTAATTTATTATAGTACAAAATTGCTTGACATGTTCTTAAATAATATAATAATGTATAATTACTTAATTTATTAAATAGTAACTTCAATTAATTAAATAGTAAATTAAATGTGGCTGTATTCAAAATATCAATTAATGAGTAATATAATTAATGATACCATATTGTAAATTGTGTTAGTTTTAAGATATTCAGATACAATTTATGTAATTGTTATTGAATCAATAAATGAATGAATGAATGAGTCATGATAACAAAGATTTTATCAATGGGCTATTAGCTGAAATAAAGAAATATGGTAAGTGGTCCGGGCCACGTATTTGTATTATTAGTAACGTTCAAAGGATAGACAATCTAGATAACAGACGTGTAATACTAAACGATTTTCACCTATTGCCCACAAGTGGCCACGCGGGCATTAGGCGAATGACGAACAATATCAAAAAGTACTACTTCTGGCCGAGCATAGAAAAAGATGTGATAGATTACGTTTCCAGGTGCGAGCAATGTAAGAAACAGAAACACTCTGTACACACTAGACAGCCAATCATAGAGGTATCATTGCAGTAGTATAGAGAACTCATAACGAAGTGGGAACAGTAGGCACAAGTGAGAACAACGCGACCGTCCCGCTGCGCGCGCTTGTAGTCGTGGTTGAATGCTAGTCGGGTGCGTTACTCGAGACATTATTTTGATATTTTCTTAATAAAATGGTTAAATGTGTCAATCTTGCAAAAACGATACGAGGAAACATACAAAACTGAAATCTAACATTACATTTCACCGGTAAGAAGATTTTGATACTTATTTTTATGAAAATAATTCACGGTTCGCGGGGGTGAAGTAGACTTGGGGGGTGGGCACGCACAAACCCGCCCGCTCACCGCAGTCCCCGCTCAAAACTATAGTGATGTGACGCAAATAACGCTGTGTTGATATTTCTTGGTATCGCAATGTTATGTAAAATGTTGGCCTTTTCGGGCTTACTTAATCTGTAAATATTATTTTTATTTTCCAGTTTCCCAAAAGACAAAAAACTGACGAACAAATGGACAATGGCTTTAAAACAAACAAATTGGGAACCAAATATATGGAATAAAGTTTGTTCAGTGCATTTTTCGGATTCCAGTTTCTATGAAACAAAAAAAGGACTACGCAAATTAATTACTGACGCCGTCCCATCGCTTTTTCTTGGCGCATCAATATCTTCTGATCATAATTCAACGGTAACAGCGTCATACCAGCATCAAAATGAACCATCTACTTCAGATGTTATGCATATTGATTCAGAAGTGCCTCTAAATGTATGCCCACTACTTTCGAAGGTAGATGATAGTCCAAGAAAAAGGCGATTGAAGAAACACATTATTCGGTTGGAAGACGTTGCTAAACGTCGCCGATTACGATGCAATGCGCTCTACGCAACCCGTCGGCGTTTGAAAAAGAAAGTTGAAAATTTGTCGCAAATACTGACCGAGTTAAAAGAAAAGAGATTAATTTCTCAAGAGCAAGTAGATCTTTTAGAATCGTGTGGAGTTTCTGCAGGTGCTCTTATTAAGAGAATGATACGTAAAGGCAAAGAATATTCACCAGAGCTGCGCACATTTGCGCTAACACTCCATTTTTACTCTCCAAAAGCCTATTCATACATAAGAAGCACATTTAACACATGTCTACCACAAATAAGCACAATCAGAAAATGGTACTAATGCCTCGATGCGAATCCAGGATTCACAGTCGAAGCATTTAATGCTCTTAGAGAAAAGGCGAAGACAACTGAATATAAAATGTTATGTAACTTAGTTACTGATGAAATGTCCATACGTAAAATGAAAGAGTTTGTTTGATGGTAACAAAGTGCAAGGCTATGTGGACTTCGGAGCGGGAATCGACATGCCTGGAGATTCTACAGTATTGTGTACACAAGCCCTGGTATTCCTTCTGGTTGCAATAAACGGACAATGGAAAATGCCTGTGGGATATTTTTTGGTGGATGGCGTGACGGGAGAGCAAAGGGCAAATTTAGTTCGAATGTGCCTTTTGAATTGCCACGAAGTTGGCATAGAAGTCGTTTCCATGACTTTCGACGGTTGCCCGGCAAACATGGCTATGGCTCGCGAGCTCGGCTGTTCCTTCAATCTTGGACAATTGAAAACGTATTTTCCTCACCCTGAGACGAAACAGCCTGTCTTTGTATTTCTTGATCCATGCCATATGATTAAGCTTGTCAGAAACACATTAGAAAGTAAAATGGTTCCAAGATATCAATGAAGGTTTTATTAAATGGCAGTATTTTGTTGAGCTTAATGCTTTACAAGAAAATGAAAATTTTCACCTCGCTAATAAATTAACAAAAAGACATATTGATTTCAAGAATCAAATCATGAAGGTTAAACTAGCAGTTCAATTATTCAGCAATAGTGTAGCAAAAGCGATCGAATTTTGTGATGATAAAATGCATTTGCTAAATTTTCCCACTCCGCCGCAACGGTAAATTTTATTATTATGATGCCGCGTTTCCACGCTTGCCAAGCCTCGACAAGCTTCCACAAGCTCCAAGCGTCCACAAATCTCGCTTGGCGTTTGGGAGCCGTTTACACGCTTGTGAATGCGTCAGTATGCTACGTACATCCAAGCATGGCGGACACCGAACTTGTATCGACTATAACCTTTGGTTTAACCTACTTTTATTTGAAACACACTTAAAGAGAAGCAAAACCAATTATTTTGTATGATGTAGATTGCCAGGGCCTCTTCCTTACCCTCTACGGAAAACCTTACCTAAATAGCCTCGAAATATTACTGGTGCCATATAGGTTACGGCATTAGGTATATCAATACACCTGCATATTATTAATATGTTCCCTCGTGACATTCCTCTGGGAGCGATATACTTAGTGCATAATCATACAAACAAGCAAAAGAAGTTCGACCAGCCACTCATTTTGAGACAGAACTAGACGTGTGTTCGTTTCGAGATCACAGCGACTACTACGCGCGCGCCAACGTGTGAACGCGTCGCAAGCGCTTGCCGCAAGCGCCCTTTGATCTGTGTCCAAAAACCGACACTAGACCGGATCCTGTACAAGCGTCCACAAGCTCACGCAAGCCAAGCCAAACGGCCTGTTTACACGCTTGTGCTTGTGGAAGCTTGTCGAGGCTTGGCAAGCGTGGAAACGCGGCATTATAAACAACCTTTTTGATATACTGAATTCAAGAAAATTTCCCGGCATTGACTTTAAAGCGCCAATTAATGAGAAGAATGAGAAAAAATATATAACGTTTCTGGAAAATACACAAACATATCTACAAGCATTGGTCTTTCCAAAAGAAAATCTACAGATCATACATTCGCGAAACAAAACTGGGTTTCTTGGCCTTTGTGTGTGCATTGAAAGCATGAAAGAAATGTATAACAGGCTAGTTAAGCAAGAAAAAAAGCTTAAATTCTTGGCTATGTATAAAATAAGTCGAGATCATTTGGAGGTTCTTTTCTCTGTGATAAGATCTCACGGTGGTTTTAATAATAATCCGTCGGCTTGTCAATTTAAAGCCATTTACAAGAAGCTTTTGGTACATCTCGAACTTAAAGATAACTTTACTGGAAACTGTGCGTCCCTGGAAAAAATTACTCTACTCACCTGTTCTTCATCCACGGATCACATTAACTTAACGACAAAAGGATACAGGTCAGCGCCAGAAGATGATGCCATAGTAAACGAACAATTTATTAGAAATTTTGACCGTGATCATTTGAAATTACCTACAGTATTTGAACATACTTTTCTTTCACAGTACGTCATCTCCTACATTGCTGGATATGTAACGAGATATTTATTATCTACGTTAGAGTGCATTGATTGTGTGTCGGCTTTAGTAGCAAATTCACCATCTCAAAATAATTCATTTATATTATTTAAAGATAGGGGGGGTCTTATCTATCCATCTGAGGACGTGATTTATGTATGTAATGCTACTGAAAAAATCATTAAATCTAATATTGATTCAAAAAATTCAGCTGATCGTGATCCCCGAAGCATGGTTAGTAGGGCGTTAAAATTGTTTATTGGAACAGATATCTTTAGTGTACTTATTGCTCATTTATTTGAACAAGAACCTACCAGCAATCATTTACTGCATTTGCTTAGAGCTGTAATTAAAAAATATATTGATATTCGTGTCAAATATTTAGTTCGGAAATCAAATATGCAATAAACTAAAAGACAGCTTTATAATAAACTTACGCTTTTTAGCGGTCAATAAAGATTTGAAACGATCACAAATACGTATAGTACCTCTAATCTATCTTAAATGAATGACATTGTTTGATTTCAAATAAAAAATAAACACATAGCCCGATTTTTTATTTTTATTAATTCATCCGATATTCTTTGATTTTTGTTATATCTAAGTACATAACATAAAATACCTTAAGTTTATGTTACCCGAAGATATTGTAAACATTCAGGCATACAAACCATAAAATTATGATTGTCATTGTCGATAGCTTGTTCCTCATCATCCCATCACTATCTGTCATACCCTGTATCTATGGTCTATGTGCCTACGATGCATACAAAAGATTTCGTGCAATAAGCGTTCTCTATACTACTGTAATGATACCTCTATGCCGCCTATGCAAATCACAACCACAGCAAACTCGGCATTTGAGAAGGTGTATTTGGACATAGTTGGACCTCTTCCGAAGGACATGTATAGTTAAAATTATATTTTGACTCTTCAATGCGAGGTAACAAAGTTCACAGAAGCGTACCCCTTACATAATAAAGATACGGTAAGTGTGGCCCGTGCTTTGGTTGATAATTTTATTTTAAGGTTTGGCATACCTCGAGAAATCGCTACCGACCGTGGGTCCGAATTTATATCTAGCACAATGAAAGAGTTATGCCAAATCTTAAAAATCAATCAAATATTTTCCACAGCCTATCACCATGAAAGTATCGGAGCCCTGGAAAACTCGCATAAAACAATGGGTGCGTATTTATAAGAATAAGTTGTGAAAATAAAACTGACGCGTGGAGTGCTTGGTTGCCGTACTGGTGCTTTTCGTATAATACTACAGTACATACGGAAACCAAGTACACCCCACCCGAGTTAGTGTTTGGTAAGCGTTGTTTGTTACCTACTCATTTGAACGGTAGTATTGTAGAGCCATTATACGCTCATGACAATTATGCACTTGAGCTTAAATACAGACTTCAGTTGTCTCAGAAGGATGCACATACTAATTTAGTAAACAGTAAAATAAAGAGAAAACATTGCAAATTGAAATTGAAAAAATCTTTATTAACATAAAAATAATTGCAACAAACATAAACCCTGTCTCCTGTGCTAGTTTAAACTGTGTTACAAGAGACAGTGCCTTCACCATAAGTACAATACAGGGGATTTATGTCACATTAACAGTTATTATAGTTTTGGAGTATATAAACAAAATTAAGTTTCACTTACAAAGTAATTAATGCATGCAGTTTGATTGAAATTGAAATTAAGGTTAGTAAGTGTGTGTTTGTGTGTGTGTGTGTTTAGCTCCTCTGTGTCTTTGTAATTGTATGTCAAGAGCCATTTTTTGAGAGTGGCCTTACATCGGTTAAGGGTAAGAGGGTGAATATGTATAGATTTGTTCACTTTATTATAGAGGCGATCAGCGGCAATATAGAATTGTCGCCTTGCAAGAGTGGTTCGATGAGGCTGTATGCGACAAATTTGTCGTCTTCTACGTACAACAGTACTGTCGTAGGGCAGCGTGGCGTGCTTACGTAATATAACATTTAAGACATATAACTGCCTCACTGTCATCACCTTACATTCACTATAGAGTGTCTTAGTTGGATATCTGCGCGGATTCTGCGTCATCACTTTTAAGATTGCCCTTTGAGCACGCTCCAATCGAAGCAACGACGTGGTATCGGCACCACCCCAAGATGTCACACAATACTGCAGCAAAGACCGTGCCAGGGCGTAATAAACAGTTTTTATGGTCCTGCTGTCTGCACAACGGCCTATTTTTTTAAATATTGGCATAAGTTTCCTTATACGACCCGCTAGATTAATTATATGACTATGCCAAGTGACAGTACTGTCCATAATGACACCCAAGTACTTTATTTCTTTAGTTCTAACGAGTTTAGGACAAGAACATGAGGATGTGAGTAAGCGACATGAGTGTATAGACAGATCAAAATTCAGATCTGGTTGCGTGTGCTCCCTATGAGAGAAAGAAATGAATTGAGATTTATTGATATTTAGCGTTAGTAAGTTGCTTTTGAGGCACTTCGTTATATCAATCAGGGCGCTTTCTGCATGCTGTCGTGCCTGGTCCCAGTCTGCTCCTCGAATAATGAGTGCAGTATCGTCTGCATAAGTGAATATTTTACAGTTGTTAATTTTAAGCTTGCACAGATCGTTTATATAAACGAGGAATAAAGTAGGACCAAGCACACTTCCCCGAGGAACTCCAAATAAAGGGCTTGCACTGCTACTAACGACATTTCCTATTCTAACGATTTGGGATCGATCTGTCAAGTAACTATGGAATATATCCAGTGGCGTAGCGTGCCTTGTCGGGGCCCCGTATAAAAATTTTTTTGGAGGCCCTTATATGGAGGTAAAGATTTTTCACGAAAGAAAAAAAATATTGTGAGAAGTAATATTTATTTATCACATAATTTACCCATTTTACAAATAGAAATCGAATTTTAAATATTCACTCTCCTTGCCTTTTTATCGGCAAACTGATTTATTAAATCATTTATGGCTGATGATGATTTTAGTTTTTCTAAAGTTTCTGCCTCTATGGACAATAGTGAGATGTCTGACAGCCGTTCTTGTCCCATCGAAGTTCTTAAGTAATTTTTTATTAGTTTTAATTTTGAAAAACTTCTTTCTGCCGTTGCGGTTGTAACTGGAAGGGTCAAGAATAAAAAGCATGCTGTGATTACCTCGGGAAAACTGGATGCAAGACTATTGAATTTTACTAGCAATAATTCAATGAGTTCTTTAATGGAATAAATTTTTTTAATTTCAGAATTTAAGCATGTTTTTAGAGCCTTTAATTGGTCACAAAGATTAAGTGAGATGTCTTTACTGTATTTAGCAGACAGTTTTCTGGAAGCGTTTAATATCTCTTCGGTTGAAGAAGATAGGAGTTTCTCCGGTTGTAATATTTCGAATATACTACTCAGGTTGCAAAGGCTCTGAAATCTTTCTTTAGTTTGAGAAATTAATATATCTAAACAGCAATAGTATACATTGACTTTGAAATAGGATTCCGGGTCGGAAATTCTATCATCTTGTGATAACTCATAAAAAAAACGCTTCGTTATCTTTCGCCTACTGTTTTTAAAAACAGTTGTTACCCCCCACTTTTTTGCTAAATCTTTGGATTCATTTAGCAAACTATTAAATGAATTCTGATTTCTTAATTGGCACAGTCTATTTAAAAGATTACTTAATAAAATACTAGATTTCTGTAAGTCATTATTTTCATGCTGTAGAGCTTTAGAAACAGGATTAATAATTTCAAATAGTGAAGAAAAAAATGTAACGAGCACTAAGAAATCAAAACTCTCTAAAATATTAATTATACTTTTACATTCTTCACGTTCATCTTTTTTATTTGAAATTAAATTTAGTTGGTACAAAGTTTTCATGATTAGTAAAAAATTTTTCTTTACTGCTAATAAAGCGTCGTTCCTAGAAGACCATTTGGTAGGACATACCTTTTTAAGGGTAATCAAATATTTTTCAGATAAATCGTCACTTAGCATAGCCCAGCGTTTTATACTATTGCCAAAAAAAGTATATATTTTTTCTAAATTATCGAAAAAAGTCGATACTTCACGAACATGTCTCGCAGCATCGTTCAAAACCAAGTTTAAAGCGTGCGCAGCACAATGAACATAATCGGCATTTGGAGCATGCTCTTTTATTAGGGTTTGTAATCCTCCATACACACCCGACATAACATTTGCTCCATCGTATCCCTGTCCTCTACATTTAGTCAAATCAATTCCATATTCTTTAGTCAAATTTAAAATGACAGTTTTCAGACCTGCAGCACTGCAATCGGTTACTGCTATGAATCCTAAAAAGGACTCACAGATTTTTATTTCTTTCGGCACATTATCATCATTTTCTGTAACCGAGATATATCGAAAAACTACAGATAGTTGGTCAATTTTTGACAAGTCTTGTGTTGTATCCAGAATTATTGTCAGAAATGGAGCTTTTTTAATTTCTGAGATAATACTGTTCCTAACGTTAGTACCAAGCAAACTAATAATTTCGTTTTGAATCGTAGGGCTTAAATAATTTATTTCACCTTTCGGTTTTAGAAAAAGTTCTTTTAAAGTTGCATCATAGTTAGATAGCAGACGTGAAATTGCCATAAAATTGCCAGAATCAGAATCATGCCCCCTCAAAGATAGATTACAAGATACTAAAGTAATTATAACATTAATTATACGATGCAGTACATCTCTCCAGAATGTAATTTTACTATCGATTTCACTTTTCAATAGAGTATCGATGGTATTTCCTTGCAACCAATTATTATAAGAGAGTGAGGCACTAATATGCTGCTGTGACTTTTCATGGTCAAGAATAGTTTGTGTGAAATTGCTTCTAACCGAAACACCGTTAACCCAAGCAGAGGAGTACGATTTGTTTTGACGATCTGCTAATAACCAACAGAAGTGACAGTACGGTTTGTTTAAAACGTTAGAATAACATAACCATGGTCTTATAATTTTTATGCCTGCCTGATTGAAATATGAATAATAATAAGCTGAAAAAGGTCGGTTAATTTCTGAAACTTTTGGAAATGGTCCTTGTGGTTTAAATGGACCCAATTTAAAAATTATTTTTCGTTCGCATTCAGTTAAATTGTCACCAAAATTTCCTCTATCTGATGAAATTATATTACAATCTGCATTATCTGCAGATATATCAGAATCGTTGACTTGGGGTTCCTCGATTTCTGGATGGACATCCGATAAAGTATGTGCTTGGCTTTCTTCTATTTCCGGATGGATATGTGACGAAGAACATGCTTCAGAAGAATCTAAAAATAAACGAGTAATTGCTAAAAAATAAATACGAATACTTTGATACTAAACTAAAAAGAGTTATATATAAATAAATAACGTTACTAAGGGTCACAGTTAGAGAGTGTTCAGTTCAGACGCACACAGATTCTACGCGGATTGTGCTCGTACCTATTAGTAGATACAAAATCACCTGCAGCCCGTCCGTGCATTACTATACACCTGCGTGCTATTTAAACGCAGCGCGTAGTGTAGTGGCCATACAAAACGAGAACCCGAAAGCGAGTCTGCACATCTGAAGTTCTCAACACGCAATTAACGATACGATACAGACTGATAAACAAACAACAAAACAAATCGATCCTATAGATAAGTTAGAATTTTGTTTTTTTTAATCAAGGCACGGAACCCTAAAAACAGTATAATTGTGAAAATCGAGGGGGGAGACAACTTTTTGTGACGGACAGATGGACAGACCGAAATTAAAAGATTTCCTTGTTTATCACTACGGGCCCCTAATAAATGGGTTGGGTAGTAGTGTAGTACTTACCTTTCCAATCTAAATCACTCACAGTATCTTGTCTCTGAAAAAATGAAGAAATTTTGGGCACTTTTTTTATAACCTCGTCCCTTTTCTGTTTAATTTTTCTTTTCTTAGCGCCGCTGGGATAATCTCTTTTCCTTTCACTCATTTCTTTTACAAATCGTTACTAATACTGCTAAACCAGAAGAACAATATTGTTTGTGCTGAATTACAATGTAATGCACATTTATATAAAGCGCGTAAATAAACAGTGCACTGCACTCCGTGGTTTAACATCCAATGCAAAGTACAACAACGTACACGTACATCGCGATATCGATGAAGGATTCCCGGGGATTCCCCGCTGAGTTGAAGATGAAGTAGGTAAAACGGGGAAGTCCCGCAGCCCGCCATAACGATGTAGTGTTGCCAACTTTTGAACGCACGCTTAAGGCGGGAAAAAAAGGAATTGCTTTATAGAATTTTGTCATTTGTAAAATAAAATAAATTAGAAAGTTTTTATTCTTTTTCCTTACACACTTTGGGGGCCCCCGTGGCCCGGGGGCCCCGTATAATTGATACGGCAAATACGGCGGTAGCTACGCCCCTGAATATATCCAGGATCGTTCCCCGTACTCCTACTGTCTCCATCTTTTCCAGGACAGACACAGTGTCAAACGCCTTGCTGAGGTCCAAAAACACACCCATCACTCTCACATTGTCATCCAGTTGTTTAACCACACATTCTGTGACGTCCAACACCGCATCATCAGTAGACTTTCCCTTCCTAAATCCGTACTGATTACTAGCGATTATACTGTGGTTTTCCAGATAAGTAACAAGTCTGTTGTTAAGGACTTTCTCTAGGATTTTACTAAGAGCTGTAAGCATGGATATTGGTCTGTAATTGTTGACATTGTGTCTGTCGCCATTCTTGTAGATGGGATGTACAAGAGCTTGTTTAAGTATCCTGGGAAATACACCAGTAGACATACAGACATTGCACATCGCAGTTATAGGGCCGACAAGTATCTGTCGTGCATTTTTTAGAATAGAGACTGGTATTCCGTCTACTCCAGTAGCACAGTCATGACGTAGATTTAAAATTATGTTGGATATTTCTGTTTCGTCTGCCAGTAGTAAAGCCATCGAAAACAGGGTTGAGTGTGTTGTACTTTGGGTACAGCTTCCCTCTTGGTCCTGTTGTAAAATATTTAAGGCTAGGTTTGCGCCAATATTTGTAAAAAATGAATTAACCCGATCTGCAGCATCTTGCTCATTTTCGGCAACTGATAGAAGTTCTAAGGGTGGTATGGAAGGTCTGTTTGAGTTTGTTATTCTTTTCACTGCTTTCCACATTGCTTTTGTGTTATTATTGTTATTGTGAATTTCAGATTTCTCATACTCTAGTTTTAGTCTTTTTAAAAGGTTATTTGAAAAGTTGCGATATCTAGTGTATATCAATTGAGTTACACTATTATCTGGCTCAGACTTTGCTTTTTTGTGAAGCCTGTCACGGTGTTTGATGCACCTCAAAAGGCCAGGCGTAACCCAAGGTTTGATGCATCTTTTACGATTGGGGATTCTTATTATTTTAGTCTGAGAAATTACGGCTTTAGAGATGGTCGTAACCAATTCAGTTGCAGCCTCGTTCGCATCAAACATGCGTATGACATTAATATAAACCCTGTGTATTACAATAAAGGTGATTTATTATGGTCGAAGAATCCATCTGATAGTAAAATGGATCCTATATATACGGGGCCCTACGAGGTCATTGAGGATTTAGATTATAATGTAAAAATATTGAAAAATGGCAAGGACTATGTAGTTCACAAAAATCGAACGAAGCCTTATAAAACAATACAATGTATCTATGTAGTTATGCAAATATAAACAGTGTACCTGCTTATGTGTTTAGGTATTATGATTTTAAAATTAAGTCGAACCTATATACCATTAAGTTAGCTCTATAATTATGTATTTTACCAATAAACTTAGTTATTAAAATTATAAATATATTAACTACATTTATATTTAAGAGAAACGTTTCTTTTATACCCATGTTGAACTCATTTAATAATTTTAATATTGTATATCCTTCTTTATTTTTAAACTGATGAACTCATTTAATCATTTTAATATTGTATAACTTTCCTTATTTTTAAACTGATAAACTCATAAAGCGATTGAAAAAAAAAATCAAATATACTGATTTTCTTTTTTTTTATTTTAAGGGGAAGATGAGATGTGTTAGGTTAAAGGATATACCTTTAACCTAACACATCTCATCTCATTATAATAGTGTATTCATTAAATAAAGACAGTATTACTAGCACTCGATGGTTTCATTTCTCTCATAAACACCCGACCTTACACTCTCCTCAACATGTTACACGAGTAAACACGAGTGTAAAGGCCGCCATACACCTTACGATAAATCGCTACGATTGGACTGTACAGTTCGAACGGTACCGATAAATCATTACATGTATGTTATAAAACTGTACAGTTTCGTCCGATTTTGTAAGACTGTGCAGTCGAACGGAACAATACAAAATTTTCAATTGATTAATCGGAATCGGATGAACTGTACCGACTGATCGTAACGTGTATACGCTCGTTCAGTTTTCGTGTTCAGTTTTGTCGTCAGTCGCAGTTCAGGTGGACGTGCGCATGCGTCATAGCGTCTCAAACGAATCGCGAATGGCTAGAACAATTCATTGAGTTATATCGCAATGAACCTTGTCTTTGGAATACTAAAGGCAAAGAGTCTATATCACAATCGCGACTTAAAACATTCTGCGTACACTAAGCTGATCGAAAAATTGTAAATAGTCATAAGTAACTACAAGTTTGTCATGGGGTGGAATAGCATTTCTCATAATAGTGTCTTGCTTTTCGATAATTGGTGCTACCATATTATTCAGTAGATGTAAGTAGGCATCATGCTCCTTTCTTAAAAAAATATGCCAGTGTTTTGGAAACACCATTAATTCCGCTAACTAATTGACATGAGAATGAACTCTTCTTTTCATTAGCCATTCATTGCACCAGATGCTACGATTTTTCCGCTTCACTTTTTTTTCCTTCAGGGGGAATATTAATCCAACAACTGCCAAAACATCGTCCGTCGAAGCCATCGCTGACAGGTGTCCGTGTGCGTCAAAATCTTTCATTGTACTGTCTGATCGTAACGATTTCTAGTACTGTGTATGGCTTGTATGCCATGAACGATAAATTGTTCCGTTCGAACTGTACAGTCCAATCGTAGCGATTTATCGTAAGGTGTATGGCGGCCTTAAGGTTTACGGTCTCACCCACATCGCGTACTCATCAATATCAATCAATTTATAATTAGCATATCATATTAATTTAAGTTCATTTAGTTTATCATAAATAGTTGAAATATACTTTTTCCAATCAATATCAATTTCTATCATTTCTTTATTATCCGTTCGAGGAAACTCGAACAGCATCACTATTAATTAATAATAAGTTGTAAGTATGCTGTAGGGTCTAATTGTGAGGATGATACGTGCAGCGTGCGTAATGTTTCACGCTTTTGAAGATATTTTCTTTGGTGAGCAGTCATTAAATATAATAGAAGAAAATCAAATAGATTTAGATGATATCAATGATAATATTATTATAAATTATGAAGAGAAATTAAAAAATCCTGCTATAAAAGCCCCCTTAGAATACATATGTAACTGGCTACTTGTTGAGAAAATCTAGATTTATAATCAAAATGTACATGTTGTGAAAACAATTTGTTTAAAGAAAATGAAAAGGAAAATACCTATAATTCATGTCGTGAATATGTTAAAAATAAAAAAATATTTACTATATCCAAACAAAAATGTCAAGCAATTATTTTCATCCATACAGGATGTAATACATAATGTTTTAAAAAATAAAAGCCACATAAATAATGTAAAAACATATATGAAAACATTATTGTATATATGTGCAGAAACAAATGTTATTGATTGTCCAGAGCGTAAACGTGATTTAACAGAATATTTTTTTTGATTTTAGTTAAATTTTTTTGCATTTAATTGGTGTAAATCGACCAATAGACTATTGGTACCACTAAGGTGTTTGATGCTCAAGATTTGATGCAAATTGAAGCGTTCGATTATTATAATAAAAGAAAGAAAATAAATGATTTTTATTTATTGTTTTATTATACAACTTACGCTCCTAATTCAAATAGCGTTTAACCGTATATGAGAGCCGAGTTTCCAGCATACTTGTGATAAAAAAAATAATAATGTGGTTAAACCACAGATTACTAAATAGTTACTTCGTAACTGATACATCACTCCCAAACAAAATCGAAAATACCTACGCTATAATCACCTAGAAAATCTTAATAATAATAGCCGTTGTTCGCAGTGAAGAGAAATGTACCCTAAGTACTCACGCAAAGAGTTGCAGATTGTATGACTGTACGTACAAGCGCGCCATCGAACGAAGGCGCTGGGGTTGTTCTTATGATGATTTTGGTAATAAAACGAATGTTGCGAAATAAGCATATTTTTATTTGCTAAATACTTACCAATAGTTGGTGCCACGAGAAGATAGACTTATTGTAAACAAACATTCAGGGCATTACAAACTTTTTTCAAACAGATTAGATTTTTTTAGATTTTATACTTTTTGAACAATCCTTTTTTTCATGCCACTATGTTTTTTAATTTATATTGTTTAATTTTACTGAAATAAAAATATTTGATTTTGTGTTTGAATGGTCGAATGTTCATAAATTTGCCGATTTTTTTGTTGTTTTATACATAATGTATTCTGTAAATTAAGCAAAAATAGAGTACCATGTATGTTAATGATAGACTCTATCATTAACATACATGGTTCTTTTTACATTACAAACATGTTCCTCTATTATTGACATGTTTTTTTAAAACCATCTACAATAAATCATTTGCTCAAAGTACCTATCCTCAAATATTAATTATTGACCAACAATGAATAATATTACAGATAACTAGCTAGTAATTTGTAACATTGCACAAAAAATTCTAGGCATGGAGATTTTACGTTGTTTGTGAATGAAATCGTCAGAATGAACTTGAACAAAATCCATTAAAAGTTACGATAGTCTGAAAACGCTATTTCTTTTTTAGGTATATAAATAATTTTCAGCGCGACTAATATTTTGCCATCTGCTATTCTGCAACCGCTTTTTTTGAGATGCCGGCAGCGGGAGGAGCGTTGCGATCCTATAAACTTGTATTTAACTTTACATTTACCCCTTCTTGACAACTAAAAAAATATATTTTGCCCTCTGATAAATGCATGTTAGCCCAAGAATGGAATATTTCAATGAACTAACACCAAATGTTGACATTCTAGGCGTCAGTACCTCCTGCCCCCGGATCTCCACCTTGTCGTGGTGGGGGGAGGTCAGTAACCGTGGGTTTGATGTACACCCACGGTGAAGCTAAGCGGGGTCCCGGGAGGGGACGCTCTATGTGGGCTTGCGTAAGGCCTGCGTAGGATGCGCCCCAAGGTGCGGGTGCGGGGGACAATTCTGTCTGTCATTCGCAGTCGGGTGCGGTCGCGGGAGGAGAGGCGTGTCGGTGTTGCGTTGCCGCGCGCCCTATCTCCCGCGAACAAATGGGGGCGCACCATCGTTGCGTCGCGGTGGGGCCGCAGAGGAAGAGGAGATGCGGTGTTGTGTTGCCGTCCTCCCTATCTTCTGCGGCCGCTGGGTGTTTTGGCGGCGGATCTCAACACCTTCTTCCGCTGCCAAAGGGGTTTCGTTCGGGGCCCGCCTGACCATCTGGCGGGCCAATACCCGTCGGAGGGTAGCGAAGAATGCTTCAGTGAAACCCTACCCTCCGACACATGGGTACATGAGGTGCACGGGTTGGTTTTTAGTTAGTAAGAGTCTGACAGTCCCCTTCGTCCTTTCCTCCAGGGCGGAGGGACTCCATGAGAGACAAAAAAAGGCGTCAGTACCTCAAAACATTAAAAGATCCCGTTGACAGCGCATAATATCGATAAAAACGCGAACCATTGTCATATTAGTTTCTAATGACAGGTATCTATCTACCGTTGCGCTCATTGGATTTGACATTATTTGTTTTTGACAGAACTATCGCTAAGTCGCTTAGTCGAAATTCTTTGTTTACAAAAAGTCTATGTTCTCGTGGCACGGACTATACATATATACACGCTGGTTTTTTATTGGTTTTGGAGCGAAAGCCATCTTATTACTTATCGTTAATAGAACCTAACCAGCTAATAATATTTGAAATATAAGCTAAAAAAATCTTGAGAAATTAATTAATTTAATAGGTCGAGAACACGAAGTATCACTTTGCCGCACACTGGCGAAGTACGAGCGGTCGTGACACACACACACACTGGCGCCATGCGCGCGCGTCACCCTCCGCTGCAGGGCGCCAGCAGGGGGCGGGGTCGCGGCGGGGTGCAGACGTGCGGCGCGGGCGCAAATTGACCTTCAGTTTTAAGAAATTAGGTCTATGGGACAGTCGTATATCACACTCTCGTCACTGTGTCCGTGTTACGTAATTAAACTACAACCGTGGATCCTTATGCCGCGTTTCCACGCTTGCCAAGCCTCGACAAGCTTCCACAAGCACAAGCATGTAAACAGGCCGTTTGGCTTGGCTTGCGTGAGCTTGTGGACGCTTGTACAGGATCCGGTCTAGTGTCGGTTTTTGGACACAGATCAAAGGGCGCTTGCGGCAAGCGCTTGCGACGCGTTCACACGTTGGCGCGTCCTTAGTAGTCGCTGTGATCTCGAAACGAACGCACGTCTAGTTCTGTCTCAAAATGAGTGGCTGGTCGAACTTCTTTTGCTTGTTTGTATGATTATGCACTATATCGCTCCCAGAGGAATGTCACGAGGGAACATATTAATAATATGCAGGTGTATTGACATACCTAATGCCGTAACCTACATATATGGCACCAGTAATATTTCGAGGCTATGTAGGTAAGGTTTTCCGTAGAGGGTAAGGAAGAGGCCCTGACAATCTACATCATACAAAATAATTGGTTTTGCTTCTCTTTAAGTGTATTTCAAATAAAAGTAGGTTAAACCAAAGGTTATAGTCGATACAAGTTCGATGCCCGCCATAATTGGATGTTCGTACTCGTAGCATACTGACGCATTCACAAGCGTGTAAACGGCTCCCAAACGCCAAGCGAGATTTGTGGACGCTTGGAGCCTGTGGAAGCTTGTCGAGGCTTGGCAAGCGTGGAAACGCGGCATTACAATAGTGATGTGTTCGCTAGTGGATTGATAGGCCGCAAGCTGACCTGACTCCATAGGGTTTTATTAGTGGATCGAGGTTATAAGATTTTTGTACAAAGAAGAAACGGAGTCGCGAGAATGCGAGCAACATGTGTGTGCAAATCAGTAAATTGGTTGTGATGTAAGCAGAAGATTGTACAGGTAAATGATTTGCTTTACTGATAGTTGTGAATACCTACGTTGATAACATGTTTTAAACACGCCAGAAATAAGTAAATACCTAAATTCGGCTTTTACTAGTTATTGAAAATTATTATGTACCGACGATTAATACGTAAATAATAATAAGTTCTTCTTCGTCTCCTAGTTTATTATGATTGCGTGAACCCACAGCTTATTTCTGTTGACTTACGAAGGAATAGGTAGGTACATCTATTTAGTTACATGTGTTTATTATTGTTCCTCTTTTCGTCACCTAGTTTATTATGATTGCGTGAACCCACAGCTTATTTCTGTTGACTTACGAAGGAATAGGTAGGTACAGCTATTTAGTTACATGTGTTTATTATTTTAATCATTATTATGTGCCTATAATTATTGAAGTTTTCATCGTAATTAATTTGTGTTTTGTAAGTACGTAAATTAGGTATCACTATCCATCCGTACTTCTTATGCTAGGGCCTCACTACCGGCTAACGTCAATGTCTGCTAGCGCGATAATAATTGCGATAATTTTTAACGCGCTTCACTAGGTGGCTACACTTGAAACGTCAACGTGAATGCCCATCATTGGCGATAAAAACGCCAAACGCCAATGTTAATGACGTTGTCAAATTATCGCGTTAGGTCGTGGCTACACCTACGGTTAACGTACATTATCGCAATAATTAATGGCATTTCTCGTTAGTATGGCCCCAGCAGAAGTGCTTTGCTGACTGATACGTGTTTTATGTGTAGGTAGTTACCTACTTACACGCGCTGTACTGTATGCTTAGTGCGAGTTTTTTTAACTTCTCGAACGCGTTAACGTTAACTCTAATTTGTATGGCATTGGATCAGCGCCGTCTGGCAGCTAACTCGTGAACCATATTTAGCGAGTACGAGTTTGTTAAAATAACTTCTTACTTTGTGACTATCGAATCACTTAGTGAAGTGAGCGTGTAAACATGCATAATCTACATTTTTGTGAGTGTGAGTTGTCATAACAATCAATTTTGACACTTCCTGCGTTAACTTTTTCACTTGCGAGTATGTTAACGCTGTCACTAAGCTTTTAGCAGTGAGAGAAAGATTTTCCTGTAATTTCGTTGTAGAGTTACAAAAAAATGGCATCACGACACTATTTTGCGTGGAAAATGGTATCGGCTGATAGAGAGAGAAAAAAACGTAATATGATAAAAGTAAGGGCAGAAGCTCGCAGTAAAGATAATCCCGTGTGCGATTTAACAGACGCGGAATTTAAAAGAAATTATCGCCTTTCTAAGGAAGCTTTTAAATTCTTGTGTGACGAACTACGAGAATTTACAGATTTGAGAAGTTCGCAACGCGTCACTTTAGAAGCAAAGGTAAAATCTATAAATTTAATCAAAATTATTATTGTAGTGGAGATGAGTGAAAAAATCATGTTCCCGTTATCATACCTTGGGATACCTACCTAAACTGAATGATATTATTCTAGGTACTCACTGCACTTCTTTTCTTAGCAACGGGGTCATACCAGAGACCAGTGGGAGCTGCAAAGAATATCTCCCAAAAAATATGCAGCGTATATATAGAAGAGGTTACAAAAGCTCTTATTCACCGTAACATGCTTAACAAATACATTAGATTTCCTGACACTCCTAATGCCAGGCGAGAAATTTGTCAAAGGTTTGATATGATGTTTCCTCTATTACATGATTTGAAATCAAGTTCTGTCCCATGACAGAAAAATTATTCCTAGAACTAACAGTACCTACTTAGTTAATCTTTTCAATTACTTACAGGTTTTTTGCTAAATATGGAATACCAGGTGTTGTTGGGTGCATTGATTGTAGCCATTTCCGAATATTTGGACCACGTAAAGATCAAGAGCACCAGTATTATTGCCGTAAACATTACTATTCTTTAAATGTCCAAATGGTAAGTAGAAGATTTCACACTTTTATAAGCCCAAGTGTCTATTTACTAATAATTATTACACTTTGCAGGTGTGTGATGATGAATATCGGATCATCAATATCAATCCTAAATTTGGTGGAGCAAATCATGATTCATTCATATGGGAAAACAGTGACCTTAATGAATATATGCAACTTTTGGATCGAAATGGAGAAACCATATGGCTTTTAGGTAATATTCTACATCACAAGCAATACAAGTAATAGCGTAATGCTTGAGATTTATCTAATAGAGCTGTTATTTGATTTATTTTTAGGAGATTCAGGCTATCCACAACGTCCATGGCTGATGACTCCCATTTCTGATGCTGCTCCAAATACACCTCAAGCAATGTATAATAAGAAACATATGTCAGCAAGAGTTGTTATAGAAAATACATTTGGAAGACTGAAAAATCGTTGGCGGTGCTTAAATAAAGACAGGGTTCTCCATTATAAGCCCTTGAAATGTGCTAGAATTATACAAGCTTGCTGTGTATTACATAACATATGTATTCAATATGGAATTGTAGATGATGTTGATGATTTGGGTATGTATCTATGGTACATTGGTTAACAAAAATATACATATATTTAACACCTAGGTGTTAAACTTAAGAATTCTTATGTCATAAATTTTCAAGGGCTTACCTAAAAGCTTTGCTTATCATGTATAATTACTAATTGAAGATTGTTTTTAGCTTTTGATCGTGATGCTGAACAAGATCATAGTCAAGTAATTAACACCGAAAGAGAGAGAAGTTCCACCACAGATTTAGTTAGGGGCAGAGTACTAAGAGATGAATTAGTGAGTAGATTATGTCAATAATAAACATTTGCAATCTGTGTTAACACGTTCATCGCCGACTATTATTTTACAAAATCATAAAAAAATGTCATTGGTTTTTATGATTATTTATAGGTTTATTTGTTCATATATAAAAGTTTTACAGTGATATTTGTTTGTTTTGGCTTTATTTTAGGGTTTTTTTAAGTGCCGGTCATTAGGACCCGGCGCGGCCTAAACGGAATAATTATTACATTCAGGCCGTGCCGGTCACAATGCCGGTCAGCGTACTTACGTACGCGTAATTTTCGATCGATGAGACATAGATAAACGTTATAGACACGTCTATTACGCACGGGTACCGCGCGCCTAATGGATGCCAGCGCGGGAGTACACCGTGCGTGCGGTTGTTGCTCCCGCCTCACTTCACCCCTTTCACCTCTCCCTACGACTCAAGCCAATCACGGATTGTTTTCGTTAGTTCGCACTTGTTTTGGTCATCAAATGCACACTAAGATTTCGTTTAGCAGAAAAAATAGTTTTATTGTTAAAATGGACACTTTTTTTGACTTTGAGTTTACACAAGAACAATTACATGTAATTGACAGTTTAGAGAGGTCACATTGTAGTACTGACCATGTCATAAGTGAGGGTGATGAAGTGATAAATATTCCACGTACCAGAAAACGTCGAGTTATTTTGTCGAACAGTGAAGAAGATGACCGTGATTTATCTCCAGCTTTATCGGGCCATACACCTGAATGTGAGTGGTACCAGCCACGTGGTAAGCAGCCTCGTTTAATTCCTTTTACCGAAATACCGGGACTAAAACCATACTCACTTCGAAATCAACTAGCCAATGCTACACCTGTTGATTTCTATTCCCTATTAGTCACTGACCAGTTATTTGAAAATATAGCACATCAGACGAATATATTTGCCCAACAAAGTATCGATAAAGGTGGCATTAAAGATAAGTCGAGACTACGGCTCTGGATGCCAACAGACAAAGAAGAAATGAAACGATTTTTAGGCGTGATTATTTGGATGGGTATAGTGAAGTTACCAAAAATCGTAGACTATTGGTCTAATGATGAAATGTTGGGTCAATCTTTTGCAAAAAAGACTATGAGTCGCAACCGCTTCGAAGTTTTGCTTAGAATGCTCCACTTCTCCAACAACGAAGAAGTTCCAAAAAATGACCGGCTGGGTAAAATACGAAGATTGGTTGAAATATTGAACCAAACATTTTCAATTCATTATACTCCCGATGAATGTTTATGCGTCGATGAAAGTATGATACCATTTCGTGGGCGTATCATTTTTCGCCAATATAATAAGTCGAAAAGACATAAATATGGCATCAAAGTAGTTACGTGCTAAATTCATTAGCACGTAACTACTTTGGAAAAGGTCATACCATGTTCGTAGATAATTGGTATACAAGCTTAGATCTAGCTGAGAAGTTAGTTCAACAAGATACTCATTTAGTAGGAACCCTACGAAAAAACAGGAAGAACTTAACAAAGGACGTCATGACTGGAAATCTGAAACCGGGTGAGTTTATGGCAAAAGAAAACAAAAACGGAGTCACGGTTATGAAGTGGAAGGATAAGAGGGACGTGTGTTTGTTGTCAACCAAACATTCAATTGGTTTTACAAAAAAAAAGAACAAAAGAGGGGTTGAAACAATTAAACCTAAAATTGTGATCGATTATAATAAAGCCAAAGCAGCCGTTGACTTATCTGACCAAATGAGTGCTTATTCGAGTCCACTGCGAAAGACGTTAAAGTGGTATAAGAAGCTCGGTATCGAGTTATTACTCAATACTGCTGTAGTAAATGCAAGAGTACTATATGAGAGTACAACGAAGAAGAAGATATCTGTCGTCGATTTTAGGCGACTGTTGGCAAAGCAGTTGATTGAGGGTAGTCAAGAAAATACGGGATTGACCACACCACGACCCAGAAGACAAAAACACGAGCTTAAGAAAAAAGAAGGTGCAGCAGTATCAACAAGAAAATTTTGTCGTGATTGTTACAAATCAAATGTTGAGTTGCATGGAAGAAATGTGGCCAAGAACAAAACAAAGAAGGTTTCTTGGTTTTGCACTATTTGTCCCGGAAATCCCCATTTATGTCGTCAATGTTTTGACAAATGCCACTAAAATGTTTGAATATCCATTTAGAGTTGAATTAATCTTTAGTTTGATTGTTGTTCGTATGACGATTTGTAATTGTGGTTTGATAAAAAACGTTCCTAATATTTTTTGTTCCATTGTCTTTCTTTTTTTCTTAAATTTTGATAAAAACATGCCTAAAATTAATAATATTCTATTGTCTTTTCATTTTTATGCATAAATGCAACTTATAACAGAAATAAAAATATATGATTCGAAATCCTATGTTTTTTCATTAACTTTTTTCTCTAAGTCCTAAAAACAGGTATGCCATCAAAAAATCAAAAAACCAAGTAGTTACAGGTGTTCATTGAGGCCGCGCCGGTCACATTGTATGGTTGAATACACAGCTTTTGCATTCTGCGGCGCGAACGGGCTTCGCAAAGGTAGGTCTGGCGTGCCGGTCATTTTGACCCCCCATGGCCCAAATGGCTAGATCAAGTGCCGGTCATTTTGACCCACCATGGCGATGAACGTGTTAAGATTACATTATACTGTGATTATTCATATATTATGATTGTCATTATTCATACTATGCAAAGTCATATTCTATAATCTAGTTTTATACCTGAGGGTACTACTTCGCGTACCACATATCTTATGGACCCCTATTTTTTCTAAAATCGGTCCAGCAGCTTTTCAGTTTATCCATACGAACAAACAAAAATACAAATTTTCCCTCTTTGTAAAATTTTAATATATACCAATGATCGATTATTATGTGATCGTATTGTAATTTAACTATGTAAATAAAACAATATGAAAGATTTAAATTTCTTTAATTTAACACCTTAATCAAATGAAAGGCCATGTTTTTGAATTTACATGAGTGAAAGTTGTAAATAGATTTTGTAAAGATTAAAATATATTTAATCTTTACAAAATTTATTTACAACTTTTTCGATAAGCTCCAGGGATTTTTTTGCAATACTTTGCCACTCCTGCTGTGTATTGATTTCCAACTCCCTAATCCTACTGGCTTCTCTCTTTGTCGCCATGATGTCCCTGTGCTGCTCCATCCGAAATGCTCGCCACTCTGCATCGGAGTTTACAAATAATTGTTCTGCACTTAGGCTCACGCGTCCTCGAGGTGAGGGACGTAACCTTGGCCGACGTGGCGTGGTTCGTCGACGTGGTGGGGTTTGTCGACGTGGTGGAGTTTGTCGACGCGGTGGCGTTTGTCGACGTGGTGGGGTTTCTCCACTTTGAGCAGGCACGGGTGGAGCAGCAATGGACAGTATCAGCGATGTGTTGGCTGGATTCAAGTCACCTTCAACACCTGCAAATAAGGAATATTGTTAATGTATTTATTTTAACAAATAATATTATAATATAACTGTATTAATAATGTGTATAAAATGATTAAGTTTTTTATTTCTTGTCACCATTGGTTTTGTTGCATAAAATTGCAGTTTTCACATTTGTAATTGTCATTTTCAGTCTACATTTTACCCCCTGCTCGCACGATTTTTAACAAGATCCCAGAAGGATCCTGCTATGATTAAAATTGTCACGTTATGTATAGTACATTCCCTTCTGATTTCCTTTTTAATTACAAAGGCAGGACTATTCATTTGGAAACTTAATAGTAATATTATGTTTGTCTCAAGCAAACAATAACAATATTAAATGTTTACTATTGTCTTACCTTCTGAAAACTCAATTATCGGTGATATTTCTCTTGTATGCTCTTCATATGAGGGCTGGGCCTCACTAATATGGAATGCCTGGTTAGAGCATCCTGGTTCATTCCTTGTACCTAAAAATAAATAAAATAAATGTTGTACATCTTTTCTATTTATGTATAAAATGATATTATCTCTTCGTTTACGTATCCTATCTAGGTAATAAATTATTTATTTTATTGTATTATTTTGTAATGTTTGTTTTTACGTGCGTGACTCACTCAATAATAGGGGCACAGTTGAAAATCAGCGTCAGGCATTTGCCTGACAAATGCTGAACTGTGCCCTGTTCTTACACGTCACACTTTTGTCTGTTACTGTATTCTTATTTTCTTTAGTTTTAATTCTTATTTTGTGTATTAATTTAGTTGTATTATTTTTTTTCTTATTGTGCTTTTTATTGTGCGTGTTCAGAATAATTTTATATTTTTACTTTTTACTTTTTTTTTCTATACCGAACAACTTACTTTCAGTGACAGTTACAGAATACTGCTGTGTATCTGGTAGTACAGGGTGTCCGGTCTGTACTGAATCGAAGACATTCTGTTGAACTTCAACTTCATTTTCCTGAAAGAATAATATAGATATGAAAAATACTATACAGTTTAGGATTGCCCTGCCAATATATAAAAAAAATAATCCTTAGCCACTTGGGAAGATGAAATTAATATTAGATAATAAGGATTCTAACTTTACCCCATACGTCTACATGTATTAACCCTAAAAACATGACACTCCTTTTCAAAAATAAAAACAAACCTGTGCAAACCCTGCTTCCGCCACTGCCAAACCAGTTGCTGCTTGCACACCAATCACTTGCAGCACTCTTTGTTCTAAATCTGTCAGCTTGGCATAAACTGCAGGTCCACCACCAGTGCCAGTAGCTGCTCTATGCAGACGTGCAGCTTTCTTTATCGTATTATTTTTAAAATCGCTCCAAACCTTTAACATGCATAAAGCCATATTTTAATCCCGGTTCCTGTAACCGTACCTACATAGATAACTATTATGTAGGTCTTACAACATACCTTTTTCCACCTTTCTGTAGTTTTAGTGTCGCCACTGCCGTCACTGTTTAATAACAACGTCAGCTCCTCCCAACGCTGTATTGCCCCCAACCTACCTCTTGCATTGGTAGTAGGCTTCGTAATATCTCCATGTCTAGCAATATTTAAACAAAACACTTAATATTTCACAAATTCACATCAACAAGTAACTAAGAATTTTGTAAGTTTTGTCACATCAACAAGAACGATCTTCTTTACTTACTGTTCCATAAATGTTATCAATAAATCATGCCGGCTTGTCTTCATTTTTATATATAAGGCGTTCTATTATTATCAATAACTAACAAATTAAACAAAAAGTTGACAAAAGATAAGCGTAATTTAATGTGCCGAATGACAAATGTGCGTAAACAAACTTCAACAAGTTGAACAAGTATGTTATCCTACTAAATTGGATACATACTACGTCTCCTTGCGCAAACGTTATACAAAAGCGCATATGACATTTGGTTGGTTTATATCCGTGCTGCCAACATACGAAAAAAAACGAACGCGGCACACGGTGAACAAACGTCGCGCGAGTAGAATAGTTAGCCCAAGTTAGCCGCTCACTCGCACTCTGTACTTTTCACTTTACGCCGTGAGGAAGTATATTCACTTACAACGTTGTTAAGTTATTCGGTTTATTTTGTTGCAACTTGCACTACGCTTTCTGTACCTAAAACAGCTGTTGCCCTCGCCGCGCGACGTCAACAGCTGTTTTAGGTACCTACAGCGCGCCGACGAGTCAATCGACGATCGAGTCGCGCGTATATCCTAGTGTTATTGACTTCTATAACTTACAGTTACAGTACAGTTCACGCGTCACGATCACTTCAACTTTTAAATTCTCAAAATGCCGTCTTGTGTTCTTAAACACTGTAAAAGTTGTTCCTAAAAACAAAAACAGGAAAATGGAATATCTTTTCACAGGTAACTATTGATAATTTGACTGTTTCCTAATTTAATTTCGATAAAATTCGTATTTGTGCTAGAAATATGTAAGTGTTGCCAGTTTTTGTCGACGCCGTTCTGCCTGAATTAGGGAAAATGCACTTGTCAATTGATTATGTGATAATGATTGTCATGTTAATGAAAAATACATTACCGTATTATAAAAGTATATTGTAGCTATATCTTCTTTCTCATAAATATAGTAATAGAATTTCAATTTCCATTAGTATATACCTTACATTATATTGTTTTGAGTTCGATCCCCAAACGATATCCTAATATTCGTGTACACCCTGCTACTCGTCAAGCTTATACACTTTGTCCTTTGCACCGTTCTTATGGCGTTAAGAATAAGTATCAAAATCGTACAGCAACTCTTTAGCTTAACTTGGCGCCGTGTGTACATACATACTTATGGCGTAAGGAATAAGTATCAAAATCGTACAGCAACTGTTTAGCTTGACTTGGCGCCGTGTGTACATACATACTTATGGCGTAGGGAATAAGTATCAAAATCGTACAGCAACTGTTTAGCTTGACTTGGTGCCGTGTGTGCATACATACTTATGGCGTAGGGAATAAGTATCAAAATCGTACAGCAACTGTTTAGCTTGACTTGGCGCCGTGTGTACATACATACTTATGGCGTAGGGAATAAGTATCAAAATCGTACAGCAACTGTTTAGCTTGACTTGGTGCCGTGTGTACATACATACTATTTATTTCTCAACTAATCGACGCCAGCGGCTTCGCACGCACAAATTTTCTTATTTCTCGTTTTGCCCGATCCCGTGGGAATTTCGAGAAATCCCGTCTTGGTGCACCCCTGCGGTTCCCAAGAAACATACATGCTAAATTTCAGCTTCATGCGCCGAGTAGTTTCGGCTGTAGCTTGTCTGTCAGTCAGTCAGTAACGCAAGGATTTTATATATACAGATTTACGAAGTAGTTAAAACTTAATTCGGTACCTACATTTAAGAAATGTATTTATAAAAGCATTAATTAAATCCATGGTAAATTCTTCAAAACCGCAAATGAATATAAGAATATTACATAACTATATGCAAAATACTGGGAGATTATTCATAATCTGGCAACTTTTCACACACATAGACGCGCGTGTCCGTACAGTGCCAGTCGCCAAAGGTCACGCACACATAGCTGTCAACGTGCCACGCTTAGTTGGACGAATGCGCTCTATCTGATACTAATTCTCATATCTGTGGTCCCAAAACTGTCTCAAAACTGTCCACAAAAATACGTGATAATTGGTAAATGCATAACTAATACTATGACCGACCGATATTCTATCATAGTAAAATGACCCATTGATAAATTAAACCCCCCTCCCCTCTGCGCCTGCGCCACGCCCCGACGATGCGACAAACAGTACTAAATTACTAGCGAAAGTGAGCGTATCTAATTTCGTTGTAAAAGTTAATTATTTGTCTACGTTTGCCCGACGCGATGGCCTATCATATCAGTTCCTATCACGGGAGTACGTAGCTATGCTTCGTGCGTACTTTTTGAGTGGAAAATCGCGAGTGCAGCTGTGTACCCATGGACATCTTATTGTGTGAGTGGTGAGCCGGTCAGTGTCAAACAATTAAAACAGTGCATATTGGATGCTTTTGACAACGGTGGTGAACATTTCGAAGGACAATGGAAATACTTGTAAGTTTAGTAAATAATATGTACTTAAGTAAATAATAATTTGATGCGGGCGGCTCAAAATCAGTCTGTGTTCTCCACACACCTTGAGGAAGGCCTATGCCCAGCAGTGGACGTCTCTAGGCTGACATGATGATGATAAAATAATATTTGTAAATAGCAGATGATTCTAACTTCATAAATACGCCAAAATTACTCGTTTCTTTTAGTCTTGAATACCTTCTTTTATTTTGATATTTGTTTGCTTTCTAATTATATACCTCCGTATTAAATTACTTGTTAAACGATAAATTTTACCGGTCCTAAGCCCGAATGAAGTATGAAGGAGAGGGTAGAAATAAGAAAATTAAAAAATAACTACCTACATTTATTCTTTTTCTTCATTTTCTTTTCTATGGCTACCTACATCATAAGTACGACAGAGAGAATGCGAATGAGCAGGATGGAATATTATCAATGAATTAGTGAATGGATTGTAAAATATGACTATGATTTAAGTGAGATTTTCTACGATAAACAAATGATAATAACTTTGCTCTTTATTGATATTATGAAATTCTTACTGTCACATATATGATAATAATATCTTCGCTAATCTGTCCTTAAAGTTTTTATACTAATTAAAAAATAGTTGTGTGTATATAGCGTCTAGTAAATACAACTTAGCTCAACAGATGGCGTCCAAGTAAGATATAGTCTGATAACTCTATACCTTATACACGCTGATTTTTTATTGGTTTAGGAAAAAGAAACCTCACGTTGGAAAAAATATCTGCTATTCATATTCAAAATCAAAATTTACCTACCACGTAAAATAAAAAAGTTATAAAAGTCAATAACTCTAGGAAATACGTAGTTACGCGCGACTCGATCGTCCATCGACTCGTCGGCGCGCTGTAGGTACCTAAAACAGCTGTTGACTTCGCGTGGCGAGGTCAACAGCTGTTTTAGCTGTTTTAGTTTATCATCATCATGTCAGCCTAGAGACGTCCACTGCTGGGCATAGGCCTTCCTCAAGGTGTGTGGAGAACACAGACTGATTTTGAGCCGCCCGCATCAAATTATTATTTACTTAAGTACATATTATTTACTAAACTTACAAGTATTTCCATTGTCCTTCGAAATGTTCACCACCGTTGTCAAAAGCATCCAATATGCACTGTTTTAATTGTTTGACACTGACCGGCTCACCACTCACACAATAAGATGTCCATGGGTACACAGCTGCACTCGCGATTTTCCACTCAAAAAGTACGCACGAAGCATAGCTACGTACTCCCGTGATAGGAACTGATATGATAGGCCATCGCGTCGGGCAAACGTAGACAAATAATTAACTTTTACAACGAAATTAGATACGCTCACTTTCGCTAGTAATTTAGTACTGTTTGTCGCATCGTCGGGGCGTGGCGCAGGCGCAGAGGGGGGGGGGGGTTTAATTTATCAATGGGTCATTTTACTATGATAGAATATCGGTCGGTCATAGTATTAGTTATGCATTTACCAATTATCACGTATTTTTGTGAACAGTTTTGAGACAGTTTTGGGACCACAGATATGAGAATTAGTATCAGATAGAGCGCATTCGTCCAACTAAGCGTGGCACGTTGACAGCTATGTGTGCGTGACCTTTGGCGACTGGCACTGTACGGACACGCGCGTCTATGTGTGTGAAAAGTTGCCAGATTATGAATAATCTCCCAGTATTTTGCATATAGTTATGTAATATTCTTATATTCATTTGCGGTTTTGAAGAATTTACCATGGATTTAATTAATGCTTTTATAAATACATTTCTTAAATGTAGGTACCGAATTAAGTTTTAACTACTTCGTAAATCTGTATATATAAAATCCTTGCGTTACTGACTGACTGACAGACAAGCTACAGCCGAAACTACTCGGCGCATGAAGCTGAAATTTAGCATGTATGTTTCTTGGGAACCGCAGGGGTGCACCAAGACGGGATTTCTCGAAATTCCCACGGGATCGGGCAAAACGAGAAATAAGAAAATTTGTGCGTGCGAAGCCGCTGGCGTCGATTAGTTGAGAAATAAATAGTATGTATGTACACACGGCACCAAGTCAAGCTAAACAGTTGCTGTACGATTTTGATACTTATTCCCTACGCCATAAGTATGTATGTACACACGGCGCCAAGTCAAGCTAAACAGTTGCTGTACGATTTTGATACTTATTCCCTACGCCATAAGTATGTATGCACACACGGCACCAAGTCAAGCTAAACAGTTGCTGTACGATTTTGATACTTATTCCCTACGCCATAAGTATGTATGTACACACGGCGCCAAGTCAAGCTAAACAGTTGCTGTACGATTTTGATACTTATTCCTTACGCCATAAGTATGTATGTACACACGGCGCCAAGTTAAGCTAAAGAGTTGCTGTACGATTTTGATACTTATTCTTAACGCCATAAGAACGGTGCAAAGGACAAAGTGTATAAGCTTGACGAGTAGCAGGGTGTACACGAATATTAGGATATCGTTTGGGGATCGAACTCAAAACAATATAATGTAAGGTATATACTAATGGAAATTGAAATTCTATTACTATATTTATGAGAAAGAAGATATAGCTACAATATACTTTTATAATACGGTAATGTATTTTTCATTAACATGACAATCATTATCACATAATCAATTGACAAGTGCATTTTCCCTAATTCAGGCAGAACGGCGTCGACAAAAACTGGCAACACTTACATATTTCTAGCACAAATACGAATTTTATCGAAATTAAATTAGGAAACAGTCAAATTATCAATAGTTACCTGTGAAAAGATATTCCATTTTCCTGTTTTTGTTTTTAGGAACAACTTTTACAGTGTTTAAGAACACAAGACGGCATTTTGAGAATTTAAAAGTTGAAGTGATCGTGACGCGTGAACTGTACTGTAACTGTAAGTTATAGAAGTCAATAACACTAGGATATACGCGCGACTCGATCGTCGATTGACTCGTCGGCGCGCTGTAGGTACCTAAAACAGCTGTTGACGTCGCGCGGCGAGGGCAACAGCTGTTTTAGGTACAGAAAGCGTAGTGCAAGTTGCAACAAAATAAACCGAATAACTTAACAACGTTGTAAGTGAATATACTTCCTCACGGCGTAAAGTGAAAAGTACAGAGTGCGAGTGAGCGGCTAACTTGGGCTAACTATTCTACTCGCGCGACGTTTGTTCACCGTGTGCCGCGTTCGTTTTTTTTCGTATGTTGGCAGCACGGATATAAACCAACCAAATGTCATATGCGCTTTTGTATAACGTTTGCGCAAGGAGACGTAGTATGTATCCAATTTAGTAGGATAACATACTTGTTCAACTTGTTGAAGTTTGTTTACGCACATTTGTCATTCGGCACATTAAATTACGCTTATCTTTTGTCAACTTTTTGTTTAATTTGTTAGTTATTGATAATAATAGAACGCCTTATATATAAAAATGAAGACAAGCCGGCATGATTTATTGATAACATTTATGGAACAGTAAGTAAAGAAGATCGTTCTTGTTGATGTGACAAAACTTACAAAATTCTTAGTTACTTGTTGATGTGAATTTGTGAAATATTAAGTGTTTTGTTTAAATATTGCTAGACATGGAGATATTACGAAGCCTACTACCAATGCAAGAGGTAGGTTGGGGGCAATACAGCGTTGGGAGGAGCTGACGTTGTTATTAAACAGTGACGGCAGTGGCGACACTAAAACTACAGAAAGGTGGAAAAAGGTATGTTGTAAGACCTACATAATAGTTATCTATGTAGGTACGGTTACAGGAACCGGGATTAAAATATGGCTTTATGCATGTTAAAGGTTTGGAGCGATTTTAAAAATAATACGATAAAGAAAGCTGCACGTCTGCATAGAGCAGCTACTGGCACTGGTGGTGGACCTGCAGTTTATGCCAAGCTGACAGATTTAGAACAAAGAGTGCTGCAAGTGATTGGTGTGCAAGCAGCAACTGGTTTGGCAGTGGCGGAAGCAGGGTTTGCACAGGTTTGTTTTTATTTTTGAAAAGGAGTGTCATGTTTTTAGGGTTAATACATGTAGACGTATGGGGTAAAGTTAGAATCCTTATTATCTAATATTAATTTCATCTTCCCAAGTGGCTAAGGATTATTTTTTTTATATATTGGCAGGGCAATCCTAAACTGTATAGTATTTTTCATATCTATATTATTCTTTCAGGAAAATGAAGTTGAAGTTCAACAGAATGTCTTCGATTCAGTACAGACCGGACACCCTGTACTACCAGATACACAGCAGTATTCTGTAACTGTCACTGAAAGTAAGTTGTTCGGTATAGAAAAAAAAAGTAAAAAGTAAAAATATAAAATTATTCTGAACACGCACAATAAAAAGCACAATAAGAAAAAAAATAATACAACTAAATTAATACACAAAATAAGAATTAAAACTAAAGAAAATAAGAATACAGTAACAGACAAAAGTGTGACGTGTAAGAACAGGGCACAGTTCAGCATTTGTCAGGCAAATGCCTGACGCTGATTTTCAACTGTGCCCCTATTATTGAGTGAGTCACGCACGTAAAAACAAACATTACAAAATAATACAATAAAATAAATAATTTATTACCTAGATAGGATACGTAAACGAAGAGATAATATCATTTTATACATAAATAGAAAAGATGTACAACATTTATTTTATTTATTTTTAGGTACAAGGAATGAACCAGGATGCTCTAACCAGGCATTCCATATTAGTGAGGCCCAGCCCTCATATGAAGAGCATACAAGAGAAATATCACCGATAATTGAGTTTTCAGAAGGTAAGACAATAGTAAACATTTAATATTGTTATTGTTTGCTTGAGACAAACATAATATTACTATTAAGTTTCCAAATGAATAGTCCTGCCTTTGTAATTAAAAAGGAAATCAGAAGGGAATGTACTATACATAACGTGACAATTTTAATCATAGCAGGATCCTTCTGGGATCTTGTTAAAAATCGTGCGAGCAGGGGGTAAAATGTAGACTGAAAATGACAATTACAAATGTGAAAACTGCAATTTACAGGTACAGTACAGCGCGTAGGTGACTATCTACACATAAAACACGTATCAGTCAGCAAAGCACTTCTGCTGGGGCCATACTAACGAGAAATGCCATTAATTATTGCGATAATGTACGTTAACCGTAGGTGTAGCCACGACTTAACGCGATAATTTGACAACGGCATTAACTTTGGCGTTTGGCGTTTTTATCGCCTATGATGGGCATTCACGTTGACAAGTTTAGCCACCAACTTTAGCACGTTAAAAATTATCGGAATAATTATCGCGCTAGCAGACATTGACGTTAGCCGGTAGTGAGGTCCCAGCATAAGAAGTATGGATGGATAGTGATACCTAATTTACGTACTTACAAAACACAAATTAATTACGATGACAACTTCAATCATTTTAAGCACATAATAATGATTAAAATAATAAACACATGTAACTAAATAGCTGTACCTACCTATTCCTTCGTAAGTCAACAGAAATAAGCTGTGGGTTCACGCAATCATATTAAACTGGTAGACGAAAAGAACTTATTATTATTTACGTATTAATCGTCGAAAGCCGAATTTAGGTATTTACTTATTTCTAGCGTGTTTAAAACATGTTATCAACGTTGGTATTCATAAAGGCCTTGCCACACGGTACAATTTTACGTCCAACTTGACTAAATCACTTGATGAAATCGTGACGTGTAGACGCCAGTCGTCCAACTCAAGTTCATCGGGTGGGTGGTACCACCAGATTTTAACCAATCGGGTGGACGGAATGAAAATCAGTGATTTGATTGTGTCGTGTAGACGGGCAAAGCCAATTCGACTGAAAATTTGATCAGTGGTAAAATTGTGCCGTGTGGCAAGCCCTTAACGTGTAGACGCCAGTCGTCCAACTCAAGTTCATCGGGTGGGCGGTACCACCAGATTTTAACCAATCGGGTGGACGGAATGAAAATCAGTGATTTGATTGTGTCGTGTAGACGGGCAAAGCCAATTCGATTGAAAATTTGATCAGTGGTAAAATTGTGCCGTGTGGCAAGGCCTTGACAATCAGTAAAACAAATCACTTACCTTTACAGTCTTCTGCTTACATCACAATCAATTTACACATTTGCACACAAGTTTCTCGCGACTTCGTTTCTTCTTTGTACACAAATCTTATAACCTCGATCCACTAACAAAGTTCTATGGAGTCAGTACAGGTTGCGGCCTATCAATCCACTAGCGAACACATCAGTAAGGATCCACGATTGTAGTTTTATTACGTAACACGGACACAGAGTGACGGGAGCGTGATATACGACTGTCCCATTGACCTAATTTTTTAAGACTGAAGGTCAACTTGCGCCCGCGCCGAACAGGCCGTACCCCGCCGCGCCCCCGCCCCGCCCCCGCTCCCTGCTGACGCCCTGCAGCGGAGGGTGGCGCGCGCACATGGCGGGGAGTGGGAGGGCGGTAATAAGCAGTTATTAGTGTGTGTGTGACGCGATCGCTCGCACTTCGCCAGTGTGCGGCAAAGTGAAACTTCGTGTTCTAGTACTATTAAATTAATTAATTTCTCAAGATTTTTTTAGCTTATATTTCAAATATTATTAGCTGGTTAGGTTCTATTAACGATAAGTAATAAGATGGCTTTCGCTCCAAAACCAATTAAAAATCAGCGTGTATAATGTAGTCTGTGGCATCTTCGTTTAGCTTTGCTTAGAGCGTTTTGCTCAGTACCTAGCGTCACTCCAAAACCTCAAACACTACTAATTCATCAACACACATAGTGAAATTGCACTAAATACTATCTTGAGTCTGAATTAAAGGTATTAATTAAACAATTTAAAAACAAGTTAGTCCGGCGCAGCGTAAACTGAATGCATTGTATTGACCATAAAATGGCGGTTAAACCATAAAACGAAATGTCAAATCAAAGCATGTAATACCGATTTTGGCGGGCAATAGTAGGTCAGCGATCTGGTGACAACTGACTGGCTAGAAATAAGAGTTTGTAATACAAAATTGATAAACAACATTGTTTAAGCCTTCAGCTGGCTGGATTTTTTTTTAATAAGAAGAAGTAAGAGTTTGTGTACCCCAGGATAGTGGCGGTCAGTCTCGTGGTTGTTGATGAGAAGTCGGAGCGACGTCACAGCGTCCTCATATTCCGGCTGACTTAAATCCTTACCGGCCATGGTTGTTTTGGCCGGTATTTGTGGCAGCAGCCGCGACCCTGTCGAGGACACGGCGCTGTATACGTAGACGAAATGCCCCGCTTGGACATCGCAGCGCCGTGATCTGGTCGCGTCTTTGGACATGGTTGTTCTCTCGGTCCCGGCCATAGTTCTGTCAATGGTCCGGAGCGAGAGGTCTTGGAACGCCGTCGCCTCCTTCTGCGAGGCAGCCATGGTGAGCAAGGAGGCGGCAGAGCGGGAGAGGGAAATCTACCGCCCTCTACCCGGTTGGGTCTGGACGTTGAGGACGTCGAACAAGGGACGAGCCCCCGAGTTTTATTTAGTGCCTGCGGACGGTGAGCGCTTGGGCTGCTCCCCGTCCGCCAAAAGGCAGGCGGCGTGGAGTCCTCGCCGCCTCGCCTCGTAAGTATCTTTGTAAGATGACAGATGCAAGTGTGAAAGGGATTTAGACGGATGATTGCAAGATCATGTGTAGATCCTGGGCGGGGTCGTGGAAAAGTATACTATCCGCGAATCGCGCGACCCCGCCAATATACGGGACCCGTAGGGAAACCGCGGTGGTTTTAGTGGGTATGCCTCGAATGCCTTTAACCCTTCATTTGTATGTTACGTCCCAGGGACTCCATGCAAAACTCTTTTTTTTTTCTTTTTTTTTTTAAAGACAACTCCCGCATTAGGACTATATCCTGTGTTGCGGGGGACTTTACAAACATACAAATAACGGACACAATGATCACCCAGATAAACAACAACTTATGAATCACACAAAGTGTTGTCTCGTGTGGGGATCGAACTGTTATACCCTTAGAATGTATAATAAATCGCTGAAAATGACACACTCCTATTTTAAGCTGCTGCGTCAGCTAATCGACTAACTCAGCTAGGACTGGACGGTTAGAAGCCAGTTAGTCGCTCTTAAAACTCGGTTCGGGTCGGACCACTCCCAGCTCCTAAAATTATATCTCTGTATCCTAATCTACCAGTTCAGTATTATAGTGATCTTCAGTGTATTAAATAGTTTTTTTTTTTAAACCTAAATACGATATCCCGTATAACAGAACCCACAACACTTCGGCGCAGTGTCAAGCGGTGAGGCTAAAACCACTACGGCCGCTTAAACCACTACGCCAACCATGCAGTCTTTTGGTTAATAATATTTTTCAATACGCGGATACAGCGCTGTGCGCTTGAGTACCTTCCGTCAGTGCCGCAACAGACGCGGGGGCGAGAGGTCGTGTGCCGGAGTATTACAGAAGGTGAGTAATTGACGCTTGATGGAGTCCCGTGGACCCCACTATGCTCTGTATTTAACAAAAAGTGATTTTTATTATATTATGTTTTTCGTATATTACAGTAATATTATATGTTCTAGATTATTGAAATGGCATCTAACAGTCGCAATATAAGATCCATCAATACGCTGGATGAAAATGTGTCCTCAGTTGTATGTGATTGGCTAGAAAATCTATAAAAAAATCCCGTCCGCCATCATTGATTTCCTATCCGTCATCTTTGATCACGAAATAGATGTTGTATTTGGATTCTCCATCCCTTAAATCATCAGAGACAATACCCATATTGATTTTTAAAGTTTTCCCATGAAAATGCAGATGTTGAAGAAAACGAAGAGAATTTTAGATCGCATGTCCCGATTGGTGTTTTCGGACGATGAAGATGCAGAATATATACCATCGGATCATAGTACAAATTCTGAAGAAAGTGCTACTTCTGTAGCGGCTTGCGAGTGGGAAGACGAAACAGATGTGAGTGATATCCCAAATTATTATTATGGCAAAAACAGGTTCAAATGGTCCAGTAATCAACCATCTAGAAATGTTCGTACACCTTCACATAATATTCTTCGAATTCCGAGTATTAGACGTAATAATAATTCAGATTTCCTTGAACTTTCCTTCAACCTTGAACCTTCAAACAAGAAATAAAAAATACGTTGGAAGGCTGGCGTAATGAGATGGAGGACAGCTTGAATAAAATAAATGATGATATAAAATGCACTCTAAGCGACTTGCGTTCCGAGATTGATACCATCCGCACTGAAAATAATAGCCTAAAACAAAATATATCGGATTTAACCAGAGATGTCGCTGATCTAAAGCATTCTATACAATACCATTCGGAGGAACAGGACGATATTAAAAAACGAGTTGAAAATATAAGCCACCAAAATGCCGAGGAAGCTAACCAATCGATGGCGTCGTTGGAAGCCCAACTTGATTATCTCGAACAACAAGCCAGGCAATGCAACATTGAAATATGCAATCTTCCAGAAACTCGCAACGAGAACCTGATACATATTTTAGAACAGATTGGCATCAAAATAAACTTTCCTGTCTCGCAGAAAGATATAATATCCATTCATAGAGTGCCTCATGCTCACCAACAAACAAACAGACCCAAGAACGTTGTTGTCAAATTTTCATCACAAATAATGCGCAACAACCTTCTCGCCGCATTCCGCAAGGTCAAAAGCCTTAAGTCTGATCAGCTTGGATATACTGGCACTTCTACGACGATATATATCAACGAGCACCTAACATTAAAAAGAAAGCAATTAATTCGTCAAGCCAAAGAGCTCGCTTCGTCGCAACAGTACAAGTATGTCTGGATTAGGAACTCCACAATACTCGTGCGGGAGCGTGACGGGGCGGCAGCCTTTTCAATACGTACAGAAGAAGATATTCGCAAAATCAGAGCTTCTGCTAGTAGCTCCAATGCAAATGCCACAAAGAATTATCCCCGTTCTTAATGTTTGCATAACTAATAAGAGTAAATATGTTATTCCTAATTATTGTAAACAAAACATTTTTTTGATTTATGGTGCCATTCAAATTGTTTATTACTCAAACTTACTAGTTATACACAGTCTGTTAGTTATCTTTATGTTATTTTTCAGATACCAAGGAATTTCTAACTACATAGCATTTAGTTCAGTAATAACTGTCAAATTCTTAGCCAATTTTCATTCATATAAACATGTAACCTGCAGCTGCCCTCAGATATTAATGATAATTACTCATTATCTTATTAGATGCACGCGTAGGGGGTACTCCATTATAAAATACTGCTATACATTACTTCTTAACTTTTACTTACAAAAACTTGCTTCTCATGGAACTTTAAATAGATATACCTCTTATGTATCATGTACCATAAATAACTTATTGAAGCTATTCATTGAAGTAAAATTACATATATTTTCCCCTGTTTTTGCTTACAAATATAATTCTTATATGTCCTGTTTAGGTAACATTAAAATTTGTAGGCGAAGGGACATTTGTTATATTACGAAACTTTATTTTCCAATCAATTGTGCATATGTAAATGTTCCATACTTTGCTACTAATATCTCTTGCGATCGTATAATTGTATACCAAATATTTCAGTCGATTACATTGGTAAAGAGAGGACTGATTTGTTCACTTAAATACATAGGTCATGTTTCGACTGCTTATCCATGCCATGTAATGAGTATCTATTACAATGTGTGTATACCTTACTATATATTAATAACAACCCGTACTGCCGCGGCTAAATGTACACAGCATTTCTGTTTTTGTCATGGTGTTTGTGGTTTTTATATGCGTTATATCTTTGTACTACCTATCAATAGCATTATTCTGCATAACATAAGGTTATTACTTGAAGCTTTGACTCGATATTGTTGTGTGACTGGTAAAGTAGGTTTATTTGAGGAACTGACTCTTTATCAACTTGTATTTTCCGTTAGACATTGCATGCTTAAACTCATGCTACCCGAGCTGCGAATTATACTTATTATTAACCTCATAATTATACGCTCATTTTATAGTTATGGCTAGTCCAACTTTATATTACCAGAATTGTAGAGGCATCCGCACAAAATTACACACATTATATATGAATATTTTAAAGAGTAATTAAGACATAATAATTTTGACAGAGACGTGGTTAATTCCGGAGGTAAACAATTGTGAGTTTATTGATCAGCGTTATGTGGTGTACAGATGTGATCGCAATCGTCTTATTACTAATAAACGAGACGGCGGTGGTGTACTAGTCGCTGTGCTTCGAACGCTCAAGTCATCCGAGTTACATCTTCCATGCACTCACATACCATTATCTACGAACAGTCTTAACCTCTTGGAACATGTTCTTATAGAAATACCAAGCACAAGAATATCCAAGTGCCATATAATCAGAGCTGCCTATATGCCACCCAGAACAGCTAATGTAATATATGAGCAACACTTTGAGTTGTTACAAACGGTCCTAAGCGATCTACGTGTTGATACTTTCTACGTAGTGGGTGACTATAACCTCCCGGAAATAAGCTGGAATATACCAGGTCCAACAAGTCCTCTAAACTTAAGTATATTAAGCAAAAATTTGTCCGTACTGTGTACTGAACTATTCAATGTAATTTCTTTTCTTAATGCCTTACAGTACAATGACGTGGTTAATGCTAATAATAAAATTTTGGACCTTGTCATCTCAAATCACCCGTGTAAGGTGTCTGCAGCAGCCTTCCCTCTTCTTTCAATTGACCTTCATCACCCACCAATTGTTTGTGAAACAAATCTAAATGTAGACATCATTCCCATGAAAAGACGTGCTGTAAATAAATACAACTTTCACAAATCGGACTATGTACAAATCAACAATAAAATACAAAATACTGACTGGTATGAACTACTTACTCCTTTGAAGTCCGAGGAGGCCCTCAACTTATTTTACAATAAAACCGATGACATTATAAAAAAACATACACCACTGGCTGCGCGTAAAACTTCTTCTTTTCCAGTCTGGTTTTCAAAGCCATTAATTAACATATTTAGAAAGAAGCAAAAGGCATGGATTAGATGGAAAAAATACAGTAATATATCTGATAACACAAACAACACACAGACAGCACATATGTGATGTCTATAAAAATTTATAATAAATTGACTGAAGAAATTAAAAACCAACCTTAATTAAACCTATTTATAAAAAAGTTAAAAACACTACTATTAAACAAATGTTATTACAATTTCAATGAATACTTGACTGACAAAATACAATAATATAAATTACAATAATATAAATAATAATAATACCTGCAAAAATAATAATAAAATCACTGACATAACTGACAAATTACATTAATATTAGCAATATAAATAAAGATAAACATATAATAATTGACATAACTCGCAAATTATATTAATATAATAAACGTATCTTTAAAAATATTATCAAAACTACAAACATAACCAATAAGTTGCAGACATATTATATACACTTGTACTATCAATCTATAAAATTAATATTATATCCACTATACCTACAAATACACATAGAATAATTATAAAGCAATGATCATTATAATAAAATGGAAAGATGCTAAAAATTAATTAAAATACAGTATATATACATTGCTATAAGTAATACAACTGTCATGCTATATTAGAAATAATGCAAAATTAATATAATTATAATTAAATATGAAAGAGAATAAATCCAGAACAATGCAGCTAAAGCCCTCTTCCTCCCTTCTACATTTGCTGTGCCTGACAGGGTCCATGATGATACCATGTATTATTTTTATAACACCAAATTAACATTGTGGAATGCAAATAAAGTATTGAGTATTGATTATGAAAAATTCTCTAATTATCGGACTTTGTTTAAGGAAATGTGTAAAAAATGTTTCTCGCGATATATCCAATCGGTCGAAGACAGCATACATAAAAACATTAAATATTTTTGGGTGTATATCTCTAATAGAAAAGACAAACCTGGTATACCAAGTAAAGTTAAATACAATAATCATATATCTAATGACCCTCAAGTAATCTGTAACATGTTCTCTGACTTTTTCTCTTCTGTTTATGAACCTACTTCACCTACGTTTTGTCAATGGAAGCCCTCTCCGGACACACTATCTAATGACGTAAACCGACACAATGTGTATATAACTGATATCCACTTTGAAGAGGCTAAGGTTATGGCGGAATTAAAGTCCCTTGACCCATCCAAGGGCCCAGGCCCTGACGGATTGTCGGCATTTTTCCTTAAGAACACTGCGTCCGTAATTTGTAGGCCTTGAACTATTATTTACAACAAATGTGTTCAAGAGGGAGTGATGCCAACTGTATGGAAATACGCCAACATAACGCCTGTTCATAAAAGTTGTTCCAAGATGAGCGTTGATCAATACCGTCCCATATCGATACTGTCTACCTTGTCGAAGCTTTTCGAGAGACTGATACATAATGAGATATACCCGTCAATTCACAATATTATAATACCACAACAGCACGGTTTTGTGAAAAGACGTTCCACCACTACCAACTTGATGGTATTCTCGGGTTACTTATTCGAAAATGTTGATAACCGTGTACAGGTTGATGCTGTCTATACAGACTATCGAAAAGCTTTTGACAAGGTGGACCACGAGCTGTTACTTCATCGCATTGCTTACAATGGAATTCGTGGCAACCTGTTAAGTTGGTTCCATTCTTACGTTAACAATCGTTGTCAAAGGGTTGTTATTAACGGATTTCAATCGGATATCGTTAAAGTCATTTCTGGTGTTCCGCAGGGGTCTATACTCGGCCCCTTGCTATTTAACATTTTTATCAATGACATAAATGAATGTTTCTATCATTCAAATTTCTTATTATATGCAAACGACCTCAAAGTATACAAAGCTATCAGTAATATACACGACTGTTTCCTTCTACAAGAGGACCTAGTTAGACTTACAAACTATTGTCGCACAAGTAAACTACAACTTAGCATTCCGAAGTGCAATTTCATTAACTTTACCAAAAATAAAAATGTAATAAGTTATCCGTATACACTACATAACGTTGCACTGACCAAGGTTACCTCAGTGCGAGACCTTGGAGTGCAGTTAGATTCTAAGCTTTGCCTAGACCTGCACATTGAGCGAATCGTTAACAAAGCATATCAGATGTACGGATTTATAATGAGATCAACGCATGATTTTAAAAGGACCTCGTCGTACCTCTGCCTATACAAAACGCTAATACGTTCGCAGCTAGAGTACGCCGTAACTATCTGGAATCCATACTATGTCAAGTATATTGACATGTTGGAAAATGTCCAGCGTAGGTTTCTTCGTGCAATGCATTTTAGATGTCATAGATCTTCCCTACCTTACGATCAGTTGCTCAATAAATACCAACTCTTGAGTCTCAGCTCCAGACGTAAACAACTAGAGGCAATAACTTTATATAATATAGTTCACTCCAGATATGACTGTGTGTTTGAATGGTGTTATATGTTATTCAGTCCCTAGAACTGTGCACAGACGGCAGGTGCGTGCAGACAAATTGTTTGCTGTAGGTACTTGCCGTACTAATACAGGATTGAGATCACCTATTCGGCGTATGACTGATACATAATAATAAAATGTTTGAGCATATAGACATATTTTTATGTTCTATTCGGCAATTTCGCAATTTGTTGTATGAAACACTCGCCAATATGTAGTTTAGTCATCTTCGATCACTCTCATCCTATGTATATTATATTGTTATATTTTTTCGTTTAAAATTTGCTACTATTTTATATATAAATATGTACTTCTATAGAAATGTCTAATATGATTGTTTATACTATATTATCTATTTTGTATCATCTGTTCAACCTCAATTCGATGATCACCTAGCGCTAACCTTAATTTTATTGTTAATCTGTGAACAGCGCTGTAAGCTTCACTATTGTTATTATTAAAAAATGTTCATCATTAATGTAAATTTTTATAGTGTTGCTGTTTGTTGTTCCTTCTTAATAAAATAAAATAAAAAATAAAACTTATTGACACATGTCGGCTATTTTTTTATGATCGCATGATGGAGATTATACTACGATGGACTAATAAAAAATTAGAAGACATTCGAAACAAGCACACAAATGCAGACAAATACAAGAGACAATGACAAGAGATACTGATGCAATAGAATTGAAGGGATTTTTGTCTCTCTTGATATACAGCGCAGTATTCGAGTCTAGCCGTGAAAGTATTATTTCCCTTTTTGCTACTGATGGAACAGGAAGAAATATTTTTAGAGCAACTATTTCCATGCGACGCTTTATGATCCTTCTTGTTGCTTTGCGATTTGATAACTTTGCAGATAGAGAGGAACGCAAACAGACTGATCCAGCATGCGTAATTATTGAAATGATAAATTTAGATGGCCATAATGACAATAGGTTATCCCAATCTAAGTGAGTAGTAACTATTCTTGACGGATTGACGGACAATACACGGCTACAATATTTTTGCATGGCTTACAATTAAATAACTGAACGCAAACTGTCTCAATACCGGTATTATTAATAGGAATGCGCCTCGGGACTGCTTTTATAGATTTATGAACTACGATAGCTACACCGCCATATGAGTCATCGCGGTCCGCACGATATACAATATAATTGTTTACTTTAAAATAACTTTCCGGCTCAAGCCACGTCTCGCTAATGACACCAATATGCACCTTTTCGCTCTGTAAAAATTCATAAAATGATAGTACCTTCGGCCTAACGCTTTGGGCATTCCATTGGATTACATTTAGCCTTAAGTTGTTAGCCATTGCAAGAAAAAATTAAACTAAACAATGTTTTAAGCCACGGCCTATCTGCTACAAAACTTGCTGACACTAATGTTAACCACTCAATGCATAATTGTAGGAAAAATCTTATGTAGGAAAAATCTTATTTTATCTGCTACACTTGTTTTTTTTTTTAAATATGACTTCTTGTATTCTATACCAAAGGTCACTAAAATATGGTCGTTGCTCATTTTTAGTCTCACCGTCCTCTGATGACATAAAGACATATTTATTTCTGCATTTTGGTTGTTTACAACACTTATACATGTCAAAACCCTATTCTAGATGATGCCGGCTTTTCCTAGCTAAATGACTTCTTGAGAAGAAAAGCCGAAACAAACTCAGAGTCATTGCTTTTTTTGTCACTTCAATTTCTTTAGTCTTTTCTTGATCTTTTAAAGTCCAGACAAAAAAAAGGGTTTAGTATGCAAGTACAATGCAGGAAATCATCTGACGCTTTTGACTGACTCGGCCCACTGATGGCCCGCATTCAACAGCAATCGTACGGCTCAACCTTGATTGAGGGCGTCAGCACGATCTGTATCACTATGCCTCCACGCCATCAGAAGGTGTATGCATAAGCATGTCAGCCTAAGCCATCAGACAGGTTGCCACAACTATTTCCTTATATGTTTAATAATGCCCACATCGTACGCCACAACTATTTCCTTATATGTTTAATAATGACCACTTCCCTCCCGCGCTTCGTACAGTGTGGTGCGAAACAAATAGCTGTGTTTTTTAAATAACTTTTTACCGGTTTTGTGATAATTTTTCAGCCCGTGAGTTGCTTCTGGTTGTGTATTTTAGGGTTTAGGCTCCTTGTATTGTAAGTTTTGTACATATTATATTGTAAATAGTGTAAATAAGTGTAATTCATCGATCGGTAAGTCTTTTATTTTTTCTTAATGTAGGTACTGCGAAAAAAGTAGGTAAGTTTTTTACTAAATTATTTTTACTGTTAAATATATTTGTGTTTAGGTTTCCTTTTGCGGATACAATATAGTATAGTTAAATAAGGTAAGGTAATAATGTCTTTATTCTGTAATGAACCACCTGATCGTGGTGGTGGCACGGATTTTTGTACACCGAAGTCGCCAACGACTAAACGTTTATTTAGTGATATGTCACCATCGTTTATTACGCCAGATGATAGGTCAAAACGTTTTCAAAGCGAACCATTGGTAAATAGTGTCAATTATTCTGATAGTTATTGTGATTTAGTAGCTCAGGCAACTAGTTATTTGGCCAACATAAATGAGTTAGTGAACGATCAAGGATCGCGTATTAACGTCGCTAACAAAACTGCCATAATGGATTTTACGCAGCGTATAACAGGTATAGTATCCATACTAGCATTAAAATCGTCTAGCAACGAAACTAGGATGGCGCATTTGGAACGAGAGTTAGATAGCTTAAAAAACAATCAGCAAAAGCCGACGTACGCACAAAAACTTAGCCTTCGTCTACCAGCGAAGTCAGTGCCGGCGGCGGCCGCGGTGGAGTCTCACCGTGTCCAACGCCCTGCTATTGTAGCTTACCCGACTACAGAGCGTTCAGCTGAATACGGGTCGTCATCCGCTACGAAGCAGGCACTGATGAAGGCCATCAAACCTTGCGACGAAGGCTTTCAAATAGTAGGTGTCAAAAAAACAGCCAAGTCTGGGGTAGTACTACGTGTAGCCAACGAAAAACAACTCAAAAAGTTGGAATCCGTAAGTGCGATTAGGTCTGCCGGTCTACGTCTAGAGAAGCCGAAAGGGCGTAAGCCACGCATTCTTGTCAAGGACGTACCCGGTGCTATGGAGGACAAAGCGTTCATCACGGCGTTATACCGTCAGAATATCAAAGATGAGGTAAGTGTAGATGAGGAAACGTTTATTAAAAATACCAAAATCACTCGTAGGCGTAAATTAGATAGTGGTCGTAAATGGATAGGCCTGGAAGTAGAACCAGACATTCGTAAACATCTTGTTAGCACAAAAGAAAAATTGTTTATAGATTGGGCAACATGTAGGTTTATAGACGACATAGAAATAGTGCGGTGTTCAAAATGTCAACAATTCGGTCACGTTCAAAAGTTTTGTACGTATAAAACAGCTGCTTGTGCTCACTGTGCTGGGGAACACGAAACAAAAACTTGCTCAAATAAAGATCTTCCTGATTTTAAACCTTCATGCGTAGCATGTAAACGCCTTAAGAAACCGCATGACCATCGTTGCGGATCTCAGGAATGTCCCACATATAAGTTGAAATTAGAACAACTAATTCTTAATACTAACTACTGAATTAATAGTTTAGGGAACCTCATACTTAGGTAGGTACATCATGGATAATATCGTTATAGGACAATTAAACCTTCACAACGATAGGGTGGCGACATTAGAGTTAGAGCGCTTAGTTATAGAATATAAGTTAGACGTAATACTCGTACAAGAACAATATCAAAATACAAGCCAGAGTAATAAAATCATACAGCTGGACGGCAAAGCACGAGCTGGGATTTATGTCGCGAATTCAAACTTAACTGTAACATCTATTAGTAATCTCATGACGTCACACTGTGCGGTTGCGGAGGTATCTTCTGCGTCCTTTAGAGTTTATGTTGTCAGCTGCTACTTTCAGTATTCACATCCGGTTGCCCCTTACTTACACCATCTTCGCTTGGTTTTAAGGTCCCTTGTGGGCCATAAGGTCATAATTAGTGCCGATGTAAATGCATCATCTACGTTATGGTATGGCAAATATCGTTCTTCTGATAGGGATCGACGGTGCGCCGTCGAGGATTTCATTGCAGAAATGAATTTATCCATCCACAACACACCAGATGCACCACCTACTTTTTGCAGCCCCATGGGCGAGTCTTCTATTGACGTCACACTTCTTGTGGGGACGTTCGTATAGATAGGTGGCGTGTCCTACCGGACGCGTCATGTAGTGACCACCGCCTAATCGTGTACGAATTCACGTCAAGGCTGCCACGGGACTCGTCATGTATGTCCTGTATTAATTTTAGATATAAAACAAAAGGAGCTAATTGGGATCTTTTTGGTTCACTATTCGCGTCACATGTCAAATACTTCACTTGCTGTAGTCTTTCTGTAAAAGAGAGTGCTGAAATTTTGTCTGACACCTTCATATATTGTGCGGATGTTGCCATTGGCCGTGGTTCTATCACCAACACTCGTAGGTGTGATTGGTGGAATAACAACTTAGCTGAACTTCGGCGAGCCTTTCGCAGAGCACGTAGAAAGTTAAATCTATTAAAAAGACGTCAAATAACAGGTGACGTTTATGATACTGCCTTCATTGCTCTTAGAGTTGCTAGATCTCATTATAGGTCTGCAGTTGAAAAATGCAAAAGAAATTTGTTACGTAAGATTGTTGATAGACTCGATAGGGAGGGTCCGTGGTCTCCTTTATATCACGAATTTAAAGCAAATAGATCTATCGACTTAGCTTATACCCAAAATATCAAAATTAATGGTAGACATTCCACTGGTATTGAGGAGACAGCGGACTATCTCTTGAATTGTCTGATACCCAACGATCGGCTGGAGAATGACACAGACTACCACCGTCAGATCCGACAATGGGCTGCTTTGCAACTCGTTTCACCAACGTCAGACCTACCATCCTATGACGAATTTATAAATGCTGTCGGATCTTTGCCGCCTAACAAAGCTTCAGGCGAAGACAAAATCTCCAACAAGATGATAAAGGAAGCTTGTAAAACATCTGGTGAGTCCATTTTGTTTGTGTTTAAACGTTGCATAGCAGAAGGTATTTTTCCTCGTATATGGCGCAGTGGTTACATTAGGATCATACCAAAAAGAGGAGACAAACCGTCCGACGACCCTAAGTCATATAGGCCAATAACATTGTTACCATTACTAGGAAAGCTTTTAGAACGTCTCGTAGTTCCCCGGCTTCTGCCGGGCGGTATTAGATTTAGCGATAGACAATTTGGCTTCACAGTAGGTAAATCGACAGTTGACGCAGTTATATCGGTTAGGAAGATAGTTTCGTCATCAACACTACAATATGTGCTAGGTATATTCTTAGATATATCTGGCGCTTTCGACAACGCATGGTGGCCAATGCTTTTACTTAAATTAAAGTCTCGTGGATGCTTTAGTAACATATATTCCCTCATTTATACGTATTTCCTACATGGAACAGCAAAGTTAAAATTAGGCCACCATGCTGTGTCGAAGGCGCTGACCATGGGTTGTCCGCAGGGATCAGTGTTAGGCCCGTATTTATGGAATCTAGGTTTTGATGACTTTCTAAGCATACCACTACCACCAGGTTGCTCATTGATATGCTGCGGATATGCAGATGACGGTCTTTTACTTATTCAATCTAATACTAGGGTAGGACTTGAAAGGTTAGCTAATCAATGTTTAGACTTAATCAACAATTGGGGTGAACGCAATCGTTTATATTTTTCTCCACAGAAAACATTTCAATTACTTTTGAAAGGGAACTTAAAAACACCGCCTCGAATCAAATTCAATAACATAACCATTAGAAACAAAGAATCAGTTTGTTATTTGGGGTTAGTTTTAGAGAGAAATTTTTCATTTGTCGAGCACATTAGAACAGTAGGTGAAAAATCTAAAAGAAGTTTTTACGCCTTGTCAAAGATATCAACTGCGACATGGGGGCTTTCGTTCAAAACTTTAAAAGTAATTTATGGTGCAACATATCTGGGTTGTATGTGTTATGGTGCGCCTGCATGGGCTGATAGAGCTACTATCGGTGCTGTACGACGTAAAATGCTACAAAGTCAACGTCTCGCGTTGATATTTTTGTGCAAGGCTTATAGGACAGTTAGTACTGAAGCTTTGCCAGTACTGGCAGGTGTATTTCCAGTCGATCTTGAGGCACAAAGACGAGCAGCAATGTATTACGTGACACGAGATAACATGGATCTAAATTTTCTAGCTCCGCGCGACAGACATAAGATCGCTAGATTGTTGAACCATCAATCCACAGTCTATGACGATCTTCTTGATGAATGGCAATGTCGCTGGAACACATCAACTAAGGACCGTCACCTCTACCAGTTCTTCCCATGCGTCCGAGAGCGACTGGCGAGGAACTGGTTGGAGGTGGATCACTGTGTAGCCCAATTTCTTACAGGTCATGGCAACTTTAAGAGCAAGTTGTATTCATTTAAGCTAGTTGATTCACCGTTATGTCAATGTTCAACATCTGGCAACAATTATGAACAATCTGCTCATCACATTCTATGGGAGTGTAGTCTTTGGCAAATTGAACGTAATATCATGCTTAACGAATTAGAGGTAACTTCTGGAGTAGTGTACTATACGGATCTTGTGGCAAGTAGGACGAATTTCCGTGCGTTTAGGCGTTTCTGCCATACATATTACTGGAAACAGGCATAGTTCACAATTTAGGCCCCCTTAATGCTCATGTCCGTGGTGCTTATCTTTTCTCATCACTATATCTCTTCGTTGCTTGTCTCCCGCTTTGTTAAGGAGGGAAGTGGATTATTCATTTTCCAACTCCTCCAATATACTTCTGATTAAGTTCGTTGCGGGTTCCAAGACAGTTTAACTTTCCCCGGGACTTCACGAGTGTCAAAACTCGTTGTCATCAATGGTCACTGCTGCTGAACCTGGCTACACAGGTGACACAGTAGTGGGAATGAGGGTGGGATTAGTCCCAAAAAAAAAAAAAAAAATGCCCACATCGTACTTACAACTTTACATGCTAATACATAGTAAAATACATGTTGTAAACAATATGTAAAATTATAAAAATTTAAACAATAAAATGTCATATATTTAAATGTCAAAAAATATTATTGAATGTCAATTTAAGAATGGCTAAAAAATAAAATAATAATATATTACTTAAGTAATTTTAAATGTCAAAAGAAAATAACAATGTCAAAACAAAATAAATAAAATTACAAATGTCAAATCAAAAATGTCAGAATGTAAAGATATAAGTACTACAAATGTAAATAAAAATATTATGTCACTAATTTCAAAATGTTAAAATTCATAATGTCAATTCATAATTTAATGTCAATTCATAATTTTTTAACTCAATTCCAGGCGTTTTTGTCTGCTAAATAATCTTTAACTGTGTAATGATTGTTGAAACTCCTTATTTTCTGTGTCTGACTCCCAAAACATCCAGTCTTCTTCAGGAGGGCGTTGCTTACTGTTCGTGGGTGGAACTTTAACTTTCGGCGGTTTCTGAATGGAAGTAGTAGGGGTCTTCTTTTCATTATGTATAGTGGCCTTCGTTTGGACTATCTCCGCATAAGTGAGTCGGGAATTTGGTTGTGTAGTCTTTTTACGGGCATTCGAATTGTCATCTACAATGGATGGGAATGACTCACATCTGAATGAAGGCATTGTAGGTTGCGGCGGGACATTTTCATAAACACTGGAATTTCAAAGGTGCATAGGGTTCCAACCAAGAACTTAGGGTCCCAAGCCAACCTCACCTGCAAGTGGTGCACCTGCCGATCAACGGACGAGGCTCTGGCAAACAAAATATCCCGATAAGCGGCAATAGGCTCGCCACCTATTACGTGGGATCAAAACACTGGCGAAAAGTGGGCGTTTAATATGCCTCTGCCTACCCCTTCGGGGAAACAGGCGTGAGTCTATGTATGTATGTATGGAATTTTCCGGAGGGACGTAACATTCTAAGGCCTTCCTGTAAGTGCACCCCAACTCAGCCATGATCTCCCTTAACCTTCTCTCCTTCTTATAAGCAGGGCACTGTTTACTAAGAGAAATGTGGTTCCCTTTGCAATTTACACAACAAAAGGATAAGGTTTCACAATTTTCATGAAGCCCTCCACACTTGGGACAAATCAAATATTTGGATGGACACATTTTCTTTACATGACCCAGTTTCAATGTTGATCAGCTCCCATTTGAGGTCCCGATATATGGTCGCGTTCCTGAGGTACCTGGGCGCGTCCACCGCAAGGCGAAGACACTTGTTCTCCACCCGCTGCAGTCGCTGCTGCGTGGTATCGGCTGTTAGGTTGTACCAGGCCGGCCCCGCGTATGTGAGGCGCGACCTGATGTACGTCTTGTAGAGAGCCAGCTTGGTTCTCAGCGGCAGTCTGGAGGACAGCAGCGGGCGAAGTTTCGCCCTCGCGGCCTGGGCCTTCGCGGTGGTCGTCTGGACGTGGTGGGCCATCGTCAGATTCCTGTCGATGGTGACGCCCAGGTACTTGAGCGTTGGCGACCAAGGGATTTCCAATCAGTTTCAGGCACAGCGGGTACTGTACCCGTCCAGTCACCAAAGCCTGGGTCTTGGACACGTTGCACTTGAGCCTCCACTTCTTCAGCCAGCCCGGGAGCGCCTCAAGTGTCGGGCTCAGCTTCCGTGCAGCGTGCCTGGCATTCCGGGAGCTGGACAGGTACGCGGCGTCTTCCGCGAACAGCGCAAGCTTCACGTCGCCCACCACAGGAATGTCGTCCGTGTAGTGGGCGGGCACAAAACAGGGGAGCTGCCTCTCCCCTGTTTTGTACGCCCTCTCTCTGACGTGGCGTCCTGGACGGCCACGTGGAAGGTTCTCCGTCGGAGAAATGATGCGATGACCGTGATGAGTTGTCGTGGGATAGTGGACGTCGACAGTTTGTAGATGAGGCCATCATGCCACACCCTGTCGAACGCCTTCTCCATGTTGAGCATCACGGTCACTGTGTGGCCTCGCTTGTTCATCCACGTGGCCATATCGCCCAGTACGCGAGTCAGCTGCAGCGTGGTGGAGTGCGCTTGGCGAAACCCGAATTGTTCGGGCCTCGGGATGAGGTGCGGGGTAAGCTTCGCCAGCAGCAGCCGCTCGAACACCTTGGACGTCGTCGAGAGGAGAGTGATGGGCCTGTAGTTCTCCGGTTTCCTGTGGTCCTTGCCGGGTTTGGGGAGTACGATGACCCGGCCCCGCTTCCAGCTGGTCGGGAAGTGTACCAGCAGGTCACCTCCATCCGATGAGACGAGGGGCGATGAGAGGTAGGTCCGGACTAGTTCCTCTACCTCTCTAGAGTGGGCCTCATCTTGAACCTCGTGGGGGGTGAACTGTTGTTCGAGGCTGCTCGCGATGATCTCTGCCCGGTCTTCGGCCTTATAGCGCAAGAGGCCGTCTTTTCCGAACAGGGGGCGCGTCGGGTTTGGGTCCGCAGACAGCTGTCTGCAAAGGCGTGACAGCGAGGCCTGGTTATCCTCGATGTGGGACAGGTGTTGCTCCCACTCGTCCCCCCTGTGCTCCCACAGAGCGGCCTTGAGCGCGTTGGTGAGGCGGTTATACCGGGTTTTGTCCCGGGGGTGCCGAGTTCTCATCCAGGTCTTCTTGGCGTCGCGCTTAACTTCAAGCAGCTTCCGTATCGAGGCGGGCAGGGGTGCCCGCCACTCGGAGTTTGCCCTGGTGCTCGAGGATGCTCGAAGCGCGGCCTGAATAGTGCTGGAGAGTTCCTCGGCGGCTGCGTCGACTTCCTCAGAGGTGTGGATGGTGGACGGCTGATGGTAGTCGGCCAGCTCTTCCTCAAATTGTTCCCAGTTTGTCTGGGTACGTGGTCTTGGCGGGTTGACCATCGTCGCGGGTTCCCTGAACACCAGCAGTACCGGTCGGTGGTCGGAGGGCAGGTCTGGCAGGACCTCTTACGTGGGAGGCGCCCTCAGTCCTCGGGAAATCAGGATGTCCAGCACGTTGTCATTTCGCCCCGAGGGGTCCAGCAGGGTAGGCTCTCGGGGGGCGGCGACTTCATAATTGTAGGTGCTGGCATCCTGGAAGATGAGCTCCCCCGCTTGGTCGCTGCTGATCCGGATCAGTGGTGGTGACAGTTGGTTTGTCACCGTGAGCCTCTCCTACCCTTTGAATGGTGAGCACCCGCTCCGGCGTAAGCGCCAGTTGGGGTGGTGGTGGTGGTGGTAGTGGTCAGGCCGGTGGTTACTGTGGTGGTAGTGGCGAGTGTCCGGTCCAGTAAAGATGTCCGGGAACACGGCCTGGACCACTTGTATGGTTTTGTAGTCGGTGAGGGTGATCTCCTCCTTGCTCCTCTCCCCCAGCAGGACATCCATCGCCCGGAAGTAGGCCTCAACCCAGCGCTGCAGGCCCCGCGTGATGCCACCCTACGCACGAAGGGCGTCGAAAGCGCGAAGGTCGCCTACGTGTTCCGCACGCCTGGTCTGCAGCTCCGGGGCGGTATTAGCCTCCATTCCGTTCGCTCGCTGGTGCTGTTCCGCCATCCTGGGGTAGTGTCGTCACGCGGCGCCTAAGCGTGGTGGCTGGATGCCAGTCACCGCGCAGTCGGGAATCGGGGCTTGGCGCTGGTGCCAGACCGATCCCTTCCACACGGCGAGGGCACCACCACGCCGGCAATCAAGTTGGCGGCACTCCCCGCACGATTCTGTTGCGACAGAACCGGGCGCAAACAGTATTAATTTTATAATAAAATTATAATGTTTCGCTATTACGTCACACGTAAACAAAGGCGCCCGAGCGTTGGCGAGCGAGCGAGCCGTGTCGAGCGGCACGTGCGATCGCCTCGTCGTCCGCGGCGGTCTGACTTGCGAACGTCTTTTTTTTTTGTGTGTGTGGACTAGTTGTTGGCCGCTGATGGCCTTGACAACTTTACGCGGACTATGGGTGAGCGCAGAAGGCTCCCAACCCGTTAAACAACTTGCGAACGTCGCCGGCCGACCGGTTTATATAGTCGCGGTAGGCAGCCTTCGGTCGTTGTCGGGGACGCTCGGCAAGGTCCGTGAGCAGTGGCGGCGACGGCGTGGGAGTCCACTAGGCGCGCGCACCGGCGTAGTTGATATTATTGTTACAACGCTTAATAATTCGACAGCATCTTCAAGCATTATTCAGGTACTTAACAATTATTAATTTGATATAAATTATTATTTATTTTAATATTAATTTTATAATTGAAATTTAATGCACGTTGCAGTCATAAGAGGGTATATAATTATTATTATAACAGATATTTTCTTTTCTAGTCGATTGAACGGTAATTGAAGGAAAAGCCGGTTTTCAAGTTCAAGCGCCAGCTACTGTTTAATCACTCACTACATCACTAAGCTTTGATTCAATTTTAGATACTCCTCGAAATCTATCTTGAGGAAAGATCTCAGAATATGTAAAAGACAGTTGATTATCAAAAACAAAGTAGTAAAAAACTTGCAAAAAGCAAATAAAAGGCTGAAAAAAGAACGCTACTTTAAAAACAACAATTACTCACTTAAGAAAATAAAAGGACTTGGACGAGGCTGTATTTTCCAATAGTCAGTAAAATATACTTTCAAGGCTTTGTTTTTAAAGTATGTAAATAATAAGAATAGGCTTTTTTCAAATATCCACCGGGGGCTAGAAGATTTGCTCTAACCTTACATTTCTACTTTACACTCACGCCTCAAGATATATTCGAAAAGAATTTCATAACGGTTCCCATTCTGTTATTAGATGTATATTTTAGCTGTAAGTCATCTATGTTACTTAAATCTATACATATTTTAAAACAAAGTCCCCCTCCGCGGTGTCTGTCTGTCTGTTTGCTTAAAACTCGAAAAGTACTGTACAATTTTTTATACGGTTTTCAACAACATCGAGAGTGATCCCTGAGGAAGGTTTTAGTGTATAATAAGTTTAGGTTTTGTGCAAACTGACGATATTACGTCGATATTAGTTCAAAGCGCCGGCAAAAATTGAGCCGATCGGGAGCTTTCCTCGAAAACGCTGCCAAAACCTTTCGAGTTATAACAAAGCAATGTATGGTGTGATTGTACCTCTTTAATAGATCTACAAAAAAGTCCGCAATGGTATATGTCTATCTTCCAAGGATAACCCACAATAAACATATTTTGCTTTTACATCTATCTATCTATACTAATATAATAAAGCGAAGGAGTTTGTTTGTTTGTTTGAACGCGCTAATCTCAGGAACTCGGAACGGTCGCATCTGAAAAAATATTTTTGTATACGATAGCCCAGTTATTCCGGTAGCCGCTCAACGGCGCATCACCCCAAATGGGTGGAAGAAATTTTTGACAGTTGACGGCTCTTCACCCCAAATGGGGTGATAGTGCAATATATAGTGCAAGTGAATCGGTTTTCTCTTTTCTATTTAAACTATCGAGAATATCTGCCTAAAAAATTCAACACTGGCCGTCAAAAGTTTGTCTGTGATTAGGAAATAATTTCTCAAAATCAGTCTGTGAGTTCGCGACGCCACACATTTTGCTGTTACAGAAAAAAATGTATTTTTGCTAACGGGTGAGTATTTTTGAGTAAATTACTGATTTATTGGTTAATTATAATATAGGTAATGTGTGTGCAACGGGGTTTTACCCAGAGGTAAGTATATTTCAATTTCTGTGTGATTTTCGGTGCCTTGTAAGTCGCAACGGACTTTTGTCGGAATGCTTTCGTAGTGTTTTTTTATAATTTTGACCAATTCTGTATAAAAAGTAACAACTATCGCATTGAATAGTTACTCGATAATAGTTTTCAAGCAAAACATATACGCAATCGACAAAATTATGATAAAATTATAGTTTTTTGTTCAACGGTTCGGCGAAAAATTTAAATTCAATAACTGTCAAGATGGCCGCCACCGTAAAGCTAGGATCACGTTTTTTTTTTGTTTTGTTGTTTTTTATTAATTTCTTATTTTGAATTATGTTTGTTTGTTTGTTTTGAAGATGTTGTCGGAATGTTTTTTGAAGATTTTTTTTTGTTTTTTCTTTATTTTTGCTTACTTTGCTTCCAATTTAGAAATGGATGCTAACGCTTACGATAAGGGTGGTGTTGGAGGTCGTGGACGTCCACGCGGGCGTCCACGCGGCACGCGCGGGACTGCTGAAACTGGAAGTGACGTAAGGCGCGCACGCGAGAGCCGACGCTCCCTGGAGTTCAGCGAAAAGTTTGTGCTTTTTTCTGTTTTTTATTTATTTTTTATGTGTATTTGGTTACCTATTTTAGAATTTTAGATCCTTATCAAATGTTATCTTTTACAGTGAGTCGGAATTATTATTACAACAGGTCAGCACACCAGCAGCAGGAGCTGCTGAAGCAGGGCCCTCTCAGCCACCTGTGTAAGTATTTGAAATTTAATTAGTATTTGAAAGCAATATCATGTGTTTTTTTTAATATTTTTTTTTATCTTCAAGGCCACCTGAAGAGTACCGCAAATTGCTGGAACGAAAGGCGGCACTGGTGAAGAAGCAAGAGGAGCTCAAGCGAGTGGCTCTTGCTACTGCAGCAGCTGGTGCTGCTACTTCTGCTGGACCTTCAAAGCCACCTGAGTAAGTGAACATTTATTTGAAATTTAATAATTAATCATATGTGTTTTTTTTCTCATTCATTATTTGTTCTTGTTCTAGGCGCTATACTGTAGAACTCCCTGAAGCTGCAGGTTGTATTGATACTTCAGAGGCGGAACCAACGCCGTAAGTAAGCATTAATTGGAAATTTAATCAAATTTGTTTTTATTTTTCATTCAATATTTTTCTTCTTCTAGACTTTTTGCTGTGGTTCCGCTTCCAGAAGAAGCTGCTGCTGCACAGGCAAAACCGACCCCGTATGTAAACACTAATTTGAAATTTAATCACAAATGTTTTTTCTTCATTCAATATTTTTCTACTTCTAGGTGGTTTGATATTTCCGGCGAAACGCAAGCGGGACCCTCACAAGTGGCGGGTACCTCACTTGTGTAAGTAAACATTTATTTAAAATTTAATCATTATTTGAAGGCAATACCATGTGTTTCTTTTAATCGTCGATTTTTTTATTTTCAAGGTACTCGCCGGAATATCACAAGGCGCTAAAAAAAAACAGCGCAGGAAAAAAAGTGGGAGGCAAAGCTGAGCCCGGCACAGAGGAGCAAGCTCTACGCAGCGAGGAGGCAGCGGGAGATGGGTAAATTTGTCTGTCCCGACACTCTGCCTTCTCCTCCCAAGTCCCGAAGGTAAGAAAAATATTTATAAAAATATTAAGTATGCTTTTCACAGTCACAAATGTTTAAATAATTTATATGTTTCCAGAAAACTGTCGCCTGAGCGTGTGGTGCTGTGCCCCCTAGTACCGGGCACGCCAGACGTCTCGCCCCCGCGAATCTCGCAAAAGTGGGAGCTGCAGAAATCAAGTGTGTAAATTGTCTGCCTACATATTTTAATACTTTTCCAGCCTAACATATTTTAACACTTTTCTATACAGCACTGGATGTCACTGGGCCCTCGAGGGTTGAGAAGGAGCTGCCGGCTGCTGAGGACGTGCAGCTGCCGCCTCGTGAGGTCACGCCGCCGCCTCCGCAGTAAGTTTGAACTTAATCTTTATTGAAGAATTTGAAACATTCTTCAAAGTAAGCCGACTTAATATATTTTTTATTTCACAGGGAAATTCAGCCACTAATATTAACCCCGTCCACGGGGGTTATATTGGTAGGTGAAGGCCATGAGGTAGACGAGAATCTCATAGTCTCTACGGATTTTGAGTTGGTATCACTGTCGCCTAGAGATGTGTAACTCCTGAGTGAGTGATACAAAAGATACATATCATTTGAAATGAATCACTCTATCTTTATATCACTCTCAGTTCAAATATATCTTTAACTCATTACGCTCATGGTTTATTTTAGATCTACTGAATTAGGAGATACGTAAAGTGAAACAGAGTATGGCTGATTCCTATGAATCTGAGCGGCAGAGAATAAGCGTTGCACTAAGTAGGCACAGAGTATCGCCCGGTGACTTATGCATGTGTGTGTAAGCGAAGATTTGGCAGCGTAAAAGTAATCTTTATGTTCAAGATATAAAATGCAGTTTAGCATGTACTTATAATGCAAATCTATGATTAGGTACTTTATAATTATGTATAGACGCATCTAGGCACTTTTTGAGTTTCAATAAAATATTATTGTTCACTTTTACTGTAAGTAACAAACTTTTAGTGTGCGAATGATACGCTTGAGCGACGGCCGTTCGCATTTTTTTTTGCTATAGGTTTACAGAATACGTATTCTATATCAATTAAAATTTCGCACATGCTTTTTTAAGCGGGTAGCCTTAAATACCGCAATTATTCATAAACGTCTTATTTTGAATTCAAATCATTCACTACTACATACACTGATAGATTAAGATTGATTTAACTCACTATATCAATGCTATTTAACATGATTGATGAAACATTGATTTAATGATTTAAATGCTCAACCATTCCATCACAAGTGACATAAAGATATAAAGGAGTGATACATATCTTTTGATTCAAAAGATATGTATCTCTCTTTTCTTTCAACTGATATAGTTTGCGCATCTCTACTGTCGCCGAGCACATCATCCTCTGCAGTGCGTTCGGGTGCCACACTGCAGCATTCGTCTCCAGGTCCTTCGACGTCTTCGGCAAGGCGAGGTATTTATTTGTTTATTTCTCCTTTGTGATGGTAATCTGGTTGCATCATGGACCTAGGGGGTTCAAAGCAGCTGATAGTTAATAAAGCTCATATTATTTGTTACAGAACCCTTGATTTTCGAAAGTGGCCTGGATGATGAATTTCTGGAGTGGGAACGCTCTGCGGGTCTTCTAAATCCTGGCAGCGATGTCGAGGAAGAGGAAGATTGCCCGGAACTTCAACCACCTCACAGGAGGCACGCTGGTGAGTTTGCTGTGGAAAACTTGCCAGCCGCGCTCCACGAGGTCTTGGGGTCCATGGACAGGCAGGATAATCGTTCTCTGCAACAGTCTTGCCAAGAGAACATGCTGGACTTCACTTGGTCTCACGATCCTGGCGTCTTTACGGGGGTGCGGGAAAGTTTTACCGGGCCAGCGGGACCAACTTTCCCCACTGTGGGTTTGTCGCCGTTGCAAATTTTTTCGAAAATTTGGGACGAAGACATTATTAATCTCACAGTCGCACTATGGTTCGTCTAGAACAAGCTAGCTAGACAAAATTATTTTATTTGATTTTTATGTCTAGATGCGGTTAATAAGCAAAGATATAAGGTTTTTGGTACTTTTTTCAAGGCAGTTTGTCATTTGAGCTGGTATCATGAAAAAAAAAACATTTATCGGGCATATGTGTATAATATATTTTTTGAACATTTTATAAAGTGATTTATCCCTCGACGTCGCTATAAAATCTAATAACAGATGCATAAAATATCTAAGAACTAAATCTATTACTCATTATCATCACTATCATCAGATGAATCATCCATTGAATAGTCATGATCGTGAGGGGCAGAACTATGAAAAGTAGAAATCATATTAACATTTTGTTCCTTACAGCTAGGTGGGACAATTAAATCTAATACTTCAGTTGGAAGCGTACCTATTTTCTTCCGAGGAACTTCTCGTAAACCGTTTATTACAGGGTCAGATGTTATCAATAACATATTAAGTAAATCTCTATTCGTAGCCTCCCGTGATCGCTTTCGTGTGTTGTGCTCACGAAATCTTCTGCAGTCCTTATTCCGAGCTTCCTGTGCTTCCTCGGAAAGCTGGCCTATAGGTAGAAGGGACGATCTAATTACTTCGCCACTGTGCAAAAGTATTTTGTGGACAGTAGCGGGCATGTAATACCATGAATAGAGATTTACATAAAGTTGTCTAGTTTCTTGAGCTAAGTTAACGAATTTTTCAATATTTATATCATATCCCGATGATAAAGTGCGAAGTAGTATGCCAAATTTTTGTATTAGTGAAACATCTAACCCTGTAATATCGGCACTAGCCTCGGGATTTCCAAAAAATCTTCGCGCGGTGTTCCCGTCATTAGTGTTACCGAACCCTGGTTTTGGTTTGTCTACAATCAAGCCCATTTCGCTTTTAAATCGTTTTTTAATGTCATCTGAACGTTGTTTCACACTAGCTTTGTCTTCGGCTGTTCTTAACTGCCATTTTTTTATATTTAGTCGATAGCTAATGTGAAGCAAGCATTCAAAGCACCTTATCCAAGCGTGCAACGTAGACAAACCAAAACCAAGATTATCTTTGTCCGCAGCAAACTCTTTTGACAGATCATTCATCATTGTTGGAGTTGCCCCACAAATAAAACATTTTTGTGAGGAAGAAGTTTCGGTCAGAGCATTGCAAACTTTTCCGTCAGAGCATTGCAAACTTTTCCGTCAATCATTGTTAAAAGCATAACATGTGTGACAGATACTTCGGTCTCCATCACCTTGCAGGTTGTCGGCAATAAAGCGTTTATCTCTTCTAAAACCTTATTGGTTTCCGAAATCGTAAAATCTTTCGTTTCCTTAGAAAAGATAAACTTTATTGGCCGACAATACATTGTAGAACAGGGCCGAGGATTCTGCCACACAATATTACCACTTTCATCTTTCAATTGAAGAGGAACGAAAGAAAATACAAATAAAAACTCGTCACTATCGTCACAATTAGTGAATTTTTGTTTGTACATACTATGACCGGAACTTCCATCACAACCCCATTTACTGATTAATGTGAATGACGTGCAAGGTAACAGACTATGAACAACTTCTTGTTGTGCTGAAACTAAACGTTCGGCAGTCTTATCAAGAATTGCCTGAACTTTGATTTCAGCATGCGTTTCATTGACTGTAATTTGTTCACCTGACGGGTAGCAGGCTATTTTAGCCTTTCTAACACTGTACATTGACGGAAACACCTTATGTCCAGCTTTAATACTCCACTTCCGAGTCTGCTTATAGCTATGGCTACTTGATTTACTATCAACGTAGTACGCTAAAGCTTCCTCACTTGTTAAACTCCTGGGGGCACTTTCTTCACTCGTGGTCTTGGTTATTGAAGGATCACTAGTCACATCTTTAATTTGACGTGCTACACTTCTCTGACCCGAGATTCGAGCTGACACTTCAGCGGCGTAAATTAATTCACTAGCACTTCTGGACTGTAATAGATCGTCTACACGTCGTCTCTTCGTTTTGAGACTAGAATGTTCAAAATCTTTAGTAGGTCTTCCGGGTCCCGGTTCTCCAGATGTAGTTGGCAGAGATAAATAAACGGACACATCGAAAGATATGTCAAGACCCTCCAGCCACGTCGAATACTTTTGTAGGAATCGCTCTCGATTTCTTCCACAGCTGCTCCACTTTTCAGCAAATTTCGTTGAATATCTTGAGATTAGTACTTTAATATCTCGCAGAGACTGCTCCGTAACACCATCAAAATTATATCTCAAAGATATAAACCGAAAGAGCTCCTCATTCCGCGTTTCCTTCGGGTGTTTCAGCCATTCTTCGAAAAAATCCATTCTTGAGACGGTAAAAACTGTTGAAAGAAAAAAATAAATAAAAATTAGTTGTGCAAATATATCGCAATGAATTTTTTTACGTATAACTACTAGACACTTATGAGAATCGTATATGATAGGTTCTACGGTGGGGACAAGTGGGGACATGTTATTATTTGACCGATGAATTTGAAAAGATGAGTAAAAAAGTGGGTGAAAATTCAAACATTTCATTTTATAAGACTAAAGAATGAAGTTCCCATGTTGAAAATGAAATAAAATATAACTACTTACCCTTACGTATACAATCCATCACAAAAACACTTTCACAAATTTCTTTTAATGACATAAACAATGCTATCAAATATGATGTAAAAATGCAAATGAATGCCCTTTAAATAGTCAACATCTTATAAACATACCTTAATGACGCTCTTAATGAGGGTAGTATTGATAATTAATAGGTGTAATCCTCAATGTATAGGGGTAATGAGTTCGTAATAGTAATTAACTTCCAGGAATTTAAGAGTTGTTTTTGTCTAGCTAGCTTGTTCTAGACGAACCATAGTGAGTCGTTGAGACCAATAAGTATGCGGCATCTGTTCTATCTCATCCTTCGCTTCCTGCAAATTCTTGCATGAGGAGGTGGGTACCGATAACGGCACAAGATTTGTGGACGTTTATCGGTATCATTATGCTGCAAAGTATCGTCCCAATCACGGTAGAGAAGGACTACTGGTCACCCAGTTTGCCTTATTTAAAGGTGGGCAATTTCCCCGACATTATGCCGTTTTATCGCTTTAGGCTTATAAAGCGGTGCCTTCACTTTGTGGACAATGCATTGTATGCCAGCAGAACCCCGTCTAAGTTGGTCAAGATCCAGCCGGTGATTGCCCACCTCAACAGTAAGTTTAGCTCATTATACCTACCAGGGCAGAAGATCGCTATCGATGAGTCACTGATGCTGTGGAAGGGCAGACTGTCCTTTGCACAGCTCATCGCGACTAAAGCGGCGCAGGTGGGTATAAAGAGCTACGAGCTCTGTGAGTCAAAGACAGGGTGTCTCTGGCAGATGATCATTTATACAGGGAAGAAGGCACATAATGAACAGCATAATGTCGTGGCTATCGACACGGACGAAGCTGAGCCTGAGCCTGATAGCGCGACATCAAGGACTGTCTTGCAGCTAGTTCGTCCATTACTGAACAGAGGTCACACTCTGGTAATGGACACTTTTTACAACAGTCCTCTGTTAACGCGCATCCTCAAGGCTCAGAAGACAGACGTAATGGGCAACCTGCGTCTGAACCGGGAGTTCGTGCCGTATAGTTTGCGCACTAAAAATAAGTTGGCTATGATGTCAGGTGAAGTGGAGTTTAGCCAGACACGGGACATGACGATTGTGATGTGGAAGGACACGAATGTGATATCGCTCATTTCGACGTACCACAAAGTAGAGGTCGGCGGCAAAGAAAAGTACGGCTACTACCGCTATAAGCCGAAAGTAGTATTGGATTACAACTTGGCTATGGGAGGCGTCGACAAAAAGGACCAGCTTTTACTGGCGTTTCCCGTAGAACGAGTTCGTAATCCAATATGGTAATTCAAATTCAAATTCAAATCATTTGTTCATAGGTTCATTATAATAAACACTTAAACAAAGTCATACTTTTTTTTTTAAATTAAGCTAGATGAGGCCGGTGTTTCCTAACTGACTGCCCTGAGAAGAAACATCCGAAACAAACTCAGAACAACAGGTACAAAAAGCTTTTCCGCCGACTTCTAAACGTGTCCATCCATAACGCTTTCGTTATGGCCACGTCGACGGCAAGGACAGCCACGATGGCACAGCGGCAATTTCGTTTGCGTTTGGCGGACGAAATTATACAAAAATTTCGCCCACCAAAACTACAAACGCCGCTGACAGTAGCCGACCACTTCCCTGTCAAGTTAGCCAAAAAACTGGATTGCAAGTGGTGCTACAAAACAAAAAAAGGTCTCGCACCGTTTTTAATTGCGACCTTTGTGACGTAGCCCTGTGCATAATTGATTGCTTTAGAGACCATCACAGGTCTCTCAGGGACCCCCCCCGTGGGATCTCCACCTTGTCGTGGTGAGGGGGCTCAGTAACCGTGGATTGGTCACCCGCGGTGAAGCTAAGAGGGATCCAGGAGGGGACGCTCCGCGTGGGCTTGACGGAGGCCTGCGCAGGATGCGTCCAATGGTGCGGGTGCGAGGGGCAGTTGTTCTGTCCCTCGCAGTCGGGCGCGGTCGCGGGAGGAGAGGCGTGTCGGTGTTGCGTTGCCGCGCGCCCTATCTCCCGCGACCAAATGGGGGCGCACCATCGTTGCGTCGCGGTGGGGCCGCAGAGGAAGAGGAGATGCGGAGTTACGTTGCCGTCCTCCCTATCCTCTGCGGCCGCTGAGTGTTTTGGCGGCGGAGCCCTGTTGGGCCCTGTTACTCCGCGCCAAGGGGGTTTTGTTCGGGGCCCGCCTGACCATCTGGCGGGCCAATGCCCGTCGGGGAGTGGCGAGGAATGCTTATGCGATACCCTACCCTCCGACACACGGGTACATGAGGAACATGAGGATTTTCCAACCCGATACAAAAAAAAAAGAAAGGTATCTCAGGGACTAAGCCATCAATTATGCATAGGTTTTTTTTTATTTACCCGACTGCCGAGGGAGAACCATTTTTTTGAAATTCGTTCAAAACCCTTTATTTTGATACCAAACTCGATATGTTTGGGAGTTTTTTTGTAAACGCGCTATGTGGTGCCACCATTTTGTTTTTTATTTTATTGAATTGACCCAGTGACATTCTGGCTGCTATGACAAATCTAACAACATATAATTTATCAAAATCGGTCCATCTGTGTAGACGGTACCAATGAATATTACTTACATACATTGTTAAAACATTACCCTCTTTTTTTTGCAGTCGGGTAATAAAAAATCTTGCATTCATCCTTCCATTGAAACCGGGATTGGGACCTGAGAATCCTCATCGTTATTTGTATCACACATGTTTTTGCAAACAATAGCTTTTAACCTGTGATGTGTATCCAGTGTAACCTGGGGTTTATGTGTGTCACGTGACACTGTGATTTGTCAATACTCCCGATTTGTGATATTTCTTTACTTGTATTTTTTTTCAATGGCTATTGAATAACATGTGTGATACCTCATTGGAAAGGGCATTTCTTGTAAAATATAGTTCGATTTAATGTATTTTCTTTACTCAAACTTTACTGAACAAAAAAGACAAGAAATGCTAAGTATGCTTTGACGTAAGTGGGAATTCCTTCAATAAATCCCATGTATTTCTGTATTGAATAGACCTATGTACTTAATATTTACGCATAAGTTCCTCTATGAATGTAGCTTTCAGATAGTAAATATTTTTAAGTTTCGTGAAACTGTATAGTCGTAATAATTTATTGAATTCTGTTGAAAAATTTTCACCGTCGTCAAAATGTTTTGTGCCAGTTTTATGCCTGTAAATAAATATTGTTTTACTATGACGTGTGTTTGTATTTTTTTCCGTATGAAGATAGAACCCTACCACCAATAAAAACCATAAAATATATATGGTATCGATTTACTTTTCGAAATAATAATTTTTCAAGTTCACATAATGTTTATTTTCAACCATAGTCAATGTTTACCATTTATTATAATAAATTAGAGACGAAATATCAACAAACACTTAACACCCGAAAGGGCCATTCATAAGCTCTAACAAAAACATAACTTGAGATTACGCCCGTCGCCAACGAGTAAACAAAAAAATGTTTTGTTGAGTGCGGCCATCTGGCGCGTGGCGTTACGTCATCGCGTGAGCCACCGGGCGTTCGGCGAATTCCGATGTTCTAGCGCCGCTGAGCGGGTAGGCTATATGCTATATAACATAACGCTTTGACCCTTTGGGGCCGGGCAAAAGGCTAAAAAGGCTAAAACATAATGTCGGCTAATCTCAGGAACTAGCGGTCTGATTTTAAAAATTGTTATTGCTTATGATAGCCTAATTATTCCGAAAGGCTATAGGCTATATAAAATTACGCCACAACTTTTAGGGGCCAGACAAAAATAATAAAATGGTCAAACGAGAAGGGGGAGGGTCAAAGGCACAAAATGCTAAACGAATAGGATACAATATACATGGGTATCGTTTTCGAGATTTTCGGGACGCTGATTAATAATATGAAATTTATTTAGTGATCCAAGATGGCGGACGGGAAATCAAAGATGGCAGATGTGAAAATTTTAAATATCAATATGGGTATCGCCTTCGATATTTTAAGGGGTGGAGAATCGAAATACAACATCTATTTCGTGATCAAAGCTGGAGGATGGGCAATCAAAGATGGCTGATGGGAAAATAAAAAAAATCAATATTGGTATCGTCTCCGATGCTTAAAGGGATGGGGAATCCAAATACAACATCAATTTCGTGATTCAAGATGGCGGATGGGAAATCAAAAATGGCGGATGGGAAAAATTTAAAAAATCAACCTGGGTATCGTCTCTGATGATTTAAGGGATGGCGAATCTAAATACAACATCTATTTCGTGATCAAAGATGGCGGATAGGAAATCAAAGATGTTGGACGGGATTTTTTTTTAAGTCGATATGGGTGCATAGGGTTCCCACCAAGAACTTAGGGTCCCAAGCCAACCTCACCTGCAAGTGGTGCACCTGCCGATCAACGAACGAGGCTCTGGCAAACAAAACGTCCCAATAAGGGGCAATAGGCTCGCCACCTATTACGTGGGATCAAAACACTGGCGAAAAGTGGGCGTTTAATATGCCTCTGCCTACCCCTTCGAGGAAACAGGCGTGAGTCTATGTATGTCGATATGGGTATTGGTAGCTACCTTTCTATCGAGAATTAATTACATCAACGTCAATCGTTCCACGCTTGCTCGTCCAATACGAGCGATCCTTTGATTCCTTCCCTCCCAAGGCACGCCTCGCTGATTGGTCGCAAGAATTCAACGACGACGAGAACAGTCTAGAATAATCCGTGTCGCGCTGAACACGTGTACCGCACCGCCATATTTTTACCGCTTTATACCATTAACGCAACAAACCGCCCGCGAGTGAAGTGTAGTGAAACTGTATAATTCTGGGTTGGATCCAGACGGAGTGATCAGCTTACAGCCCGATTCTGCAAGGAGCCGACGACAACCATTTTGTCGAGCCGAGAGAACGAAGGCAAGGTATGCTCCGATACCCCCGTCTCCTACTCCTCCCATGAACCCAGTTCACTCACTTTTCCTTTCCTAGGCGATAAGAACCCACATCCTTACAGTCCACAATATTAATAATTTTTCCAAATCGCCTAGGTACATACCGGTTTCGGTGCATCGCTGAACCTTTTTTGTGGTCCGTACGAAGCCGGATTCATTTGCGTTTAAACGTAATCTCTCGCTTATCTCGCTCGCAGTTATAGCACCTAGCTATACTCCTAATCCATTTTCACACCCATTACAGGGTTATTCCGCACGCATCCGTAGGTAATATACTTTTATGTAGCTACCTACTAACCCAAGTATTATTACTGAAACTATCATAGTTGTCTTGTAAATCTCATATTTCAAGCACCTTTTAATTCCACCGCCTTAAAGTGCTGCCTACTTAGGTAAAATAATAGGTACTTTAGGTATTCTTATTTTGATTCGGTCTCATTAGCTTATACTTACGTAAGCATGGTACAACAAAAGAAGCCACGCGTGTCGGAAGACAGAGAGCTGACAATCTTAGAAGCAAAACGTAATATTTTATTTGAGCGTATTCTAAACATTTACGAGCGCTCAAAAACCGCCGCCGCTTCTGATATTGATAGGGAGTCATTTCTCAGTTATTGTATGACAGTAGATAGTATTCGAACAGATTTTCATAAGTTGTTAGACGATTATAAAGCAAGATAGCTTTCTACTAATCCTGATGAAAAGCCGAATTATCAGGCGTACACCTCATTTGAGGATCTTTATTGTATCATCAAGCGAATACAAGCACAATTGGAGGGTAAATATTCAGCACAGCCCGTTTCTGCGGTTCGGACGCCGAGATTACCGCCAATTGAGCTCATGTCATTCGATGGCGATATACGAAATTGGCCGTTATTCTATGCGAGTTTTAAGTCTACGTGCACGATAATGGTTCTCTGACAGATGCTGACAGGTTGTACTTTTTAATAGGTAAACTGTCACCGAAAGCCCAGTCCGTATTTGCAGGTGTCACACCCAGTGCTGAGAATTATCAGGTCATATTTCAGTCACTACTTGATAGATATCAAGATTCTCGTGTTCTAGCGTCTACTTACTTTGATCAAGCTTTAAATCTTAAATTGTCCGGTGCCGCGTCTGTCTCGAATTTCCAGCTGTTTGTAGACAACTTTGTTACCGCAGTTAATTCTCTTTAAAACTTAAAATTAGAAGATCTTTCCGACTTTATGTTTCTTCAACACGCTTTAAAAAAGTTTGATACTGAAACAAGTCGCGCATTCGAGATGACGGAACGAAATCATAAAATACCTACACTAGATAGTTTCATTTCGTTCATCAAAGATCAGTGTCGAATATATCATAATACGCAGTCTAGTTCATCTAGCTCGTCTAATAATAACAATAGCAAACAAAGGTCGAATAAAGCGCGAAATAGTAATAATAACTCTCTACTCTCTCTCAACCCTAATCCGCAATGTTACGGCCTGGCCACGGACAATTCGCTCCAGCGAAATTTCGCGCGACGCAACTGGCGACGCGACTTGCGACTGAATCAAATGTATAAAAATGTTCTAAGCATGCCACGCGCAGCGGCGATCGACGACGCGACCGGCGAATAGCACCGAGCGGTACAGTGGCGTGTCGAGCGACACGTCGGGCGACCAAAACAAATGTATGAATTAGTACGGCGCATGGTGGGCTGAAAAAGTTCGCTAGTTGACTTAGGGATTTCGAAAAACTAAAGTGGAATATAAATAAACTAATTCCATTTTTGGATTCTATAATCAAATACAACTCAAAATTATGAATACATTTTTTTTTATTAAACGCGTATTTTTTGAGTTATTTAATTTTAAAGATTTTTTTGTATGGAAGAAAACAATAAAATGAGAATTGCTCGTAATTCTTAAACTATCTTAAGAAAACAAAGAAAGTTTATGATAGAAGATATTTTTTGGCTATTTATGCACTATATCGCGAACTGCGTTTTTTTGCGTTTTGGCGGTAATATTTTTTTTAATTTTTAATTCGACGCCACCCAGAGAGGTTAAATATTAGGCGCGTTTTTTTTTATGTGGTATCCCCAGTAGGCCTAATCCACTTGCTACACTTGAAAAAATCATCATTAGTCACATATCTGAAACTTTAAAAAATTATTAGTTTACCTGATTTTGTGAAAATTCCGAGAAAGCATAATATGTCGTGACCTGTAATTTTTTGTATTGACTTGTTAACAGTGGTAGTATTAAAAAATCGATTTAGTTTTTTCTATTTTCCACTAGTTTCATACAAACTTCAAACAATTTTATCTCGGTATGTACTTTATCAAAAAAGTCAAAGAATAAAAACATATTGTTTTCATTAGTAGAATCCAAAAACAAGTCTCTTAGCCCCTAAGTCCACATTTTGATTTTTCAGCCCACCGTGCGGCGTCGAGCGGTAGTCGCGGCGACTAGCGCCGGAGCTGAGTCAGTATAAAATTTTTAGTTTATTTCTCCGCGAGCATGATATTATTCTTAGAATTTTTAGTTAGGCTAGCTATTTGGAACGTCTGGATGTTATCTATATCTACATATATGTATACAGTATAAATAAAGTTGAAGTGTCTGTCTGTGATTTCAAAATACCTAAGTAAGTTTTTAGAAGTGCATATACCTAGTTAGTTAGATCACACTTACCTACATAAGCTTTTCCGTAATTTAACTCAAAACTCGAGTTACAATACTTACAAGCGTCGGCTCAGTACGTATTCAGTAGGTACCTACAGAATGTATACCGAAGCGCCTTGAGTTTGGTATGCAGTGGGTTAGGTGGGTACCGAGCCTGACGCTCGTAGGTATAAATCGCGTTCCGACCGTTTGTATAAAGATAAAATACAGTACCTATAGATTTCAATACCGTGGTTAGGTACACAATATCAAGTCTGCCTCTGTGATCTTGCGGTAGTGTAAGCGGATCATGAGGTGTCGGGTTCGATTGCCGGTTGAAACAAATGTGATATTGGTACCAAAGTCCGTACAATGTCGAGCTAAATTTCATAAAAAGATCTCAGCTAATGTCGTCTCGCTCCTGGTCTACACTGGTCGCGGCGGCGAGCGCGTGTGCCCGTGTTTTTCGCGTCGCGCGAATTGTCACGTCGCCGGTCGTGTCGCAGGTCGCGTCGCCGGTCCCCGTGGCCAAGCCGTTACGTAACATGCTCGGAATCTAATAATAATTGTGACGTCGCTGTGACGTCGAGAGGACACCACCTCTCGGCCGCTTGCACCTCCGCCCCCACCGCACCGCGAGCTCCTATAAATATGGAAGCGCTGGCCGCGTTCGCCCTTTTTGCGGCGGCTACAGCTCCGAGTTAAGTTAACCAACTCCCCTGGACCATCGGCAGCGGGATTCTCAACAAAAACCCAACCCCTCGCCGAATCACGCGACCCTGTGTAATTTTTATTAATTCCTAATTTTTTCGCTTGCTAAATGATGCCTAAAATTAATTGTGAATTAAATCAATTTTTATTGTAACATTTAACCACGTTTCTCATTTAAACACACCCTAGTAGGGATAACGTAACGGTGGACACCCGAAAGGTATTTTTTACGTTACATAATAATTCACAGAAGTGTCTGTGCAGTAATATAGTGCACGACCATTTCTATAAGTGTCCCGCCTTTAATGGTTTAAATCCGACTGCTCGTTTCAAGTGCGTAAAAGACAACAAAGCTTGCATTAATTGCTTAAGTATAAAGCATAAAACGAGTGATTGTTCTAGTAAGACGAGATGTCATTCAAGTAGTCAGCGACACCACTCATTGTTGAACTTCGATAAAGTAGTCCGTTGTCGAGCCAAGCCGGTAACCTTTACACACTTACATCCCCAATGCAGGCCACGATAGCTGCGCTTTCCGCGTCCCAGAATGAAATATCGTTGTGTACGACATCCATCGCGCGGGCGACGCACACGCGCGGACGGCCCTCGCGCATCTATAATGATCAGCGTGGAGCCAAGCCGCAATGTATGGCGTCCAAGACGGTTCTGTTAGCGACAGCGCAAGTTATTGTTTATAATATTAATGGATCGCCGCACATGGTACGTTGTCCGCTCGATAGCGCGTCTCAGAGCAATTTCATAACTTCGGATTGTTTCAAACGCCTCGGATTGTGGAATAACTTTAAAAATACTATCTTAGTAGTCAAAGGGATCGGCGGTTCAGAAAAACATTGCAAGGGTTCCATAGATGTTAAAATACATTCGCGTTTTGATAGGCATATTAACTTTAACACTTCTTCGCTTATCGTGGAGCGTATTACGGACGCATTGCCGAACGCTAATGTGGACGTAGCATTACTCACTCACCTCGAGTCATTGCCGCTGGCAGACTCGGAGTTTGCGAATCCGGCAGACATTGATGTTTTGATCGGAGCTGCAATATTCCCGCACTTGCTACTAACTAAAGTGGTACGTAGTGAGCAATATAACTTACCGCCCGCTATTGAGACGGTATTTGGGTATGTGATTATGGGTACCGTACCTACGTTACATACTTCTCATTGTATTACGTCTTGTTGTTGTTCTGTTCTTCAAGAAAATAATATTGATTCTCTTCTCAAGCGATTTTGGGAGCTCGAAGAGATTACCGCACCGCCCTCGATGAGCCGTAAGGATCTCGAGTGTGAACAACATTTCCGCGCTACCACTGTTCGTGACGACAGTGGCAGATACGTTGTGGCGTTGCCATTCTATGGTGACCCTTATTCGTTAGGCGACTCGTACACTGCTGCGCTTAGACGTTTTCATTGTTTAGAACGTAAACTTGATGCATCACTTAAGTTACGCAGCGCCTATAATGACGTCATTCGTGACTACATAAATAAAGGTTTTTTGAGTGTAGTTGTAAACAACGAGGGCAACTCTCTTCCCTCATATTATATCCCGCATCACGGCGTAGTTCGCGAAGATAAAACCTCTACTAAACTTCGTGTGGTTTTAGATGCTAGTTGTAAGACTACATCGGGTCAGTCGATTAATGACATTTTGCATGCCGGCCCTAATCTACAGGGTGATTTATTTAACATCATAATAAAGTTTCGTCTTTTCCAAATCGCTCGGTCAGCTGATTGCCGCCAAATGTTGCTCAATATCGGCGTTTGTGAATCTGAACGTAGATTTCAACGGATTTTTTATCGTTTTAACAATAAGGAACCTTTATCCGTGTATCAGTTCAATCGTGTTTATTTTGGACTCAAGTCTAACCCATATCACGCGTTACGAGTTGGTCGCCAGTTGATCGCTGATGAAGGCGATCACTTTCCCGCCGCAGCAGCTGTTGCTACTTCCGCTTTGTATATGGATGACATTGCCTGTAGTGTCATATCCGCTCCGCTAGCAATTTCGCTTTCTGAGGTTCTCGCACGCATACCAGATTCTCATAAAGCTTCTCCAGACATTGAGTTTGAGAAGTCTGTACCGCATAAAGTTCTCGGTTTACGCTGGGACAAATCCTGTGATAGTTTTCGGTTTGACGTCTCACCGCCAGATGATAAGTGCACCAAACACACTATGCTGTCCACAGTGGCTCGACTATGGGACAAAATGGGTTTTGTGGCTCCCACAATTTTGTACGCCAAGCTCTTGATCAAGGAACTTTGGCTATCAAAGTGTGAGTGGGATGAAACACCCCCTGACCATATTGTCGCCGCTTGGGCCAGTTTTGTATTGAGCTTACCGCGCTCAATCTAATTACTATTTCGCGTCATCTTGGGTTGGTAGATGGATGTACCATCAACTTAATAGGTTTCTCTGACGCCAGCGAGCGTGCTTACGGCGGAGTCGTATATCTGCAAGTCCGCATTGGTTCTAACTACTCGGTGCAGTTAGTTTGTGCCAAGTCTAAGGGTGACAAATCAACATCGAGCTATGCTGCGCTGTACTGCGCTGTGCTATGTTTGGTCAACTCGCTCGTCTTATATTTTAATGAGGATACAAACAAACCATGCTGTGCTGCGCTGTGTGAGGCTACGCTCTGTTTAAAAACGCAGCAGTCTCGAGCGAGGCGCGCTACCCGCCGTGCTGAGCCGCGCTGTACCGAACTGTGCTATGTTTTTTATGGAGCTCTGCCATGCTGCGCTGTGTCGCGCTGTACTAGGTTTTTCAAACATGGAGCACGCTGCGTGCCCCTCCATCGCCCTCAGACGTCTCTCACACTCTCGTACTCCCATCTCGCTCGCACTAGTGTATGCGCGCACAAACAAACAAGAACGAACGAGTTTCATTCGCTCATTCAAACAGGTCAGGTAACACGTGTTGTGTCGAAATTTGTTCACCGAAGGCAGTGGTCAGATTAAAAAATGGAGATTTTTATAGAAGAAGTTCGGAAACACGAATGTTTGTGGAATCCAACATCCCCATATTATAAAGATTCAGAAAAAGGAGAAGCCTCCTGGCGCGCCATTATACAAACAACAAAGATGGAAATAAGTACTTACTTAATAAGTGTGTGTGCGTGTGTATTTATGTGTGCTTATCGTTGGTGTATTGGTACAATTTTGTATATATATATACTGTAACGGATGCCAGGAATCGAACCTTTGCTAGTCCGCTACAGTGCGCTGGTAGTGTGCTGCTGACGTGTGCCTACGACGATGCGTGTTCTTCTATGTGTGTGGACTGTATGGCTTCGATGTGTAAGGGCTTCAGAAATGAAACATCTTCATACGTTGAGAGCGATGCTGTTCAGGTGTGCGGTGCTTGATGGTTACATAGGTCACAAGATGGTGGTTGAGACGCCAACAACTGGCCGAATACGTGGTCGCTTAAATACCTCGAAACTTTACCTTATCGACGACCATCGCACCGAACACGTGCACAGAGAATCTTTCGTTTATTTTTATTTACAAAACAGTACAAATGTTACGTATGTTTCGATCCTATTATGCATACATACATGTTCTATACATCGTTAGATAGGTCTCATTAAGTTCTATCTATTGGTATACAATACCTAAACCTAACTATTAGCGTCACTAAGTTATTCCATAAAAACTCCCAAAAAATGCTGCCACACAAGGGCCCGCCCACTATATTTTCTATTGAAAAACTATCGTATACTAAATTTATATATATAATTTTGGTAGGCCGTTGTGTGCAACTATATGGGGCATCTATTAAAACAAACACCATGAAAATATCTTTATTCAATTCGAACATATGACATGATAACTCTGAAGCATAAAAAAATTACAGAATTTCTTAAGTAAATACTATCGTAAGTAAACAAATTTTATGATAAACATACGAATGTTTGTTATTATGCTTATTTTAACTATATAAGGTAATAACTAGCAATAAAAGGTATCTAGACATGATTTCAAGTCTATATGAAGCTAAAAAACACTTATAAAACTATAAAACGAATATGTAAACAAACAGCTGTTTTATGAAGCATTAACTCTTATCTGTCACTACTGATAACGCTATTTATGATTCGATATCTAAGGTCCCTACAGTTAGCACAAGTTTAAGACTAATGTTCATGTATTACATAGTTGTATATTAACAATCTAACCATTTACACTATTTTAGCTATTTTTTAACGTTTTGACACGTCCGGGAACCGAACCCGGTGTACCGCACGATTAGATAACACTGATTTTATTCGATTTTCACTCGCGGTTTCGAATACACTATTCACTGTCATAGTTTTAATGTCTGTCGCGAACATCTCTCCCGCCGTGCAACAACGCGCGTGACCCGTCGTGTGGCGGTGCTGCAGAGCACCCGGTGAGCGACACCTCGTCACTTGGGCAGGGGGACCAGCTTCTTAGCCGGCCGTTTGAGGACGCCTGCTGCTGTGCGCACCTCGACAGTGCGTATGGCGCCGTCGGCGCCCGGGTAGACAGCCACAACTCGACCGCGCGGCCAGGTATTGCGCGGGAGTTGGCCGTCGGCGATCAGGACGGGGTCGCCGACCTCGAGGTTGAGCCCAGACCCATGGGGCTCCCGCCGGTGTTGCAGCTCGGGTAGGTACTCGCGCACCCAACGGCGCCAGAACATGTCGGCGAGGATTTGGGCGCGCCGCCAGTGCTTGCTGCTGTTGAGGTCAGCCTCGCTGAACTCGCCCAGCGGAGGGAGGCGAGCAGAACCACCGAACAGGATGTGGTTCGGGGTGATGGCCTCGCTGTCTGCTGCGTTGACGGAGACGTGTGTGAGGGGTCGACTGTTTACTGTGTACTCGACCTCACACAGTAGTGTAGCTAGGACTTCTTCGTGCGGATGGCGCTCGTGAAGGACCGTATAGAGGGCGGTCTTCACGCACCTGACGAGGCGCTCCCATGCGCCCCCCATGAATGGCGCTGAGGGGGTGATGAAGCGCCATATGATGCCACGGCGACTCGCTTCTTCGGCGACGGCGTCTCTCATCTCTCGGTCGGCACCGTGCATGTTGGTGCCGTTGTCCGAGTAGATCTCTGCGGGGCAACCTCGGCGCGCTGCGAACCTGCGCAGCGTCAAGATTGCGGAGTCGGCGCTCAGGCTGGCGGCGACCTCCAGATGTACTGCCCTGGAAGTGAGACATGTAAACAGTGCCACATAACGTTTGTGACGCTGTCTACCGACGGTTACGGAGAGCGGCCCGAAATAATCAAGACCCGTGTAGGTGAAGGGCCTCTGATGGTGAGCAAGGCGCGTCTTTGGATGGTCCCCTGTGGCTGGCTCAGGCGGCTGCGTTTTTCTAATGCGGCATGGTAGACATCTATGTACTATTTTCTTTGTAGTCGGCCGCAGACGAAGAATCCAATAGTGTTGGCGTATTTCATTGATTACCAACTCTGTACCGCTGTGATGTAATTTTCTATGCGTCCAATCTATGTATAGCTGTGTAATACGATGATCGCCGTCTAAGATCGGCGGTCTGTTTGTTTGTTCGGAGATTTCTTCAGTAGCTATTATACGACTGCGTAGAGTGATAATTCCGTTGTTCATCTCCACGGGTAACGAATACAGGCGGCTGTCTCTGGCGACACCTGCTCCGCGCCGCAGCTCCCGAAGGTCGGCGCCGAAGGAGTCCTCTTGTACCGCCTTCACAAGAAGGTCCTCGGCGCCGCGGGTGTGTTCTGCGGAGAGAAGCACGAAGTTTCTGGAGTCGGCGGCTGGACGAGGTGCCGCTCTGCCCGACTTGATGTTGTGCTTCGTCTTCGTCACGTGACGCCAATCTGGATCCTTCTGTCTATTTTTCTGCGTTCTTTTATATAGAACCTTCTCTGCGGTTTTCTTACATAATGCTATAAATTGTAGAACTCTTGCTGTCGCTCGTAAGAGCCTCTCCCATTTGGAAAATCTATACGGGTCCGGTACGGCTTCTATAATTCTATGTGTTTGACGTTTCTCTACAGCTGTCAGTGTGCGCTCTTCGCCTGTCGCGTCAGGGGCGATATGCTTCTCTACGGGCCATAGTGACGGGTCTTTGTACAGGAACGACGGTCCGGTGTACCACTCGTGTTCTGAGTTAAAGCTGTTTGGCACGTCGCGTGTAGCCGCATCCGCCGCGTTCAACTTCGTAGGTACCCAGCGCCAATCTTCAACTTTACTATGCTCTTCTATGGCGGCTAGGCGGTGCGCGACGAATGGTTTGTACGCCCGTGCTCCTTTTCTTATCCACGTTAGTACGGTCTTGCTGTCCGTCCAGTACACGACGGCCTCGGGTTTGACGCGATGTTCTTCTATTACCGCTTGAGCGACTCGCGTACCCATGACGGCGGCTTGCAGTTCGAGTCTCGGGATTGACACCACCTTAAGCGGTGCCACTCTCGCCTTCGCCATAACGAGCGTCACGTGCACACGCCCATCTGGTGTAGTCGCTCGCCAGTACACCGCTGTTGCGTAGGCCACTTCACTGGCGTCCGTAAAGACATGTACTTGGAGTGTACAGGCGTCACTGTACCCGGGGTAACACCGCGGGATGCGTATCGACTTCAACTGTTCTAAATGCTGTATCCACGATGCCCATTGCACTCTGAGGCTTTCGTCAAACTTCTCGTCCCAATTTGTACCGAGTCGCCAGGCTTCCTGTAGTATCTGTTTGGCTCGAACAGTCACGGGCGATGCGAGGCCGAGTGGGTCGTATAGCGACATAACTATTTTCAACGCTTCCCGTTTCGTAGGCGCTTCGGTGCCGATGAGTCCGTCTGGAAGCCGTGCGAGTGTAAGGTTGAAGCTCAGCTCGTCCGCGCTCGTTTTCCACATCAAGCCGAGAATTTTCTCTTCTTGCCCCTTGCTGGCGAGGCCGACTGTCTCCTGGCGATGTTGACTTGGTTCTATTGCTTCTATGATTCGCTGTGGTGGGCGACTATTTGTGCAGGATGCAATGCACTGCTCCCCTATTGTCTTAACGACGGTAGGCTTAACGACGGCCTTCGAAACTATGGGAGAGTGCACCTGTCCTCTATCTAATACTATGTGAGAGTGCGTAACCGGCTTCACATCTATGTGAGAGTTACTTGGTTCTATATTTTCTATTTTCGATTCTACGTTTCTATCGTACGCGAGCCTCTTCGCTGCGTCTTCAAAACTATGTGGAATGACGTGTGCTTCTTTCTGTAGAAGGGCCGTCTTTATATGTCTATTTTCTAATTGTTTCGTATGTTTTTCTAACATATCTGTAGCCCGCTTCTCGGGGTCCGAGTTCGGTCGACGTGGGTTCACTATGAGCGATTCCAGTGCGAAATATTCTTTCAGTTGCGCTTCTATGTTTTCATCTATAGCGGAGAGACCGTTGACGAAGTGTACGGTGTTTCCCAAGGTGCGTGAGCGCGCGCCGTGCAGCACCCATCCCAGCGATGTAAGCGACGCCACCGGTTGATCGTTGGGTCCTCTTCGTACTGCGTTCGCTATGAGCAGGTGCCAGTTGTCTTGACCTATTAGCACCTTTGGCACGCCTATGTCATACACCAGCTTCTTCTTGATGCCTTCGAGGTGTTTGCAGTCTATCAGGTCCTCTTCGGCGATCTTCTGCGGCGACAGGTGTAGGCTGGCTACGGTGCGCGCACACAAAGGCACTTGTTTGCTGTCGGCGCCGGCTCCTCGTATTTGTATGTCTACGCGTCGCGACGTTGGCATGTCGATCGACGTATCGCCTATGGCACGGATCGTAAACGGGTCCAGGTTCCCTTCCGCGCCGACTTCCTTGGCTATGTCTTCGTCTATGAGCGATACGGTGCTTCCGTCGTCGAGTAGGGCGAACGTAGACGCCTCTCCCGCCGGTCCGACTATCTGCACGGGCACTATCTTTAAGTATGCTTGAGCCTTTGCACGTATGCACGAACTGGCGACCGTTTCTTGCTTTTCTATGTTCACGTCTTCGGTCCTATGGGCTCCTCTATCGTAGTGAAGCAACTGGTTGTGTGTAGCGCGGCATCCCTCTACACCGCACTTCTTGGGCTTGCACGAGTGTTCTATTCGGCGTATGCGTAAGCAGCGAAAACACAATCCATGCTGCTTAGCTAGCTGCCATCTCTTCTCTGCGTTGGCGTTACGAAACGTGCTGCAGGCCGACGAGTAGTGTCCTTCGCGTTCACATATCCTGCACTTCGCGTTAGACGTGTCCGTATGCGTTCGCTTCTCCGTCGCCGTCGCCGTGTACGTCCTCTGCACGGTGCGTCTGCTTGGCGGCCCATCGGTGATGTTCTCAGCCGGCGCGAACGCGCTACAGTAACGCGCGTACTCTGTCACGAAGTCACTGAATCGGCTGAGGTCCGGCTTCGACTGGCACTTCTCGGTATACGTCTTGTACCACTGCACACGTAGCGAGTTCGGTAGCTTCTCGGTCAACACGCGCACTAGCTCCGCATTGATGAGGTAGTGTTCCTTTTTCAACGCACGAAGTGTGACGACGCCGCTTCTAATCTTGCTCGCGAACGCGCATATGTCCTTAGGTGCTTCGCTACAGCGTGGCAGGGTCCTCAGCTTGTCCGTCTCTGCCTGTGCGATCGAGTCTGGTCGTCCGAACTGCAGCTCCAACTCCTTCATAATTTCATCTGGTCGCGCATGCCCAATCAGTTGAAATGAAATGAAATTGTTTTTATTTGCAACTCCAATGTAACAACAGTATAGTGAGAAATGGACTGTAGAAAAACAGTTTTTGGATCACAAATAAGGTACCTGCGTCAGTATTAATTGCAGAATCAGGTGAGACTGCAACACTGATCTTCCCGCAGGACCTACTTACTTACATACATATAATCTCTTAAAACTAGTTATAATTAATATAAATAGTACATACACTATGAATTAATATATAAAAATCAAATAAATATACATACATAGATTAAATAATCATAATAAAAACAATATAGGGTATTAATTAGATAACTTTTTTTTTTGCGTTTCCGAACGCTTTACAATCACTTCTTGTCACATTTGACACGCACTTGACACTTGACAGATGGTGTGTTCGGTCGGCTCAAAGTTGTAATTGTTATCTTTGTGCGAATAAAACAAATAATTAATACTAGACTACTACTATTAATACAAATTAAATTTATAATATACATTCTGTTTACATAATATTGTACTACAGATGATGAAAATGTCATATATTACGGGTGAAAACCCACGAATAACACTACTAATATCGATGAAATGTAAGTTACCGCCCGCTTCACTGTACAATACCTATGATAATGTTTGTCTTTGTAATAAGATTTGCTTAAATTTAGTTTGGAATGTGTGTACTGTTTTCAGGCTACGCAGGGGAGGAGGAAGATCATTCCAACATTTCGTGGAAGCAAATCGGAATCCGCCTCTGAATGAGGAAGTACGGTGCTTCGAGGTGACCATGAGATCTGATGAGGCCCTTGTATTATATGTATTAACCTCTCGCGACCATGTCAACTTCTCATAGAGGTAAGCTGGTTTTTTATATAAAACTATACCAAAAAGCAATGTTGCCAAATGAAGGTGCCTACGTGCAGTCATCTTCATGAGGTTCCCATTGTTCAAAAATGGAGTGACATGTGTGCGCGGTGGGATTTTGTAACAAAACCTAGCACATGCATTTTGTACTCGCTGTATTAATTTTTGAGTTCGTTTCAATATGCATGCACCAAATACAGTGTCTGCATAATTTAATTTTGACAAAACTAGTGACTCACAGAGTTGTATGCGCACATCTGTGCTGAGGTGATCCCGGATGCGGTAAAGCAATCTGAGACGGTAAAAACAGTTTTTTACAGATTCAAGAACATGCGTCTCAAAATGCAATTGTCCATCCATGATCAAACCCAAATTACGCGCTTCGCTAACTTGCTGTATGGGACTACCATCCACCATTACTACTGGCTTGTGAGCCTGTATTTTATTAATGCATTCTTTAGAGCCGAAAATAATATATTTGGATTTGTTAGGATTAAGCACTAGTGAATTGTTTTTTGCCCAGTCAGCTATCCTCTCTAGATCAGTATTCATTTTAATTTCAGCCTCATTGCTATCATCTGGACGAAAGGAGGTGTATATTTGGAGATCATCAGCATACATATGGAACTTGGTGTTATGAATATGGTTGGTAACATCGGCGCAGTATAAAATGAAGAGGAGAGGGCCGAGTACAGATCCCTGTGGGACGCCCCGAGTCACCTGACAACAAGAGGAGTAGGCCGTAGTACCATCCCTGTTGTGGTCCAGTTGGACAAATTGAGATCTGTCAGTCAGATAACTGTGGAACCATTTCACTGTTGCTAAGTCACACCCATAATATGACAGTTTTGCCAGAAGAAAAGAAATATTGATTGTTTCGAAGGCGCGCGAAAAATCTAGCAGTGTGAGCATAGTACCCATGCCCTGGTCCCTAGCCTCCAGTATGTCATCAACCACATCAAGGAGAGTGGTGGTTGTGCTGTGTCCCTGGCGAAATCCAGACTGCTTCTTCGGTATTATATCATAATTCTCTAGATACTTTCTCAACTGACTGCTTACCACCTTTTCCAGTACCTTTGATAAGCAAGGAAGCAAACTGATGGGTCTTAAGTCCTTGGCAGTGATGGGATTAGAGATTTTGGGTATGGGCTTAACAATAGCCGTTTTCCATACTTCAGGAAAGGTAGAAGAAGTGATCGATTTGTTGATGATTTCTGTGATGTATGGTAGACTATGTGGAAGAGTCATCATCAGCATGTCCAGTGAAATGTTATCAATACCGAGGGCATTTGATTTAAGACTTTTGATGTACAAATGAACTAGTTCTTCACTAACAGGCTCAAGACTGAAGGAGTGTGAGTGGAACCTATTTGTCTCAAAGTAAATCAGATCAGATAATAGAACTGTATCATTACCAGGAATGTTTAAAAAATGTCTGTTGAGATCGTCTGGATCATTAAATGTAAATGGCAAATCATGTACTTTTGGTTTGCCGATTGTAATTGTAGATTTCAGATTGTACCATAACTTCTTTGGGTTTCTGATATGTCTGTTTACATATGTCTCGAAGTAGGCTCTTTTTTCGCTTTCAATTGCATTTACTACAATATTTTTCATGTCTTTATAACAAGTTTTGTGTATAGTAGATTTACTTAATTTATAGCGTGCGTGATACTTGTTACGTAATTTTACCATTTCTTTAATGGTATATGTAATCCACGGAAGAGATCTATCTTTAATTAGAATACTGGTTGTTGGTGCATGCATATCAAATAGAGTTGTAATAAAGGTGTTAAATAATGAAACCATGTCACTCACATTTTCCTGAACAGTTATATAAGCCCAATCTAATTTGTTGAGGTCAGCCTCAAAATCATTTGGCATTATGTGCTTTAACGGCCTATAGTTGATCCACTGTGGGGTAGGCTTGTTAATTTTAATTTGCAATGTCGCAGATATGATGGCATGATGACCTAATTCAGGTTTATGTTGGACTGAAATGTGGTTAATATGTGCATCAGTGCATACAACATCGATTAGGGTCTCACTGTGATCGGTAAAATGAGTTGGCTGCTGGATCACCTGATCAAGACTGATACTCTGTAAAAAATTTTTTAGTAAGATAGTATTGTTATCATTACTGATGAGCCAGTTTGAGTTAAAGTCACCAAGAAGTACGGTTTTGTCGGCTTTGTTAAATGATGTTAAGGAGTCAGTAATTGCATCCAGAAAAGTGTTCATGTCTAGCCAAGGTGGTCTATATGCTGTGCCAATGATCAAAATCTGCGAGTTAATCGTGAGTTTGAGCCACATTTGCTCGACATTCGGTGCGACTGGGTGTGCCATGGTTCGAACCTTGAGGTCGCGGCGCACATAGAAGCCAACGCCACCGCCCCGGCCTCCCCGCACATTCGAGGGTCGGGGCACGTGACGAAGGCGGTAGTTTGAAAGTGTCGGCGCACGCCCATCCTCTCCTTCCCGTAGCCATGTTTCATTGATTGCCATGATGTCTACTGCTAGTTCATCCATGGCTAACAAAAATTCATCATGCCGTGTTCCCAATGAGCCGGCATTGAATAAACCCACCTTCAAGTATTTACTTCTTGTCATTTTTATAATTAAATATTTTTACTGTCCTGTATATACTTATTAATGTAACTATTTTAAGGCTCAGATATATTCCATTTGTTGATATAGTTTTGTAAATATTATGTACATAGTTGTTTGTGATGTAATTATATCCATATAATGTGTAATATAGAAGCATTGATAAAATAAATATGTACTTATAAGTTAATCTTATATATAAATAAATAAATATTTGGTATAAATAATAAATATACATAGTGATAGTTATGCTGTTTTTACAATAAGTCTTCCCGTCTTTATCAAACCTAAAACTTAATAATACTATTAATTCGAAAAAATAACTATGTGGAGCTATAACTAGTAGTTCAGAGCTAACTGTTTCTAACGCTCTTCCCTTGAGACTTCTTCTCAGTCTCGCTGTATTCTCCACGTCGTTGAAGAAATTCTTGGTGGTGTCGTATATCGCCTTGAACGACAGCCACTCGGTGTGCGCGCCGCCGAACGTCGGTAGCGTCATGATGACTTTCGAAACCGCCGGGTGTGGTGCAACTATCGATGTGTCCGGTGGCTTCCTGTCGGCGAGCGCGGCGATCGCGGAGGTGAGATCCGTGATGAACGGCTTCAGCGAATCACCTCCCTGTTGATGAACGTCCATCTTCTGTGAGGGCGGTCCATCTTCTATATCTATCTTCTGTGCCCCGTCGACGTCCCTCTTCTTAGTGGGCGCCGATACCACTATATCTATATCTTCAGGGCCGGGCTGGGGTTCCGGAGCCTCTTCCAACCACGAACGTATGTAATCTTGCTTCGACTGTCCATCCTCGTCGTAGTCATCGGAGTCCGCCTCTTCTTCAGCCTTCTGTAGTGCTAACTGTGCTAACTGTAGTTTTATCTTCAAAACTTCTTCTCGAGCCAACATCACATTTCTATTGGAGCGTCCCGTAGCTGCTGAGCGTTGGTCGCGTTCCCTTGTTGGCTTCTTTCTATCTCTATTTTCTATTATGCTATGTTGCGCTGTACAAACGCTCGATCTATCGGATGGTTGCAACGTCCTTTCCTTGCCATCTTCATTTTTCGACTGCACCTCTGCTCGCTCCCTTGCGTCTTGAGTGATGTTTCGTTCGTCCCTCCCCGCGGGGTCGGGGGGGGCCGGCGGCGGCGCGTCGCTCCCGACTGTTGTCGACGGCGATCGCGGTGGCCCGTCGTGACAGACGACCGCGGCGGCTGGGTTGCGGGCAGCGGCGGCGCGGGCAGGGGTACTGGAACTAGGCCCGGCGCCGGCCGCTCCCCCGGCGACCTCGGGAGCACGACCTCTTGAACGCGTCGTAGGCATTCTTCAATCCGGCTCGAAGCGACCAACAAATGTAACGGATGCCAGGAATCGAACCTTTGCTAGTCCGCTACAGTGCGCTGGTAGTGTGCTGCTGACGTGTGCCTACGACGATGCGTGTTCTTCTATGTGTGTGGACTGTATGGCTTCGATGTGTAAGGGCTTCAGAAATGAAACATCTTCATACGTTGAGAGCGATGCTGTTCAGGTGTGCGGTGCTTGATGGTTACATAGGTCACAAGATGGTGGTTGAGACGCCAACAACTGGCCGAATACGTGGTCGCTTAAATACCTCGAAACTTTACCTTATCGACGACCATCGCACCGAACACGTGCACAGAGAATCTTTCGTTTATTTTTATTTACAAAACAGTACAAATGTTACGTATGTTTCGATCCTATTATGCATACATACATGTTCTATACATCGTTAGATAGGTCTCATTAAGTTCTACGCTATTTATGATTCGATATCTAAGGTCCCTACAGTTAGCACAAGTTTAAGACTAATGTTCATGTATTACATAGTTGTATATTAACAATCTAACCATTTACACTATTTTAGCTATTTTTTAACGTTTTGACACGTCCGGGAACCGAACCCGGTGTACCGCACGATTAGATAACACTGATTTTATTCGATTTTCACTCGCGGTTTCGAATACACTATTCACTGTCATAGTTTTAATGTCTGTCGCGAACATATACTCACAGTTATAATCCCGGACATGTTAGCTACTAACCAGAGACTCAGCTCAAGGTCGTGATCATGAACGAGGTAAACAGAAGCATTTGAGTGATACAGGTGTACCAATGAATGATGAACCTCGGAGTGGTTACATTGTAATTAATTTACTAGTGTCGCAATAAAAACATTAATTAAATAAACTTATTTTTGTATAAAAATATGTACTCATTAAATATTTTTTTTATAAAATTTTCAGTTTTATAACTTGTAAATTAATTAAAATGTAAACACTCCGAGGTTCATCATTCATTGGTACACCTATATTAAAATAATCGATTACAGCTCTCTTTTTACCAGTGGACTTAACATAGGTTTCAAAGTAAAGTGAAGTGATCGCGTTGACTCGGCGTTCAGTACAGAAATTATTTATCTCTTCACTGAACGTCGAGTTAACGCGATCACTTCTCTTTACTTTGAAATCTGTACTTTGAGTTCTGCAACTGTTTCAATATATTAAATTTGAAACAGTTGTAGTGTGATTTCTGACTACCCCTAATGGGATTATAGTCGTGAGTCTATGTATGTAGATGCAACATTGTAAATAAATAGATACATTCTCATTTTTTTTTAAACGAAATAAAAGAACATTTTTACGTGCTTATTAAACTTGTCTTTATTTAATTTTAATTTATATGGGCACTTGTATTTTGCCAAGGTACGCTACCACTGCCGTTAAAATAATTGGAAAATTCTTCTCTTATCTGATAGGCTGTAATAGAAGGGCTATTGCCTCCTCGTCGCAAAGGACGCAACACACTGTTAATACTGTTTTCAGTCTGAATTTCATTATTCTCACTCAAATAGTTATACAGAACACAGGCCGCTTTAATAACTTTGTCAACTGTGTGGATATTACAACCGAATGCAGTATGAAATACTCGCCATCGTGCTGCTAGTATTCCAAACGCTTGTTCAACAACTCGCCGTGCTCTGCTTAGACGATAGTTATATATTCTTTTCTGATTATTTAGTTGCGATTGAGGGTATGGTCTCATTAAATTTGGAAGCAGTGGAAATGCTTCGTCACCAACAAATATGTAAGGCATTCCCATAACACCTTCTAAAGATTTGGATTCTGGTAGAAATAATGAATTATCTTTTAGTTTCTTTCCAAATGCAGAGTTGCTAAATATTCCTGCATCACTGAAACGTCCCTTTGATCCAACGTCTATTGCAATGAATTTATATCTTGCATCGACAACAGCAAGTAGTACTAACGTAAACGATTTCTTATAGTTAAAATAGTCTGATCCTGAGTTGGGAGGTGATTTGCTATAAACATGCTTCCCATCAATAGCGCCTACACAATTTGGAAAATTGCATTTCTGTCTGAAATGGAGCTCATTTTTCAGCCACAATTCTGTAGTCATTTCTTTCATAAATTTTGGCTGTAAACACTTCCATATTGCATCGGAAACTTTGGATACAATTTTTGAAACTGTAGGGCCCGCTATCTTAAAATTGTAGCCAATTGTAGATCTCCCAATTTATTCTACGCCGAACGCTAAATAGAATTTATTGACAATGAATGCTCACGCAAATGAACAACCACGTCTCTACACCAAAGAAGAGATCAAACGCATAGCCCCAGGCTATCGAGGCAAACCTGAAAGATTCGATCCAGCGAAAGTTGGAAAGAAGAACGAAGGCGCCAAACCCCAAAAGAAAGCTGGGCCAGCTTCGAAAGAGGTAACACCAGCCACCGCACTAGACAAATCGAAAACGCCGACCCCGATGAAGAATACTCCCTTATGTGCAGACTCCATCTTCGGCATCGACGTCTCAGTACGGGAACTTCACGTAAATCAGGAGACTAGTCCAACCTTCGGGCGACTACCTGACATCGTTGAAGAAGTCTACTCCGCACTCAACGGAGATGACAAAAATCTAAACAAACAAATGACCAAAAGCATGCTGATGTATTACACAACAGCTATCTTATGGGCACGTTTGTTAGATATCAAAAGTAAGCGCGGAAACGCAAACTTAACTTTTGAAGAACTTGAGTTCTGCAAAGCTATGGCAACGCAGGATTATAACATACCGCAACCGCTGTATCTGTTCCTAAAAGGAATCGGTGAGGTCAAAGACGCTACGGGTAAAACCGTGAGTCTTGCAGACCACACGCTCCCGGTAACAATACTGCAAGGATTCGGAGGTTACCATTCAGCCGCCATAACCGCACAAACTCACAATCTCTACGAAGAGATACCCTCACTGGGCATCTGTGGAGATATTCTCATGGCAGAGACATCGGACGAGGCACATCCAGTGCCAAACTTTCGTGTACTCCCAGAGAACACCAGAGCTACCCGTTCTTTGAACGGTTACTTTGGAGCGATTGGAAACAGAAAGGAAGAGGTCAAAATCTTACTGGAATCAGTAGGCATCAGACCAGCCACTTTCGAAGAACAAATCGCAGGCACTAGACTCAACGTCAGACTATTGCAGGCTGTCAGTGACTACCTCGTCGGATCACCTACGTTCCGAAACGAAAAAGTCAAGATTGACGCGCTCACAGTAGACGGAGACAGTGCACAACTCATTCGTACAATACCAACGAGTGAGAACGTCAACGGTAATGCACGCTGGACACAATTGGTCGTCAGACCAACATCCACAAGCGCTAACCCGACGACAACATTCGGAGCAACCTACATCATGGGATATCAGCTCATGAAGGAACCAATCGACGAATCCAACGCCAATTGGTGTTGTGTCGAACAAATAGCCGCAGCCAGGCCCTGGGCTATCCCTCCAGAATGGATAGCAAACAGAAACGCCAGACGAGCGCTGCCGCCAGGCATGGAAATAGCACGCTTCGCGTCTATATCCGATTCACAGCAGAATCGAACCAACGCCATAGTTCGAAGAATGATTGTTAGCATACGTTAACTATTGTTCAGACAATTGCTGGTTCACACCAGCAAACAACATTAGTATTAAATTAATTAAATTTTAAAACTACTAAAATACACTAGGTCTTAGTATTAAAACAATTAACTATACTGCAAAATTTTTCTAAATTAAGTTTCATTTATTTTCATTATTAATAAAACTAGCATAGGGAAAAAAAAAGAAAAAAAAATTGTAGTAAATGAACTACCTGTAGCCATGTACCTGCGAATTAATAAATAATATTATAATAAGCAACTTCAATTCTTTCCTACAAACTATTCACTAAAAAGTAATGAAATAATTAACTATCTAAGTATGTCAAGAACTAGAACTTTGATTCTATTTAAAAAACTATGAATTAAATTGAAAAGTCTAGTTCTTGACATACTTAGATAATGAATTATTTCATTACTTTTTAGTGACTAGTTAGTGGGGAAGAACTGAAGTCGGTTTGTTATTTTTTTTTAATAAACTTATTTCATAATTTTTAGTGATAAGTTAATAATATTTTTTTATAATTATGTAGTGATGTATATATATTTATTATTTGTTACAGCCAAAGTAGCGAAAAATACTTGGAAAAAATTGCGAGACAACCATAGGGAAGCCTTAAAAAGACAGAAGGATGGAAAAAGTGGTCAAGCTGCCAACAATACGCGTCTTTGGAAATTCCAAAAAGTTATGGAATTCCTTGTTCCATACATGCAAAATAGGAACACAACTGGAAATTATTCCCAAGATGATTCACAGGTGTCTCAAGAAAGTAATCATACCTAAGTTTCGGAATTGGACGAGGACAACTTTGAAGAAGAAAACGAAAATGAAAACAGCCAATCTTCTAATACGACTGCTGCAAGTTCCGAAACCACATCACAAAATACAAGCACACCTTTAACACGAAAACGTATACATAGTGTTCAACATGAAATTTTAAATTTTGTTAAGATCCAGCAAACAGCGAGAGAAAAGAAAAACAGAACGTGATTTGAGAAACCAAGTAATTGACAAAATGGACGACATGGATCATTTTTTTCTTAGTGTTAAAGTACAAAAAAAAATAACCAAACCGGCATAGCTTCGTCTTAAGAGAAAGATTTTTAATTTAGTTACGGAAGAAGAAGAGTTACGAGGGTCAAACTGAAAGTTCTTAGAAAATCAAAAACTGATTAGCCAGTTATTAGTTTTATTATATCTTTTCAAAATATTGTCCATTGACGTCAATACACCGCTGCATGCGATGGAACCACTGGGAAAAGCACTTTGCCCACTCGTCCTTAGGGGTCTCTTCAATGGCATCGCGATACGCAGCCACCGCTTCTTCAGCATTCATAAACCGCTTTCCTTTAAGTTTTTCTTTAATTTTTGGAAATAAATAAAAATCACAAGGCGCGAGGTCGGGGCTATACGGCGGGTGACCCAGTAATTCAACGTTTGATGTCGCCAAATAGTCGATCGTTCGCTTGGCGGTGTGCGACGAGGCGTTGTCGTGGTGAAGGAGGATCCTACTGCGAGGTCGTTTCTCTCGAACTTTTTCCAAGACAAGTGGCAAACAATTGGTAGTGTACCATTCTGCAGAAACTGTTTTTTGATCCTCTAACACAATTGTTGCGAAATGACCTATCCTTCCAAAGAACGAGGCCACCATTTTTTTTCCCGCACTTCGATCTCTCTTCACTTTAGTTGGCAACTCCTCGAAAGGAAACACCCACTGAGCAGATTGTCTTTTGGTTTCAGGATCATAACAGTAAATCCAGCTTTCGTCACCTGTTAGTATGTCGAACACAGCATTTGAGTCACCTCCGTTAAATCTTTCAATCATTTTACGGCACCAATCCACACGATGGAGTTTTTGAGCCTTAGTCAAATTATGAGGTATCCACCGGGCGCAAAGCTTCCTGACCGCTAAATGTTCGTGGAGGATTTTGTGCACTTGACTCATACCGATGCCTAAGCTTGTCCGAATCTGCTGATAGGTCACTCTTTTGTCAGTCTCTATCATATGGTGCTCCCACATTGCCGTTATAAAATGTTTAATAACGTTAGTAAACATTTGTTAGCAAACATTTAATCACAAATAAATTTTCATGTTAGAAAATGTTTAGTAATGTTAGTAAACATTTTATAACAAAACAAATTATAACAAAATAAAACATGTGTTATCTTTTGTTTGTAAACATTTTATAAGGGTGATGGCGGGATAGGCGGTGCGGTGCGGTGGGGGTTAGAGTACGCAGGTCGCTGCGCGTGGTGTCTCGCTTGTCAGTCCCTTTGTGTCAGCGTGCATCGCTGTGCGTGTGTATTAGTGGTTGCGCGTGCGCCAAGCAATAAAATATGTCCGGTAATTGGAATAACGATGATGTTTACAAACTGATTGAAATGTTTCAAGCAAGAGAAGTACTATGGAACACGATGTCAGAGAGCTACAAAGACCGAAATAAAAAACACGATGCTTGGATGGAAATTGCCAGTGAATTTAATATGGATAAAAAAGTAATTGAAAAAAAGATTCGATCACTCGTAGGTCAATTTAACCGAGAATGTAAATCTAATAAATCTGGTGCAGGAGCTAATGAGTCAAGTAAATGGTTTGCATTTAAAAAACTCATGTTCCTTAAAGGCAAAAATATTCCAAGTTTAACTGTCGATGGAGGGTTGCAGGTGAGTTTTATTTTAACGTCTTTTAATAATATTTAGATGCCCAGTCCAAAAACCCTTCATTTGAAAAATATTCTGCGAATTCTTTTCTTATTTCTTTCCCATCATCTGTCAGGGATTCACATGCTTCAAGTGGTGTTAATTGCTGCTGTTCTAATCTCCATTGTCCATCGATACGTGTACCAGTTACTATGTCATCTCCATCATAGTATTGAGATGGAGCGTAAATCATGCTCGATTCAGTTTTTCTTATAAAATTATGCAGTAGCACGCATGTCATAATTAAAGTAGTAGTTTTTTCTGGATCTAATAATATTGTAGTTCGTAAAACTCTAAATCTGGCTGACAAAATCCCAAATGCGTTCTCTACTGTTCTCCTCGCACGACTCAGTCTATAACTGAAGATTCTTTCCTTAGAATTGCTATCCTGTGGTCCTGGAAAAGGTTTTAATAAGTGTTTTTCTAAAGGGAACGCATCATCTGTTACGAACACATAAGGAACAGGTTTGTTTCTGCCTGGTAGTGAGCTGTCACTGGGTATTTTCAAACTATTGTCGTTAATTTTATTTCGAAATTTTGTGTTTGCGAAAACTCCGCCATCACTTATGCGTCCTTGGCAGCCAATATTCACGTACAGAAAGTTGTATTCTGCGTCCACTATCGCTAAAAGTACAACGCTGTAAAATCCTTTATAGTTGTAATATTCACTGCCGCTATCAATTGGCTTTTGTATGGCTACGTGCTTTCCATCGATACTTCCTAAGCAATTTGGGAAATTCCATTTTTCTTCAAATGAATTTGCCACGTGTAGCCACTCTTGAGGTGTTGTTGGTATCTGGAACAAAAATAGAAGATTAAGAAATAGGCGCGAAAAATAAATTTATAACTCGTTATTCTTACAAATTTTATTGGATATTTTTATTAAGTATGAAATATTAATAGAATACACTATAAAAAAATATGATTTCAGTTAAGGGTTGTTAAGTAATAGAAAAAGAAAATCGCGGTTATAGATTTTTTTACAATTTTAGCTAATTTGACGCGCCTATAACTTGAAATTATCGTTTAATTCTATTCTTTCAGGGTAACGAAGAAAACAGAATTGCTTCAGAAAACACTCTCAGTTTGAACGAAACAGGAAATACTGTCACTGATGAAACTACGGGTACGCCTTTCGCCACCCCAAAACCATTTCGGAAAAGAAGACGGCCTGAAGTAGAACAAGATCCAACACAACAAGAAGCTGTAAATATTTTACAAAGAATGTACGAATCTAGAAAAAGCAGGGATGAAAATGACGCATTTGGAGAGTATGTCTCGATGAAACTGAAACAAATAAAAAACAGTCATGCTAAGAATACTGCTCAACATCACATTAACAATATTTTGTACAATGCGACAATGGGACAATATGATTTTCCAACAACCTTTACAGACCCAACCGCTAGTAGTTCCTGGGGATACAACTCTGAACCAAATCTATCCACTTTTTCGGAAAATAATGCTGACTGTAGCTCGAGAGGATACTACACCGCACCGAGTCCCTCGGCTTCATTTGAAACCAGTTCTTCGGATAACTCCAGGACACATACTCGTACCAGCGCAAGAACACAGAGTCCGTCTAATTTATCGGAATCAAGCCAAGATTCGACCCAATCATTAAACGATTTGTTGGAATCAATCAAAAATTAAAAAAAACATGTTTGGTTTGTTAATTATTAAAAAAATTATTAGTAAGGTAAGGTAGGTACCTACCTAAAGTATGATTAGATTAGATCATATTAAAAGTAAATAAAAAAATAATTAAAAATGTTGTTTGACTTACCTGTATGTATTCCTTTAAAACCTCATTGAGAGCCTCGCACACTTCTGGTACGATAATAGATATCACTTGGTCTGACAACTTGAACACATTTCCAAGACTTTTATAACTGCTACCAGTTGCCAAAAATCTTAACGTTACCGCAAGTCTTTCCGTCACACTTACAGATTTTCTAAATGTAGTGTCTCGTTTGCCTATTTTTGCCCCAATCAAATTTTGTAGATATTCAAATTCGGAACTGTTCATTCTTATAAAATCTTTTAAGCAACCGTCAATACCCAAATCCTTGAGATAGTCTGTGGCACTATATTTTCCTCTAGCTTTTAGCGTTTGGCGCATCCAATAAGAGCGCTTTTTCTTCTTTTTTAAACAAAAAATAAAAGCTATTCCAATGAGCAAATCTTCTTCCATTTTCGTGTAGACGTCCTCGGCCCTCAGAAGGCGAAACCAAACTGCGAGCCAATACTAGATGTTATAAAATGTTTAAACATTTTCCATCAATGTAGGAGCACTTATAACATGTAACAGTTTCTAACAAAGTGCAACAATTGTTAACATTTGTTAGTAAATGTTTTGGTGTTATAAAATGTTTACAAACATTTTATAACGGCAATGTGGGAGCACCAATACGCCGCACAACACAGATGTTATTTTCAGTCGTCGCCGTAGAAGGCCGTCCCTCACGTACATCATCAGTGAGATTAGTGCGACCACGTTTAAACTCATTAAACCAGTTGTAAACAGTCGCACGAGATGGGGCTTCATCGTGAAAGGCCAATCGTAGTCTATCATAACTTTCTTGTTGACTTAAATGACATCGAAAGTCATAAAAAATCATTGCACGAAAATTTTCTCGTGTTAAATTCATGTTGACGTGACACAGACAATTTTCAATTTGCCGCCAAATCGTAAAACAAATGACAAATGAATGAAATATATACTCAGTAATATTGGCAAAGAGTTCTATTTTCAAATTTTAGAATATTTTTTTTATTATATTGTTTATAAGTGGCCAGTTCTAAGAACCTTCAGTTTGACCCTCGTAAACATTTACAATGATATGTATGCATCTGAGAGTTATAATAGTGCCTTAACTAGTACTCGAGGGTATACAACAGCTCAAGGTGTCCAATCCTCAGATAGCAATTGTCATACATTACACAATGTGTTTACATCTCCAAGTAGTGCCTCAAATCAATCTGTAGGAGGATATACAGCTGAACAAGATGCCAATGTCCTTCCAGTCGGTGGGAACACCGTGTTCCGTGCCAATGCTTCTTCGCTAATTGATTAATTTAAAAATTCTAAGCGGTACCATTTTAATTTCATTTTTGCTAAGTACTTGTTTTTTATATAATGTAACATTAGTAAAGTTAATGAACGTTTTTTACCATTGTTTTATTATATTGACAAGTCACGCACGCACTACATACATGCTAGAGTACTGCCGCATTGCATGTAAAGTTTTGAAAATATATGTCAAAATAGATTCACTATCTTACCATGTAAAATTTTTATGAATTATTTTCTACATACAAAATTAATTACTAATACATACACGAGGAAAAATGTAAATTGCCTTATCTTGTGCATTCAAATAATTTACTTACCTCAAACAGATTGCTAATTTCTCTTCTGTGCTTATGGCTTTCTTACAGTCAATTTTGTTTTTTATATATGGACCTATTAACGAATGTAAATAATTAAAATGATTTTTAGTCATTCGCAAATATTAAAAAAAATCGTCTTCAGTGGCAATATTCTTTAGAAAATTAAATTCGCCGTATTTTTCACGTATGGTGTGTGGTAACAAGCTACCGTGACTGGACTCTTTTAACGACAAAATAACACATAAAATATCCATATCCGCTTCTTCTTCACTTTCATCTTCATCGGATTCAACTATGTCGTAATGTTTACGTATTTTTGAAAATAAAGTCATTTTTGACGAGATAAACGACTACACGAGCTGCTCATTACTTTTAATACTGAGCTAAGCAAAGCGCAGCACAGCTTGATGTTGATTGTTAAAAAAACGTAGCTTATGAAACACAGCACAGCACAGCGCAGTACAGCGCAGCATAGCTCGATGTTGATTTGTCACCCTAAGGTCTCGCCTATTAAAACCATTTCGGTCGCAAGGCTGGAGTTGTGCGCGGCCCTTCTGCTGTCTCAGTTGCTCCGCAAGGTTCAAGACACAGTTTTGCCCCACTACCCTATTAATAAAATATACGCATTTTCTAAATCCAAAGTAGTGCTCGCTTGGATATATTCATCTCCTCACCGCTGGCAGACTTTTGTCGCCAACCTCGTTAGTAAATTGATTGAATTTGTTCCCGCTACTTGTTTCAATCACGTCGCGGGTACTGAGAACCCCGTTGATTGCTTGTCTCGTGGTGTTACTCCACTTAATCTTCTGCATCATCCATTGTGGCATCGTGGACCTTCTTGGATTTCCCGTGATCCGTCAGAGTAGCCCATGCAACCCTTTAACCACAGTGCAGAAGACGAAGATGTACCCGAACGGAAGTCTGTTTCTTATCCCGTGATTGCTGAGGTTGCGGAGTCTCCGATCTATGTACTCGCACTACGCATTTTTTATTTTATTTTATTTATTTATTTGGGATAGACAAACAGTTACATATTGTGTCTTAAAACTAATCTTACATAATATATAGATATAAATATGCAACTCACACCGTTTCTTTGGCACCTACCTAATGGGACTTTTGTTTCAAGAACTGATATCACATTCGCAGAATGTAAGTTATTACGAACTGTACAGGCTGTTCATTTTAGTAACGACATTCAAAATTTGAAAAACAATGTACCTTGTTCTCCCGCTATCCTTCCTTAGACTCAAGCCGTTTCTCGATGAACACGGCGTCATACGCGTTGGGGGTCGTCTGTCAAAATCGGATGAACCTTATAACTACAAACATCCTTGCATTCTGCCGCGTCATGATCATGTTGTCGACCTTCTTGTTGATTTTTATCACAAGAAGCACCTCCATGCTGGTCCAGAGTTGCTTATGTCCTTACTTAGGCGTTAGTACTGGATTTTAGCCGCACGACGAATAATTCGTCACAGAATACATAAATGTAACGTCTGTTTCAAATTTCGTCCGCGTCCGACTTTCCCTCCCATGGCAGATCTTCCTAGCCAACGCGTCAATCAAGTTGATAAAGCGTTTACACAAGCCGGTTGTGATTACGCAGGACCGCTGCAGTATACGCCAGTGCGTGGTCGAGGTGTTAAAAGCCGTAAAGCTTGGCTATGTATTTTTACATGCTTAACGACGCGCGCTGCGCATATTGAAGTTGCGACAGACTTAAGCACGGTGTCATTCCTTGCAGCCCTTAAACGATTTCCTTCACGGCGCGGCCCTATACAGTGTTTGTATACGGATAACGGCACTTGTTTCGTGGGCGCAAGCTCTTATTTACGCGACCTCTATAAGTTTCTCAGGGAAGAATATCGTACTCGTCTTCAGGAAGAACTTTCCATAAATCATATTGACTGGAAGTTTATTCCGCCAGCATCACCACATTTCGGTGGATGTTGGGAAAGCATGGTCCAAGTAATTAAAACGCATCTCTTCAAGGTTATAAGTCAACAGATCCTCTCTTACGAAGAGCTTTTAACTGTCCTTGCACAAGTCGAGGCGCTGATCAACTCGCGCCCGCTCACGGCATTGAGTAGTGACCCTGCAGAACCATCCGCGTTAAGCCCTGCACATTTTCTGAACACAGTGCCATTATCGTCATTTCCGGCTCCTGAAGCAGACTCTTCAAGCTTGCTCCAGAGACATACTCTGCTGGATAAACTCGTGCAGTCGTTCTGGCGGCGCTGGCGTGCGGAATATCTACACCAGCTTCAGGCTAGATCCAAGTGGAATAGTCCTGCATCCCCTATACAGGAGGGTACGTTGGTCGTCATAATACATGATAATGCTCCGCCGCTTTCATGGCCGTTAGCCACCGTAGAGAAACTGCATACTTCCAAAGACTGTACAACCCGCGTTGTTACCGTGAAAACCGCGAAGGGGAGCTACGTGCGCCCTGTTGTACGTCTCTGTCCGCTTCCAACTCAGTGAGATCTAGCCTGAAGTTGGATCTACCTCTTAGTTTAAGTATTTAGTTTGTAGTTTTCGCTATTATTGCGTTTATAATTTTCGCTAAAGTTAATTAAGATTAATTTTATTATCATATCGCTGTCTTAGCCTATTGATGGGTTATGCGGTAGTACACCCAACATAGCTAAGTTTTACCAATTTTTTTTTTAAAGGCAACCCTTTAGGGCCGGGGGGATATGGTAGCGCCATCTACCTTTCTATCGAGAATTAATTACATCAACGTCAATCGTTCCACGCTTGCTCGTCCAATACGAGCGATCCTTTGATTCCTTCCCTCCCAAGGCACGCCTCGCTGATTGGTCGCAAGAATTCAACGACGACGAGAACAGTCTAGAATAATCCGTGTCGCGCTGAGCACGTGTACCGCACCGCCATATTTTTACCGCTTTATACCATAAACGCAACAAACCGCCCGCGAGTGAAGTGTAGTGAAACTGTATAATTCTGGGTTGGATCCAGACGGAGTGATCAGCTTACAGCCCGATTCTGCAAGGAGCCGACGACAGCCATCTTGTCGAGCCGAGAGAACGAAGGTAAGGTGTGCTCCCATACACCCGTCTCCTACTCCTCCCATGAACCCAGTTCACTCACTTTTCCTTTCCTGGGCTATAAGAACCATCCTTACAGTCCACAATATTAATGATTTTTCCAAATCGCCTAGGTACATACGGTTCGGTGCATCGCCGAACCAGGTATCGTCTCCGATATTTTTAGGAATGGGCAATTTAAAAACACCATCTATTTCGTGATCAAAGATGGCGGATGGGACTTTCTTTAAAATCAATATGGGTATCGTCTCCGATGTTTGAAGGGATGGGGAATCCAAATACAACATCTATTTCGTGATTTAAGATGGCGGATGGGAAATCTAAGATGGCGGATGGGAAAAAATTAAAAAATAAAGATGGGTATGGTCTCTGGTGATTTAAGGGATGGTGAATCCAAATACAACATCTATTTCGTGATCAAAGATGGCGGATAGGAAATCAAAGATGGCGGACGGGATTTTTTTTTAAGTCGATATGGGTATCGTCTCCGATATTTTAAGGAATGGGCAATTCAATATTAAATAAAAAATCTATGTTTGTGTTTGCATCATTTATAGACCCTGGAATGATAAGAGATTAAGCTCTAAGTCAATGGTAACTTTGGAAAAGGTGCTTGGGAAAAAGGAAATTAAATAAAAACTCTTAAAAAGGCGATACGGAGTTCGCAGGGTCAGCTAGTAAATAAATAAATAACTGTTTGCCTCATCCTAACACATTATTTAATGGTACAGGGATATACAGCTGAAGCATTTGAGAGGCTCCAACAGGAAGTTTCTCAGTCGGGCAATGAATAAATTTTATGTGCGCTTATAGCCGATGAAATGTACAAAAGATTTGGTGTGGCGGCCGCTACATAGGTGTTGTCGATATGAGGTTAGGGCAAACAAATGACAATAATCCCATTGCCCAGCAAGCATACGAACTGTTACTCGTATCAGTAAATGAAAGTTGGATATTACCCGTGCCGTGGCATATATTTTAATTACAGGCTTAAAAGCTGAAATGAAAACCAATATAATAAACATAGCTCTTGAAAAATGTCACGCAGCAGGAGTGAAGGTGGTTTCGTTAACCTTTGTAACGGAGCGTATGCTAAGGTTGTCATTGTATAAGCGTAAGCTAAGTATGTCGTCACTATATAGCCATGTACTTTAGATTTACTCACGAGTAGCTCTAAGACAGTTAAACTAAGAACAGTATTGTGAGATCGAAATATACGGATGTGCTACATGAACCCACTGACTTTAATTGATCTAGAACATTAGTGCCGTAACCCAAGGTCCCTCCTATATTTGGTGACCCCGACACCCGCGTTCTAAAACAGTATTTTGCAGTGAATAGTTCGAACAGTTAAATCAGGAAGATGACTACTCCGTCGTCCGCGGTTGACCTTGCAGCGATATCGCTAACTTCCAAAATCCCGGAGTTTTGGGTAGACTCACCCCGCGTGTGGTTTATAAGAACTGAGGCAATGCTGGCGCCACAGAAGTTAGCGGACGAGGCCAAATACGACATCGTTGTCTCCAAACTATCCAAGGAGGCGATACAACAAGTTACGGATTTGCTGATCGATCCACCGTCTACAAAAAAATTTGAAGCATTGAAGGCTCGCCTGTTGACCATTTACGAGGAATCCAAAAATCGGCAACTACAGAAACTCATCAGCGAAATGGATTTAGGCGATCAAAAACCATCGCAACTTCTGCGTCGCATGAGAGAGCTAGCCAAGGATAAGATACCGGATGACACACTGAAAATCCTTTGGCAAGGACACCTACCTTCTCCGATACGCGCAGTACTAGCAGTTTCGGACACAAAGGACCTTGACAACTTGTCGACCATAGCCGACAATGTCTTCGAGACCACGCGTGCAGTACACGTCACTGAAGTAGCGCAGCAGCAGCCGAACACGTCCAAGGACACAGAAATGATAATGGCGGAGATAACGAAGCTAAGCTTGAAGATAGCTGAAATAGAAAAAGTTGGCAGATCCAGACAACAATGGAATCAGGGAGGTAATCGTTCACGTTCTGTTTCACGCAATCGAAGTCGCGATCCTTCGAGGCCACGTAGATCACCAGAGAGTCCTGACTGGCTATGTTTTTACCACCATCGCTTTCGTGCAAGAGCATTGAAATGCACTGAGCCATGTGCATGGAAGAGCAAGCAGGAAAACTAGCAGGAGTACGGACTGCGGCGGAGGTCTGTACTATATCGCCCTACAACCGCCTTCGGGTCACAGACCGTAATAATGGACTACGCTTTCTCGTCGATACTGGCGCAAATATTTCGGTGCTACCGCGTGACAAGCTAGCGAAAACCCTACGGAACAGTGAGTGCCAAGAATATACATTATATGCAGCCAATGGGACTAGAATAAAGACATACGGTACGAAAAGTTTAGTGCTAGATTTAGGCCTACGTCGAGCATTTCGATGGACATTTGTCATAGCGGAAGTTCATCAACCAATTCTAGGTGCAGATTTCTTGGCCAAATATAAGCTATTAGTAGATTTAAGTAAGCATAGGTTGATTGACCAACTGACAAACATAAATGTTTTAGCTTCTATCGTAGCCAGTAACGATCCGTCAATCACGACCGTAGATGTAAGTCACCCTTATCATTCCCTTTTAGCAGAGTACCCAGAGATAACTAAACCGCTTTCTTTTAATAATAATATAATAATAATAATAATATGATTTTATTTCAGAACTTATTTCCATATACAGAATTCAAAAATAATCAAATAATAAAAAAATCAGCAATCGAATAAATAATAAAATGTCACAACAATAAATCAAAGAGCAAGTCACAAAATATAAAATACAATTAAAATAATAATAAATAATAAAATGTCACAACAATAAATCAGAGCAATGTCAAATTATAAAATAAAATTAAAATAATAAAACAAGATTGTAAAAAATAATTCAAATGTTATGTCATATTGTGCAGTCAAATCATAATAATTTAACTACATGCCCATCGTGATTTGCATCCACCTGTGTTGGATCGGACAATCTAATCTATCTGCAACCATCTTCAGAATGCCGTTGGTACTCCCTCTCACGCGTTTCGAGATGGATGCAACTCTCTTGCGGATAATTGCGTGATAACCGTCAGTGTGGGCCTCAGCAAACATAAGGGACGCGCTGCAGTCTCTCGGTAGTCGCAACAACATTCTGAAGATGTTGTTGTACTGTACACGTAGCACATTGGCGGCCCGACGGGTATGTCTTACCCATAGACCGCACGAGTAAAATGATTGGCAGAATGCCTTAAACAAAGAGATTTTTACCTCATTAGAGCATCGTGCAAATCTACGAGCAAGCATATTCCCTCGGACCGCCAACGCCCTCCGCTCACGCTCCAAATCGGCGTCATCCTTCAAGTCGTCTGTCACAATATGCCCCAAGTACTTAAAGCTAGTCACCACCTTCAGAACCACACCATTTAACTTAATCGGTGGAACATGGGGAAGAGTGCTACCAGTACTTTTAAAAATTAGAAGTTCACTTTTTTTGGTGTTGTATTCAAGTCCATGCTCCACCGCATAGGCCTCACATATCGCAATGAGCCTTTGTACTGAACTCACCGACGGGCCCAGCAGTACCATATCGTCCGCGTAACTTATATTATTTACGCATACCCCATCAATGTGACAACCAGAATGTGTACCACTGAGCTCGCCGATGAGATCGTTTACGTAGAGATTGAACAGCAGAGGAGAGGTTAAACCCCCCTGTCGCACGCCACACTCCATGCCATACTCGTCAGAATAAGTACCCGCCCATCTCACCTGGTTTTTTTGGCATAAGTACCAACTTTTTAACAGAGAGGTGACTTCAGCCGGTACACCAGCACCATCCAGTTTGTTCCAAAGTTTGTTATATATTACGGTGTCAAATGCCTTTGACAGGTCCAGGAAGCACGCGTATACCGGCGTCTTCCTATCAACGTAGTACCTGACAGCCTGCTTAAGACAAACAATCGCACTTTCGGTAGAAAGCCCAGCCCTAAAACCAAACTGAGCGTCATGCAGTTTAATATGTCGCACTAGGATATCATTAAGCAAGCTGTCAAGCACCTTTGCTATCACCGTGGCTAGTGAGATGGGCCGGTAGTTATTAATGTCCGACATGTCTCCCAGCTTATTTTTTACTATAGGAATCACCAAGGTGCGTGTTAGCTCCTCGGGCAAATGGTTGTGACAAAGACACAAGTTATAAAACATGGAGAGGACGCGCGGCAGATGGACACCGGCGTGTTTCAGATGTTCGATGCTGAGACTGTCATGTCCAGGAGATTTACCTTTGCGCATACCACTGATAACTCTTTGCACATCACTTGCCGTAAATCGAACAGTCCTCATGGCAGTCCCAGCACCCATACATCTGCCTGAAGTCGTGTATCCTTGTGGTGGTCGCATCCTAAAGTGCTCACTAAATAGATTTGCGATCACCTTGTGGTCACTGTACCCATTTACACTAACAGGGATACCTGGTTTACCACACAGCTTCCCTGTCTGTTTCCAAAACTTTTTGAAGTCCTTACTAAAATGGTGAGAAGCAAGAATGTCCATTTTAATTTGTTCTTGCCTATCTTGGCACCATTTAAGTTTTTTCTTAAACAGATTCCTGCTCTCACGCATCTCCAAGTATGTTTGGCCCCAAGTTGGTTTACCGGCTTCCACCCATACCAAAAACCTTCTTCTGGCATCCCTGTGGTATTGCGAGACATACTTATTCCACCCGGCTATGTAACCACCTCTCCTCTGTGGTCTCTCTCTCGCATATGTGACGGACGCGGCCTCCGAAAGAATGGTAACTAGCTGCTTGTACATACTATCTATTAAAGATTTATGTTCGGCCTTGTCACACATGTCATCACAGCACTGTGACATCTCAATTGGGAAGTCAATATCTCTAAGCATACTATGACATACCTGATGATAACGCCGAATGAGCTCAGCAGAACGTTCTCCCCATACAACATTGTTGTGTATAGGTGTAATAGTTGTCATTTCCTTACACAGTACCTGTCCTAAGCTACACTCTACAACGAGTGGGAAATGGTCAGACCAATGAGCATAATAATCAACCCACACACTAGTGACTGCAGGTAGTGTTGCATTCGTTACTACACAATGGTCCAGCCATCTCACACATCCATGAGCTTCACTAATGAAAGTAAAAGTGTCTGGCTTACCCAGAAGATCCACACAAGTCCACTGCTGATCGTCACAGAAATCCAAAAGATGGTTACAAAACAAAGTATCTGGTTGTGCGTTGTAATCACCCAGCAAGAGCGACACAACACAGTCTGGGTTCTCAGCCAATATTGAACTAATTTTACCTAGGCACTGTGTAAACTCAGGAAGGTTGTCGATGCAATCAGTGGGCATGTATATACTGAAAACAATAAAATAATTAGCATTAATTTCTAATTTCAAAGCTGATATTCTAACATCATCACAGTCTATCACAGTCACCGACTTAAAAGCAGTCTTTCGATATAGGATTGCTGTTCCACCGAATGGTCTTCCCCTCAACAGTTCGGCAGTTTTAAGGAGCCGCCGAAGCATTCTGTGTTCCATTTTATAGAGACCAGCGGCCCGCCGGTGCATGCGAGGGTCAGACCGTTGCCACCTCACCGCTACGCTAAGGTAAGGGAAGAATTTAAATTAATGCAAGAAATGGGGATTTGTAGACCGTCGAAAAGTGCGTGGGCAAGTCCTCTACATGTTGTTATGAAAAAAAAACGGTGAAATACGTCCCTGTGGCGATTACAGAGCACTCAATGCAATTACAAAGGCAGACCGCTATCCTATACCGAGGTTGCATGACTTTACGTACTTATTGGCTAACAAAACAATATTTTCAAGGTTAGATATTCGCCGAGCATATCATTGTATTTGTGTACACCCCGACGATGTAGAGAAGACCGCCATCACAACGCCGTTCGGATTATTCGAGTTTCCGCGCATGACGTTCGGTTTACGAAATGCCGCGCAGACTTTTCAACGGTTTATGAATCACACCGTCCTTGCAGGTCTAGATTATGTGTACTGTTATATAGATGATATTTTAATATTTAGCGACCTTGACGACCATGAAAACCACTTACGAGAAGTTTTCAGCCGTCTGAACGAGTTCGGTATCACTATTAACTTAGAAAAATGCACATTCGGTCAGTCTAAGGTTGAATTTTTAGGGTTCGAAGTTTCTACACAAGGTATTCGACCGCTCAAGGACAAGGTTGATGCCATAGTTAATTACCCTAAGCCCGAGACTATTGAGCAGCTTAGACGATTCCTAGGCATGATTAATTTTTACCGCTTACATTTGCCACATGCAGTAGAATATCAGGAACAATTAAATCAATATTTGCAAAATTCAAAGAAAAAAGATAAAACAAAGATAGTTTGGACGGAAAAAACCAGCGATGCTTTCTCACAGTGTAAGACGAGCTTACAGAGCGCGGCGACGTTATCGTTCCCGTTACCCGATACCCCGTTTGCGCTCATGAGTGACGCGTCCAGCACGTGCGTCGCAGGAGTCTTACAACAATTTGTTGATTCTAAATGGATACCTTTAGGTTACTTTTCAAAGAAAATGTCTGCAACTCAAGTTAATTACAGTACCTATGATCGGGAGCTTCTGGCAATTTACCTCGCGATAAAGTATTTTCGAAATATGATAGAAGGTCGCGAACTAATAATTTTTACTGACCATAAACCTCTTACGTTTGCTTTTTCTAAGGTTAATAGCGATAACGAATTACCGAGGCGCGTAAGACAATTATTATATATCAGTGAATTTTCCACTGACATACGTCACATTGATGGTGAACGTAACGTAATAGCTGACGCGTTGTCCCGCATAGAGACAGTTACCAGTCCCACGGTTTTAGATTATTCAGCAATCGCTCGAGCACAGGCTAGCGATAAGCAACTTGTTCACTTACGTACTCGTAGTTGTTATAATAATTGTAAGTTGATATTCAAAGACATAACAATGCCTGGATGCGACCTACCTGTAACGTGTGAAACGTCCACAAATAAGATTAGACCGTACATACCTGAGCAATTTAGGAAGTTAGCTTTTAATTCCGTTCATAGCTTAAGTCACCCAGGAATCCGTACTTCGCGTAAGCTAGTAAAGGACCGATTCTTTTGGGACAATATGAATAGTGATGTAGGTAAATGGGCCAGAGAGTGTGTTAAATGTCAGCGCGTTAAAGTGACTAAGCATAATAAGTCAGAATTAGGCACTTTCGCGGTAGCTGAGCGATTTTCCCATGTACATGTTGACATTGTTGGGCCACTTCCTACTTCGCCACAAGAATACCGGTACCTGGTAACGATGATAGATCGCCAAACTGGTTGGCCGGAAGCCCACCCAGTAAGAGACATAAGCGCAAATTCGGTTGCAAAGGTCATTCTTGAGCAATGGATAGCGCGTTTTGGCTGCCCTGCTAAGCTGACAAGCGACCAGGGCAGACAATTTGAAAGTAGTGTTTTTAGAGAGTTAATGAATCTTTTAGGCATTGACAGGAAACGGACAACTCCGTACCATCCGCAATCCAATGGGATGATCGAGAGATGGCACCGCTCACTGAAAGCCGCTCTCATGGCTAGACTAGATTCCACTAGTTGGGTCCAGGAACTGCCCATAGTTCTTCTCGGCCTTAGGAGTTCTACAAGGAACGATACCGGCATTAGTGCCGCCGAAATGACTTTCGGTACAACATTACGTTTGCCAGGTGATTTTTTTAGCGATTCCAGTAATAGCATTTTAGATCCATGTCAATATGTTAAAAGTTTGCGGCACAATATAAGTAATTTGAAACCGAAGCCGTCCACACATTAGAGATGTGTAACTCCTGAGTGAGTGATACAAAAGATACATATCATTTGAAATGAATCACTCTATCTTTATATCACTCTCAGTTCAAATATATCTTTAACTCACTACGCTCATGGTTCATTTTAGATCTACTGAATTGATATACGTAAAGTGAAACAGAGTATGGCTGATTCCTATGAATCAGAGCGGGAGAGAATAAGCGTTGCACTAAGTAGGCACAGAGTATCGCCCGGTGACTTATGCATGTGTGTGTAAGCGAAAATTTGGCAGCGTAAAAGTAATCTTTATGTTCAAGATATAAAATGCAGTTTAGCATGTACTTATAATGCAAATCTATGATTATTTTATAATTTGTATAGACGCATCTAGGCACTTTTTGAGTTTCAATAAAATATTATTGTTCATTTTTACTGTAACAAATTTTTTGTGTGCGAATGATATGCTTGAGCGACGGCCGTTCGCATTTTTTTTTTGCTATTGGCTTACAGAATACCTATTCTATATCAATTAAAATTTCGCACATGCTTTTTAAAGCGGGTAGCCTTAAATACCACAATTATTCATAAAAGTCTTATTTTGAATTCAAATCCTTCACTACTGCATACACTGATAGATTAAGATTGATTTAACTCACTATATCAATGCTATATAACATGATTGATGAAACATTGATATAATGATTTAAATGCTCAACCATTCCATCACAAGTGATATAAAGATATAAAAGAGTGATACATATCTTTTGATTCAAAAGATATGTATCTCTCTTTTCTTTCAACTGATATAGTTTGCGCATCTCTACCACACATAGGGATGCGCGCACATTGTTTATACACGCGGATTTGGATAAATGTTCACATGTTTTCATACGTAATGATAGCGTTAAAAAATCATTAGTACCTCCTTACGACGGTCCATTCAAAGTGTTAGAAAGAAAAGATAAGGTTTATCTTATTCAGCTGCCCAACCGTACAGTTCACATATCGATCGATCGGTTAAAACCCGCTTTTGCCAGTACGGAACAGGTACAGACAAATAATTTACCCATTAAGCACGTAGATACTAAGTTAAGTAATTCTAGTAATAAGTCTTGTAGAGATATTTCAAATAGAGTGGACACGAGCATAGCGAGTAGCGATAATCGCTCTTCGGACGCTACGCAGACCGCGGCCGCGCGCACGACGCGCAGCGGCCGAGTCAGCAGAATGCCCGTGCGATTCAATTTATGAGTAAGTATTAGTTTATAATGTTATAATTATAAGTTATCATTGCGGAAGCACGTCTTGCACGCACATTGTGTATTTATAGTAAATTTGCAGTTTCATTATGGGTAACACAGTTGCCAAAGACGAAATCGTAGTGGCCGCGGCCGCTGCCGAGGCCAAGGAACCTGCACAAGTAACGTTGATCGAATGGTCCACCGTGTTTATTTTGATCGGCATCATTGTGATTTACCTGATATGTAAGCAATGTTTTTCTGGAAGCAGAAAGTGGTTGTCCAAGCAGATGCAATCACTGCAAACGACCGCTTTAGAAGCCGCTAGATACAGCTTTAGACGAAAACGTCAGGGAAACGAGAATTCCCCGGATGTCGAAATATAATTTTCAATCTGTATTTTTGTGTATTTTGCTTTAGAAAAAATGTAGTGCGTAATTATTGTTCGTGTGCATCTACCTAGTTTAACTGTGTTTAGTGTGATAAGAAAGTTAACGTAAGTACTTACCTTAGGTAATGTATCAACACCTGCTGTGTTTACATGTTATAACCAGTGTTATACTGAATATTATAAAATATGGTGTATTGTTGTATTGTATTGTACCATGATATTATTGTGTAGGTACTTATTTTAATAATGTAAGAAAATGCAAATATTTTCTAAATTTTATTTTATTTTGGTTTGTATAACGGAAATTGCACATGTCTAAATTATAATATTATGAGAAATTTAACTATTTTTTTTAAAGGGGGGGTTGGTGTAACGGAGCGTATGCTAAGGTTGTCATTGTATAAGCGTAAGCTAAGTATGTCGTCACTATATAGCCATGTACTTTAGATTTACTCACGAGTAGCTCTAAGACAGTTAAACTAAGAACAGTATTGTGAGATCGAAATATACGGATGTGCTACATGAACCCACTGACTTTAATTGATCTAGAACATTAGTGCCGTAACCCAAGGTCCCTCCTATACCTTCGACGATTGTAAGAGCAATATTCTTACTATGAAACTATTAAAAAAAAAAATCTTTGTTTCTCCAAAACATTACATACATAATTATATTTTCTTATTACTTAGCTTAACAGAAGGCGGTATGTGGAGAACAAATTAGGCAACTGCGTCAGCTATTGTTGCAGTTGTATAACTACAATGCTGGTATTCTCGCAGGCCTATATGCAATTATAATTTTACTACATTAAATTACTATTAGGATCTGCTATTAGTGATATAAATAATCTAAGGCCATATTTTAAACACCCAGTATCCGATCAGAACGTAATGGTTTTCTTAGACGCTTGTCACAGGGCTTGTCAAAAGTAATGCGCAATACGCTCGACTCAAAAAGAAGAATTACCGACAATGACAAGAAAATCATTCGGAGGCAATTGCTTTGCGACTTAAATAATTTACAAGAAAATCTTTCACTAAATTTGGTTCACAAATTGGCCAACCGGCACATAGAATTCAAAAACGAAATCATGCGGGTTAAGTTAGCCACCCAATTGATGAGCCGTAGTGTTTATATATTTCAATTGTCCTTCGAAATGTCCACCACAATTGTCAATACACAGACGGGCACCTTTTATTAAATTGTTTTTTAACGAGAGAAGTACGCTTCTCTGACTTTTCACTGCGTCCAAAGCGTCCAATATGCGCTGCCTTAATTGTTCGACACTAACCGGCTCACTTTTTTACACAGTAAGTGGTGAGCATGGAGGCCAAGCTACAGGCCCGCGAATGAAAAAATGATTGCCATCAACATATCTAAATATGTAGAAAAAACCTCGGCAACATATCCGACTAAAGCGGAAATCGTAAAGACGACAGCCGAAATTATGGGAATATCAGTCAGGATTATTTATCGAATCTTCAACGAGTATAAAACTACTGGAAACGTGTCGACCCCTGACCGTTCCAAAACAAAGTTTGAGATCATAGAAAATAGACGATTTTATTCTCTCAGCAATAAGAATAAAAGTAGACGCATTTTACTTCAATAATGTGCTACCTACTATCGACAAAATTTTTTAAGCTGTTAATGATGACGATGATCTTCCTAATTTTAAACGTTTTACAATCTACAAAATTCTGAAAAAACTTAACTTCAAGTACATCAAGCGCTCCAAGAAAAGTATCTTATTAGACAGGCCGGACTTAGTCCTTTGGGATGAAATTATCTTCTCAAAATTAAAGATTACCGAAAGTAAAATAGAAAGATATATTACATGAACGAAACATGGGTAAACGAAGGTAATTAATTGTCTTTATTTTTTAAGCTTTATATGTATCTGAAGAGTCTTTTGAGATTCGTAATACACTGGGCATAAAATTACATTTCGTAACAGGTCACACAGCTAAATATGTATGGGTAGACGACGATATAACAAATAGTCGGCAAGCGTTTCTAAATGGTTTATCGACAGGGCTCAAGAATCCACAAAAAGGAAAACGCCTGATTTTAACTCACATTGGTAGCACCGAGGGGTTCTTGGAAGGTGAAGAATGGATTTTTGAAGCCAAGAAAACGTATAGAGGAGGCGATTATCATTCTGAAATGGATGTCCATAATTTTGAGAAATGGTAAATGAATTACTTAATGCTTGCATTACAAAACGATGTGTTCGCATAAGAGCGAACACATTGTTTTGTGATGCAGACAATTAAGCAGTATTATTGCCCACTAAATAAACCTATTTTTATTTCAATAAGTCGAACACTTTTGGAGATATGAACACTTCTTTCTTTCTTCCTATAAAAAGAAAAACAAAATGGCTGCCACTAGTGGTGACGCGGATTGGGACCAAGTACACACTTGGGCCCAATCCGCGTCACCACTATGTGGCAACCATTTTATTATTTTGCTAGTACACACTAGCATAATGAAAAAATTGTTTTATAAATATTTGAATATTGCTAGTCTATAACCTGTTATGTTGTACGTTCAAAAATATTTTGTATCACATAGAACCGGGTTCTGTCATCGTTTTAGACAATGCACCATACCATTCAAGACATGTCGAAAAAGTACCAAACATGAGTTGGCGGAAGGCAGATATCCAAGCTTGGCTGCAACAAAGGCAAAATACTTATAACGAAAAGGAAATTAAAGCTCAGCTTATAACAAAATTCAGAAAGGAAGATTTCAATATAAAAGTGGTTGATGAAATGGCAGCCAAGAAAAATATTATTGCTTTGCGCTTTCCGCCCTATCTTTGCTTACTAAACCCAATAGAATTAATATGGACACAAATAAAATCGCATGTTGGTCGTAATAATAAAACTTTTAATATGGGAGAAATAAAAGATTTAACAAAAGAGAGCATTGCCAAAATTGATGCTGAATAGTGGAAAATGCATCGAATATGTTATCAAACAGGAAAATAAAATGATGGAGCTCGATGGGTTAATTGATGATGCGACGGATGGTGTAACCCTCAGATTCATGATTAACGTCACATCAGAAAATTCAGAAACAAGTTCTTATGAAATCACAACGTCTCTCGACACTGACGATCTGACATAATATTTGTACATTAAAAAATAAAACCTTTTACATGAACAAAAATACCATTATTTCTACTCTCATCGAAGACATTAAAAGTTTAAAATCTTTATCTCTAATATGATTTATTTCATTCACTGAATGAATTTTAAGTGAAACTTGATTTAGTTCATGCAATGTTTCCCATCACTAGTCTCACGGACGTACTTAGCTGTCCGCCATATTTGTTTTTGGTTTACCATGTTTGCCAGATTAGAATGAACGGATTTTACTAACAGCATGTATTCACCCGAAGTAATGCCGAGGCCGCGGCGTAAACGCTGCCATGACGGTCACAGTCACCGTCAGAGCTGCGGCCGGGAGCACTGCCGCAGAAAATCTCGGCTTAGGCGAGAGCAGTGTTGTAACAAGCACTGCCATTTACCTGGCTGCAAATGGCAGCAAACTATGTGAAATGAAATTAATATAGAAACCGTTTAAAAAGCCACAAGAATAACAATTTGAATGGCAATATTGCAATTAATTATCGAGCAATCACCTTTATGAAAGAATAAAATGCCTTAAAATGCAGTGCCTGTCAGGCAATAATTGTTGACCGGACTTTGACTGAATCTTAAATTGCTTTCCGATACATTTTCAGTAGTATACGGATTATTTGCGTTATTCAAGAAAGTATTTAGGAAGTAACCTCTAGTCGTCCATTAATTTCGGGTGAAGCCAAGGGTCATCATTGTATTGTAATTTCTTTGTGTTATCATTTACTTGTTTCTTATATAGGGGCATTTAACTCGAATGTTGGCTATAACATAATTCAAACTCTTCACACTAAAATCAAGCAACTTCGTTCTGAAGTAGCGCGTTTGCGCAAGAAAGGAAAGTCATATAAAACAAGACTAAGAAATGCCGAAATAATTTCGGATAATGTTTCCTTTCAACAAGTCATAAAAAATATGAGAAAACCAGGCCATTTATTCGTGCATATGCAATTGCAAACACCCAAAAAAGCGAAAGGACGAAAATATACCGTAGAAGAAAAGGTACAAGACTTGCTCTATCGCTGTACAGGAAGAGGCCAATTAAACCCAATGCTGCATTTCTATGTTCATATAAAGTAGTTTTATTTTTGAAAATTCAGGAACTTCATTTAGTAAGTCGACATCATCTTCATTAAGTGACGCTACCATGTTTTTATAGATTTTCGGCACCGGATCTAGTGAAGTGGTTACTTCGTTGATACATTGGTTTATATGCGGGTCAATTACATTTTTAGTGAAATCTTGTTTACATAACTGTATGTGTGGTTTTGTTTTCATCACAGTATTTTCCTGTAATAATAATGTTGGATGATGCTTAAACAAATAATTAAAAGTTAAAAAGTTTACATTTGAAAAACAAGGCTATTAACAAAAAAAAAAACATTTGACATTTACAATAAAGCAATTTAATTATAAATTTGCTAAAAATAAAATTAATAAATTTGACTGTGCATATTCCATTATGTCATTAAAAAGTAAGTACATTATAGAAGTATCCTGTATATATTGAATCAATGTTTGTCGCTACAAGTTATTACGACACATTTTTTAGGAAAGTACGAGTATGTGCCGGACACAATAGACGATGATATGACTCAATGTGATAGCCAAGAATCATTGGATATGGCAGAAAGTCAAAGGTGGGATTCAATGGCAGTTAATATAGGCGATAAAGAAACCACGACTGAACGAGATACTCAAACGACTAGTTCCAGCTTCAGCTCGTCATCAACCCAAACTAATTTTACTGCTATTGACGAAGAAAAAAATACCTTAGCTAACAATGCTTTTGGGGCGTTAGTTGGGCACGAACTGGGTAATGTACCTTTATTTAAAAGAAAATATGTTATGTGCAAAATCCTACAACTATTGGATAATAATTAATTAATAATACTTTTATTTACCATTACAGTAATTGTCCCGACGCAGTGGTTTATTTTTCGTTTAGCACACAGCCAATAAGTTGTTTGATTTGCGTATGTTTTCTTAAAGTGATATTGATAACCATTATGTAAAGCTACTCGACCCTTACCCCTTGTCAATATTTTTATTTTTTCAATTAAAGACATTTAAAGTTTAAATCAAGCTATGATTTATATTTAAGGAATAATATGGAATGGAAATTAATTGCAATGATATGTGTCATTAAAAGATACGTCTAGAATGACGTAATAGTCACATAGAATGTTAGATGAGTAAACAAAACTATTTTCAGCTCAAAGAAGAAGGTAAGTATGTACATCTAAAGTATTTTAATGTTCACGAAGTTTCTTGGACTGGGTTTGTGTATGTTTCTGTGTTAATGACTGTACTTAGGCAGGTGAGAAAAACGGAAGAAACATATTATATGAATTACGGTTATCCACCCCGTTCAGGGTGGATAGAAGGACACGTGTTTCCGAGTATCCTCCTTAGGGTGGCTATTTTAGGGTGGATAAACGGAATAAGCCAAAACAACTTAATTTTAAAAAAGTTGCCGAAGTTGTAGTGCCGAAAAAATAAGAGAACTTTTTATTAGCTGATTTCATAGATGAAATAGACAATATTCGGATTTTGATATTCTGTAACAATTTCGCAAGAGACCAAATGGGTAAACTCAAAAATTTCTTTGGCGATGCAACTTTTAGAATATGCCCCAAACCGTTTAACCAAGTTTTCAGTATACACGCTGATATGAACAGTACCACGACTTCAACAAATATAATACCTTTGGCATTTGCAATTATGAGTGACAGAAAGAAAAGCACTTATTTAACGGTATTTAATTTAATCAAATCACAAATTCCTGCATGGAATCCCGCAACATTCACGCTCGACTACGAAAAAGCTACAATGGGAGCATTAAAAAGTGTATTTCCAAATATATTGCTACATGGCTGCTACTTTCATTATGTGAAGTCCATTCAAAAACGAGCAGATAAGCTAGGTATCAATAAATACCCAAATACAAAAAGATTTGTGTTACTTACGGCAAGGTTGCCACTTACCTTCAAACTTGATTAATGAAGGCTGGTTGTTTGTGAAATCATTTTTATTAGACGATGATAATAATATGGCGGCATTTGTGAAATATTTTGAAAAAACATGGCTCAAGGACGAAACCTTTGTGGCTGTTTGGAATTCATTCGGGGTGTCTCATAGGACTACAAATTCATTAGAAACCTGGCATAAAACAATGTCACATGAAATTAAAGACAAACATCCACATTTAGCTAAGTTTTTGGAATGCGTGCAAAAAAACGCACAGTTCTTCGCTAATACGTCTGCTGCAGCAAAAAAATTTAGAAAACGATTGCAAATATACACTAAAAGGGACGAATTTATCCAGGATACGCAACTACGTCTACTCAATAATGAAATAAGCGTTGGTCATTTTCTGGACATGTTGCAAAATTTATAAAAAACCACCAGCCCCGCTTCGGCTTTCTATCTTATAGTACCATGTACCTACAATTTAGATTTTAAGACTATTTTATGTTATTCGCTTAACAATAAATATCAAATTAAAACTTAAAAGATAATTTGATTCAACTGTACTTGGGGTAAAAAATCGGAAGAAACATATTATATGAATTACGGTTATCCACCCCGTTCAGGGTGGATAGAAGGACACGCGTTTCCGAGTATTCTCCTTAGGGTGGCTTTTTTAGGGTGGATAAACGGAATAAGCCCAAAATGCTACTCGCTTCTAAGCAAGTATTTTACTTTACCATCTTCAAGGGCAATGAAACGTCTTTTAGATAAAATTTAACTATCACACAATAAAAGAAAAACCCATATCGGACAGGCTGTGCAGTCTGATGTTCCACGGGATGTCATTGCAACCGCATTTATAACATCCATGAAGATCGCTTGGAAGGGTTTGCTTCAAAAGAAGAGGCAAATTTTGCTGACCATGTCCTCGTTTTTATGGTGAAGGTTATTGAACAAAGTTATGAACAGCCAATTGCATATTACTTCACGAATAGACTACAGAAGATGCAGTTGAAAGATATGATTAAAACTGTTGTGAAACATGCACAAGATGTTGGTCTCATTATTGTAAATATGGCTTGTGAGCAGTGCACAGTGAATGTGGGTGCAGTCGCGGAACTTAAGGCCTTCTTTTTACGATATGGGCGAGAATGGCGCCATGATATTATTCGCCTTAACGGGCAAAACATTACCCCAATTTTTGATGCGCCCCATTTATTAAAGGGATACAAAATAATCTTTTAAACCAAGGATATGTTTTACTTGGTAGACGGAGAACAAAAAAATGTCAAGGGTCGTTTGGGGAGCTGAGTCTACTCGACAAGCTTACAGAAAAGCATGTCAACCCTGAGAAAATAAATAAAATGCGTGTGAAGTCGGCGACAATTATTTAGTTACAGCGTAGCTGTGGCAACTGAACTTTTAACTGCTCGCGGCGATCTTCCAGCTGAGTGCAAACATTTGATTAAAATGACTTCTATTAGATAAACTGTTTGACAGACTTAATGTAAGTAGTTTGCATGTACCTAATGGCAAGATATATAATGGATCTGTTAAAAAGAGGTCTCCTCACCATCAACTGTGACGAGATGCCAAGCAATTACTTGGAACCACCAAATTTGAACAAACAAAGAAAATTGGTGACAATATTCGATTGACAGAAACAACAGTGCCATCCAGGGCCGTGAAAGCTCCCTACATGGGTAAATTTCATATAAATCAGCGCCATCTACCTATGATTGTAAGAACTAAAGAAAAACAAATGACATATACACCTAGAAATATTTGTAGCGATAACTGAACGGTCATTTCACCGATATCGTTAAGATCTGCGTGGCGCAGTGGTAGTAGCGTGCTGTGTTGGGTTCACATCTTAGAAGTCCGTGGATCGAATAGAACTACTTTTTGTGATTTTTATATTTTTTTACTTTTAAATTGCATATTTTACATAATAGTTGTCATTTACTTATTTATTAACACGGAAATTGAACATTTATTTTATTTTGAAAAATGAATCCACTACTAACGCCATCTATACGATCGGAATAAAAATAAAATTGTTTGTACGTCATCTAGAGTCGAGGATCCCTATTGAACTTTTTCCTTAGAGGGAGTTGCGCATCTATACCAGTATATCTGTATAATCTATGGTGCCATCTTTGCAAAATTTGATAAAACCTTTTGAGGGAATAGAAGTTATTTGGAAAGTATTGAATTAAAAATATGGCTTTGATGCAGTTTTAATAAGAAACTTAAATAAGGATCCCTTAGAAAACTTTTTTGGTAATATTAGAAGTTATGGGATAAGGAATAATATGCCCAATACAGTGCCTAGGTTTCGAAAGTGCTTTCAAAGCATTGCTTTTAAATAATTATAACTTGCCTCATTCTAGCAGAGCTAACTGCGAAGAAAACATAAACAAATGTCTTAATAATTTAGAGTTCTACTTGACTGAAAAAGTGATTTTACAACTTCTGTTACTAAAGTAGACGATATTTATAATGACGAAAGTATTTTAAACGAGCCCACAAGCACCGATGCTGGTAAAAGAAGTTATGTGTGTGGCTGGGTCCTGACCAAATGTTTAACACTCTCACCGCCATACGGTCCGCCGGCGGTACGTATCTTTTCGAGTAAGGTGCGCCATCTATGTGTTGCACTGACTGAGTCAGCAGGCCGTACGGGCCGCCGGCGCACCGTACGTTTCGCGCCAAAATCTAACAAAAATTGCAATATAACTTTAACACTAACAGAGCATGTCACGCCACGCATAATAATTAATCATTAGCCCGCCGGCCGCCCGCACGGCTTGCAACACTCACATTTTCGCGCGCTTTTTGTGGAATTTCACTGCTTTCTTATCCATTTGGTGAATTTTGCGAAGTTTTTATCATTATGTCGGACTCAGAGGATGACCCAGACTACCAACCGTCTACAGATGAAGAATCTGAGAGCAGGAGCATGTATTCCGATGAAAGTTCGTCTGAAGATAGCGTAGAAATACCTACAAACAGACGTCAACATCAACATTCGTTAGAAACCGTAAGATCTCAGAGTATGCCGAATTCTAGCTGGAATATACCCTCGTCAGATGGTTCAAGAAAAAAACAATTCCCATTTAATGTTGATCCAGGTATGAAAAACATTAATTCAGATTGTCAAACCGAACTAGACTTTTTCTTTTTATTTTTGGATGACGAGATTATCGATTTGATGGTACTTATGACTAATGCGTACGCAACAAAAACACGAATATTAGAACGTGTAACACGACACAGTCGATTATCTAAGTGGAATGATTGTGATGCTGCTGAAATGAAGAAATTTCTCGGTTTATTGATATGGATGGGGCTGAAAAAACTGCCAAAAATTAGTGATTATTGGAGTACGGACGTGTTATATGTAAACAATGTTGCAAAAAGAGTGATGAGTAGAAACCGTTTTGAAATATTATTAAGATGTTGGCATTTTGAAGATGCTTATTATATTGGGTTGGCAGGTGCAGATCGACTGATAAAAATAAGACGCTTCGTCGAGACACTTTCAAAAAAATTCGATCAATATAAAACACCTGGAGAATTTCTTACCATTGATGAAACAATGGTAGCTTTTCGTGGCCGAATTGCTTTTATGCAATATATACCTGGAAAGCGACATAAGTATGGTATAAAATTATTTAAAATTTGTGATGATGATGGATACACCTACGACTTGATAGTATATGAAGGAAAGAAGACCACGTCGACAGCACAAAACGTATCCTGTGAAATAGTCATGAAACTCAGTGAAAAATACTTGAATGCTGGAAGAAGTATCGTAACTGATAATTACTACACTAGTGTCACTTTGGCAAATAATTTACTAAACAAAAACACTCATTTATTGGGAACTCTCAGGAAGAATAGGAAAGGGCTACCAAAAGAATTGTTGAAAGAGAAACTGAAGAAAGGCGAGACCTGTGCTATGGAAAATGATGACGGAGTAATAGTTCTACGATGGAAAGACAAGCGTGATGTGCTAGCGTTATCAACTCGGCATACACCTGGTTTTGTCAACGTGCGAAGTAAAAGAAATCGCAATAAAGTGACTATGAAGCCAACGCTGATAGCTGATTATAATCGTCATAAATGTGCTATTGACTACTCAGACCAAATGGGTAGTTATTCTAATCCTGCAAGGAGAAGTTTGCGTTGGTTTAAAAAACTGGCTATAGAACTTTTATTTAGCACATCTTTGATCAATGCTTTTATTTTGTTCAAAAAATCAAAGAACCTGACATCCAAAAAATATACAATAACAACATTTAAGGAAAATATTTGCCGTGCATTGATGGGTCTAGACAAACCAAAGAGTCAAGATCGAAATTACCATGATGACCCAGCTAGACACCAATTTGGAAAGTCTCCGTTGTTGGACCATCGCAACAGAATAGTTAGAAGAAGATGCATCCACTGCTATGAAAAGAAAAGAGATGAAGGTATGTCAAGTGTAGAAGCATGTAAAGTAACAAAGAAAGTAAATACGGTGTGTTTACTTTGCCCTTCAAAACCTAGTGTGTGCTCGGAATGCTTTGCCAACATCCATAGCGCTATTGTAAGGCGGTAATAATGTCTTTTTATTAATAAAAGTCAGTTTCATTCACCTAAAAATGTTTTTTCATTTCTGTAATTAACCCCCTAGTAATACTGTAGATTTGAAGAAAAATCGACATATTTTTTTTTAAATTGTAGGTAAAGATGTAAACTTTGCATCTGATAGCATCGTTTTACTATAGCAGCAGGCCAAGCACTACAAAATTAATTTGAAATCGCGAGGTCGTAGCGGACCGCACGGCTTGCTAGTAAAAATTAACAGTGAGCCCGCCAGCCGCCCGTACGGCCTGCTACACTCGATACAGATTTTTCACCGCGGCCTGCACGGGTAGGCAAAGTTGCGGATGCCGGCAGACCGCACGGCCTGCGACACTGGAAAAAAATATATTTGGGTGGCGGTGAGAGTGTTAAAAAATATTGTTAAGTCAAACAGTTAAAAAGTAACAGTTTACTAGAGTTAATAACTGCAATATAAATGTAAGATAATGCATATGGTAAATGTTCAGACTGTTCACAGTACTTAAAAATTGTTTGAGAAGAATATTTTTTCAGATTAGCTCAACAATTCCTTGTCAACAAAGGTGACACCAACAACTGGATGGACACAGTTTCTGACGGGCCGTTTGACTACATAAATGTATTAACAGATCAGCCAACCAGACAGAAACCAAGATGTGTAGTTCAAACGAACATTACCACATCATACATTAATTCAAAGAAATAAAATACATTGACACCAAGAATATCATTATAGCAATAATTCATGCTGTCAAAACTAGCCATGTGTGGTGCCATCAGAAGAATGATGCCTAATTACTCCATTGAGTTTACTATGATTCACCAAACTAAATATTATATTATCCCAATCATTGAATCAAGATCTTCTGGATGACTTCTTTGGTAGTAGGTATAAGAGCCGTGAATTAAATTACTGCAATACTTTGGAATGTCATATGAAGGCACCAATTAACAGCTGTGTAACATTTTTTTTACCAACTTAATATATTCTCAAAATACCCAAGATTGGGACATGGATTTATAGAGTTAAGAAAGTGTAATATTAAACAATAGAGAATATTAAAAACAAATAGTGATGTAATTAAAACTTTTCATTATATGCTTTCTACACCAAAGGTAGACTGAGACATAATGCCCATGGCATTAAGTCCCCCTGTATACACTGTATATAAAAAGATTTAAACAAATATATAAAACATCTTATTTTGTTCAAAATCTTTTTGACAACAAGGCAAATCAATAATGCCAATGAAAGTCTTCAGGTCTGGAATCCTCAATTTATAAAATCATATTAAATTCAATTTAAGTATAAAATTTTGCAGATTTTATATAAATGCTTCTTGATTAATGTTGGAAACAGCAGCACTGACTGTCCTGAACCACACAGCAAACTGTCTTTACATGAAAATAAATGTTGGACGTTCCACTTGCTACAAATATAGTGTACTTCAAAAGTGTCTGATTTCGGAGATTGCTGTAATAAATAATGATTTAATCCAGCTGTAAGGAAATAAAAAAATCTAAAACTTTCATCATCAACATTCTTTGTCTATTCCGTCAAAAAGTTGATCTGTCTAATTACAGGCCCTATTTTTGGACCCAAACATCAGTTTGTATGGTAAGCATTAGGTGTCAACTATTGAAAGGAAATATATTAAAGTAAATAAATATGTTGGCATTAAACAAGAGACAAGAAAAATACAGAACAAAACAACATCAACACCTACCTAACAGTATACATAATACTGCAACTACAAACACCACTTTAACAACTGAGCTCTCTTCTCTTTATTCAAGAAGTTATTTTGCTAAACACAAGTGTGCTACATTAAATACTTATTGCTTACACAAGCAGACCATTGAAAAAATATGTTGGATGGATGGAATATTATAGTTTAGAATAGTATGAAATATAGGTAGTTAAGTATCAAGTGAAGAATAAAATCCTTAATATAGATAGCACTAGCTGGAGAACATCACTACAATCAACATCTGCTGATGTCTAAGACTTACATGGCACACAATGACACAACAAAGCAAAATGTCAACGCTGTACTTGGAAAGATGCAAGTGACCGAAGTTCTCATCAAAATCCGTCACGAGTTTATCCTGCAGTGTTCCTGACCCTACACACTGGCCCTTAAATCGCACACAATGACACAACAAACAAAGCAAACAAACACAAAGCTTCTTCCATTGCTTCATGTCAACGCTGGACTTGGAAAGGTGCAAGTGACTAAAGTTCTCATCAAAATCAGTCACTTGTTTATCCCATGGTGCCCCTGAGGCTACACACTGATCCTCTGCATGTTATATTCGACGGAAGACTATGTTTCTGAGATGTATGCTTAAGTATTACAAGGTAGCGGCCAAAGCACGCCGCAAGATGCTCACTGAAGGCGGTCATGCGGCCAGCATGATCGTGCTTCAATTAAACATTCAGTTTCTATGAAGCCAGAAGACGCCAGGAGAACATTTTAACAAATACTTTCATAATTTTACTGTTCTACTGAGCTGTCGTTATGATCAACAAAATCAACAACAAAACAGTGTGCGATTGCGAACAATGTGAACCAAAATACCTATGAACTATGAATGAACTTATCATCTAAGATCACGTTGACATGACATGATGACATACTCGACATTATCACCATCACACGTCACAGATTTAAAAAAGGAATACAGTATGTCTATGGTCAAATGGCGTTCCAGCTTCCTATGGTCCTGTAATAATCAATGTTGAACATACATATCACCTGAAACAAGCCTAAAGGCGCACACAAACTGTTCGGACGCGACTTACTGTCGCGACAGTAAGTCGCGACACATAGTGTGCACACCCTTTCGGACGCGGCTTTCTGTCGCATCCACGTCCGATACAACCATAAACACGCCATGCTGTTTATGCAATACACTAAGGCTAGGTAAGGAGCATATTTTTCTTAATTCAGACCACTAGCAGTTAGCACTATTAAATTATATTATTGGTAGATCTTGAAGTAAAGCAGAACTGTTGAATTGAAAGTGAATTTAACATTTTTTGATTATATTCGGTATAAAATCAATATTAAGGCCGTACCATGGACAATATAATCGGCCGTACCAAGGTAATCGACGTAGCTCAGAGAATTAGTACCTTGAAGTGGCAGTGGGCTGGTCACATCTGTCGCAGAACCGATAACCGATGGAGTAGCCGTACTCTAGAGTGGAGACCGCGCCTTGGCAAACGTAGTGTAGGACGCCCTCCGGCTAGGTGGAGTGACGATATACGCAAAGTGGCTGGCAGCGGCTGGACACGAAGAGCCGAAAATCGGGCTCAGTGGCGTGCCATTGGAGAGGCCTATATCCAGCAGTGGACTACGGCAGGCTGATGATGATGATGATGATGATGATGGACAATATACGGATGACAGTAAAGTGCGATAGTGTGCACACTTGAATGGATTTTCCTTGTCCAGATACCCTTCTGTCGCGACTTACTGTCGGATAGTTTGTGCGGGCCTTTAGATGAAGGAATATTACGAGATACGTCATCCTGAACAAGCAATTGAAGCCATGTTTATTTACATGTGTTAGTGAAAAGTGTTGCCACACATCATTTATAAAAGGTCTAAATTGTAGAAGAAGTGTTTACTTTGATCACACAATTTATAATTTTACCACATATATCCCTAACTATGTAAATACTAATGTATTTATTATGGTTATGAGAAATATATTTCTTATTAAATTTACAGATTTTTATTATTAATTATTGAATCAATAATTCAACCTTTTTTTTTTTAGGCTGGCAAGAAACTGTCACCTGTGTGTGGTGCGGTGTGTTTTTACACACTGTCAATCATTTTAGAGCTTTTTTTTTTCTTTTTGTTGACTACGGTGGCTAATATACTTATGAGCCATCTCAACTCGACGCCAACCCGGCCAGAGTGTGATCAACCGGGCTTGGGACTGGCGGAGGACGTTAGTAAAGGCTCTCCCCTAAAGGTGTTCGGGGCATACACATTAAAACTACCGCGGTGTCCCTACGGATCCCGTGTAATGGCGGGGTCACGCTATTCGCGGATAGCATACTTTTCCGTGACCTCGCCCGGAATTGGCCCGCCGTTGGTGTTGGCGGTCCCCATCTGGTTATGCTACTTGGGAGGCGGCGCGGAAACTACGCACCCTCCTTGCCTTTTGGCGGACGGGAAGCTGCACCAGCGCTCGCCGTCCGCAGGCAGTAAAATCTAGCGGCCGCAAAGGATAGGGAGGACGGCAACCTGACAATACCGCATCTCCTCTTCCTCTGCGGCTCTATCGCAACGCTTCACATGACAGACAGAACTGTTCCCCGCACCTGCACCTTTGGACGCATCCTACGCAGGCTTCAACCAAGCCCACGTGGAGTGTCCACTCCCGGGATCCCGCTTAGCTTCACCGTGGGTGTCCAAGCCATGGTTACTGAGCCCCCCTCACCACGAAAAGGTGGAGATTCCACAGGGGCGAATCATTTTACACCTTACGATTCTCTCACATCTATGTTGTCGTTGTTGTTTGATGTGCTAGATCGCGTTGTGATGCGCTTCGTAGATTTTTTATTGTGCTTTCGATTACTTTGTTTTTGACCTTAGCATTGTGTTTTGTACTGTGCACCTTGCATAAACGTTGACCTGGCTAACCATTAGTGAAATAATCTCATAGTAATTAAAATGTTCAAGAAGTATTCATGTATGACATAACCTAATGTTAATGTCATGGTAACGATAAATACCTATTTTCAGACAAGTTAATGGAAAAAATGGCAATCTTACATAGTTTTCTATTTAATAATGCTGTCAGGTAATATTGAAATTATCAATGTAGGTGACCAGGCCGAACGCTCCTAGAAGACCCGCCAGTTTTCTTTGGACATTGTTTACAAAAAAAAATTATGGTTAAATTTTGACAGTTCTTGCGTCCAAACATGGTTCAGTCGCTTATACGCCACGTATCGGGATAAAAATGCAGTTTTTCTCCCCATCGATACTTAATAAATGCTTGTTTGAGGTGATATGTATAAGTCTAAGATTCCGCGACGAATTAATGCACTCATCGAGTTTTCGCTAAAAACCATTTTTTTATGTATATTTATGATTAGGAGAATGTATATTTACTAGGTTGCCTATTAAAATGTGGCCACACCTCTTCGCAGCTAGAAATAAACAGGTATGATTTCGATATATAATATGATAGGCAACCCTGATTTTTCAGAATCTTTATATACATTGCCGTGATGTAAACGATACTTTATTAAAAAAAGGTAAAAATTTCGAAATACGTCGCTATTTTAAGGGGTTGTGAGTGGTTGGGAGGAGTAGGATGGAGGGTTTGGATCGCCTCCTCACCATTTTCACCTGTTGGAAATACTTGGTTCCCTTAGAAAACTAAAAATTATATGCTCTCCAAACAATCCAAATATCAGTGTGTATGGTGCTACCATTTTCCACATTCTTCACACTAGTTTAATAAACTGAGGTTGACGCAGCTCTGCCTCGCAGGTCTCCTATTTTCGGATTAAGGGAACCTAAACCTCAAAAGAGAACCTAACATAATCTATTTAGTTACTTCAATTACAGTCGCACCTAAACTAACCGTAGACACTTGAAAGCAAAGGAATGACGCACAAAGGACAATGGCAGATCTCCATACATCAAAATGTCTGAAATAAATTGAAGCGAAAAGTAATAAAAAATATATCAACAATTTTGGCGTAAGTAACAGAGTCTATAAATGATTCTATTTTCACTCAGGACAGGTGGAAAAAGAAGATATTGGTGTTTGAATTTTTAGTTAAGAATGAACAATGTAGGTAAAAGGAAAGTTATAGTATGAAAGTTAAACAATGTGGGTAAGTACGTTTGAATTATCAAATGACGTATGTCAGATTGACATCAAAACGCGGAAGTATTTTGTAGCATCTAAAGGCGCACACAAACTGTTCGGACGCGACTTACTGTCGCGACAGTAAGTCGCGACACATAGTGTGCACACCCTTTCGGACGCGGCTTTCTGTCGCGTCCGCGTCCGATACAACCGTAGACACGCCATGCTGTCTATGCGATACACTATGGCTAGGTAGGAGCTTATTTTCTTAATTCAGGGCACTAGCAGTTAGCACTATTAGATTATATTATTGGTAGATCTTGAAGTAAAGCAGAACTGTTGAATTGAAAGTGAATTTAACATTTTTTTATTATATTCGGTATAAAATCAATATTAAGGCCGTACCATGGACAATATACGGACGACAGTAAACGTCCGCGGACGTTAAATGTCATTTTCCCAGATTGCTATCGGACGTCTGAACGCTCAAGGTCACGTCCGCGACAGACGTCCGATAGTGTGCACACTTGAATGGATTTTCCTTGTCCAGATACCCTTCTGTCGCGACTTACTGTCGCGACAGTAAGTCGCGACAGATAGTTTGTGCGCGCCTTAACTGTCACAGCCAAAGACAAAAGCAGAGCTGCACATTTTAAATCGATTTTATGTGATATTGATACAATTTTAAAACGATGCTGTGACGTTTTTATTTGATTTAAACGTTGCTTTGCTTCAAAAATATTAGCTTATTGATATAATGTTGATTAAATATTAAATAACTGCATTTTAAACCAAACCAACTCTATAAAGGTCGATCGTATCGATTACTTATTTAATAATCGATACGGATATAGCACTCACGTCTATTCCTGTCACACCATTGTCTATGGCAACAATCAAATAATAAAATATTCGGAGATTCTGGCGGGAACCTTAAAAAAGCGCGGATAAGAAAATTTTTCAATTTTAATTTTTTACTAAATATTCGGTGGTTTTTGGTTAAAAGTTGATCCAAAACAATAGTGATAGGTGTGCAAACCCGTGGAAATGGTGGGAAATGAGGGGGGCGGGGATAACCCGCCCACCTCACATAAACGTCCTCGGCCTGAGGCTGGAGACGGCGGGACAGAGAAGGACTGTGGTAATGGCGGCGGCGGTGAGAATTATGACTATATACCTTACACAAAACCAGACTATAAAAGACTTTACCCAGAAAATGCAACTTGTACAGATTTTAAAGTGTTTATAGAAGCTACAAACAATAAAGATAGAATAGGCAATAAGAGCCCTATCTATCTCAATCACATATTTTCAAGTGAGATAAAAGGAGTGACGGCTATACAGAGAATCAACGGAAATAAAATAGCAGTCATATTTAAACAGTATAATACGGCCAATAACTTTATTAACAACAGTGCTTTTCATAACAAACATGGCTTGAAAGCATTTATTCCGGCTGCGCAAATAGAAAAAACAGGCATAATTAGATTTGTACCAGCAAACATTTCGAACAAAGAACTATACACAAAATTATCATCAATTTATGAAATAATAGCTATAAGAAGATTCACAAAGAAGGTAGGACAAGAGCGAGTACCATTACAAACAGTTAGCATTACTTTTCTATCGAATATTCTCCCAGACAATGTACAATACGATTTGTTTTCATACCGAGTTTTCGAATATATACCCCCATTACAGCAATGTTTCCGATGCTTTAAATTTAACCACTCCGCTAGGATATGTAATGGCAAACAAAGATGTTCCATTTGTGGAGGTGAGCATTTATATAAAGAATGTGATAGACCAACAGAGATCTGCTGTTGCAATTGCAGCGGGCCTCATCTTGCAATTTCGAGATTATGTCCAATTAAGTTAAATAAAATATTAGAAAAGAAAAATAAGATAACATATGCAAGTGCTACAATCACAAAACAACACTCAAGTGATAACATTGAATTTCCACCCTTGCCACCTCCAAAAATGAAACCAATTAACACTGTAAATAAATCTGTAAATAAGTCTGTACATACATCTGTAAATAAGTCTGTAAATACATCTGTAAATAATACTGTACATAGTGTAAATAACTCTAGAGATGTCTCTCCTAAAGTAGACATCAAAGCCCAAATAGTTGCCAACAACGATGTACTTAAGGCCCTGGTACAGACGTTGGTGGAACTGGGTAATAAGGGCGATAATACGCCTACCACTGTAAATACCATTAGAGAAACACTTATTAAAAACCTCAAGTAATGGATCCAAGTCATACAATGTCTAAGCTACGTATTGCTCAATATAACATTCAAAGTGCTAAAAATAAAAAACCCTTACTGATTCAATTCTTACAAAAACAAAATATTGACATTTGCTTACTTAACGAAACATGGTTTAAAGACAATAGTTTTAGAATACCTGGATATAATATTTATAATAAAAATTCTAAAAATACTCATAATGGTGTAGCAATACTAATTAAGCCATATTTAAAGTACAAAGTTTTAAACACTAGATTTTATGAAGAAATTCAAACTGTAGCTCTGTCCTTATCTACGGTGCATGGTAGCTTGACTATTCTTTGTGTATACTGTCCTCCTTCTAGTAGACACATACGGATCAATAGACTACGTAATATTATCAATGATCTTCCAAAGCCTATATTTGTAAGTGGTGACTTTAATGCACACCACATCGCTTTTGGTTGTCTATCCACTAAGAGCAGAGGTCAGGATTTATTTAATATCATTGATGACTTGGATTTATGTATATTAAATGATGGTAGTTTTACAACTGTTAACAACCCGAGACGAAATCCGTCTGCAATTGATGTAAGCTTTATTAGTGCTAACCTCGCATCAATATGCGAGTGGTCTGTACATGATGATGCCATGGGCAGCTATCACTACCCAACAATAACAGAGATTTCACTGCATATAGATAAATATTATATTAATCCTCCTGTTGATAGGTTTATATATAACAAAGCAGATTGGAAAAAGTTTAAAACTATTTCTAAAACAATATTTAATGATTTAGTTCTAAAATTATATGATCCTATTTCAACCTATAATGATTTTTGTTCTCGATTGGATAATTTAAAAGTTATGACAATTCCTAAACTTAATAAACCAAATAATTTCAAAAGTAGACCTCCAGCTCCTTGGTGGAATGACATTTGTGAAAAAAGTGTTATTGCCTCTTACAATGCATTGAAACTATATAGAAGTGATCCTACTATGGAGAACTATTTAGATTATAAAAGAAAGGATGCACTTAAAAAAAGAACCATATCAGAACAAAAGAGAATATGTTGGAATAGCTTATGTAACACTTTTAATAGAACTACTCCTATAAGTAAGATTTGGAATCTTCTAAAAATGTTCAAAGGTATAAGAGCTGGTAATAAATCATATAAAGATGAGTTTATTTCTCAATTTCTAGATAAATTATCTGACAATAGCAATCTAAATAATATTAATAGTTTAGGCAATATTTTCGAATTAAATAATGATAATCCAAATTCAAAATTTTTGCTAGATGCTTTTACATGGTCTGAATTTAAAATGAGTTTGTTATCTCGGAAAGACACTACACCTGGTTTAGATGATTTCCCCTATTGTACTATTAAAAATTTAGATGAATCAGCACAAAAAATATTTCTTAATATTCTTAATTTACTTTGGCATTGTGAATGTATTCCACAATCATGGAAAACACAATGTGTCATTCCGATACTCAAACCAGATAAACCTCTCGAGCTTGCCAGCTCTTATAGACCAATATCACTGTCTTCATGTCTAGGTAAACTATTTGAAAACATGATTAAAAATCGTTTGGATTGGTATATGGAATCTAACGGCATCATTCCGCATGTACAATATGGATTTCGTCGAGGACGAAGTTGTGCAGACAACTTCACTTCCTTAATTTCAGACCTGAAACATGCAAAAGATAATAAGTTAAACACTGTTTGTGTATTTTTAGATGTTCAGGGTGCTTTTGACAGTCTAGATCCGGCTATACTTGTACAAGTTATGTCTAGGTTAGGTGTGCCTGGTCAACTATGTAAATGGATATATAATTTTTTGGATAGTAGAATACTTTATGTAAGGCATAATAATACATTGCATGGTCCAAAATGTGCATCTAAAGGTACAATGCAGGGTGCTACACTATCTCCTTTGTTGTACAATATATATACAAGTGAAATCTGTAAATTTGTAAATAGTAATGTAGATATTTTGCAGTTTGCTGATGATATTGTTTTGTACAGTAGTAATTATAATGTAGAAATTGCAATAGACAATATTAACAGAGCATTGTCCCAAATATTTCACTATTACAATGATGTGTTACATTTAAAAATTAATCCCTCCAAAAGTAGTGCCATGATATTTGGAAATGAGAACACATATTCAAAAGTAATATATAATGGAGAATTTATAAATCCAGTGAATGTTAAGAAATTTTTAGGCATAGTATTAGATAAGAAATTAACCTTTGAGGAACATATTAAAACCATATCAAAAAATGCTCTTAAAGGATTAAATATAATAAAATGTCTTGCAGGCGTTACATGGGGAGCTGACCCGAAAATATTGTCAACTTTGTATAAAAGTATAGTTAGAAGCCATTTTGATTATAGCTCATTAGTGTATATAAAGAGTACTCATGTAAATAAACTAGATCTATTGCAGAACAGGGCTTTGAGAACAATTTCTGGTGCAATGTGCTCTACTCCCATAAGGGCCATGGAAGTGGAGACTAAAATAATGCCCCTAATTTTGAGACGCATTCTACTTGCAGAGAGATTCTGTCTTAAATTAATTGCTGCAGATAACAAGAAAATAATAAACAAAATAGTACCTTCTGTATGTAGAAATCCTGGACCTCTAACAACAGGCGAGATTCTCTTAAATGGTAAATCCCCAACATTGTCCAAAATATTGCTGGAAACAGAAAACAATTTTACTGGTATTAGAAAACAATGCCCATGGCCATGTTACTCCTTCTCTTATCAGTGTATCACACATCCCGTCAAAGAATTGCAAAATCCCATCAATAACAATTTAGATATGTTACAGTTTATGGCAGATAATAAGAATTATTATGTTATTTACACTGATGGCAGTAAAGGAAGTGATTATGTGCGTGCTGCTATATATGATCCACAAATTCAATTCTCTCAAAGCTTTGTTCTACACAATACATGCACCATATTCACTGCAGAGGCATATGCGGTTTATCAGGCATTAAAACATATTCGCCAAATTAACAATAGCAAATACTTTTTGATTGTTTCTGATTCACTGAGTTTGATTAAAGCCTTAACTAACCTTACAGTTTCTTTTAAGACAAATTATATTCTATATTTCATCAAAGAAATAATTTATCAATATTACCTCAAGCACAAAAGCATTGCTTTTCTGTGGGTACCTTCACACCGAGGTATCTATGGCAATGAAATAGTTGATAAAACCGCATATGAAGGTAGTAATGCTATTGATGTTAGAAATGCAATGGACATTCCTATGACTGACTTCTTGCAATGTATTAATGAAAATGTTTGTAACTTATGGTTAGAATTGTGGAAGAAAGACCAAGACACTAAAGGAAAATTTTACGGCCGTATACAAGAAGAATTACCTGTTAGACCCTGGTACAATAGATTGAAGGAAGCCAGCCGAGACTTTATCACTACGATAAATAGATTGCGCTTTGGCCATAATACTGCTCCGTCACACCTTGCTAGACTTGGCATTATTACAAGCAATACATGCCCACATTGTGAATCTCAAGAAGGAACTCAAGGAACCGTTGCACATCTTATCTTTGACTGTCAAAACTTCCTGCTTGACAGATTAGTGTTGGCTAGTGAACTCAGTGAAGTGAACATTAAGTGCGATTCTTTCTCCCGCCCGCCGCCACTCGAAAAGTTATTGAAAGACAAAAATACTTACAAACCGATATATAAATACATTAAAAATACTGTTAAAACAATTTAAAAATTAAGTGAATGTGCAGTGTCCGTTAAAATAAAATAAGATTTGACCTAAAGGTCCAGTTACCAGGTCATAAAATCCCAAAAAAAAAAAAAAAAATATTCGCAATCAATTGGAATGCTTATTTTCATCATAAAATACTCCAGCTTTAACGAGACAAAGTGAAAATATTAAAAATCGTAGAAAAAAAATAAACAATTTGTTTTGCTCATATGAAGTTTAAGGTCGCCACAACAAACCCAAGTGTTAAGGCTGATGCTAGTAATTAATAAACGAACACGGAAGCAATATAGCAATAAAGATCAAACAAATAGATTAAGTACGAGTCCCGTAAGGGTCCCGTAGTTCAGGTATCCACATAACATACCCTTTATCTTCACTTAACCAAATATCACGATCACTTTTTCATCACCAAAAATAACTTTGTTTTCCATAGTGTTTGTATAAACGACAAAGTTATATTTGCGGTTGATTACAATTAACTTAAATTTTAAAATAGCTATGACCACTTTTTGATAGGCAAGTTATTATAGGCATACTTGTTTATAAATTATATAACATAAAAAATACGTCTCATCTGGTTATCAGATCGGTGAAGGTCGATGTTCTACGTCTCCTCTACTATAAGTATAATACTCTCGTTTAGAAGTAAACTATAACCGAAAAGGCGCGTACGTCGAAAGATAAGACCTCCGTAGTATTATTTTACTCTATGGATAAGACGATAAGTCAACATGTCAACTATTTTGACATTAGCTTGGTATCACCAAGAGCTGAAATCAAGCTGAAATAAAATAACCCTGTAAGTCAGTGGATTTTGAACTATATTTTGAACTCATTTTTAATTTATTATTAAGAGGTTTGTTTCTATAGAAAATAATAATATTATAATGATTTAATCATTCTTAAGATTACGCGTATTTTAATTCTTACAATAGGCTTGTGTCCTACAATGTAATTGGCGATTGATTATTTCCTTTATTAGATGTTTAACTGAAATACCTGATATTTTCTTCAATAATCGATCAGCAATTTTACTAATTACGGCTTTTAAAAACCTTTTTGAATTTGACACGAAAAAGCTGTAAACCATCATGACGGTTGAGTGATATCACAAAGTACAATACAAAACAAACCGTGAAAGAAGTCTGGTCTGATGTACCCACTTTTATTTTGTTATTTTCGATTTGAAAGGTAGGAAGTTTGACGTTTTAGTTGTATTTACTATCAAACGTCAACAACATGAATGGCGGACCTACTGTTTGACGTAATGCTCTCTGATTGGTGTTCACTGTCACACGAATAAATACATTAATTTTAGAATCCTAAAATAACATTTATCTTACCTTTTTTATAATAAATAATAAACTTTATTTACATCTTAAAATCATAATGAATCTATAGATACTACAATCAAACAGATTTTTTCTTAGTGGACACAAGCCTATTATGTTGCTATATTTTTCCCTACACTGATCTTTTATCATTGTTACGTGGCAACATTATCGGTAGATTCAAACAAAGTCAAATAAAAGGAAATCGCTTCAAATTCTTTTAAATTATTTTCTTTTCAGCGACTGCAATGGAATGTAAAAAGTACTTTAAAAATCCTTGTATGTTTTATATAACTTATCAACAACCGCTTATTTCTGGTCAACGTGGGGCACATTTTGTCCAAGTCCTTTGATTTTTAGCGATAACTCGATGAGTTCGCTAATTGGTCGCGGGATCTCGTACTATATATTTCATATTTAATATTACAGCACTATAGGAAACTGGAACGCGATTAGACCATAGACATTGATTCTTTTTTTTATTCTGTGACGTGTGATGGTGACAAATTGACAATGTCAAATTGTCAACGTGACATTTAATTTTAGGCTTCTCAGATGTTAATCACTTCATCACGATTTTTTGTTGATTTTGCTTATAATAACGAGAGATCAGTAGAACAATAGTCTTCTGGCTGCATAGAAACTGAATGTTTAATTCGAACATCAGTTCGTGCTGGCCGCATGACCGCCTTCAGTGAGCGTCACGCCACGGCGCGTGCTTTGCCCGCTAGATATAAATACGTGTGCACACATCGCAAAAACATATTCTTACGCATAGATTAATATGTATTATACGGGTATTCTTACGTCGAATATGACACCCAGAGGGTCAGTGTGTAACATCAGGGGCGCTGTGGGATAAAAGTGACTGATTGTGATGATAACTTTGGTTACTAGTATCCTTCAAGTCCAGCGTCGACATTGTGAAGCAATGGAAGAAGCTTTGTTGGCTTTGTTGTGTCATTGTGTGTCGTCTAAATCTATAGTATTAGCAGATGTGGAATTAGGTGACGCTCTCAAGCTAGTGCTCTCTATAATATATCCTTAAAGAAGCGTTTTATTTGTCACTTGATACATGTCAATGTTTCATATTATTCAAAACTATCATTTTCTAACTTTCCAACATATGTTTTCTATGGTTTGCTTGTGTGGGCAATAAGTACTTACTGTAGTCTTGAGTGTGGTAAAATAACTTCTTGAATGAAGAGAGCTCAGTTGCTATTGTGGTGTATGTAGTTGCAGTATACTTACTGTTAGGTAGCTGTTGATGTTGTTTTGTACTATATTTCTTTGTCTTTTGTTCAATGCCATGTTATGGTCATTTTATCAGCATTAACTTCTGTACTATTGTGAAGAAAGAAAGAATCTAGATGCAGAATGATTTAGATATTTTTGTGATTCTTTTGAGGTGTGTTAAATGATTGAATACAGTTGTCTTCCCAATCTGGCACTTTTGAAAACTAGTGGACCCTGAAATATTGGCATGTCTGGGTTATTGGTTTCTATATACATAGAAATATCATATATAATCATCTATCACATATAAAACACATCCCTGGGCAAACATTAAATACAATTATATTCTATTGCATTCTACCAATATTATATGTTATTCTCTCTCCATCACATGGTGAAACATAGTCAACCAAACCATTAGGTGTATCATAGTACAGCCCGGCAAGGGCGGATCCAGGGGGTGGGTCATGGGGGTCATGACCCCCCCCTGGGCTGGTTCCAGGACTTAGGTGGACCACTAATTAAACATAAAGATTTTATTTAAGTATATATTTTGTCACCATAAAGATTTAATGTAACTACATAGTTACCTTCAATATTTAATTAGTTAAAAACTATATTAACTTTGTATGATGGCAAAGGTTTTAGACCAGGGTAGATAATTTTTGAAACGATAGAAAATTATAGTAGGATGAAACCCATTGGAATAGAAAGAGAATAAAGCAAAAATTTAAGAAAAAGTAAATTACGGGCGATCTGGGGTCGGTAAGAGGATGGGGTTACGATTTTAAGGGTACAAAAGGGTTTATCTCGATTGCCAGCAAAACTTCAAGTCCTACGGAAAAAACGTCAATGGCAAAGTTGTAGGTCATAAAAAGATCTACAACTTTTGTATTTACACTTTATTCACACAACGTCTTAATTTATGTGAAAAATTCAAATAACTAAGTTTTTGCTTTTTTTTAATTATGTAACGGGTCTGAATCGTGTTAATAAACTGAAAGAAAGATGAAATACCTTTCTATTTGTCCCGACGTTTCGGCATGGGTTACATCAGCCGTGGTCACGGGATGATTGGTTTTTTATTTTTAACTTTTACAATAGTTTTTTCTTTTACACGAAATTTGGTGAAAACTTGCCTTATTATGTTCCAAACACACTGTTAATGTTTTTAATTTAAAATATTTATTTTTACACCTTATTTTGACTTAATATCGAAATAAAACCATAATTTTCAATTGAAAATTCTCGCGTCAATATATCAGCTTTCTTTTTTAAAGTGTTGTTCATTGAAATCTCTACTTTCTGATGGTGTGAATAAAATATACCTGCATTACTAAGATTAACGTTCTCAGAAACTGCAACGATATGAAACAACCTCGAGACCGATTTTTTTAATTATAATGTACAATTTTGAGCGATTTATTACAAATTAACACCTTAGTTACTCGAAAAATGTAAGATTCCTTGCTTCATTGATAGAAAAGAATTTGCAAATTGAAGTATACTACTAAAATTAACAACCAAATAAGTCTATATAATATGACATCTACAATACTTTGAGAAAGTTATAGAATCTTCTTTAAATTACAGCGTAGACTTCTATTTATTGCTATTTTAAGATAATGTATGCAGGTACCTGAGTGACCCACAGAAAATTTTAGCCCATCATTAGTTATTTTATAGAGAAAAGGGGAAGGGCTCGGTGGATCTGGGCCTTACTACTTGTTATTTCATATCAGTTATAAAAACAGTTAGTCAGTATTTGAAATACAGAACAGTGAACAACATTATTCATAAAAATACATGTCAGGGCTGGGACCCACCTAGCCCTTCCACACTTCTCTTTAAAATAACTATTGATGGGCTCAAATTGTCTGTGGGTCACTCAGTTATATACATTATCTTAAAATAGCGATAAATAGGAGTTGACGCTGTAATTTAAAGAAGATTCTATAACTTTCTCAAAATATTGTAGATGTCTTATTAATTATTAAATGAAATGAAATTGTTTTTTATTTGCAACTCCAATGCAGTAGTAACAACATTAACAGTAGTATTAACTTATTTGGTTGTTAATTTTAGTTGTATATTATATCGATTTTTAAGTTCTTATTTATCAATGTAGCATGGAATCTTACGTTTTTCGAGTAATTAAAGTATTAATTTTAATAAATAGCTCAAAATTGTACATTATGATAAAAAAAATCGGTCTTGAGGTTGTTTCATTTCGTTGCCGTTTCTGAGAACGTTTACCTTAGTAATGTATATTTTATTCACACCATCAGAAAATTCAGAAAGTAGAGATTTCAACGAACAAAACGCCGAACAATTAAAAAAAAAGCTAATATATTGACGTGAAAATTTTCAATTGAAAATAAGGGTTTTATTTCGATTTAAGTCAAAATAAGGCGTAAAATAAATACTTTAAATCAAAAACATAAACAATGTGTTTGGAAAATAAAAAGGCAAGTTTTCACCAAATTTCGTGTAAAAGAAAAAGACTATTGTTAAAGTTAAAAATAAAAAACCAAAAACTTGGTTATTTGAATTTTTCACATAAATTATGACGTTGTGTGAATAAAATATAAATACGAAAGTTGTAGATTTTTTATTACCTACAACTTTGCCACTGACGTTTTTTCCGTAGGACTTGTAGTTTTGCTGGCAATCGAGATAAACCCTTTTTTACCCTTAAAATCGCAACCCCATGCACTTCCCGATCTCAGATCGCCCGTAATTTATTTTTCCTTTAATGATCGCTATATTCTCTTCCTTCTCCAATGGGTCTCAACCGACTGTAATTTTATTTAACTTTTTACCGTTGTCTAACGTATCTGCACTGGTCCATTACGTACATTAATTAAACACCTACTTTTTACTTGTATCTATTGTTATCAAAATTAAGTTCTTGACTTGACCACGACTATGTGACCCCCTCCTGGCGCCAAAGCTGTATCCGCCCTTGAGTACAGGTTAATTATATTTGATAGTATTACAAGTTTTATTGTCAGACTGTGCGAAGTACTGATCTAAGGCTTTAGTAGGCTTTTTGTATTTCTTAGCAGTGTTTGATACAGTTTACTTCAGAATACTTCTATCAAAATGCTTTCTTGTATTTTTTCCATCTACAATTAGTTTACGGCAATCTTACAGTACAACTACTTGAATGCTTCTACTAAATGCTCGGAATACAATGAATGACATATAACAGCAAAACAATATCCTATTCATAAACAAAAGATACAACCCTATTACTGTTAATAATTTTTTTTTATGCACTGCTTATTTTATTTTAACAATAGAAGAGTGCTTTGTTTTACAGTAGGTACAGATAGATAGGTGAGAAAGTTGCAGGCACTTCATCTGTTGACATACCTTTGAATTTTGATTATAAACATGCCTAGATAGAGTGTCACACTGTCATTGCAATAAAAACAACAGGCCAGATTTGAAACGCTAGTGTGCATATTACGCACACAAGTATGCATGAATACTATTGTTCGCGCATGTGCACTGTGTCACTGATTCATGTGAGTGTGCAAGTAGTGATAACAGTTATTGAATATTTTGCCTAAATCAAGGGAAAAATACTTGTATTGATTTTGTATTTAGTTAGTATATATTGCCTATTAATTGACTAATACGCAATATGATGACAATGACTTATTATAGTGCACACATGTGTGTTTGAGTTTGGTGGTTTCACAGACAGCTTATTATGATATAGGGCGTTGTCAATTACCAACACACTATTAGGAGGCAAGTTAGGAATCAATTGATTGATTTTTCTCTAAGATATTTGATCCTTTTTAAACGTATATCATGCTTTTCCATAAGTAACCGTCTGTTATTATCAGTTTTCAGAAACCTAAACCCCATTTCTTTCAAGATCAGCCTTAAAGTCTCTGCACAGCCTTTGAAATTAATAGCTTCGATCAACTTTTTCTCAAATTATTTACAGTTGGAAGTTCTTTAAGCGTCAAGTGAAAATTGTATATCATATTACGAATAACACAGTAGTCGAAATCATCAAGTCCCAGCCGAAATCTACTTTTAGGTTTTCCTTTTTTCGGTGTGGAAAATTTCATTGATTGATTCTGTTTTTTTCTCGTTTAAAATATTAGTCAAAGTTCGTCGTGAAATTCCTGTAGCTTTTGTAACACGGTCCTGAATTTTTTTTAAATAACCATCATGGTCTTTTTTGAAAACATAGGCTTCATTTAAGAAAAAAGGTACACATTAAATACCATTTGCCGTGCTTGTGACTTAAGTGGCTTTCCACATTTAAATTTATCCATTCTGGAAGAATACGTCTGAAAGAAAATGGTATGGGCAGAGTTAGACATATTTTTATTTATTTGTTGTTTTATTGCATTATGTACTAATATACTTTATAATATTATTTATTCCTATATCTATTTGTTTATTGTGTGTATATTTTTAAAATGTTTTTTCTAGTACTTAATATGTATTTAAAGTAGGTATTTTTAATTTTTTAATATTAACAAGCCGTGAAAAATGTTAGTATATTATTATTTACCTATTTTACAAAATAAACTATTTAAATTTCAATAACATAATTAAATTCACCTTTGAAAACAAAACCAAGAAGGGTGTGTAATAGCAGCCCTATATAATTCCACACAGAGAGAATACGTGCAGTCACCACCATTATATAAAGACGACTGACGGACCTTTGACGGACCGGCGTCGGCGACCGCCGCCGACTGCCCGAATTGTTTTCGATTGTGTACACACATAGCCCTCTATTATTGTTGACACAAGCCATGCTGAGCGACTTGGCAACGTCGCAAAATTTAAACGAGTGGTCCTATTTTTCGACGCTCCGTTTTGCATGACGATCGATAACGATCACCGAGGTTAAGCAACGTCGGACGCCGTCAGTTCTTGGATGAGGGTAACCGCTGATAGCGTGATGTCATGAGCGATTATTTATATGATGTGTATGTTAATACTAAACAAGTTGTATGTTAGGTAGGTAGCTTTATTTAAAATCAAAGTCAAAGTCAATCAATTTATTTCCATAAAAATAAACAAATATTTTTGGAAAGAAAATTTTGTAAAATAGTACTCACTCAACAGATAACACAGCAACTCACATTAACAATATAAAATTTACACTAGAGTATTCAGTTTTCGTTTTTTAATTGAGTTACTACTAGTACTATTAACATTCTTGGTATAATTGTTTAATATAACATTAGAAAAAAATGACAAAATTATTTTATAAATTGCAACAGACGATGGGCCACAAAGTTCACATGTTTTATTTAAATCTATATCAAAATAATCAGACGATAAACTTTTAAATGTTAAATTACAAAGTAATTGCTTCTGATTATTGACATTGAAAAACAATTTTTTGTACTCAGGATTATTAACAATATATTCAAAAATACTGGAAAGATGATATAAAATATATTTAACTGAGTCTGTTGGAATTAATAAGCCACCTCTTTGTAACAAATCAAAATATTCATCACCAGTTAACTCTCCTTTACTCTCAATTACCAACTGCTGACACATCTTGCAACTAATCTTACATTGAACTTTATGTGCTGCTGCTCCACAAACATAAGAGAGCAGATTCGTCAGCTTCATGCGATTCTAAATAATTTGATTCAAGGATTTCTAAAAATTGAGAAAGGTTGTCATCGCTCATACTAGTAGTTTTCAATTCAGTCAAATTTATATATTTCATTTGTAGTAATTTATTAACTCTTATTTTCTTTCCAGATTCTAAAATTTGTCGAAAACTAACATTATAACTGCAACCAGATAGTCTACGATAAGCACTAAACCGCATTTCTATATTGTCAGACTGTATTTTGCCTAGTAATACATATTCCATCGACAAGTCTGTTAAACTCTTTAGTACAAAAAAAAATTGTTGCTTAGTAGTTTCACACAAAGCTGTAAAGGTGTCAGAACTTAAGAATGTACCATTCTGAGTACTGTGCCATTTTTCTAGCCAAGCGACAAAATTTTGTAAAAATAAAAACTGCTCATCATTCAAACTTTTAATTGGTTTACAGAATGGTTTAATTAATTTCTGGCCCTTTATTACATTTTTAACATTTACAATATCCCACCAATTTTTTATTATCTGCATAAAACTTGCTGTATCTTTATATTGATTTTCACTATTCAAAGCTGCAATGGTGTCATGAAAAATATTATCAGCTAAAATTACACTTTGGCGTTGCAACTTATTTGGATATAATGACTTGTAATTTAATTTACATGCCCTTTTGACTAAAGTCTGACTAATTTTTATGGAAATTACATAAATCAACAAACTTTGCCATTTTTAATTTCCCTGTCTCAAAATCAGGAAATGAAAAACTTTTGTCAGAATTTCTTAAATTTATCCAATTATTTCTAATGTTTTTAAAAATATGTACTGGGTCGAAAAGTAATAAAATACTCTTATCAAAATTGACATCACTTTTTAAAGAGTTAAACATATTTTGATTTACTCTATTATTATCTGCCATTATAACAGTTACAATTAAACCTAAATTTTTAACAAAATTAATTACCTCTAAAGTAAATTTCTTTAATTCAGATCCTGTGAGTGATTTAATAGGAATCAATCTTACTACTTCTTTTACACTACTGAAATTTGAAGAAACCATGAAACAAAGTACAGTTTTTGTTAAGGAACCACTATTACAAGCATAGCCAACAACATTCTGTGACTTATAGTCGATTTTCTCATCTATGTATATTTCATCTAGTAATATAGAAATATATTTGTCTTTCTCGGTAAGATTTTGTAATCTGTTTTTTAAATATGATAGTTGTTACTTTCACTATCAGGTGATATATTAAAAGAAGATGAAATTTATTGCAACCATCTCTTATGAGGCAAAGTCAAAAAAAATCTTAAAAGATTATAGCTGCTATTAAGCCGCTGTGGAATGATTATAAAGTAAAAATGAAAATATAATTGTCAATGTACTGTACTTAGGCTTTTTTGAAAGAAGCAAATGTAACTGTTCACAAATGAATTCTAAAGGTTTACATTGCTCAAATTCATTATCTTTAGCAATAGAATAGGCAGTGTTTAAAGATTTGCAAGCATTACTTATAGATTCTGTGAATGACTGCTCAGTGGATGCAGGAATAGATTCATATTCATGATTTTTAAATCGGCTCAATAAATTTATAAGTTGAGACCAAAGAGAAAGTTTCATGGAACTGGGAAAATCCATTTCAAATCATTGAAAAATAATTTATTGTCACCAAGACAAACAGTTACAACTAAGTCAGTATTTATAACTATACTATTCTTAACTTGAATACTGCTATCCAAAGTAGTATCTAAAGTAAAAAAATAATAAGTACCTTGCTTTACATGGAGTAACCAGGGAGACTCCACATAAGAATTGATCTTACTTACAAAATCATCATAACTTGCAATATTATCTTTATTCATAAAGTCATCAACTGCCTGGACATGTCTGTTCACTATTCTCTCTGAACGTTCACTGGCACTTTTCCTAGGTGGTGGTTTAGATTTACTTAAATAAAAAGGCACATTTTGGAAAATACTCGGCACAGCACTGTCAACTAATTTTAAACGGTCTAAAGGAGCATCGATAACACCTTCCGAAGTAACTTTTTTAAATGTTTTTATCACTTCACTCTCCATAAAATGCTTAATGCACACCACAGAGGAGTCAGAAGGCGTCCATTCTTTCCGAGGTATGGCCCTCAACCACTTTCTTCGTAAGTCTTCATTCTTTGGGAATAAAAAAGTAGAAAATGTTCCTTCAATCTTCACAGTCTTGTCGTAGTTGGATTTACATTCTGGTACGCAGCACCTCCTCGGCATCTGTGACCAAATATTAAACAAAAATCTAAGTGAAAAATGAACATTTTGATTTTGGAAGTAAAAATATGAATTCGTCTACGTGGCTTAATTGGAAGAAAAACTGAGGTTAATTTGCGCTTTTAACAAATGTTACATAGAACTTACCTTTCCAATTGTTATTGAGAAGATTTTCACGTCAAAACACTCAAGATTTCTTAACAAAACCAATAAAAACAAAGCACTGAAAGTTACCATCACAAAGTAATAGAGCAAAATGGCGTTTGCAAGTATAATGCGCCAATTTTACGACGGGTGCCACTTCCTTCAAATGTGCGTCTCACATTCACTCACTTTAACTTGGTTGCATTACACTAAGCCAAGCTAGCGTGTTGTGTGGCATAGGACCACTGCGACGTTGCCAGCTCGACTTACAGCATGGCTTGTACAATAATAGAGGGCTATGTTACACATAATATTCACTCCTATTTCTTTCGAACAAGGTGCAAAATGCAAGTGCATTGTTTAGGGCTCTTACAGTTCAATGATTCGGGTGTTTCCGGGAATACGACAATTAACGAAGATCTGCATGCGCATTATTAATTTGGGAGTACTGTACACACTTATTTCTTAACACTAATAAAAACACACTTATTTCACACTACTAGAAACACCACTAAACACAGTAAACACTTTCTCTTACTTCCCTTCGCTTGATGATTATCGCTCCGATATTCAATTGTTACTGTCCCGTCCGATCGTCTGCGCGCTATTTATACTGGTCGGATAACATCACTAGTGAATTCTAGACGCTTCCACAAAACTGTCGAAATAATCGCGAACAGACTCGATACAGCAATGCCATCTAGTACAGGGTAGATGAATTACCCTTAAACCACCGATTTATCAAATCTCTTCTAGTTCTATCCTTCACGGATAGATGGCGTTATTTTCAATTATCGCCATGCGTAACATTATTTAACATTCTTTGAAAAACTTTTCTTACAATGTAGTGTAGGAGGCCTAGTGACCATCTCTTTGGATTTGTTTTTTAAATAGTTTGCGCTCAGATTTTACGTCTCGGTGTATATTATCCAATTTCGTCTTAGTTTTTTTTTTACTACTGATATGCTAGCGTTTGACCATGATCTCACCTGATTTTAAGCGATGATATGGTCTAAGATGGAGCACGCTTACCTAGAAGGTACCTATTCATTCGCGACTTGAAAACACCCAGGTTGTACTCATCAGGAAACACAGACACAGTATTGTAATATCTAAGGACCAAATATTTTTCCACAACTAGTCTTATTAAATTAACTTGATGCAGAAGACTGCAGTCATGGTCAGTTTTTACTTCGAAATAATTTGTCCTTCCAACAATTTTTTTCATTACAGTGGATACTATTTTTGCATAATTAGCGGGCGTCATTATGAAATATTGTTTAATAAACTGCCGAATAACATTTTCAGCAGTCTTACATACGGAATATACATCATGAGAGGCGTAAATAAGACCACCTTCATTGTTACGGACGTCGTAGCTTTGTAATACAATTAAGTAATGATCATAAATAATGTAAATAAATATGAATATATAAGTAGACTTAAGTAGATATAAGGATGATTCAATAAAAACGATTTGAGAGTAGGGAAATGTTTATTGTTATTCGATTAAGGTTGTTTTATTATCCCATAGTAAATAAGAAATCAAAACATGACGATGTAAAGTGGACGCGAGCACGATCGAACAGGTTTGAACATGTCGAAACCTGTCCGAACGCCACCACAAGTAAAACTCGGACGAAGCGCTGTGATTGGCCGAACCGAATGCGTTGCGCTCACATCCACTCACTACTTGCACCCTGTAAAATAGAACATAAGCAGGACGGTTTGTTGCACCGATGTAGTTCAGTTCAGTCAGCAGTAGTTCTCTCAAGAAATCCGAAGCAACAAGCCGATCCTGATCAAGATTAAAATAAATCAACTCACCATCAAGCCAGGCGTTTCATTCCTTTGGAAGATAAAAACTACAGTCCACCTCAACAGTTTGGTCCTACGCTCGCCAGATACAGTCGGATCATCGTTCGCCTGACGAGTTGAAGACAAAGAAAATACGCAAGTACAGTGTTCCTAAAAAATGAAGACTAGGAGTATTGCGGCCAAAGAGAGTGAGGCAGAATCGGGATACGACAGCCGACGTCGCCGAACATTCGAAGAGCCGCCGAGATCACCTTCAACCGTTGCGTCCGCCGCGCGTCCAACATGAAGTGCCCGCAAGTGGAATCGACAGTGCCACGCCCATCGCCGCTGTGTCGGTGACCGCACCGCCCGCCACCGCCGCGACGGGAGGAGTTGTGCCACCGTCTGGTGCGTCCGCCGCGCTTACCGCACCCGCTCCACGCCACGTACCGGCGAGTCGAGCAACCGCGATCGCGAGCGTAACAACTCGTCACTCCAAGCACGTCGTTCCAGCCAAGAATTCAGGACTCTGTCAGAACAATGACGGCAAATAGGTCAATGAGAGACACCGCAAGTACGATAAGATCAAGGGGATCTTATAGCAGTGATGTGGCAAGAGTAAAACTAGCGGAATATGAGGCACAAAAAAGAATTGCTGCAATTAGGAACGAGCAATTGGAAATTGAAAAGGCCCTAGTAAACAAACGGTTCGAGTATGAAGTGTCGGCGATTGAAGCAGAGGCAGAGGCTCGTGAAGAGGGCTCCAGACATAGGAGTGAAGACAGGGTGGATGAGTGGCTGCAAAGTATTGACCAAGCCCACCCACCAGTCACCGAAGAGAGAACTCAGCCGACGCACCCCGCCGCCCAACGAACCGCCGCAGAGCCGAACACATGTGTCTACGCTACGACGCCTGCCATACCACGCAGGAGACAACGTTCGATCTCACGTTCACCTACAAGAGGGGAACGCAGAGTAGGAAGAGGCATCGAACAACTGGCCGACACGCTGGACAAAATGATGCGTGTACGCCCGCCGCCACGACATGTGACTGAGCTACCTGTGTTCACCGGAGCAGCTACGGAATGGCTGCCATTCAAGGCAGCTTATGAAGATTCATCGAGTGTCTACAAATTCACCGCGATGGAAAACTTAGCGAGACTGAGGAACTGCGTCAGAGGTCCAGCAAGGGAAGCAGTCTCCGCGCTCCTGTACTCTGCGTCTGACCCACGGACAATTATGAAGACGCTAGAACAATACTATGGAAGGCCGGAGATATTAATGAACCATGTGACGGAGGACATTAAGAAGTTGCCTCGGCTCACTAGTGTGGCAAGTGAACTAAACTCGTTCGTAGTGAAGCTACAGAACATAGTGTGTGTGCTAACCAATATGGACAACCGCGGATACTTGTGGAACCCGATGCTAGTGCGTGAAGTTGTAGACAAATTAAGCCCGCATGTGAAATCAAGGTGGTGCGACTACGCTTCTGAGGCAGTGGAAACGTCACGTGAGCCTGAAATTACGATATTATCTCGGTTCCTGATGCGGGAGGCTGACCATGCAATGAAGTACGCCTTCACAAACCCGACGCCCACGCCCGCACCAAAGAGAGAACAGAAAAATGTGGTGCAAGCAAGCACAAAAAGGAAAGCGGGCAGAGAAGTTATTTACGCCACGACAGAAAAAGAAGATGAAAAGAAACAAGTATGTCTGTGTTGTGCTGGGGACCATGATGTGCCTAAGTGCGCCAAGTTTTCAATGATGAGTGTCGACGACAGGTGGGAATGGGCACGAACGGAGAAAGTGTGCTTTAAATGTCTGAATAATCGCCACCGACGAGAGCACTGCCGAGCTAAGCGATGTGGCAAAGAAAATTGTACCCGCCCGCATCACGCGCTGCTCCACAAAGAGATGTTGCAACGAGACACCAAAGAAAAAGCGACGGATGCCAAACCGACAGCGGAGTCCGTGATGACTGTCTCAGCAAGCAGCGACGCGCCGCATCGCGTACTCTAAAAGATGTGCCCCGTCGTTTTGAAAGGACCAGGCGGTCAAGTGACCACGGTCGCGCTAATGGACGAAGGATCGACGATCTCACTCAGCGACGAGGATTTAACACGCCGTATCCAAGTGAAAGGGCCAATTTCTTCACTCAAAATACAAGGAGTGACCTCACAGCCACACGAAGAACACAGTCAAGAGGTCAAACTACAAATTCGTGGTCAGAACGGCGACTATCAAGAATTACGCGCACGAACGATGAAGGATCTACGACTTCATGGTCAGACAGTGGATAAATCAATGTTAATCAAATATCCACACCTCCGAGACATGCAAAAGGACGCATTCTTTGACGAAGCCACACCGAAAGTATTGATAGGTGCGGACAATTGGCACCTGATCGTGACGCAAAAACTACGCATGGGCAAGAAGAATGAGCCTGCGGCCTCGTATACCCAACTGGGATGGGTAATTCATGGGACGGCGCCACGCTCAGCGTTGACTCAAAAGGAGGGTCAACTAGTGCTTCATATCTACGACGTGTCTGCGAACAAACAGACAGAAGATGTACGGCGCGTAGAAGAAATAGTGAAAGCACACTTCAGGATTGATGCCCTTGGAGTCTCCCTGGCAAAGAAAGTCAGACCAGAAGACCAAAAGGCAATCGACGTGGTCCAACGAACAATGAGGAAGGTTGGTGAACACTTCGAAGTGGGTCTGCCATGGAGAGATGAAGACGCTCCGATGCCCAATAATTATCACTGTGCCGTGAAGAGACTAAATATGATAGAAAAAAAGATGGACGCCTCTTCGGCTTTCGCTGCACAGTATCGCGCTCAAGTGAGAAACCTCCTCGATAAAGGTTATGCCCAAGAGTGCGATGGACAAGAGGAACGAAGCAAGAAGATATGGTACCTGCCACACTTCCCGGTCGTGAACCCTAACAAGCCGGGAAAGATGCGGCTGGTTTTTGACGCGGCGCACCGATACAGCGGAGTGTGCCTCAATGATCACTTACTAGAGGGACCTGACCTCCTGAAATCGCTACCAGGAATCCTCTTCAGATTCAGAGAACGTCAGGTAGCCGTGACAGCAGATATTCAAGAGATGTTCCTCCAAGTAAGAATAAGACCACAAGACCAAGCAGCTCAAATGTTTCTTTGGCGAGACGAAGAGCGTGATAAGCCGCCGAAAAAGTACAAGATGATATCAATGATCTTCGGGGCATCGTGCTCGCCGTTCATCGCGCACTCAGTGAGAGATGCCAACGCGAGACGATACGCACAAGCATACCCCAACGCTGTGCAAGCAATAACATCGAGCCACTACATGGATGACTACGTCGATAGCTTCGCCACATTTCATTTCATTTCATTTATTCACATAACAATGTCACATTGTGTCTGAATATTAAAACATACAATAGCACATACAATAATAGGTAGGCAATTAATTCATAAAAAATAATAAATGCGCACAAAAAACAAATACAAAACAACATAAAATCAATAACATCTATAACATTAAATTACATTATAAAAATAATTAATAATTAAAACATGTCCAAAATAATTTAAAAGCAGGTATGTCAAATTATAAAACGTACATATTACATTAATCAATCATTATAAGGATAATAAACATAATAAAAATTAAAATTCATACATTAGTTAAAAATTCATCTATTGAATAATAACACTTCTGTAGGAGATATGTCTTTAATTTTATTTGAAATAAATGTCTCTTATATAAATATTGCTTCAGCTCTTTTGGTAAGCAATTGAACAACTTAACACCTTGATATGCCGTACTATGTTTTACAACATTTAGATTTGGTTTCAGCTTCTGACGAAAGTGATTTTTTCGGGAACTTTCTCGTATTAACCTTTCCTCTTCAGACTCGTAAGTATTTATGTTCTTTGCAAAATTACTTAAAACTGTAAAAATGTACAAACTGGGTACGGTCAGTATAGAAAGATTCAGAAAATGTTCCCTACACGATTCCCATTGTGGTATACGTACTATTGTTCTTATTGCCCTTTTCTGTAATATGAAAGCACGATCACAATTATATTTGTAACTATTACCCCAGAATTGAATGCTATATCGCAACCGAGACTCAACTAGTGCGTGATATACAGATTTTAAATATTTTTTGTTTACTTCGTCTCTTAGACTTCTTAGAGCGTAACATGCTGAGGATATTGACCCATCTATAGCATTCATTTCATTTTTCCAGGTCAGTAACGAGTCAATATGAATGCCTAAAAACTTTACTGTCTCTACTAGTGATATTTTTTTATCATTCAGTTGTACATTCATATTATCTGAATTGCGACAAGTAGACTTAAATAACATGATATTAGTCTTTTTAGTATTTACCGTTAATTTATTAAGTGTAAACCAAGTATTTAAATATTCAAGTATGTTATTAGTTTTAATGTTTAGAGAATCAATATCATTTGCACTTATAACTGCATTAGTGTCGTCAGCGAATACTACGAGTTGAACATCTGGGTACAAATGAGAAGTATAATTTAGCAAGTCATTCGTAAATATGAGGAACAGGATTGGACCCAAAATGGAGCCTTGCGGTACTCCAGTTTTCACAGTGTAAGGCTGTGATCTATGTGCTCGCTGGCAACTAGTATCATCAGTTGATTTTATTTCTACATACATCTGCCTATTACTTAAGTATGAATGAAATAGTTGTAACACCTTATCTCTTACACCGTAATGCTCTAATTTTTGGAGTAGTATTGTATGGTCTACTGAGTCAAAAGCGGAACTCAAATCCAAGAAAACTGCAGCTACCTTCATTTTCTTATTAATTTTATCTATTACTTCACTTACCAGACTATTTATAGCATCTGCAGTGCCAACACTTTTCTGATATCCGAACTGCTTTACATTTATAACTTGATTACGATTAAGATGAGAGACTAGGCGAGCTTTTATTAATTTCTCGAAAATTTTCGAAATAGTGGGCAGTACAGATATAGGTCTGTAATTATTCGGATCACTTGGGGTACCTTTTTTATATAATGGAACTATTTTTGCGATTTTCATTTGATCAGGAAAAACGCCCTCATCAAAACATTTATTGAAAAAATCAGCAAGTGGATTTGCCAATATCTCTATGTGCTCTTTTACAATACATATTTGCACTTCATCGTAACCACTTGAACTTTTAGTTGGCATTGCGGCCACGACTTTTGCAACTTCATTAGCAGTAATGTAGGGCAGTTCCATATTTTCTGAAATTCTACTGGAATCCTGAAGGTATGTAAGATACTCGCTGCTTTCAATTAAATTTGTATTTGCATTGCTGGTAAAAAGTTTAGCAAATATGTTCGCAACTTGTTTGGGGTTATCTACACACTCATTTTCTTTTAAAATAGTAATATTTTTAAACGCTTTTTTCGTAGTTTTATTTCTGTGACGGTTAACTACTTGCCAAATTTCCTTGCTAACATTATTTGTATTAAGTAGCTGCTTTTCAATAGAAATTCTTTTTGCAGTTTTAATTACTTTTCTAAATAACCTAACATACTTTAATTTATATGCTAAAATACTATTATTCAGAAAAATTCCATTATGTACGCACAGAAAACGTTTCATTTTACTTGATACTCTAATACCTTTAGTTGTCCATTTGATACCTGTATTATGTCTATTAATATTAATTTTCTTCTCTTGTTTCTTAAAACTAGATTTAAAAATAGTGTTAAAAGTATTTAAAAATGCATTTAACCCCATTGAAGTCCAGTCAGTTCTTAGAAGTAAATTTCGAAAAATTTCATTACCTTTTTTGTTAAAAATTCTTTTAGTAACAGTAATTTTTTCATCACGCGAGAGATTTTTATCATTTATATTCGGCACAATTATTTCACACAATAAACCGCCGTGCCCATCAGCTAAGCCGTTATGATCAACATATGTTTTATTTATGTATTCATCATCTAAATTTGTTAAAAAATTATCAATACATGATAACGTGTCACCGCGAATAAAAGTGGCATCTTGTACTATTGCTCTAAAATTGTAACACCCTAAAAGACTCAGGAATTCAGTGCGTTTTTTAGTTTCATGAAGCAGATTTACATTATAATCACCACATATAATGGCTTTCTTATTAAATAAATAGTCCAAGGTCTTTTCTAAATATTGCATAAACATATCAAAATTTTTTTCGTCAGGGCTACGATAACAGCTACATATATAAAGATTAGTGGCTACATCTCTGGTGCAGCATATTTCAAAAGCTTCCTCTTTGTAAAGCTGATTTATATAAGGACAATCTGAAGTCTCATTGCCAATATAGCCCATAATAAGGCTACCTCCTCGCTTTTTATTTACTCTAGTATTATAAGTGACTAGCTTGTGATGTTGAACGTTTAACAATAATGCATTAACATTGTTTAAAAAATGTTCTGTTATACAGATATAGTCAATTTTTGAATAGTTTTCTATATATAATTCCAGTTCATCTATTTTGTTAGTTATACCACAAATATTCTGACAAAAGATATTTATGGATCTTTTGTTTTTCGTTGGCATTTTCTCTTGATTGGTAGAAGTTGGTGTCTTTGGCGAAAAACTACTATTGTCCACGAAAAAAATCATCATTCTGTGAACCTGAAATCATTATATCGCAATCATTTGTTTGCGTTGAGACATCAATCAAAGAAGGCATGCAAAGAACATTGGAGTCTGTCTGTGTACACACATTATTACAAAGTATTGGCTTGCATGGTTTTAAATTTGTATCATTTAACTTTTGGTTGTACATATACATCTGATATTTATATCTATAATTTAAACGCAAAATTTCTCTAAGGTACCATCTACTTGTATATAACTTACTATAAAATTTGAAATCCTTTAATAGGAGTGCATTTTGAAAGTTATTACATATAAGTTTTATAAGATTATTCAACTTATATACATTTAAATATTTATTTTTCTTAACTTCACCAATTAATACATTTGTTTGTTTAAGTTGTTGCAAAGTACAGTACAGAAATGATTGCAATTTCATTGGATTATTGTCGTGGGTGCCTGCTAAAATTATAACGTAGTCTGCCTTGGTAAAATCACAACACGTTGCCACGCAAGACTCAAGAACTACGGATGATGGTGCGTTTGGTTTAATAACCGAAGTTACTACGAAGTCCCCTCCAAGTTGGTCCTGCAATAAACTTCTCAACTTGTGTCCGTTCTCGTCAGCAAACAACATAACCTTTGACTGTGGTAATGTTTTGATAACAGGCCTCTCGTTGGTTTCGTTTTGCTTTAATGATTTATAAGGAAGTTTGTTGGGAAGTGTGAAGGTTGTGTTATGAATTGATGACGAACGCTGACTAGAAGTTGTTTCCCCCGTCTGACTTTCATCTAGTATTATAGCCATATCCACATTGTGGGATTTTTCTGAGGCTGATTGTTGGCTAGTAACTTCTCTTTTTGCAGAAGAATCGGTATCACACTTCGCTATGATTTTCCTCGTTTGGCGACAGCTTTGATGATTTACAACACCAAGTGTTAATTCTCGCGAACAAGTCCTAGGCAGTCCTGGTTTTACGTTGGTGCACATGTAACGTTTTCGATACTGTGGAGAATAAAATTTCAGGGGTGTAATATTAGTTTGATTGTGTTGTATATCTGTTAAACCAATTGATTTTAAAAGTTTTATCTTATGTTGACAATCTTGAAGTTCTTTTTTTAACGCTGTATTCTCAATATTCAAATTTTCCACTTCATTGTTAGCAATCTGCAATTCAATGGTTATCTTATCTAAGTTTTCCTTCAACTGGACGAACTCTTCCCCAGTACACATACTGTTTGGTTGACTTTGATACGATATATCCATAATATCTAAATCGCTTTCATTAAATTCCAAATGTCGAATGTTGTGCTTTCTCTGAGTAATATTAGTAAAGTCATCCATAATGTTATTACAATATTATTTTCTTCACAAAAAGTGTTTGATGTATGTGGGATTCGACCCGTCTCCCAACGGATATCGCTCTCGATGCACGCAGCTACGGAGACTCTAATACTTGGCGTCAAATTAGCGATTGGTTTCAACTCGAAGCTGGTTATAGTTCTAAGTAAACGAACTAGATGTCACTATTTTCCTATTAATAATAAATTGTTTATTGTATGGTATTACAAAGTTCGTCTGCGCAGTTTTTTGGTAGTGGCAACGATTTTGTTAGTTGTCAAACAAAACGTCAATTATTTGTTTCGCCACTCACTCTCAGATGGCGCTAATTGTAGTGATAACTTATCTCGAAATGTGCTTTTTTATAGTGGCTACACTCAATTAGTTGTCAGATTCCATGTCATTAATGTTATCAGGGTACAATTTTAATTCTGCTATTCGATACCTGCAGCGCTAGTTGTATCACAAAAGTCCAAAGTTCATTTTTCAAAACAATAACTTAATGAAGTAACGGATTTGTAGTACTGATAAGTAACGGATGTGATGGGTGCCCACGGAACAAAACGTGGCAGATGATGCAACGCGCCCTAATTATAAACTACAAATGAAACCAGAAGACAGATGGTTCACCGGGCCTGAATTTCTATATGATGAAAAAGAACTCTGGCCGAAAGAGAAAGCCAGGAAAGAAGACCAAGAGGAAGAAGTGACTTATGTAGTCACAGAAAAGAAACACGCTTCTCATCTGCCCGACATAAGCAGATTCTCCTCATATGAGAAGCTGATACGAACTACAGCGGTACTCTTTCTCTTCAAGGAAAAGTACAAAAATCGAGCTAGCCAGATGACCGTCGACCTGATAGAAAAAGCTGAGAAGATATGGGTGAAACAAGCGCAGCTCGACGACTACGCAGAAGAAATAAGACTGTTGGAAAAAGGAAGACCAGTGCCCAAGTCCAGTAGCCTGTATAAACTGGACCCTTACTTGGAAGACCAGATTCTCAAAGTGAGAGGGAGGATCGGGCACGCTGCGGTTCCAGACATGAAGAAGAAGCCGGTCATATTACACGGCAAGCACCCGTTTACCAGACTGCTAATAGAAGACGCCCATCGAAGGGCCGGCCATGCAAACAACGAACGCGTGGTCAACGACTTAAGGCAAAAGTACTGGGTGGTCAATCTGCGCCCTACAGTAAGAGCCATAGCGCAGCGATGCCAACTTTGCCGCATCAGAAGAGCGACACCAGTAAAACCAGTCACGGGGGACCTACCGATGGAACGACTAACAGAGACGCAGCGACCCTTTATTCACTGCGGAGTCGACTATTTTGGGCCAATGACAGTGGTCATAGGAAGAAGACACGAGAAGCGTTGGGGAGCACTGTTCACTTGCCTGGTGACCAGGGCAGTTCACCTGGAACTGGTGGCGAGTCTATAATAAATTATAATAATAATAATTTTTATTAATGCAAAAAAGTATGTTACATGGCACCTATAATTAATACAGCAACGTAATTAGTCATTATAAGAGGAACCCTGTCTCCCAAACTAGGTTATACCTGTATCTTGAGAGACAGTGATTCGGTTGTGAGAGTATACTCATTATAATACAATGCAAGTGGGACATAATGACAATCTATCGTTTCTTCAAATTAGTGTTAGGCAACATCTATTTTTGTGTGTGTGCACCTATATGCGTGTGTGTGAGGGTGTGTGTATGTGTATGTGTGTGTGTACGTGTATGTGTGTGTGTGTTTGAGGGTGTGTGTGTGTGTTCGTTGCGTGAAATTACACTATTTGATGAAATTGAGTAATAATTCCGTTTTATGATAGTCAGGGCTGTGAAAGTTCCATACATGGATAAATTTCATATAATCAGCGCCATCTACCGATGATGGCAAGAACTAAAGAAAAAGCGACAAATTAACGGTCATTTTGCCAATTATGACAAGGTCTGCGTGGCGCAGTGGGAGCGTGATCTGCTCATAAATTAAATGTCCGTGGATCGAATCCACGCTTATCAAGAATTACATTTTGTGATTTTTATTTTATTTTACTTTTTAAATTGCATATTTTACATAATAGTTGTCATTTACTTATTTATTAACACCGAAATTCAACATTTATTTTATTTTGAAAAATTGATCCACTACTAACGCCATCTATACGATCGGAATAAAAATAAAATTGTTTGTACGCCATCTAGCGTAGAGGATGCCTATTGAACTTTTTCCTTAGAGGGAGTTGCGCATCTATACCAGTATATCTGTATAATCTATGATGATAGTCGAGTTGGAGCAACCAGTTTGTGAGAATGTTTTTTGTTTTATATTTATTTAAACTTAGAATATTTAGTTGTTTATTAACTTTTTTGTAGATATAAGAACTTAATGTAGGAAACTGATGTTCAGCAAAGGAAGTTTTATGTTTTAATGTGGGAATGATAACCGTGCGTTTGTTTGGATTACAAGGAGGTACTATGCTATGGTACCTGAGAGTGATTTGAAGTACAAACAGCTGTCTAACCGTAAGGAGTTTGCAATCGCTGTATAGTTGCACAGTAGGGTATCTAAAAGGTTTTTTGCACATCACCTTCAGAATGGCGCGTTGAGCTCTTTCCAACTTCAGGAGATGTGTTTTGGCTGCCCCACCCCACACTGTTATGCAGTATCCGATCACTGATTGACACAGAGCGTAATATACTACTTTGAGAATGTCAAAACTAGCAGATCGTCTGAGTGATTTAAAAATTTGAATGAGACGAAGAGTTCTATGCGTCAGCGATTGGATATGCTTGTCCCATTTTAATTCCTGGTCAATTAAGACGCCGAGATACTTCACGTTATCTGTTCTAACAAGAGCCGGACAACAACAGGGCAACTGATTTGGCGAACATGAGTGAGCTGTAATCATGAAGGATTGAGATGGAGCTGAACTGTGTCGAATTGCGAAAGGAATATACAAGGTTTTTTGTAAGTTAATTGTTAGGAGATTAGCATGCAACCATGACATGACAGTAGTTAGGGCAGATTCAGCCTTACGCTTAACCAAGTCCCAGGTATCTCCGTAGACTAGAATTGCGGTATCGTCTGCGTATGCAATGGTTTTACAGTCAGGGAGATTAAGCGTACATAAATCATTCACATAGATTTGGAATAGCGTTGGGCCCAAAATGCTTCCCTGAGGAATACCAAAGGTGACTATTTCTTCATCACTCAAACAAGAACCAATCTTAACCCGCTGTGTGCGATTATTGAGGTAATCTTTAAAAATCTCAAGTTGTAGTCCCCTGATTCCAATTAGTTCCAATTTAGAAATGAGGAGAGGAACAGAAACTGTGTCGAACGCCTTAGACAGATCTAAGAATATGCCCAAGCATTTACTTCGATTGTCCAATTTGTTTGCAACTAATTTTGTGAGATCTAGTACTGCATCCTCAGTAGACATGCCAGGACGGAAACCATACTGATTTTGCGCAATTATTTGGTGTCTGTCCAAAAACTTTCTAAGATTATTATTGAGGACCTTTTCAAATATTTTAGAGAGAGCTGGCAGTACTGAGACTGGTCTGTAGTTGCTGACACAGCTTCTTCAGTCTGTCAACCGACTCGGCTATAATGGCCATAAGAAGAATGGCAGCACGACGAGGTTGGCCCCGAGTAATGTACTCCGACAATGGCACCAATTTTCGAGGAGCAGACACAGAACTGCGCACGGCCTATGAAGAATGGGCCAAAGAATTCGTCCACTTCGGACTTTCACACCGAATGAAGTGGAAGTTCATACCACCAGGGGCGCCGCATATGAGGGGAGCGTGGGAACGATTAGTACGCTCTGTCAAAACGGCGTTGGGGGCGACACTGCATCAGCGGGCGCTAAAAGAAGAAGTGCTGCTGACCCTGATGGTAGAGGCCGAACACTCTATAAACTCTCGGCCTCTCAGCCACGTTTCCGTCGATCCCAAGGATCCGGAGGCGTTGACTCCGAACCACTTCCTCATCGGGACCTCCTCAGGCCTTCCCTATACTGGGCCTTGCGAGGAGGTCAGCCGAAAGCAGTGGAGAGCTGCCCAGGCGCTCGCCGACCATTTCTGGCGACGCTGGGTAAATGAATACCTGCCGACGCTGGTGCCCAGGGGGGCATCCGACGACCGAGGACGACCTCTGCGCGTTGGCGACCTGGTTGTCGTCATCGACCCCACACTGCCACGAGGGACGTGGCCCCGAGGCGTCGTGGAGACTATGTACGTCGGTCCAGACGGCAAGGTGCGATCAGCCGACGTCAGGACTACAGCGGGCATCCTACGGCGTCCCACGACGAAGCTCGCCGTCCTCTGCGTGGAAGATAAGGCTACGGTAGCCCTGCGCCGGGGGGAGGATGTTACGGACGTCGTAGCTTTGTAATACAATTAAGTAATGATCATAAATAATGTAAATAAATATGAATATATAAGTAGACTTAAGTAGATATAAGGATGATTCAATAAAAACGATTTGAGAGTAGGGAAATGTTTATTGTTATTCGATTAAGGTTGTTTTATTATCCCATAGTAAATAAGAAATCAAAACATGACGATGTAAAGTGGACGCGAGCACGATCGAACAGGTTTGAACATGTCGAAACCTGTCCGAACGCCACCACAAGTAAAACTCGGACGAAGCGCTGTGATTGGAGCGCAACGCATTCGGTTGAATGCGTTGCGCTCACATCCACTCACTACTTGCACCCTGTAAAATAGAACATAAGCAGGACGGTTTGTTGCACCGATGTAGTAAAGCACGAAAACAAAAGGGGGCCCCGGGAAGACCCCTAAGACCCCCGCCGAAACATCTCAGCCGACAACTCACACAGTCGCCGCCCCCGCGGGCAAAACCGCGCCCCAGGGGAAGAAGGGGAAAAAGGCGAAGGCCCCGCACACACGCGAGGGTACAAAGAGTTCCGACACTGTTCAGGCCGCTATCGCAGTGCTTCAGAGCGTCCTCAACGCAATGAGCGAAGGCCGCGACAAACACACTGTCGTGAGCATCATCCTCAAGGGCCTGGCGGACCTTGTTCTCCAAGATGAACAGTAAGCCCTTGAGGATTCTACATTGGAACGCCCGCGGCCTGAACAGAAAGGCCGTCCTACTCCGTCCTCTCCTGCAGGAACAAGACATAGACGTGGCGCTGATAAACGAGACGCACCTGGGACCTGCAGACCAACCACGATTCCCGGGTTTCCTCGTTTATCGGAGGGACGAGACATCGCCTGAAGGAAGGAGCTACCGCGGACTGGCAGTGCTGATCAAGCGACGAGTCGTACACCAGCCGCTACCTACACCTGACTTCAACACCGTGTACACGCTGGGTGTCGAAGTGCACCTAGGCGGTGCCAACCTTCATCTCCACGCCGCTTACAAGCCGCCCGCTATATCGCCAGACGTCGCCGAGCTGCGATCGCTAGTTAGCGTCTCGCACCCTGTCATCATAGCGGGCGACTTAAACTGTAAGCACCCAGCGTGGAACTCGTCGAACACCAACCACGCTGGTGTACGACTATTCAAAGACGCCGAGACGTACGACTATGTGGTCGCGGGACCGGAGGTACCCACACACTACCCGGACGACCCCACATTGATGCCCGACGTACTGGACATTCTCGTACACAACGAGACGCACTGCCAGGTACAGCAGGAGGTGCTCGGCGACGAGCTGTTGTCGGACCACCAACCTGTACTCGTCGTCATCCAACAGCAGCTGACCCGCGTAGTCCCTCAAGCGCCACGTCTCAAAACGGACTGGACAAAATTCACAGAAACGATGGAGACCACTACACCAACTCGCCCGATCAACTCCGCGGCCGACGTCGAAACGCTCGCGGCCGAGCTCGCCGACGCAATCAAGGGCGCCCTTGTGACCGCTACAACACACGTCACCACCCAGAGGAGGCTACCCCCTCTGCCGGCACACATCCAGCGAATGATCGCGGACAAGAGGGGTCTTAGAAGGCAGTGGCAGAGCTCACGATGCCCCACATTGAAAGCCAGACTAAACCGGCTCGCGGAGAGAGTGAAGGACGAGTTGAGGACCTACACCGCCGAGAGCTGGGAGCGCTTTATCGAGGACTCCAGCGACGACTGGCCGTCTATACATCGGCTATGTCGTCGCCTTACTAACACCCCAGCTCCGGTGCGCCCACTACTACACGCCGACGGGACGCCGAGGTACAAAGCAGCAGACCGCGCGGCCATACTCGCTGAGCACTTAGAGAGCGTGTTCGCGCCGAACCCGACTGCTGACACGGAACACACCGCAGCAGTCGAGAAACACCTTCGAGACTACTTCGCCACGCCGATAGCTCCCGACGAGGACCCCATCCACTTCTCCCCCGGCATGGTGCAACGAGTTATTCGGCAGACCCAGCCCCGGAAGGCCCCTGGGGCGGATGGGATACCGAACACAGCGCTGCGCCGCCTGCCGCACCGTACCGTGGCAGCGCTGGCGCGCCTGTTTACGGGGATCGTCCGCACAGGCGTCTTCCCTACATGCTGGAAGGAGGGACGCATAATTATGTTGCCCAAGCCGGGCAAGAACATATTGAAGCTTGAGAGCTATCGGCCGATCACTTTGCTGCCCACCATCTCGAAGGTGTTCGAAAAACTCCTGCTGCGGCACCTCACACCGCACATCACGCCCAGACCTGAGCAGTTCGGGTTCCGCGCCGAACACTCAACCACATTGCAGCTGTCGAGGGTACTGCACCGGATAGCGGCGGCGCGTAACAAACGCGAGCACGCCGTGGCAGTATTCCTCGACATGGAGAAAGCATTTGACCGAGTATGGCATTCCGGTCTGCTGTATAAGCTCTCGACCTCCACAGCGCCCCGTCGCATCGTGAAAACGGTCTTCTCGTTTCTGTGCAACAGGAAATACCGAGTGGTGGTGGAGAGAGAGGTCTCTGACCTCCATCCCATCGCCGCCGGAGTCCCGCAGGGCTCGTGTCTCTCGCCTGTGCTATACTCGCGTTTTACCGACGACATCCCTGTCGCCGAAGGCGCTGAATTAGCCCTGTATGCTGACGACGCGGCGTACATCACCACAAGCATCAACGCCTACCACGCCGCGTCTAAGATGCAGCGTACCCTCCAGCTTCTCCCACACTGGCTGTCACAATGGCGGCTGTCGGTAAACGTGGGTAAGTCACAGGCGATACTTTTCAGCTCCAAGAGAGACCACCCACCACCACTCCAGCTCCAGGACGACTTCATCCCCTGGACAAGGACGGCGAAGTACCTGGGGGTCACACTAGACCGCCTACTCACTATGGAGTCACACGTCCGCAGAGTCGTCGCGCAGGTACGCGCGACTAGGGCACTACTGCGTCCAGCGCTCACATCCCGCCTCCCGCTGCGCGTGAAACTGGGGGTGTACAAAACATATGTACGCTCCCGGCTCACCTACGCCGCACCTGCCTGGTACGGGCTCACTAGCGAAACCAACCGGGCCCGCCTCCGAGCGCAACAGTCGCTCACCCTCCGTACCGCGGTAGGTGCGCCACGCACCGTCCGCAACGCCGTCATCCAGCGGGACACGCGTATGGAGAGCCTGGACGCCTTCATCCGCCGCCTGTCCGTGGGGATGTTTGAGCGTGCCGACGCCTCGGCCTGGGACCACGTCCGGGACCTGGCCCCCTGGCACGCTCGCTCCCCGGACAAGAAGAAGCTGCCGCGAGATCTGCTCGCATCTCCCAACGACTCTACGGACAACACGGTCACCCCCAGGTGACCGCCGCCCTCATAACATACACTCCACTCCCTCTGTTGCAGGTGACCGCCCCTTTCCGCGCGACATCTGCGCGTATGAACAGCATACGTGCATCATGTGCGCGCGCGGGCGACCACCGCAACAGCGGACGCCTACAACTCGACGCCTACACACCCACTACACCACACACCTACACACGTCGACATCCACAGGGCCGCACACTAGTAAGTCGCTGTCCGCGTCGCTGGCTTCACGGAGCTGGGCCTCCCTCGGTTCGCCGGGGGTCTCACCCGGCTCGTGTTGACCGCCCGGACGGCGTGAAGACCGAAGCGGCCCTGTAAACAACGACGACGACATTCACAGGGCACACATAGCCCACCCCAAACACCTGCCCTTTATTTAAGGGGCAGCGACGATCCCGCAGGCTGAGGGCACATCGCCCTGAACCCGCTTCCGCCAACCCTCTAGGGGGTTGCGTGAGGACCCGACTGTGTGCACCGATGTAGTTCAGTTCAGTCAGCAGTAGTTCTCTCAAGAAATCCGAAGCAACAAGCCGATCCTGATCAAGATTAAAATAAATCAACTCACCATCAAGCCAGGCGTTTCATTCCTTTGGAAGATAAAAACTACAGTCCACCTCAACATTCATCTCGCATATTAACCAATTTATGGTATAGCAACTTTTCATTTGACGTGAGACATTCAATACAGCTGACAGACTTTAGCTGTTTCCGTAAACATCTAACAACAAATCCTGCTATGTATCCAACAATTTGCTGTGTGTATTCAGACAATTGCGAAACATCTAATAACCGAGATGTTCTGTCTTCATTTCATTAAATTCATTAAACACTTCAGTGATATCTGAATTCTCACTTTCATCTTCGTTATCTTTCCTTGACGAGGGCATGGTAGCATTGATGCTATTAAGGGACGAAGAGCACATTAAAATGCTTATATTTTCAAGTGGCACACAGTTTCCTGATGAAGCGGATTTAAGTTTCATATTACAGAGTAATTTCTTATAAATACTTTAAGACTTTTTCTGGATACCTTAAGACTTTTTCTGGATACCTTAACCCTAGAAGTCCAATCATATTTCACTGGCTATAAAGCCTAATCATACGTCAAAATGACGTGTAAAAATAAAATCGCTGTGTTTTTCTATTGTTTTCTAGTTAACAATTTTTTTTTGCATTAGTTATTAAAATACATGTTAAATAATAGATAAAATACATTTAATGATTATATACTCTTTATTAATTCAATCACAGTACTATCATTGAATCATGGAAAAATAAATTCAACAAAAATTGAAAAGTATTTTGTTTTCTTATAATTAGGTAATCATCACAAAAATCTACTTGACTTACATTTTTTTTCAAAAGTGTAATTAATCTGTAATAATATTTTATTACTAAAATAGAAAAAAACGGTCTATATAGACTGTCTTGACAAGTATCAATATTGTGTTCTCCGTATATGGCCTTTTGCAACGCTGCGCGTTGATCATCCGCCTTTTTTTATATGAACAAAGTCCACAATAGCGTTGTTTTTTTAGTTCTAGATTATCATTAGTAATCTCTGGAGGTGGCGGTACCAGTTTTTTTTTATATTTGGTATATTGTCACGTACAGTCCTTTACAAAGTGGGTGCCTCTAGCCGTATTTGCATCCAAGGTGCCGTCAAATCTGTGCTTAATTTTTGTTGTTGACAACATTGCGACAAATTTGCGTTGGTCCTCTATTTGGACGAACAAAATTAATAACAGAAGTCCCTCCAATCGTACGTCCCTTTATAGTTGACCATACACGGTTATTCTTTCACGTATTGACCGCTGAGGCAAGGTAAAGTGTGAAGTCGATGAAGTTACCTCAAGATTAGCAAATATCAGAAAAGCATGATTTTCAGGGTCCACCTGTCTGCTTGTTGGGCTTGCATCCTCAATGTCATCATTATCGTTCATCATCGTTATGACTCTTGACATCATCTTCATCTACACAAGCTTCATGCTCGGAGTCCGAATCCAAGGAGAACAATCACCGTCATTTTCTAAAATTGAAGCTATTATGTCCTGGTTTAGATGTCGATGAGACTCCATCTTATATTTAACCTATCAATATGGCAAATATGTCTAAACAAGACAGATAACTCATATAAATCACGACAAAAGATATTTGAAACAATTACAAAAGTTACGCAAAGCCCAATCATACGTCGAAATGACGTGCAACATCATCATTCCACCAGAATGGCGGCACTTACCGAGATGACGCAAACGTTTCCTGCAAGGTCCTGACGGCCACTGAGTTCGTTCGGGAGTTTAAAGCGATCCGATGGTAAACGGAAAAGATATAGAGATATTTCGCCGCGGTATACGTCAAATTGACGTAGATTGGGCTTCTAGGGTTAAGACTAAGGTTTAAAATTAAATCTCCAGCTTCTTTAAAGAGCGCAAATATTTCATGTTTATTGCCGGGAAATAACGGATGCCTGTAACTGTGTGTACTTTAATTTCTAGAATTGAAGGCATCAAATATATTATTAATAATCATTATGAACTGTTCTGTTGCTGCCCTTTCTGAAAAAGCCGGCAGCTTTAGCTCATGTTGACAAAATTTAATCGCTAGAGAAACACTTCTGCTCAAAAATTTAGTTGCTAGCTTGACGTTCATTATTGAGTTTCTTAATTCAATATGTTTTTTTTTAAGGCGGCTGGCAAGATGCAAGCCAGTTTCTTCCACTATTCCCATTTTATTTCTTTTTCTTTATATACGAGGGGAGTTCAATGTATTCTCGGTATCGAGGTGATATACTAATGATAAGGGTAATTTAATTATCTCATTATTTAATGACACTCTTTGAGGGTATAAATACAAAATTTCATATAATTGCCACCATTAGTATTCAAGATATCATTGCGAAAAGACAACTATGATGACTGATTCGACAATGATGAAAAAAATCGAGCATCGTGCAGTGATAAAATTCCTCACAAAACAAGGAAAAACTCAAAAAATTATCCATGAAGTAATGGTGGCTGTTTACCAAGATTCTGCGCCTTCATTATCTACAATTCAGAAGTGGTCAAGTGAATTCAAACGGGGTAGAGAGAGCATTGAAGACGACCCCCGCGCTGGTGGGCCAATTTGTGCCGCTACTGAAGAAAACGTCAAATTAGTCGAAAAACTTGTACTTGAAGATGCCCGTGTAAGAGTGAAAACATTAGCAGAAATGACTAAGCTATCTGTGGGTACCATTCACACAATCCTTCATGAGCGCCTGAATTTGTCAAAGGTCAGTGCAAGATGGGTGCCGCGAATGCTCACCGCGCTACAGAAACAAGTGCGAGTTGACTGTTGTAAGGAGTTTTTGGACCTCTGTGGTGAAAATCCGCAAAGTATTTTCGATCGGATTGTTACTGGTGATGAAACGTGGGTTCATCACTATGACCCTGAGAGCAAGCAAGAGTCTATGCAGTGGCAAAAAAAGGATCAGACCCGCCGAAGAAGTTCAAAGTCACTCCGTCCGCAGGAAAGCTCATGGCCATGGTGTTTTGGGATTCTAAGGGAATCTTGCTAATCGAGTACACAAAAAAAGGTCAAAGTATTACTGCTGCATCATACGCAACCACCCTGCGTTATTTAAAGGAGGAAATTAAAGAAGAAAGACGTGGAAAATTAACCGCAGGTGTGTTGCTGCTTCACGACAACGCGCCGGTTCACAAGGCGCGCCTTGCCCAGGCTGCTGTGCGGGAGTACGGATTTGAAGAAATCAATCATCCACCCTTCAGTCCGAACCTGGCCCCTAGTGATTATTATCTATTCCCTTATCTTAATTCCCTAATCTTAAAAATCATTTTTCGGACGATGAAGAGTTGAAGGGAGCAATAAACGAACATTTTTCGGGCCATGAAGAAAAATATTTTTCAGAGGGAATTGAAAAGTTACTTTCACGAACAAATAAATGTATTGAGATGTTAGGGGAGTATATTGAAAAATAAAATTTATTCAGAATTTTCCGCCTTTTCCTTCATACCTATACCGAGAATACATTGAACTCCCCTCGTAGAAACACCTCCTTTGATTCAGGTGCATTAGGGGGTCGGCGCGAATTTAAGACTATTGGATGTAACGAGCGGAGATATATAACACTCGTAAACATTATGGTTCTCTGGCGTAACTTGGCCGAATGAACCGGACGGCGTATCGCCATCTTGGGCCTGGGGGATAGCCACCTCAGGCAGGTTAAACTTAACCTCTTCACCACCCACAGTAGTGGTATTTCCGATACATGTAAGGTAATGATATAAATTCTCTGGAATGATCAAATCTTCAGGTAGTAGGTCTTGATGTTTTGTGGGATTCAAACGCATTTCGCCATTAATTAAAGTCAAATCCAAAACAGCAGTGCAGAATTGTACACATTGCATGCTGAAACATGGAGAAAGGGAGTCTTCTGTCCAATCGGGGATCGATTCCTCTCAGTAATTCATAAGTGCGCTCGACTTGGTCGACGTAGCCTGCAAATTCGAAATTCTGTGAATATATCTCCTGCACAGGGATTGAACTCGTGTGCGGTCCTAAGTCATACAGTGGCTCGTCATTTGGGGGTGTTTCTGTTTTGGCGGAAAATTCATAAGTTGGTTCTGGAGCCGAGGAATCTTCTTTCTTCTCGGGCTTCTTGCCTTTCCAGGCTGCACTACGCTCGGTACGACCACGCGATTTCGCGGGCCTGTCTTCGAACTCGCGGACTTCATTCCAATCATTGGTGAAGTTTTGGCGCTGTTGGTATTCATACGCCCTCCGCTGGCTTCTGTTGCCTCCTCGCATACCACAAGCGGGCTGTCCACGCTGAACTGGTTGCTGACGTCCGTTTTCACGGGTATTATTATTATTTTTCGACATCCTGTCGTGCAATATGCAATAAAAGTTTTATAACGTCATTAAAAACGACATTGACATGATTCGAAATGGTTTCTTATTAATTTTAACATATGGCAGAAGTCTAAAAATACTGCTACCTCATAATCAGCACACGGATGTTTAAATGTCGTCTCTTGGATTTTTATAACTACATCCCAACACTTCCATGGCTGATAAATTTGAGCAGTGGCCATCAAATGTCAGCGACACAATATCAACGCCTACATCATGGCATTTATATAATATTGTTTTTATAATTTTAGCATTTTGTTCCCCTGTCATTCCATGTATTAAAAAATAGGCAACCGGTAATTTCCAAGGCTCGTTTAGTGAGACAAGTAAAAAAACATATGCCTCTGACGTCTTAACATTCATGTTGTCAGTAGGTCCACTTCCTATATCTACCAGACCACCATCTTGCAAAGTCTTTCGATTAAAACACGTTTGCTGTCGTATTGCCATTTCATCGGCGATCAATGCGCAAATCATATTTTTCTCGGATTAATTTCGTTTGACCTTTAATATTTTTAAAGCTTCTTCTGTCAAACCCGGGGAGCCATCAATATTTGAATACCATTTAGATAAGGTTTTTGGATTGTTTTGTTTGTTTTTCGTGTGAGCGTGTGGCCATCTCTGGTGTCGGAGTTTTTAGACCGTCCGAAGGCCTCCGACATGGCCTAACGATCCTTATCCTTGGACAAAAACCTGAACCGACTGTTTTACGTGCCCTCCGGAGCACGGTATCGCTCAAATGTAAATGCCACACACGGTCACCCATCCAAGTGGTAACCTGTGCAAGCCTTGCTTAACTTTGCCGATCTGTTACAAACGGTAAGCCAAGTCTCGCTTCGAGCGCTACGGTTTTTGGATGAGGGAGGCAAGTCTCGAATTTACTTCTGACATAGCATCATTCGGTATTCTGTAAAATATATACAGAACATAATTTTTCACGATAGGCGGTTTCAGCACTTAACGCTGACACATTTTTTAAATTCAAATAAGTAAACTATAATTATATAACATATTTTGCGCTTAATACTTTATATTATATGATAACGTTGATTGCATTCAATACTTTCGTTAACAAAGAATATCGACTTTGACACCAGTTATTTTGAAATCTGTTTCCTTTGTGATGATCACAGTACCTGTTTACACTGCGTCGCGAGTCGTATAGGTCGTAGTTTCGCGCCATTCGGTACGTAGCGAACTCGCGAGATGGACGCCGACGAAGAACTTGTTGTGCTCTACTACTTACGAAGAAAATTAAAAAAGTTGAAAAAAAAGTCAACTCCAAGAAAATACTGGATGCACCCAATCCTAACAGAAAGATCGACTTTGGGAAGTTATAAAAATTTAATACATGAATTAAAAAATGAACGAAAATTCTTTAATTATTTTAGAATGTCACAAGCAACTTTCAACGACCTACTGTCAAGAGTTTCTGCGAGCATCACGTATCGGAATACGACATTTAGAGACTGCATTTGTCCTGAAGAAAGACTGTCGATATTTCTTAGGTAAGTGTTTTTTTTTAGAATCACACTACAACTGCTACAAATATTCAGATTGTATTTGTAGTCTGATTGTAGCAATTGTAGTGTGATTTCTCACGTGTATTGAAATTGAAACAAAAGTTATTTTAACTTGTTTATTTTAAGTAGGTAAACAGCGCAACATATCACAATAATTAAAAAATTGGAGATATTTAAGTCAGTACTTTCCGACCAAGTAGATGCAGCAGGCGATCCTTCCTCATACGTTTGACGTCTTGCATATCCAGACCCATGTGGGGTAAGAACAGCCTGGTTTTGAGAGGAATATCCGGATTCATCGGTAGATAAATAATTATAGTTCTGTGTCGAATACCCCCGCGCGTTATAATTATTTCTATAAAGTCTGTTTTCACGTTTATTTTTGATTTGTTGTATCAGTGATAATACACCTGATTGAAGCTCCAACGTTTCGTCATCGTCGAAAGACGTAACAGAGGGTAGGATACCTTTAAAAAATGATAAAATTGGGGGATCAGTTTGTTGTGATAGCTAAAAACTCGCTCATTTTGACATCTAAGTCCATTATATGTTGCTCTGGTGGCATGGTCTTTTGTCTTTTAGAAGTGCTTGGTTGCGAATTCTCAGACAACTGAGTACTGCCTTCTGTCCCTGGTTGAGATATACGTGACGCAACAGACTCTTGAGGAGGATTAGGTCTAGCAACTTTACGCAAAAAATCCATTTGCTCTTTATATACATATGGCTTTGACGACTTTGCCCCTGATCCTGATTTTTTTTCATCATTTTTGTTTGTTCGGATCCAGACATTCCGTAAGTTCGTCCACTTGGTCAATACTAATTTACCTGAAATTATATTGCAACATTATTTTCAGATATTGTGCGTCAGGATGTTCCTTCAAAGACCTGCACTACAAGTTCAGAGTTGGGGTATCAACTGTTAGTAAAATTATCAAAGAAATGAGTTGCATTATCTGGGATACATTAAAAGAAGAGTTTATGAAGTTGCCCGACATCATCATCCTCTTAGCGTTATCCCAGTTTCAATCTGGGGTCCGCTTTCTAGTCTGACCGGATTTGGCTGAATATTAGCTTTTCCACGGAGCGACTGCCTGTCTGCCCTCCGCAACCCGAAGGGGTAGCGATATTCCATGGTTTAGACTAGTGTCAGTTTATTTAGAAGGTACTGACGCCCTGTAACGACTGTCAAATATCTTCATGACAACCGGGACCGACGGCTTAACGTGCTCTCCGAGGCACGGGACAAGCGATAATTAACAATTCAATACGCACATAACTCCGAAAAGTCATTGGTGCGCGCCATGGGTTCGAACCCGATACCCTCTGCATGGCAGCCTGTTGGTATATCCACTCGGCTATCGCTGCCTATGAAGTTGCCCGACAATGAAAATAAATGGGAAAACATCGCAAATGGTTTTGATATTAAAGCTAACTTCCCACACTGTATTGGAGCCGTCGACGGCAAGCATATTAGAGTAGTGAAACCAAATCAAAGCGGCTCGATGTATTCCAATTACAAAGGTTATTTTTCATTTGTTTTACTAGCTGTTGTTGATGCAGAATACCGTTTTATTTATATATGTGTTCGTTCATATGGGAAAGAATGCGATTCTTCCATATTCAAGGAGACTACCTTTTGGAAGAAACTGAATGATGGTAGTTTAACCCTTAATTTGGCAAAGCCTACAATGTATTAGAAACAGATTTTCTTAATCGGAAATGTAATTGGTGCACATAAAGCTATAATAGAAAAATAATAAAAAAAAACTGAAAAGTTTAGTTTTCCTGAAAACGTATGTATGCCACCGCATACATTGCCAATTCCTCAAGACTACATCTTGTAAATGTGTTGTATGTAGGGACATACATTACCAATAACTTTAGGAACTAAGTATAAAAACAATAATTATTTTATTTAAGTAGTATTTTTTATTAGTAAAATTATAAAAAAAATTGCGAAACACTTCTAGAAGTTAAAAAAAAATTACGCGCGTAAATGGTACTGAAGTTGACAATTTCTAGAATTTTTTCCTGTTACAAAACAAAGGCGAACTTGGCATTTCATGCATTGCACAACCGTCAGTTTAGAGCACAGTCGACATCGACCTTGAGTGGTCATTGTCATGAAATGACCAACATTGTCAAAACGTGACGATTCCACTGGGCTGGCCTGTGGAATCCTTTTTTTGTTTTTAACCTCATTTTCACTGCGCTCGTATTTTTTGAGACCTTCATACAGCTCAAATCGGAAGTCCTTCAAAGGGATTGATGGTTTTCCAGACTTTGAATTATCTTTCCTGTGTAAGAGCCACGCGTTGTTTACACATATGTCCAGGAGTTGGGCAAATATACCAATATATATAATAATACCAATATATATAATCTCCGGGTTTTGAATGGGGTTCTATATAATGAAATAAGCATATCGGCCAAGTCAACTCCTCCCATATGCTTATTGTATTCCTTGACTATTTGCGGACATAGTACATCGACCTTAGTTTTAGAATCCTTGCAGTACCTTTTTATCGTATCCACTGGTTCCACGCCTACAAAGGAACTTATCAACGTCACAGCTTTATTGTCGTTCCACCGCACTACGACCAAAAGATTTTTATCACAGGTAACATGCGTATGACTACCCCGGGGTTTCTTTTTCAATATTTTCTCTGAAGGCAGAATTTTTTCTGCACCTCTCAATCTATTATTTCTGATGGTTCCCAATCCAAAGATTCCGAAGTCTTCCCTGAGTATGTAAAACAACTCCGGACAGGTAAAAAAATTATCGCAGAAAACAAAAGCAGGTTTAGATTTGATACTTTTGCATAAAGCGATTACCACCTGCGCTCCAAATCCAATAGAGGCTTCCTTTTCTGTAAAAGTATGAAATCTGAACGTGTCCTATCCACCGTACAAAACGAAATCGTATATCATACCTGAGTCTGACACACCAGCTCGCACATAATTTTTGAAGCCGCACTTATTGGCTTTATCTTTCATATATTGACGACGCTTACCCGCTTTTGTTCCTTTGTATGGGATCATCATCTCATCGATACTGTATCTCATTTCATTGTCTTGAGCTAAACAATTATTTCTGATCTTATGTAGTAACGGCCTAACTTTATAATATCAGTCAGAGTCTTGTATGTTGTTATCAACGAAATGTAAGTAACGGCGGATCTGTTGATAACGTTTTAGAGGCATCAAATCGGCCACCAGTTTGTATCTATATCGCAAACTCCAATAATCAGTATACGATGGCATGCTCACAACTCCCATGATGATGTGTATCGCTAAAAAATCTCGCAATTCGTCTTCGGTCAATCCAAGGGTACGTCCAGTTTTGGATATAGTATAGGCGTTTGTTTGTTCAACAATGTCTGTAAAAATGTCAGGGTAAAAAACTTATAAAAATACTCCAGTGGAGATAGGACTTGAACGTCGTCAGTGGGATCCAATTCCTCTTCAACAGTTGCCATATGACGAAACGCAGCTTTTTTCCAGCGATAACTTAGAGTAAACTTTTGAATTCGCCTCGGTCGTTTAGCAACATGAACAGTGGGACGCTGTGATCTTGTTTGTCTCGAAAAACTTGATTGGAAAGAGCTATTTGCGTTCATGCGTTGTGTTACCAAGCCAGGGGGTGCATGGGGTGCAGAAGTTGCCGGTGTTGCAGGAAATGATGGAATGTCACTCAATGTCGGTACTTTACAGCAATTCGGTTCTAGAGATGGGCTAGAATAAACTGTTTGGAAAATGGGTGTAAGGCAAACATTTTCGCTGGTGGGGTCCTGTTCATCATCTAGTAGGTTTAATCTTTCTAAGGAGCTATCAACTGAGGGTACAGATGAACTAGAAACGGAAAGCGGGGTGTGCACACGTATCTCGTCTTCAATATCTGAACGTTCACTATCATCAGAAGGTGCATTTTGAGTAGGGACAAGCGCTAAAATTCTGCCACCACGAGTTTGAAGCTTTTGCTGCTGACAAAGAAGCCTTGGCCAAAAGTATTGAGCACCCATGTCACCATTCAGTTTTTTTAACAGGGTCAAACCGAAATGAAATGAAATAATTATTATATGTTTATATAATTATTTATTAATACATAATCAATATTTTGTGGGTCCACCTTTTGCTTTAATTACGGCAGAGATTCTTTTTGGCATCGAGTGTACTAGTTTTCTACAGTCTTCAGCCGTTATTGCGTTCCACTCCAGACGCAAGCAGCGTTTTAGCTCTTGTTTGTTGTTAATAGTGTGGCGCCGGACTCTGCGCTTTAATAAACCTCATAAATGCTCTATGGGATTAAGGTCCGGGGACTGGGCAGGCCAGTCCAGAAGTTCAATTGAATTTTCATGAAACCATGTCATCGAGTGAGCAGACTCGTGGCACGGGGCGTTATCCTGCTGGAATTTAACGCCATCCATATTTGTGTCTCCAAAAAGTGTAGTGAATGAAGGCAACAACGCAGATTCTAGTACATTTATGTACTTTTCAGAGTTCATGCGGCCCTCACACACGAACAATTCGCCAACTCCACAGTCAGTCATGCAGCCCCAAACCATTATGCTGCCGCCACCGTGTTTTACAGTTGGTACTACACAATCTGGTTTAAATTCTTCACCTACCCGGCGCCGCACAAAAGTCACACCAGGTGTCCCAAAAATCTGCAACAACGAGAAAAATACTGAGTCCCGAGAAAAATATTAAATTAAAGTAAAGAGGATTTTTTTCAAAATGTTTATTAAATATTGTAAGGACATTAAATTAACTAACTTACCTCAAAGTTTGATTCGTCTGACCACACGACATTTGACCAATCTTCTGCAGCCCAACTTCGGTGTTTTAAAGCCCATTCATATCGAGCTTTCTTGTTGTCATCGGAGAGCCATGGCTTCTTTCTGGCTTTACACCCTCTCAAACCAGCTTCCTGAAGTCGTCTGCGAATTGTGCGAGCAGAAATTGATTTCCTAATTTCTACTGACAATTCAGCAGCAAGCTCGGAAGAAGTTTTTTTCCTATTTTTTATTGACTCTCTCATTAACTGACGATCTTGACGGCCTGTAGTGATGCGTTTTCGCCCGGTTCTAGGCCTATTCCGATGAGATCCGGTAGCAGACAATCGCTCAATAGCATATTGCACGGATCGGCGCGAACATTTCACAGTTCTGGAAATCTCTACTTGTGATTTCCCTTGCTCATGCAGAACCTGTATCTGCACACGTTTTTCTAACGAAAGTTCGTTTCTTTTTGGCATATTATAACGATATCACTCCAATCTTCCGCAAACAATCACCAAAAGCAAACTAAACCACTGGATGTGTCCACAACGAAGGGCAGTAGCGAACTGATATATAAAGTCAAAAATTGCAAAAATACCAAACTTTATGGCACCCAGGTGTTTTATTGCTTTTTGCGGCACAAGTAATTATTTTTAATCCTTTTTAGATGCCAACAAAAGAATCCTTAAACAATAGCTTTGTTCTTTCCAACACTTGCTGTGCACCTGCGAAATTTTTAGGGTGCTCAATACTTTTGGCCAAGCCTGGCAGGCTGGCAGGTATAAAGTGTCACAGCATACATCATGTTAGCCAATATATAGCCATTTTATGTAAGAAAAAGTTCAAAGTTATTACCAGAAGTATATTATCATAAAATCAAGTATAAAAATTTGTCATTGCACTTGTCCTAAATCACGTAATAATTAATATAATATTATAAATACTTTGGACAGCACTGCTGACCGACGGCCGGTCGCCATTTTCATTGACTTATGTCAAAACTAGTGTTGTCAGATGTCTGATTTACATTTTCTTCAGTAGATACACGTATTTTTTTTATTTTTTCGGCTAAAAATTTTTTCTAAGTTTATGTATATCAGGGCATACATTACCAAATTAAGGGTTAAACATACCAAAGCCAAGGCCTCTTCATGAAACAATCGAAAAGGATATATGTACTAGTTGGCGATGAAGCTTTCCCCCTGACGACAAAGGACCATGCCCATATTAGTATGGAGGCGAAAGTCAGCAATGCCATCAATGCCAAGCATTGCCCAAATTGCAGCTCTATGTCATACGATAACTTATTAACAGTATTTCTATGATATCTAGTATTAATGTCATATAAAGCACTGGTTAAAAAGTTATTGGACGTTAAACAAGACATGATAACTGCCTAACGCCTATTGTTTATACATTTTATCGTTTACAAACAGCATTGCTATTAGTTTTCCACTAGGCACTTCATAATCATCACATAAACTAGACCAGATCAGTGTTCATTTATATACTTAAATGTCTGTAAACATTTCAGTTATTCGGAATTATATAGGCTGTCTCCATAGTATCTCCATCTATATAAATGTGAAAACAATTTGGTTAGACACAAAACTTAAGTAGGTACTTGAATAAATAATAATATTGAAAGAGTACTCCGTAAAACCGCAACACTATCACAAGGAATTAATAAATCGGCTAAAGAACGTGGTTATAGACCGCAATAAACTGCACTTTTAGTGCATGAATGAATGAAACATTATTTATCATAGGTACTGCAAAGTAAACAAGTCTTTTTTTTCGTTTTTTTATCCAGTGCTTGATAGGTTTCAAAATTAACAACTTAATTCTAGTTTTCATTTATTAGGACGATCTTGTAATTTACTTTCTCTGGGCGTTTCTGGGGCACAGATGGGCATGGTCCTTTAATGAGACCTTTCGGAGGCAATCATTTGGATGATACGAAATAATTATCGATTATGCCGTGCAAGAAGATTTGTACCAACAAGCAGGCACCTATGCGAGCACGATTCGACGCGATTTTTAGTCTTACAACGGGCGCTGGCCCGTCGGATGGTTTTTTTGAGTCGTATTAGACTAAAAATCGCAAAAATCGCATCCAATGTGAACAGCTCATATAAAGTGTATGGTGACCAGAGCATTCGACTTTTAGTCATATGCGACTTACGACTAGTGTGAACGGGCTGTTACGCTCACACGGGCAATTTTCAATTCAAAAACAGGCAACCCTGGCAATTTGGCGTCAAGTGGCGTTATGTCTTACAAGGATAAAATTACACTTCATAATTTAATCGTTTATTTAACTTATAGTTATTTAAAGTTTACTCACCGATGGATGATAGGTGACTTTTTAGTCGTTTTCAATCGTCGTTTGTAATTCCTGCAACCATGAATGGCACAAATCGTCATATTTCTAATGGCACAGAACACGTGTTTATCGCACAATGACAGTGTTGCCACTGAGCGAGCGGGACGGGCTCATGAGCCAACACTTGGCTGCTATATTTTCTAACACTTAGATGTGCAAACTCTCTATCTAGACATGTTTATAAACAAAGAAAGTAGGAAACGTTGTATGTGGTCAGTAAAATAAAAATACTTTTAAAATTAGGAACAAAAATAAAATTAACTCAAAACAAAATCTCCAAAAAAACTATAATAGTCATCCTCATCAGTTTCCTTTTTTAATTGGAGCAATTAGGACAAATAAACTGTTATCATCTTTGGACAGTCCAATGCACATTTCATGGACATATTTACCACAAAAAGCGCAAATTGTTTTTTCCACAGATGAAACAATACCAATTAATTATCAATAACATCTGAGTCAAAATTAATGGTGAAGTCGCTCTGGACTCAGCAGTTTCATTCATAAATACTGACGCTGATGTTGAAGGCTCCGACTGACGTTGTAAAGTAGACGATGTATAGTCGTATTTTTAATTAGACGAAGCCAACTGACAGTAGCTAATGTCACTTTGTAAAATAATGCTGCCATATTTAAAGTAATAGTGAGGCGTTAAGTTCTCGTTCAATCAGATGACCGAACAATGAATGTGAATAGTTAATCATTTCAAACTATAAAAGAATATTATTTCTATTTTCTATATTTCATTCGAAGCAGCAATGGTTAAAGCTACTCTTATAGACATTGCACGGCAGCACAAACAAGAGCATTGCGATAAGTATGTTGTGGACGAGATGGCAGCGCAGCATGGGATAATTTTTTTACGTCTGCCCCCATACCACTGTGAGCTCAATCCCATTGAGTTGGTATGGGCGCAGGCTAAAGGATATATTGCAAGAAATAACAAAATCTTCAAAATGACAGAAGTAAAAAATCTTTTTGAAGAAGGACTTCAACATATCACTCCTGAAAAATGGAGTAGCTGCGTGTCTCATATAATTAAAGAAGAAGACAAAATGTATGTGTGACTCGCCTACATGATCGACAATGTTTCAGACAGATTTATAATTAATGTCACCGAAAGCGATAGTGATGATTTTTTATCTGACGACGAATAAACACAAATTTAAGTAATAAGCGATGTTTTTTATTTTCATAACCTACCTATAATTTTTTATATTTTATACATTTATAATTTCAACTACATGATGTATTGAAAATAGGACAGTCTTACAAGTTTCCTCGCGATGTTTTCCTTAATGTTTAAAACACTCGGTATTCAGTATAGGTAAATACTATAGGAACATAGTTTCGAAAATTCGTTGGTATATACAAAGCACGACTAAAATTCGAACACCGTACCCGATATCGGCCGTTCGGCACACAAACTATTCACTAGACAATCGAGGCAATTTCATTCATTCAAGAGTTTTTTCAATCATTCACTTTGTCACAACACTATTTTAATTCATCATAAACTGACAACACAGTAAACGTCAGTTGACTTCGTCTAATAAAAAATACGACTATAGGTAACTCGATCGTGGTCACATCTGAAGGTAGTGCTGCAGTTACTAAGGGTAAAGCAATCGAAGAAACACCTTGCTCTGGAAGTTCACCAATAATTTCTCTGTCTGAACACCCCTGGAGTACGGCAGCCATAGCAGGTGACGAGTGGTTTTTCATTAGCACCTGGTTTTTGTGCAGTAGTCGCTAGTTGAGCCAAACGCTTACGGCAGTTTTCCACAATATGCCTACCTACAGAATAGACACCTCTTTGTCTGGCCTTTATTGTATGATTGCGTTTGTTGTGATGACAAAGCGGTTTTATTGTCTTCTTTTTCCAAAGTTTCATGATAACGCGCATTCGTTAATAAATTATCTAAAGTTTTAATATCTGATCTTGCGATTCTCTTCTTTAATTCTAATTTTAGTAATCCGTCAATGAAATCTATGTGATCTTCTTCCTTCAATCGTTTTGACGGCAATAATCCCAATAAGGCGCGTTCTCTACAAAGTAACTCATCAATTGTTTCGTTATTCGCTTTGGGTGTAGCCAACAATTCCATATATATTTCATATGGTTCTCATTTTGGTGCAAATGCCGATCTAAGGTTTTTTAAGGCAGATGAAGATGACCATGTCTTTATTTCGTTACGTACCCCTTGCCACCAAACGCTTGCAGTATCCTTCAGCAGCAGCGGTAGTCCTAGCAAAGCCTCATTGTCTGAGATATGTTCAATATCTTAATATTTAAATCCTTGCGTTACTGACTGTCTGACAGACACGCTACAGCCGAAACTATTGGGTGCAGGAAGCTGAAATTTGGCATGTATGTTCCTTGGAGACCGTAGGGGTGCACTAAGAAGGGATTTCTCGAAATTCCCACGGAATCGGCCAAAACGGGTAAATTAAAAAAAAATGCATACGTAGCTCCTGGCGTCCTCTAGTTTATATATATTTCTACAGCACTGATGAATTCTTCGACCTTACTATGACTTCGTTAGCCATTAAATCGAAGACGAGTAAAATTTTTATCCGAGATCGTGCTTGTAGCCGGTATCTGACTTAACAATTGACTGAATAGGGTATTTTACTCCATGTGAAAAATAATATAATACCGTATAGAGGAAACAGTATATTGTTATTGGCCATCATACAGTTATTGGCCACTTCTACTTTAATCCTCAAAAACTAGCAACTCTTTGCCCAAGGATCGATAAACAAAAATTATATTGGCAATACTTTTGTAATCTGTCAAAAAGTTTCTATCAAATTCCGCTAGGTGACATGGACCTTTTGTAATTTGTGATTTCTTGACGCGGGAGTAAAAACAGGTAAGTTTGTTATAAAAACATCAAGATTGCATTTTTTTTCATATGAGATTTTGTAAACTATCTAATATAGTACAGATATTGAAATCCTATAAAATATTATGCAGCATTTATGCATAATAAGTGATTTTTATGTGTAGATATGATACTTTCATCATATAGCCTCAAAATTTTGTTGTGGACAATAACTATAACGCAATAAAAATAACATAGTAAGTGGCCCCCTATGCCAATAACTATATTTATTCTTTACTTCGCAAATAGTGTTGTTTGGTTAATAAATTATTATCTATTTTAACATTATTAAATCTATTCAATTCTCATAAATTTTGAAGTTTCGGAACTAGTTATTAGCCGAGGCCAATTACTGTGTCACTGGTAAATAATAACCAATACAAAAAATAGGCTAATTACTACATACGTATATTACTATTGAATTTATTTCAAAACAAAGTCACTCAGACGTTTTTTCTTTTTTATCAGGTTCAAGCTAATAGTCATGCCAAAGATACCCCAATATACAAAAAAAACAAAAAACATATATAAAAAGCCCTTGACGAGGCTTTAGAAAAAATAAATAACAAGACGATGTCTTTGCGAGCTGTTGCAAAAACATATAACATTCCAAGAGGAACGTTACAGTTCAAACTAAAAAACCCTCACTCAAAATCACAATTTGGCCCAACACCATATTTAACAAGCAAAAAAGAAAATACTATTGCAGAGTGCTTAATTACAATGGCGCGTAAAGGCTTTCCAAGAAAGTCAGATGACATACTCGACACAGTGCAAAAATTTTTGAGCGATAATCCACGCAATACCCCTTTTGTCAATAATAGACCCGGCCAAGGATGGCTGAAAGCTTTCTTAAAACGACACTCGAATTTATCTCAAAGAACTAGCGAGGGAGTCACTAGAGCTAGTGCCTGTGTGTCTGAAAGTGACATAAAGAAATGGTTTCTTGAAATTAGAAATAACCTAACTGATGAAAATCTGTTAGAGGCAATTCATGATCCACGACGTGCCTTGCGGGAAGACAGCCGGCTGACGCGCCCAAAGTTTTTGCGCTTAAAACCCAAGAGACAGCCGGCTGTCGCTCACTTACATTCAAGAAAATACCTTAAATTCACACGTTTAGAGACGACTTTTGTATGAACAATGTTAGTGCGTTCCGTTCTTTGATAAATTTTCTACATTCTGAGCATAAAATATTGTATAATCTGTGCATCCACAGTTTAGCTTTGACAGTCGAAAATTTGCATCGCGCACGCTTCACGCGCAGTTCCGTGATTTGTTTGTGTTAGTGTTTTTTTGTGTATTTTACGTAAGTAAGTAGTGTTTCTTATTAGAAAACTGTTTTTTAGCTTATTAGAAGTGTTTTTATGTAACTGGTTGAATGAAATACATCGTAATATGGCTCGAAAAAGTTTGCGAAAAAGTTTGTTATTATGTGACTGATTGCGAAGTGATTTGTCATTGTTGTGAAGTTTGAATCTGTAAAAACAATATTAATATTTGACTAAACACTTTGTTTTGATGCCTGGCAGAAAGAAAATTTAATAATGATTACAATATAGTTTATTGAATTAAAAATATGGTTTCGATGTAGAGTTATTACATAATATATTTTGTACAACGCAATTTTTTCGACGCCATCACATCTAAGGCGCAGGGGCGCCGGGGCTGTCAAAATCGTGTCAAAAAAATTTAACTAGGCTGAAGCTGGCCTGAAAGGCGTCAGAATGGGGTATCGGCAGAAGTGATACAGGATGGATGACGGCAGATGTTTTTTTACCAATTCATCACGGAGTTATTTGCACCGTATCTTGCAGAGCACAATATAAATAAGCCAGTGATCCTATTTATAGACGGCCACAAAAGCCACATAACTTTACAGCTTAGTGTAACTTGCAAGGAACTATTAATCGAACTTGTTGCTTTATATCCTAACACTACCCGTATAACTCAGCCAGCAGACGTATCCGTTTTTGGTCCTATTAAATTTTTTTACCGTAAAGCTGTTCGACTATTTCAAGCAGAACGCGTGGGCGAGGTTGTGACGACGTTGAACATTGCCATTATTTTAAAAACAGTAGTGAATGATATAAAATCAAAAAGCATAATTAATGGCTTTAGAGCATGTGGTTTGTGTCCTTTTGACGAGAACGCTATTGATTATTCCAAATGTTTAGCAACAGAAAAACATGATGACGCATTTATTGTACAAAATAATCTTATGTCTTTGAAAGACTTCGAAAATATTGTGGGAACCAAAATGGTAAACAAACTAAAAGCTTTGCAATTTCGAGGCGTAATTCCGGATGATAGTACATCAGCTCCTACATTGTATACGCTTTGGTACTTTTTTCAAAGTAAATCTCAGAACCACTCAACAAATATTCAAATACAGAGCACAAACAGTACAACAGCAAATGTTAATCTTAGCAGCGAAAGTAATATAACAACAGTAAACATTACTATAACTCCTACAAAAACTACTTTAGATTTATGCCAGCCATCCACTTCAAAAGAGACACCCCATCTCAGCAAATCAATCAATAGTTACCTTCAGGAAGCGCCGGCAAATAAACGAAAATTTGTTAGAAAAACAGAAAAAAATCCATTCGTCATAACGTAAGAAAAATTTCGAGCAGCGATTGAAAAAAAAGAACTTGAAAAGCAACAAAAAGGGACTGATAAAATAGAAATGAAAAGGAAGAGAGATGAACAAGCAGCTGAACGGAAAGCATAGAGATTTTAGAGCATTTTGATCTAAAAAAGACAAACAAATGTAAAGGTGTAGGAAAGAAGTCGAACAATAGAGAGGAAAAAGGTGGACATGGAAAAGAGAACTTGAATGTTGAGACTGAAACTGAAAATTATAGTGATGTTCAAGGAGGAACTCAAAGAAATGTCAAGACTGAAAATAAAAATGAGAGTTGTAAACTAAAGATATTATCAAACTTAGTGGTAGTAAACTGTAATTCATGCCAGCGTCTAGTTGTTAAAGATAAGTCTTTGTTATATAGTTCTTGTAATAAATGTTATCATCGTCATTGCATTCCCATAAAGCACAAGGAGCATATTCCAGATGACGATGACCTTTCTGATTTTATATGCCACAAGTGTTTTGTATTAAATGATGATTCTGAACCATCTGAGGCTGAAAACCACCAGGACGATATGTTTTAATTATATTTAATGCCAAATAATTATATATTTTGAATATGGCTAATTACATACAGTAATTAATAAATATACTTATATAGTATATATAGTATCATACAGTGGAATTTTTTAATTGATTCAAATCATTAGATTTTTTTTAAGCCTAACTTTCAATTTTCCGTCCGCTTAACTGGCCAATAACTATACCGTTTCCCCTATTTAAGATAGTATAACCGGAAAACATACGGAATATAATAGTAACAGCTCATAAAATGAATGAATAGAATTTTAAAACCATTTAAAAGAATTTCGTTTTATTATCTGTGATTTAATTACGCACAACGGCAGCCGCCATGACAAATGTCATTAAAACGTCAAATGACGTCATAAACTTAGTAGCGTCGTCTTGACATAGGGCATACAAAAAACATCAATGTTTAAAAAAATAATATCGATGTTCCTAGGTATCGTTCATAAACAAAAATGTCGAAACACCTACAGGCCCATCAACACAACACTATTTTTTTACTTACAACTTATGTATGTAGTAGTTTTACCCGCGGTTTCACCCGCGTTATTGTCTGTATCTCAACAACAACGCCACCTATCGGATCTATTTGCAGCCGATGTGTTATTTTGATGTCTAATCTATAATATTGCGAAGTTTCATCAAAATCCGTTCAGTAGTTTTAGCGTAAAAGAGTAGTAAACATTCATCCATCCTCACAAACTTTCACATTTATAATGGTAGTAGGATGTAGGTACGTCTCTATGTATAATTAGTATGAAGTTTCAAAAAATAAAAGTATATATGTATGTTTATCCCATTGACATATATTCTAAAGATAGACGTAACATTCCATATAAAAACATTGTCCAAGCTGTCTTAGGTTTGACGTTTAATCGCACATGCGCAACACGCATGTGCACGTAGCGCCAATGGAATACAGCGCTTATTTATTATATTATAGCCAATCAGCTACGGCTGACCGGGTATCTTACCTATGAGCAGCCAGTAGTACTTTAATGCTACTGGGTCGTTATTGACATTTGTATAGATTATTTGCACAGAAGATCGGAAAATAGATAAGTTTTGTGCCTATTTATGAAAATAAAAGTAATTAATTGCCGTGGTTTTATTTCAGTAAAATAATAAAAAGTATAATCATATTTAGTTAATTTTATAATAAAATAGAAAATGTATTCGTTGGCGTAAGTTCAAGACATGTATCAGGAACAAACAATTATACTTAATTTTTAAAAGTTTAAATTTATCTCGGCATGAGGCCAACTCAGAAATTTCTTATTATACATAATTATAAGACAGCATTGTTTTGACAATCTGTTATAATGCCCTTTCTGACCACATAGGTCTATACACACACACACACATTTGGCAAATGGGACATTATATATACGTGAACCAACCATTACGAATAATCATTTTATGATGAAGTGGCCCGAATAGCTTAGTCGATACAGCATTGACACGGTTCGTCGTGGTCGCGGGTTCAAGTCGTGCCCCAGGAATTTATTTTTATAGCTTTAAATAAATTGCAATTCAATCTACCCTAGCATAAGAAATGCTCAAAAATATATTCCATTCTAACCTAATCCATTACCATCAACACCATTAATTTCGTAGGTTTTTGTCTCTTCGTCAGATAATAAAAATCAGGATGTTTGGCCTTATTTTTAATGGCCTTAGGTATATTGATTCAGTATATTTTTTACGTATTTTTCTATAACCGCAAATTTGTGATATGTACTATGATGAAGTATAAGTGTACTTACTGTTTTTAAAGTACCTAGGTATGTGTCACAAATATTTTATTTGAAATATTCATTAATATAGTAATAGGCAGCGATAGCTGAGTGGATATACCAACAGACTGCCAAACAGAGGGTATCGGGTTCGAATCCACGGCACGCACCAATGACTTTTCGGAGTTATGTGCGTATTGAAATGTTAATTATCGCTTGTCCCGTGCCTCGGAGAGCACGTTAAGCCGTCAGTCCCGGTTGTCATGAAGATCTTTGACAGTCGTTACAGGGCGTCAGTACCTTCTAAATAAACTGACACTAGTCTAAACCATGGAAAATCGCTATCCCTTCGGGTTGCGGAGGTCAGACAGGCAGTCGCTCTGTGGAAAAGCTAATATTCAGCCAAATCCGGGTAGACTAGAAAGCGGACCCCAGATTGAAAACTGGGATAACGCTAAGAGAATGATGATTCATTAATATAGTAATTACGATCAATGTACTAAATAGAAAACACAAATTAGTGTTATACAAAATCAAATTGGTCTTAGAACATTAATCAAACTACAACACTTTTAAAACCAATGCCTTCATCAAGTATGTTCTTAGACATATCTATATTTTTACCTACAATCACTTGCAATCGATGTCTGCAAAAGTTAGTCTATGGTGGTAAATTACGTCACATAAAAATAAATAAATACATTGTTATGTGGTAATATGATAAAATTAACTTTTTTTATTACTTAAATAATAAATAATATTAACTAGCGCTACTACAGATTCCAGTTCTGATTTGAATTAACCGATATATCGTCGTTACACAATTAATAAACGAAGCAGACCCACACTGCCGGCAAGTCAAAGTGACACTAGATTGCTTTGCCGGTATGTTCATGCAAAGCATTTGAACAAAGTAAATGTTCTGAATGCTACATCTAGTACTTTAGTACATATATATCGATGGTTTATCCATTGTCTAGTAGCCATAGTACAAGCTCTGCTAGATAGTGTTGTGTGAAAGTGATAGAATATAAACTTGACTAAATCATTTGATGCAATCGTGACGTGTCGCGTGTAGACGCCAGTTCTCCAATTCAAGGTCATTGGGTGGGTGGTTCCGCCACATTTGATCCAATCGGGTGGATGGAATGAAAATCGGTTATTTGATTGTGTGGTGTAGACGGGCAAAGCCAACTCGATTGAAAAGGAGAATGACCAAAACTGGGCTATTTTGTGGCACGTTTGCTTCTAAACCATTCATATCTAAAAAATCTTCTAATATTTTATAATTTTATATACATTAATTTTAATTTAAAGCAAAACGGGGATTTTTAGTTCAAAATTAATAGTATCTGCGTTGTTCCGGTCGTGACATCGCCATTTCATATTCAAAACTCATTTTGCATATTTAGGCAAATGTTTACAGTTTCTTGCAAACCCATTTTAATAGGGAAAAATTACATTCATAGTGAAAACAGGGTGACATAACAAAAGTTTTAATAAGCAAAATAACACCAAAATCTTATGATATTTTGAAAAATGTATTGTGGTGAAATATTTTCTATAAGTAAATAATATGTTTATCCTTTTTGCAACATATTACCCACGAAATAATGTTTTGTACTTATCGAAAATATGGGAACATATTTTTATTATACTGGCATCTATAATGTCTTACGCAAAGAAATATAACCTTATTACTTTTCCAACCTCTCTAGTCTTACGTCAGTTACACAGAGTAGTCACGTAGTCAGTTATTTTGACATGAAAACAGTCAAATTGCTTTTTCACCTATGCTCATATCTATTTATTGGAAAATAAGTAATTTACTGTCGTTTATATTGACTTGAACAATCCTTTGTGGACCAAACAAGTTTATTTCGTGTTATCAAGACTCGTGGGTTGACTAAAGTATGAGACAGTCTTTATTGGTAACATTAGTATGTCTGGACTTAGAACAACTAGCCGTGGTGAGGATTGCGGTTATGTTAACTCTTCCTTTGCGGTACCTCGGCAGCAACACGTGTCCGTTCTTTGGACAAGCTATCTGATTCGGAGCTCAATATTTTGACATCATGGATAGCGCCAGTCTGTGTACCTAAGTGTTGTTTACTCTCAATTCCTACAATTCTCTCGTGCTCTCTTCGCCAAATATTCAAACTACTTTGTTTGTTTCAGGAACGGAGTCTTATGTTTAGAATGGTACACATTAATTGAAGCTGTTGTAACTTATGAGGTCATACCTGCACCACATTATGGTATACGATATACAAGCTCCTGCTTCATTTTGAGGTGATTTATTTGAAGAAGATTTAGGTATAATAACAAATATAATGAAGAATAACATAAACACTGTGTTTCATTTACCTATTAAGCATAAAACAGTGTTGTTTTAATGCCAACTTAGTAATAAGGTCCAATGGAATGAGCTTATCTTTTGCGAACTAGCCTGACTGAAATTCTCATTAATTGAACCACATGGTATTGAGAATTCTCAGTAAGAAATATATCAGACTGAAAAAACCGCAAACTAATATAATGTACAAGCGTTTGTTTCGTAGCTCCACTTCTTTTTAAAACTATTTTCTATATTGTATAATATACATAGAGGCTTCTAATAAATTCCGGTAATATGACTAAATCATATCATCACCGTCCTAGAGTTATGTCGGTTGCATCCAAGACTTCAACGCATAGGAGCCCTGGGTCCGCATACTAGTCTAACCAGATATGACAGAATATTAGCTTTTCCACAGTCTGACCGCCATAACCCAAAGGGAAAGCGATATTGTATGGTTTAGACCAGTAAGTATCGGTTTATTGGAGGGTACTGACTCCCCGTAACGACTTGCGATGGTGAAAGAACTTCATGACAACTGGGACCGACGGCTTAACGTAAGTACTCTTCGAAGCACGGGCGATAATTAACTAATTTACTACTATTTATATGATGTAATTCATGTAACTATCACAATACTTAACCTTAAAATATTTGAAATCTTTAATGTCCGATAGCTAAAAACTGCCGCCGAATATCGTATTAATTTTTTCCTAATTTAATTAGGAGTATATTTACTATATTTTACTGGTCAAATCATCGAGAAGCAAACTTAGCCCATCTTCCATACAAATTTGGTCATTCTCCTTTTATCAGAAGTAACATCGTGCCGTGTAGATGGGCCTTCACATCTATGGTATATTATTTATGAACGCTTCGTTTTCCCCTTTGCTACATTCGCGTTATTTTCTGTATGGCGGTATTCAGTGCGATGCGGACAGTTCGCCCGCGGACTAGTGCATGCGGTCGACGCGGATGAATTTGTCGTTCAGTTCCACGCGGATCGTGATTGAGAGTGGTACAGTCACAACACTCATGGATAATAATTTGAATTTGGTGTTAGCTGCCTATTTATTAAACAGAAAACGTCGCCATGGTGTTAGAAGATTTAATGTGCATTCAATCGTTGCGAAAAGACTTAAAAAGAGAATTTGTAATGCTATTTTCGGATTTGCAAGAAGACGAAATGAAATTTTTCATGTATTTTAAAATGTCCATTAGGACATTTGAAGAGTTGCATACAAAACTAGAGTATTCTATGTTGTATTGCGATATATACAAGAAACCTATAAGTCCACGGGAAAGATTGGCTGTAACAATCAGGTAAGTAGGTATTTACTTAATTGAATGATTATAAAGTAATGAGAAAACCTATAATTGAATAAAACATGTTTTATTTTAATGAAAAATTTTAATTTATTTATTCGTTACAAATTTGTGTAATCGCCGTGGTGCCAGCTTTCTAAAGAGTCACCTACATCACTTGCTGACAAATTAGGTAAATCGTTGGTTGCTGTCGATGTAGATGTCATGGGTGAGTTTGAAGCTGCGCCTCTGATTTCCATAGCTAGTCCCAGTATTGTGGTTCGGAATAATATTTTTATAAGTATCAAAATCATTAATTATCGGTGCTAAGGAATTGAAAAAACTGAAATCATCATCATGAAGAGCCGTGGAAGACGTACACTTTGTAGCCGAAGTGCTGGAATTTGTTTCTATGATGTTCATTTGACTCGAGCTCCGTCATAGACCTCTTTTTTTATCTCTGCCACGGTTTTGGAGAAGATCGCGTGGGCGCTTGAAAAGTATGCTCGGTTGGTGGCGAGTTTATACTCTGAGAATCACTTTGTGATGATGTTGTGGTTGAGGCCACATCTTGAGAGTAACTATGCGATGATGTTGCAGCTATACTTTCGTCTGTGGGTTCAAAATCCTTAGTTTCTTCCAAAAAAGTCATTATGTCGTAATAAACATATTTCTTTTTTACACCACCTGCAGCCCCTGACTTCGACGTCTTAAGAGTAGCTCTACACTTCATATACGCATCACGAGCGGTCTTCCATCTTAATTGAATAGCTATTTCTGAAAACAAATAAAACCAATATATAGGTATTTTTAATCAACTTATTATTATGTGCAGAAGGAAAACATGCAGCATTTATGAAGAAGCATGGTAGCGCCATCTACCTTCCTATCTATAACTAATCGCATCAACATCAATCGTTCCACGTACAAGTGTGAGCGATACCATATTTCCGTCTCCCTCTACCCCACTCCCTGGAAGAGGCACTGCCTTTTGCCTGATTGGTCGTCGCGATCGTTGACGCGAGTGACAGTCCAGAACATTCCGCTCGCTGAGAACGTGTCCGCTATATCGTACCGCGCCGCACCGCTGTATGTGATTATTACCGCTTCCACCAAGGAAAACCCGCTCGCGAGTGAAGTGAAAACAAGCAGCTGCATCACGAAACCACCAGGAGACTGCCCCTCGGAAACGAAGAAGATTGCCGTATAAGGTGAGTGCCCTCCATCCTTGAAATATCCTATACCCACTCACAATCACCTCTTCCTTCCCTCTTCCTCTTCCCACCCTTCAACATCCTCTTCCTTTAAATACAGTCCATTTTTTCCAAATCGCCTAGAACCTACCTACGGTTTCGGTGTATCGCCGAACCATTTTTTTGATCCACACGAGTCGGATTCATTTACGTTTTTATACGTTATATCGCTATACCTAGGCAGTTATAGCACCTAGCTATACTCCTAATATATTCACATAACCGTCACATGGTTATTTCCGCCCGCATCAGTAGGTAAACTTTTATGCAGCTACCTACTTATTAAATTATTAATTCTGGAACTATCATAGTTGTCTTATAAATCTCATATTTCAAGCAACTTTTAATTCCTCAGCTCTAAAGTGTTGCCTACTTAGCCTACTTAGGTAAAATAATAGATACATTCGATATTCTTATTTTGTTTCGGTCTCATTAGCTTATACTTACGTAAGCATGTCACAACAAAAGAAGTCACGCGTGTCGGAAGACAAAGAGATGACAATCTTAGAAGCAAAACGCAATATTCTATTTGAGCGCATTCAAAACATCTATGAACGATCAAAAACCGCATCTATGTCTGACAGTAATAGCGAAGCATTTCTTAGTTATTGTATGACAGTAGATAGTATTCGAACAGATTTTCATAAGTTGTTAGACGATTATAACGCAAGATTACTTTCTATCAATCCTGATGAAAAACCGAACTATCAGGCGTATACCTCATTCGAAGATCTCTATTGTATTATTAAGCGTATACAATCGCAATTGGAGGGTAAATGTTCGGCAGAGCCCGTTGCCCGCAAACCGAGATTACCGCCAATCGAGATTGTCGTTTAACGGAGATATACGAAATTGGCCGTTATTCTATGCGAGTTTTAAGTCTACAGTGCACGATAATGGTTCTCTGACAGATGCTGACAGGTTGTACTATTTAATAGGTAAACTGTCACCGAAAGCCCAGTCCGTATTTGCAGGTGTCACACCCAGTGCTGAGAATTATCAGGTCATATTTCAGTCACTATTTGACAGATATCAGGACACGCGCGTCCTAGCGTCTACCTACTTTGACCAAGCTTTAAATCTCAAACTGTCCGGCAACGCGTCTGTCTCGAATTTCCAGCTGTTTATTGATAACTTTGTTACCGCAGTTAATTCTCTTAAAAACTTAAAAATAGAAGATCTTTCCGACTTTATGTTGCTTCAACTCGCTTTAAAAAAGTTTGACACTGATACAATTCGCGCATTCGAGATGACGGAACGCAATAATAAAATACCTACAATAGATAGTTTTATTTCGTTCATTAAAGATCAGTGTCGAATATTTCATAATACGCAGTCGGGTTCACCTGGCCCGTCTAACACTAACAGCAACAAACAAAGGTTGAATAAATCGCGAAATAGTAATAATAACTCGGTCCCTAATCCACAATCTTACGTAACATGTTCGGAATCTAATAGTAATAATTCACAGAAGTGCAGTAATATAGTGCACGACTATTTATATAAGTGTCCCGCCTTCGATAATCAGAATGCAACCGCTCGTTTTAAATGCGTAAAAGATAACAAAGCTTGCATTAATTGCTTAAGCATAAAACATAAAACAAGTAATTGTTCTAGTAGAACGAAATGTCGCTCATGTAATCAAAGACATCATACACTGTTATATTTCGATAAAGATAACCCGTTGTCAAGCCAAGCCGCTAACCTTGACACACTTACGCCGCAGGTGCAGACCACGGTAGCTGCGCCTTCCGCGTCTGAGGGCGAAGTATCGTTGTGTACGACAACGATACTTCGCCCTCAGACGCGATCGATTGCGCGGGCGACGCGCAGGCGAGGACGGCACTCGCGCATCTATAATGAACCGCGCAGGGCCAAAACGCAGTGTACGGCGTCTAAGACGGTACTTATACTACGTTATCGTATATGATGTTAATGGGTCGCCGCACATGGTACGTTGTCTGCTAGATAGCGCATCTCAGACCAATCTAATAACATCGGAATGCTTCAAACGCCTCGGATTATGGAATAACTTTAAAAATACTAACTCAACCGTCAAAGGGATAGGCGGATCAGAAAAGCATTGCAGGGGTTCCGTAGATATTAAAATACATTCGCGTTTTGATAGGAATATTAATTTTAACATTTCTTCGCTTATCGTGGAGCGTATCACGGACGCATTGCCGAAAGCTAATGTAGACGTAGCATCACTCACTCATCTCGAGTCATTGCCACTAGCAGATGCGGAGTTTGCGAATCCGGCAGGCATTGGTCTTTTGATCGGAGCTTCAATATTGCCGCACTTGCTACTAACTAACATAGTACGTAGTGAGCGATATGATTTACCGCCCGCTATTGAGACGGTATTTGGGTATGTGATTATGGGTACCGTACCTACGTTACATACTGCTCATTGTATTACGTCTTGTTGTTGTTCTGCTCTTCAAGAGATCAAGGTGGGTGCTAAAACTGTGTGTAAGATAAAGCACTAATTAGCTATGCTATGCTATGCTAAGCTACGCTACGTTACACTATACTATACTACACTTCCGCTTTGTATATGGATGACCTTGCCTGTAGTGTCATACCCGCTCCGCTAGAAATTTCGCTTTGTGAAGAGCTTATTCAGCTTTTCAAGCGAGGCCAAACTGATCTTGTCAAATGGACAAGCAACTCTAAGGAGGTTCTCGCACGCATACCAGATTCTCATAAAGCTTCTCCAGACATTGAGTTTGAGAAGTCTGTACAGCATAAGGTTCTCGGTTTACGCTGGGACAAATCCTGCGATACTTTTCGGTTTGACGTCTCACCGCCAGATGATAAGTGCGCCAAGCGCACTATGCTGTCCACAGTGGCTCGACTATGGGACATAATGGGTTTGTGGCTCTCACAATTTTGTACGCCAAGCTCAAGAGCTCAAGAGCCAAAGCTCCTTGATCAAGATCAAGGAGCTTTGGCTATCAAAGTGTGAGTGGGATGAAACACCTGACCATATTGTCGCCGCTTGGGGCCAGTTTTGTATTGAGCTTGCCGCTCAATCAAATTACTATTCCGCGTCATCTTGGGTTGGTAGATGGTGTACCGTCAACTTAATAGGTTTCGCTGACGCCAGCGAGCGTGCTTACGGCGGAGTCGTATATCTGCAAGTCCGCATTGGTTCTAACTACTCGGTGCAGTTAGTTTGTGCCAAGTCTAAGGTCTCGCCTGTTAAAACAATTTTAGTTGCGAGACTGGAGTTGTGCGCGGCCCTTCTGCTGTCTCAGTTGCTCCGCAAGGTTCAAGACACAGTTTTGCCCCACTACCCCATTTATAAATTATACGCATTTTCCGATTCCAAAGTAGTGCTCGCTTAGATTCATTCTTCTCCTCATCGCTGGCAGACTTTTGTCGCCAACCGCGTTAGTAAATTGATTGAACTTGTTCCCGCTACTTGTTTCAATCACGTCGCGGGTTATCGTACTCGTCTTTAGGAAGAACGTTCCACAGATCATATTGACTGGAAGTTTATTCCACCAGCATCACCACATTTCGGTGGATGTTGGGAAAGCATGGTCAAAGTAATTAAAACGCATCTCTTCAAGGTTATAGGTCAACAGATCCTCTCTTACGAAGGGCTTTTAACTGTCCTTGCACAAGTCGAGGCACTGATCAACTCGCGTCCGCTTCCAACTCAGTGAGATCTAGCCTGAAGTTGGACCTACCTCTTAGTTTAAGTATTTAGTTAGTAGTTTTCGCTATTATTGCGTTTCTAGTTTTCGCTAAAGTTAATTTAGATTAATTTTATTGTCATATCGCTGTCTTAGCCTATTGAGGTGTTATGCGGTAGTACACCCAACATAGCTTAGTTCAATTCTATTTTTTTTAAAGGCAACCCTTTAGTGCTGGGGGGATATGGTAGCGCCATCTACCTTCCTATCTATAACTAATTGCATCAACATCAATCGTTCCACGTTCAAGTGTGAGCGATACCATATTTCCGTCTCCCTCTATCCCACTCCCTGGAAGAGGCACTGCCTTTCGCCTGATTGGTCGCCGCGATCGTCGACGCGAGTGACAGTCCAGAACATTCCGCTCGCTGAGAACGTGTCCGCTATATCGTACTGCGCCGCACCGCTGTATGTGATTATTACCGCTTCCACCAAGGAAAACCCGCTCGCGAGTGAAGTGAAAACAAGCAGCTGCATCACGAAACCACCAGGAGACTGCCCCTCGGAAACGAAGAAGATTGCCGTATAAGGTGAGTGCCCTCTATCCTTGAAATATCCTATACCCACTCACAATCACCTCTTCCTACATCCTCTTCCTTTAAATACAGTCCATTTTTTCCAAATCGCCTAGAACCTACCTACGGTTTCGGTGTATCGCCGAACCAAAGCATTTAATCATATAATCATAGTCATCAGTATTCATAGCTTTTGGCACATTTTTTTTTACTTTGAAGTGGTATTTAATTCGGTTCATATTTTGTTTAAATAAAAATTCTTATTTATTTAATATTCACATTACTTTTTGTTGCAGGTACCTGACCACTGGTTCAAGAATGTCGGATTTGTATTTAAGTTATCGATTGGGACAATCGACAATAAAATACATTATTGAAGAAGTATGCTTACTAATATGGAACATTTTCAAAAACGAATGCCTTCCTGAACCTGATCAAAACTATTGGAATAATATAGCGCTTGGCTTTGCAAGGGATGCCAATTTTTCTAATTGCATAGGTGCCCTTGACGGGAAGCATACCAGAATCACGTGCTCAACAGGAAGTGGATCTGCGTTTTTCAACCATAAGCAATTTTATTCAATTATCTTACCTGCAATGTGTAATGCCAATTATTGCTTCACTTATGTAAATGTAGGAGCTTGTGGCAGCAAAGCAGACGCTAATGTATTCCACAAAAGTTCATTATTTCATAGACTTGAACGAAATGATCTAAGTGTACCACCTCCAAATTTATTACCAGGCACATTAATCAATCCACAGCCACATGTCATCGTAGCAGACGCAGCTTTCGGAATTTCTAATACGTTTCTAATACTTCGTCCATACGTGCGTACAAATTTGACACACAAGAAAAAAATATTTAATTACAGGTTAAGCCGTGCACGCCGATACATAGAATCAAGTTTTGGTATACTGACGAACAAATTTGCAATATTTCAAAGGTCTATCAATGTATCAACATCATTTGCACAAATTTTGATTAAAGCCTGCTGTACACAATTTTACACAATTTCATCAGAGTACGCGATGGTTTTAAGGAAGAAGACGCTATGCTTGTTGTTGGATTAACAGACTACAATCCTGATATAAACTGCAATACAAGATCGGGTAACACAATAAGACACCAATTTGCAAATTACTTTGTTTCAAATGAAGAGTCTGTACCATGGCAAAATAATTATATTCACTAAATAAACACACAATATATACTTACCAATTTTTTTTTCTTCATCTGAACTATCTTCAAAATTTAAATAGCGTTGCAAACCTCCAGCCATGCCTTTAGTTTTGCATCTTTATTTTTATATAAATCGTCCCGGAGATTCCACAGACATTGTCGATGTCGTACTTCTTGTATAACCCTCTCAGTTTACAGTCATGATGACGACGACAGTACTATACGTCCGCTCCGCACGACCGTCCGTCGAGTACTGAACAACTACATTAGGGCCAATAGGCGTGAGGGTGCGGACACCCGCGGCGCGGAGGAGCGAAGCGGAGTGAATTCCGCGCGCGCTTAGCTCTCCGCAACGCGGGCGCGCCGCGTCGCACTGAACATACTTTAAATGCTCTATACATTTGACCGTCCGTCGCGGACATCCGCGTAGGTCTTCCGCGTCACACTGAATAGCCCCTATCTCTTCAAGACCGCAGCCTATTGAGCCTTTTTGTAGCCCATGTGTTATTCTGATGTATATGCTATATTACTGGCAACTTTGAGCAAAATCTGTTCAAAAGCAAAAAGCTGTCAAAACTGTTGTTTCTGAATTCGATATTGCAAAGTAAATAATAATTTGATTTTTCTAATCATACTTACATCTTCATTAAACTTGGAGTTATTTTTTCAAAACATCGATCATAAACATCTATGTTTTTGACGTCGATGTTTTATATTTTTTACATATCGATATCCTCACGTTGATGTTATTTGCGATGGTGCATCCTATTAGTGTCAGCGGCGACAGCTATCAACAAGTAGCTACGTTGTTTACTAATTATGTTGCGTAAGCAAGATGGCTTCCAACGTTTTTGTCTTTTAAACCGCGAATATTTAAAATGTAATTATAAAATAATAAAGAATAATTAAAAAATACTTATCAACTGAATATATTTTTTTTGTAATTTTTCTACTACTTTCTTAAAGTCATACAAGTCTACAGGTAGGGCTTTGCTGATTTCAGCACGAATGGGCCGGCTCGATCGGGGAGGTACTACCCTCTCACCAGGCTCGGCCCCATCCCGTTCCCGTACATGTAACTTGGCTTCTTCGCCGGTGTATTTGCCCAATGTACCATCGAATAGATTTTTATACCTGGAAATAATATGTATAACTAAATATTTTATTTTTGCATATTCTAATATTATTAGGTACACTTTGTAAATCAAATATCTCAATACATAATTCTGTGCGCCATTGTCTGCCTAATACACTAGTAGTGCCCTTATCTATCACATATCAATCTAATTTCCTTGTAAATTGGTTATATTGAACATCAGTTTCTAAATATCCAATCGGCTGGATGGAGGAGCCATCATAAAATTTTAGTTTAAGCAGGGTTTTCTACATACATAGCCTTGCTTATACGGGATTACGCCGAACCTTTGTCAATTTCCATATTTAAGTTCTTATTATTAACAAGAAGATATACACCGGTTTATATAACACTGACTGACGTCAGTGATAATTAATTGATACATTGGCTCCTCGCTGTCCACGTGCTCATCCTGTTCCGCGCCGGAGCTGTTTTCCGCAGTTGGCTCCGACAGCCAGTGCACCGGTCCCCTCGGCTGGCGGGCGGGTTCAGCCCGAGCGCGGCCACGTGCACCGCGCGCCATGTTTCCGGTTCACCATGCGCCCTCGCCGGTACCGCTTCCGCTCGAACTCGAACCGGTCACTCATCCTCTGCGTGACCTTGATTTAGATCCGCCACTTCGAAAGCCTTGTTCGAATTTTTTTTATACAGATTCTTCTTAAAAACCCTTGTTTGCCGCAATAATTGCACTCGTAATGTTTGTACCTACAGTAATCTGTTCCGTGACCATGGCATCCGCATGCTAGGTATTTATTTACCTATCCCCAAATTGTGATTTTTTTTGTTCAGTTCTCGTTCGTTGTTTTGATCTCGCCAACCCTCTACGGCCTCGGCATCCCGCTCGGCTACCTCCAGAGTATTTGCCAAAGCTAGCGCCTTCTGGTATCCTAAGTTGTCCTCCGCGAACAATCTCTGGCGTTTAAATTCGCTGTGCACACGAATTGTTCGGTTTGTGTAAATTTTCTTCTTGATTTTTCTTGAATTCACAATAACGAGACATTTTTTTTCAAATCCGCCACGTAGTTAGGCGCCTCTGTCGGAACCTATACCGCTCAAGTATTGACGGCTTTGGTTGTAGATGCGCCTGCAGTAGGTCCACTGCCTCCTTATATGGTAATGTCGATGGTTTTCTCGGACTCGCCAGAGTCGACAATAATTCGTACGCTGACTCACCCATAAACGCGATCAACGTTGGTAGCTTCCAATCTTCTGTTATCTTGTTAGTCACGAAATACATTTCGAGCCGGTTGACGTACGCCGACTAATGTCCGTTCGTAATGTCAAAGTCTTTAACCTTGCCGACCGACACCTTGCTTCGTTGGTACTTCTGCCCCGGTATATTTTATTTTATCTCGTCGACAGTGATAAATAGGAACTCGAGTATGCAGTTTGGAAATATCTTTAATGGCGGATCACAGCGGATGGAAAGTACATTTATACGTTCATTTGACATCTGTACTCTGAACATAGACAATGATAGCACAGATAATAGCAATAAAGTAATTATAGATTATTATTATAGACGATATAATATCGATATATGAACCCTTCTCAGTCAAACCATAAAATATCAATGCTCTTGATCGAAGATCTGTTTGACTTCATAATTTGGCACCAGACGCATTGACTCCAAATTTTCGACATTTTTCGCCTTTAAATAGTACCTTCTCAAAGTAGTAAATAGAATTTTATAAGTTGTTGATGGCTTTCTTATGGTCATACCACTCTGTACATGTCGCAAAGCTTCCAACATGTCTTCTTGGGTGTGATCTCCAATAGACCGAGGCTTTTCGGGCCGAGGCATTCTGTAACTAAAAAATTTAATGATGAAGTGACACAACCTTTAAATCTTTTCAACATACAAAGTACATAGTGGCTCATGATTCACTGTGAACCATAGTGGAATGATCCACTGTTAACGTGGTCGCCATTTTAAATCGAACATCACACTCATACTACTATAACCTACAAATTCAGAGACATTTTCGTGCAAAAGCATTCTTGAATATGCCTACTATAGTAGGAATACTTTATAGAAAAAGAACATATCTAAGAAAAATAGTACAGTGTATATATTTCCTTCAGATTATTTTTTTTTCCCGCGACGACAGAAAATAGTTCGTCAATCAAACAATTCGTGTCGCGGACACCGCGCAACTGGATTGAACATGTTCGCGCTGCGAGAGCTACCGACGAGTAAAAGAATAAGGTAATGGCTGACGGTCCATTACGTCCACAACAGCATCACAAGCTCCTTCATGCACCCCATCACCATCAAACTCCACTGTCAAGCCAGTACATGTAGCTTCTAAAACTGATGCTACTCTGTCAAGTATTTCGTCAGGTGGATTGAAGGCCTTCTCACATCTTGTCTGCACATCGAATACTAAGGCCAGGGTAGCAGTAAATAGGTAGACCACAACATCAAGACTTAAACTACTGACCTTCACATTGTTTTGTCTGATTAATGCACACCTCTTCCGTGCAGCCTTTTTAAAATTTTCCCATTTGAGACGGAGTTGCTCGGTACGTCGATTGTCTCCAGTTAAGGCAGAGAACTCCTGGGCAATTGCTCTCCGTGCCTCTTATTTTAATTTATGATTTGTAGCGTTGGTCGCTTTAGTAATAATAACCTTATGCTTAGTAATTAAGTCAAGGAGAAGAACGAGGCTTTCTTTAGAAAGCGCCATCTGAAATAAAATTGTAAATTTTAAAAGAAACGCTATTTATATTTGATAAGTGTTAAGTAAGTATATCAAGCACATTGTATATAAACAATAACATAAATAACCTATGTAGCACTTATGCTTTGAACATTAGCTTTTTTTATAGTGGAAGATAATTGTGCTTTACTTGTTTTGTTATTTAGGTCTATAAGTATTTAGGGGTTAAATAATCGAGGTTCTTTACTTTCTGCTCGATTTTTCAAGTGTTTGAAATGAAAGAAACAATAAACAATACTAAGTGAAGGCGGGAAAACCATTTGCGTCGTCTTTGACATCTGTTGTCGAATTGCGTTTTCTTACTTTAGGTTTGTGTGTAAATAATTTAATCTTAATATATAAAATCCTAGCGTTACTGACTGACTGACAGACACGCTACAGCCGAAACTGTTGGGCGCAGGAAGCTGAAATTTGGCATGTATGTTCCTTGGGGACCGCAGGGGTGCACTAAGGCTCAGTTCACACCGAAATGGCAGCGGCCGGAAGCGAAGCGGAGAGCAGTTTCAGTGTCATATAATTTTAGTCTTTATCACCATGACTAATAATACATAGAATCACTTGACAATCCGCGCCGCGACGGCGCGCGACCGCTCTGGCGGGCGCGAGCGGCCGCGAGCATGCGCTGGAAGGCGCGGGCGGCCGCGAGCATGCGCGGGAAGGCGCGGGCGGCCGCAAGCATGCGCGGGAAGGCGCGGGCGGCCGCGTGCAAGCGCGGAAGGGCGCGGGCGGCCGTGTACCCAAGAATCCGCGTTTCCTCTTCTTCTTCTTCAATTATACGTGCAATAACTATTAAATCCAAAATACAAATTTCCATAGCTAATTACACACGTGTTTCCTCGTTATATGTAGAATATAAACTGCGCATAGAAATAGCGTGAGCCTGAGCCGTGACGTGAGCTGCGCGCAGCCGCGAGCAGTCGCGGGCGGGCGCGAGCAGTCGCGCGCGGGCGCGAGCAGTCGCGGGCAGCCGCGAGCCTTCTCTTCGATGCCGGCCGCTGCGCGTCGCTTCCAGCCGCTGCCATTTCGGTGTGAACTGAGCCTTAGAAGGGATTTCCCGAAATTCCCATGAACAAAATTGACAGAACCAGTATTGCTAACACTCAAAAACATTCTTTTTCATAAAGTGTAACTAGTTTATGAGAATAAATATTAATTATCATATTGAAATCATAATATTTCTTTACCACTTACTTTTTTAGGGTTCCGTAGTCCACAAGGAACCCTTATAGTTTCGTCATGTCCGTCCGTCTGTTCGTCCGCAGCCTAGCTCAAAGACGCCTGTTGCTAGAAAGCTGATATTTGACATGAATATAGACATACGATATTGCAACAGAACCGTAGAATAAAATTTCGGAAAATATTTTTTTTTAGGGTATCTCCCCTACATATATAGTGGGCTTGAATTTTTTTTTGGTTGAGTACCCCATTGTGTGGGGTATCATTGGATAGGTTTTAAAAAAGTATTATTAGTTTGCCCAAATCATTTTTCGATCAAGAGATTGGTTTGTCAAATATCGAGCTTTGAAGTGAAAAAAAATTGTTAGACTCAAGTGTCCCCCCCCTCTGCCGGCTAAAATATTAATTTGGAAGAGGTGAAAAAAATCACAAATGTAGTACATATAACGAATTTAAAAGGAAAACTATCACGGCTAAGTAGACATCACTAGTTTACGAGTAATCGTCGGTTAAATAATAAATACCTATTTCTGTGAGTTTACATTGGGAGCGCTGGCTTAATCTTAAAGTAGCCCGTTTTTAGTCCCATGTGAAAGAACAGTTATTATCAATAATGGCCATTATGGGCAACTATGGAACCCTACATTGCGCGTGGCCAGACACGCACTTGGCCGGTTTTTTTTAAGTTTGTATGGCACAGCATACAATACCAAATTAATGTTTATCAATTTATTATAATATAACATATTTGATTATAGTCAATTATACTTGAGGTAGATATCTATCAAAAAAGTTATGAATGAAACTTTGAATTTCATTCAATTAATAATTATACTCAGTGCACACTTTTTTCACTGTAGAACAGAATGACCTATTCATGCCCTCAAATTTTGTGTGGATTTCGCTTGCTATGATTTCAGCAAGTAGTTTAACGCAGTCGTTTTCTTCAGCCATAATATCGACGCCCCCCGCGAATAATCCGGTAACCGTAAAAGTGTAAATGTTCAGGAAAAATAAAAAAACTATTTTTCCTTAATAACTCCATTAAACAACAAGTATTAGAGACTTTTTACATCGCATATGGAAGCTATTTTTTTCAGCTATCTGGTTATTTCAACAAAATTTAAGTAGTCCCAAGGGCTTCGTTATAATTTAGCTGGATGCATTTTACCATATTAGTGTAGGTCAAGCTCTGGTCAGTAATGTCACTTACGATATTTTTCGAGTAAATTTATATTTTCGACGACAACAGTAAAATCTTGTTGCGATATTATTCGTGTAAATTTATATTTTCGACGGCAACGGTAAAATCATGTTGCGCTATTATTCGTGTAATTTGGTTTATATACTAAACATTTGTAAAAAGCATTTATTAGGTTATTCGATTGTTTAACAGTAACGTACATTTTATTGTTATAACTATATCTGTTTATTCGAATAGTTAAGTATTATTTGATGATTATCATAGTATATTTTATGAAATAAAGGACATCCTAGTAAATTAAACAACTTTGGTTAGTTTGACAAAACACGATAGTTATTAGTATCATAAAAATAGACACTGCACTAAGACACGACTATTACACATGATTACTCAATCATGAAAATTATAATAAGGTAATATTACAGTTAAAAATCTTAATCAGAATCCTCATCGTGACCTGATTCAGTATCACAAAAGCTTAAATTCCCATAAAATGGTTGATAATGGTGGAAAATTACTTGGGAGTTACAAAGGTCTAGGAGATCATTATACCAAGCTTTTTTAATAGAGGGGCTTGTCGTTTTCTGGCTTTAATTCAATACTTTTAATTGTTTTGGACACCTGTTTCTGCCGACGCTGTCTACTTCTGCCTGCATCGTAATCTAATTCAACATAATCCTAATCTAAATTATATTTGAAAAGAAAACAGTTAGGTTTGCTGTATGACACACTAACCTCCATCACATCGGACCATCGTACTTTTCCTCCTGTTTTATTTTGAAGCCACCCTTTGGGTTCAACAAGATCTTTTATATTTTTGCATTTCTTTTAGGATGTATTTGTCTCCGAAGACTTTAGCGTCCATAATGCTATATACTTGGTCCGGTGTGTACAAAACTTTGTTTTTTAAAGCTCTTTCAATACATGCATGCATGGAGTCGCCTTCATTCTGGCTATGCCTATGGCCCACCAACAAAAAACCGATGGGAAATGTCGATTTGAAGAGTCATTGCTATGCAAAGATACAATGCAACAATGTATCTATTTTTATTCTGGCCATAACAACCATCAGAGTAAAATATAATGTTGCGTATACCTTTTTTGTGTACGGTCTTGACAAATTGAAACAAGCTACTCCCTATTTCGATGCACCCTTTTTTCCGATTTGAGCTTGCCAAATGTAACAGAACCCTAGTTTGTTTAGAGCGTCAAAACGTTTGTAGTGAAAAATCGACTTCAGACTGTGGTACATTCAAAACCATTTCTAAATCAAAAATGGCCACAACGGTCTCATCTTTATTTAGTGTTTCTTTTTCTTCTTTTTTAATTTCACGAACTATTTCTTTCATACTACATAGGAAAACTTGATACAAACCCTATACCAACCCGTTTGGCCAGCGTGGTATAGTAGGCCAATTCCTCCTTTCAAAGGAGTGGCCTAGTCTAGTAGTGGACTGTTAAAGGCTGATGATGATGATGATTTCTTTCATACTCAAATAGTTCCTGTAATTTTCTTCTAAAGACGCCTTTTCAACGGAGTCAGCTTGCTGATATTGTGACCATAAAGTACACTGCCCCTTTTTAGGCTTAAAAAAGGAATAGTTAGTATTAAACACTCTTTCATACTGTCGTTTTGAAGTTAACAACAACAACCAACAATATCCGGATAGTTCTAATTTGCAAACCATGACTTGCAAAGTCGGTACGGTGAAATATTAAGAGATTCAGACAAATATTCTCGTTTAAACTCTTCTCGTGTAATGCGATTCTACTTTGTTGTCTTCTGTATCTAGCTTCATTTGATGTGGTCTATCTGATGCCTGCCTCGTTTATCGATCAAATTTTATTTTTTCTAAGGCCGTGTAAATCGTTATTTTGATCAGTAATAGCAAGAGTGTTTAAAAAAATACCTTGCATACTTGGATTTCTTCATCTTTGAGGGGAAAATAATATTTAAATGTTTGAGATCGGTTTCTTTTTCTTTACTTACTTAAATAAGGTAGAAAATTATTTACCCGAATAATATCGTAACAATGTTTACTGTCAAATCATATTGATTTTTTTTCGTAAAGATCTAAAACCATATTATTCGTTTAAAATACATTTTAATGAATTTTTATGGAACATACGCGTAGTTTTTCATATCTCCGTAAATACATATAGAAATATTCTGAAAAAAAATTACATGGTGTATTTTAACTTCTAGATGCCGAAAAACGCATGACATGAAAAACCCCGTAATAGGTCATTACCGGATTATTCGCGGTGGACGTCGATATGGGTATTAACATTTTCGAGCATGGGTCACAAAATTGGATTTTTATACAGAGTGACATGCTTTTGTGAACAAAGTGAGTCGGTAACAATATCAAATATTTTAAGGACATTGACACATTTGACCTTTATCTTCCACTTCTGTTGAGTTCTTCAAATGTAAGGACTGATTCACCAATTGTCCTGCGCAAGTGTGTTTTGGCCGATTTTACAGCGGCCTCAAATATACCACCCAAGTGTGGACAATTTGGTAGAGAGAACAACCAATGCCTTGAGCGTATAGCAAAGGATGCAGCGAAAGACTACACTCCGAATTATTCTTCGGGCAGACAAAATCCAAAACTCGCGTTTCAAAATGGTCCACAGAGCATTACAACTAGCATGCGAATGTTTAAATTGGTGTTCCACAAAACGGCTCCCGACTGCAATGACAATTTTATTCAAACTTGTTATTGACTTTTTTGTTCATTTCTTTTTGTATACCTACTTGAAACTTGTATGAGAGTAATTTTGTATATAGGTACATATGTAGGTACGAATAAACGTATTCATCAAAAACAAAATTCCGAATAAGTAATTTTTCTAAATCGAATAACTCGGTGAATGTGGAAACCTGACCTAAATGAAATGAAATAAAGTTCTGTCTCTATTGTCTGTTCTAGTAGCAACATGTAAGAAATATTTCTATAAGAAAGTACTAAATGGCGATAGACGATTACTTGGGTATTAATTGAGTAGTGGCCCCGACTATTTATACGGTATTGGCCCGCATCGCCACCAAACCTCCTTATTTTGATATGAGTGCAGTCTATTGCACCGTTTATGCCTTGAAGGCCGCAAATTGCTTCAAATTTGCGAATTGCATTTGACTCTGCCGTTACACTAGACGGCATTTTTATATAACGCGAAATTTTTGAAGCCAACGCGATCGCAACCTTGAGGGCTAAATGTAACAAAGTCTGTTGCATAGAGTAGTATAATTATATAGGTATAGAGAGCCAGCTCAGGGAAAAAACTTGTCACCTCTTTTTGAATGCTCACTAACGCCATCTCTTAACTGGATCTTAAAACTTAAACTCACACAGCTATAGTAGCTACACACACAGCTATACATAAATCGTCCTATAGACTATACCTATACTTACCTATATATATTGTATATAGCTACATTTTTACACCTATGATTTCTTTTTGAAATTATAGGTTACTCTTGCGATCACGGCCTCGTATAGTTATGATAAAATAAAACAATCTACTTTACTGCAATAATATTTTATTGATACATCAGAAAATAAGGAATTTTACAATACTTAATAAGTACAGCATGTTTTAAAACCTTTGATTTTAGCCTGGGTATGTATAATATTATGCAGAATAATATGCGATAAAGAACGGCGGTCAAATTATAAAATAAATATTTTAGTTTACTTATTTTTACAATACTATAATTACAGTTAAAGTTTTGAGGATTATGTTAACACATTTATTAAATAAAAATACCCGTTTGGGTATTTTTATTTAAATTTTATGTTTTTGTGCTTATTGTAGTACGTTTAAGCTGCCACTTTTAACTCATCCTCACCATTGTAGGTAATTTTGCCGTGTAAAAGTAGGTGCTGAGACTCGGTGATGTTCAATAAAATAGACGATGATCAAGACTAAACGCGTTACTTTATTACGGCCTGGGTACAAAATTACAGAAATAACTATTTAGCATAGTACAGGGAGCGGGACCCCGTGCGTATACTAGTTCACTGGTACTCAGAGCTGTCCAGCCAGAGAGGTTGAAGCAGTCCGAGAGCGCAGTGAACACTCTGTGAGCGAGTTTTTTTTTTTTTTGTTTTTTTGTGTGTGGACTAGTTGTTGGCCGCTGATGGCCTTGACAACTTTACGCGGACTATGGGTGAGCGCAGAAGGCTCCCAACCCGTTAAAGTATACTAGACAGCGTTTTGACTCCCCAAGGGTGGACTACCACGGACCTCGGCTTGGGGCGCTGCCGGCAATGCGGGACTAAGGTGTCCCGCGGTATTAACGTTATCGCGTCGCGTATTCCGGCCTCGTCGGCGAGTACGGAACCGCGGTCGAAGTTGTATGGCTGCGCGAGCCGTGTGTGCTCTGATTTGAGCAAGTGTAGTGTTATCGTCAGGTTCGTCTAATACGTGCCTAGGTCTCCTAATCTTAGAAATCCTAGATGGTGTATAGTTTAACGCCGCAACCAATAGTGGGTTGGGGTGTGTCGAAGCAGAGTCAAAGTAGCTACGGGAGCACTGTTTCATGAATTGCCTAATGGTCGGCAGTTGTAAGTCTACATGTAACTCCTCGTTACGTACGTACCACGGTGCGCCCGTAGCTCGCCGCATGAACTTATTCTGAAGTGTTTGTAGCCTATGGATCCTGTGTGGCCTAGTGTGTGCGAAAACTACACTAGCGTATGTCATTATAGGCCTAATACACGATGTGTATAACCTTATCTTGTTCTTAAGCGATAGATTGGATTTGGTTGACTAAGCTATGTAAGCGCCCAAGCACAAAGGAGGCTCTATTGCGAGCCTTCGTAATGTGTGAGCGGAACGATAGTTGATCATCAAGAATCACACCTAGATATTTGGCTTCCCTAGTCCATTGAATAGGGGACCCAAACATCCTTATTTGTGGGGTCGCACCCGGAGGGTACAGGTGAGGGGCTCTCCGATGGAAAAGCACCGCCTTCTCGGGATTGACCTCTATCCGCCATCTCCGGAACCACGCGCCTAGGGCGTTGGCTGCGGATTGGAGCTTCCTACTGACTGCGCCAGGGTCTGCGCCTGCGTAATAGATGGCTGTGTCGTCTGCAAAAAGTGCTGTCTGCACTAGCCGATGCATCGGTATATCAGCGGTAAACAATGAATACAAGAGAGGCGAGAGCACTGACCCCTGAGGGACACCGGCGCGGATGGCGTGACTCGAAGAGAGCGTGCCTTCAACGCGGTACCGAAAGCTTCTATCCGACAGATAGTCTCGTATGATGAGCACGAGCTTGTGAGGCACTCCCATAGTGAAAAGCTTGTAAATCAAGCCGTTGTGCCACACTTTGTCGAAAGCTTTCGCTACGTCGAAGAAAACAACGCCGGTGAATAAATTACGCTGCAACCGCACGCTGATATACTCAACGATACGGTGAACCTGTTGTACGCACGAGTGGCGGGTTCGGAACCCAAACTGTTCGTGAGGGACCAAGAGCGATGCATCAGCGTATGCTTTCAGCCTAACATATAAAAGCCGCTCGTAAACTTTCCCTAAACCTTTAAGCAGACTGATAGGACGATAACTACTAGGCTCGGACCTAGGCTTGCCGGGTTTGTGGATTCCTATTACCACGGCTTCTTTCCACTGATGTGGAAATATATTGTTGTTAATTGCGGCGTTATATATAGTAGTCAAAATGACTATGAAAGCTAAGGGGAACATTTTAATGACCCTGTTTGTTATGCCGTCCGAGCCGGGAGCTTTACGGGGGTGTAAACCCTTAATGATCATCCTAACCTCATCCGGGGTGGCTAGGGGTATGTGTTGCTCGTCATCGTCGTCTCCTATTACGTCATGTCTGTCTGTCAGGGGACGAGGTGGCGACGTGAGAGAGGCTCGACGCTCCACCTCGCTATCTACCTCTATTAGGTGGTCTGTGTCTATGTGTGACGTGCTCGGCGTACATTGTTGCTCCAGGCTGTCTGCCAGGCATTCTGTCTTGTCCCCGTCCTCGAAAGCCGGTGGACCATTAGGCCTGTTTAGAGGTGGTAAACAGGTCTTGGTGACATCTTTAGAGAGCGAACGAGATAGCTGCCAGAAGGCGAGGTGAGTGGGTTCTAGCTCGCTAAGTGTAGTTTCCCATCGAGAGTTACGCATCTCTTTAATACGCGACTTGACGTCACGCTATAGAGAGCGCATAGTGAAGCGATTGGACTCAGTCAGGTATCGGTCGTAGGCACGAATCGCTGCGTTGTTACGCCGCAACAAGTCACGTACGTCAGCGGGCAGGCTCCATCGACGGTCGCCCGTCTCGGGTACCTGCCGTGAGCAATCGTTAATTAACGCACGTGACTCGTGAAGCTATCGACCGCTTGTAGTGTGTCATTGACCCCCATTTGATTGGCGTCTAGTGGTATCTGCTCTCTGAGCACTGGCGAGGACGACACGAGTTCTTTCCCGAGTCGTGCCCAGTCAGTGACCAGCTTTGTCGGCCTGTGCCCTGTGTCTATGGGCCCTATTCTGGGTGCAAAGTCTAACAGGACCGGTCTATGGTCGGAGTCTAACTCGTGTAACACTTCTACCGAATACAAGCGTAAACTTATGTTCTTTAAAAGGGCCACGTCTAGTATGTCAGGTCTGTGGACGTTATCAGGATAATGTGTCGCCTCGAGCGGCGTTATAATGTCATAGTTAAGCGACTCAGAGAGTGACTCGAGTATCGTGCCGCGTGGGTTAGTCACTTGACACCCCCAGCGGGCGTTCTTGGCGTTCAGTTCGCCCGCCACGATAACCGAGTCGCCTAGCCCCAGGAGGGCCTGAAGGTCTTTTTTCAGGAGCCTCTTAGGGTTGTGTTAAGTGCTAGACGATGGTGGGAGGTAAGCAGATACCAGGGTAATAGATGGGTGCCCTGTCATGGCGAGTTGACAGGCCGAGGCCTCAATGTACTCCAAGGTTGGCGGATCCATAGGTATACAATGCAGAGACTTCTTAAAGTATATCAGAGTGCCCCCACCGGGCGAGTTCAGCCTATCATTACGCACTAAACAATAGTTTGCAATGTTAGGGTTTCTGTGTGCTGGCTTTAAGAAAGTCTCTTGCACGAGTAGTATATCTGTCTGATGGTCCCTAAGGAACGTGCCTATTTCATCACGTTGCGATGCAATGCTATTAGCATTGAAAAACCCTACCTTGAGTGATCGTGGTTTGACTCTGCCTATAGTGTGCCTATCCATTACTAAGCCCTAAAGTTTTCGAATGACTGAAATACGCACGCGTACCTGAAACGTATTTCTAACATGGCGTTTAAGTTGCCTTGAGCGCGCCTAAGCTCCGCCGCGATGGCGCTAATATCAGCGTTGCTCGCGAGCGCTGCGAATCTAGCTACCAGGCTGAAGTCGTCTTCAACCTGGGGGGAGTTGGGGCTGGCAACGAGTACCGGTACCGTCGCCGGGCGCGGGTTAGTGGTGGGCTGGGCCACCTTTAACACTGAGACGGGCCAGAGGGCCGGGCGGGGGCTGGGGCCGGGGGCCCCGGGAGGACTTTGCGTGCGGGCGTCTGAGGCGCCTTCGCCGCGGGTCGAGTGGCACGCGGTGCCTTGGGACACCCGCGGTAGTTCGCGGGGTGACCCAGCTGCCCGCACAATACGCATGCGGGAGGGTCCTCGCAAAGCGCCTTGTCCCTGGGGCGCTTGCAGTCGGCGGTTGCGTGGTCCTCTAGGCACTTGACGCACCTAGGCCGCGCGAAACAGTTACGCGCCGAGTGCCCATACAGCTGGCAGCGGTGGCACTGACTTATAGTGCTGTTGCGCCGGGGAGGCTCGACCTTAATGCCAGACAGGTGGCATATCGAGGTCAGCCTAAAGATGGCTTTCCCGGCCTCTGACTTGTCGAGCACGACGAGAACCATGTCGTATGGCTCACGCGTCCTCGCCTTAGTCATGCGGTGCACTTCGTGCACAGGCAGTTGCTCCTGGAGCAAGGAAGCCTTGACCTCTTCGGTCGTCAGCTCCTTCGGTACTCCCCTAATAACGGCTCGGAGGAGCCGCTCTTCGGGGAGGGTATAGGTGTGGAAGGAGATCTGCCTCTCCTTCAACACCCTGGTCAGCGCGCGGTGGTCCTGGGACGTGGCCACCTGTACTTTGATCCCCTGTTGGGTGGATCTGGCGCTGGTGTAGTTGACTTGGTGCTCATTGCACCAGGTGGACACTGCCAGCCACTTTGCCTTGTCCTGTATGAACAGGGGTGGAGGCATTGGGGGCTTTGTCGGGAGGGCCCCTGATGGGGGCTGGGGGGTCTTGGGTCGTGGTGTGGCTGGACGGCTGTGTCCTGGCCGCGAGCTTGATGGCGTAGGCGCCAAAGTCTTAGCCGTCTTGGCCGGCTTAGCCGCCTTGCTCGGCTTTGACTTGGCCGCTCGGCGGCGCTTTTTGCCCTCTACGAGGGTGAAGTCCTCTTCTGGGACTGAGGTTACGTCTGACGAGTCTGTCGACTCGCTACCAGACTCCTCTTCTTCCTCGTCCGAGCCACACACCGTCACGTCCATCTCGCTCTGAGCGCTAGACGGGCGGCTGGTGGTGGCTTCGGAGTCGGTAGCGCGCATACTCGGCAGCGGGCTGCGAGAGCGCAATCTAGCCGATGAAGTCGGCGAAGGCGGGCGGGCCGCGCTGATACGCGGCTGCGGTCCTACAGGCGCCTGTATGGCATCCCCAAATAACTCCTTGAGGAAGGATACGGCCCTAGGCTCAGCGAGAATCATCTCTAAACTTAACACTCCGGCCATCGTGACCGGAGTGTAAGTTTACTAACTTATTAACTACACTACAATATCTATATAGTCGCTAAGCGCACTATAATCCTAAATATAAATAAAGTGTCGGCTGACTTATTATAAGCGACACGCGTCGCGAGAACTATGTTGTAAGTTACAACGGAACAGACAAGTAATAACAATACCTACTATTATTAGCGCGGGTCGAACGCGCTAACTCCCTAACGGTCGCCGGTTTTGGCGCGAAACACACAACAGCGCGCTGTGAACGCGTTGTATACCTAACTTGTTTCCCTATATGGTCTCGAGCGGGAATAGCCCGAGGTGTGGTTGTGAATGTCCCTCCCGACCCGGGGATGGTCAGGGGGGGATGTGTACTTAATTAGTGAGCCCTAAGCTTGTATTCCCTTCGCCAATCTTAATGTGCAAAAGGGTTCCTAACTGCCTTGGTGCCGGGGTGGTATGGGCCTGAGTAGGCCGGCACACCCAAACTGCACACCAAAGAATAGGATGAGGAAACAGGTAGGTGGGAAGGAGATGGTTGGGTTCGACTAGGAGACACCCCAAGGCCGAATGATCCAACCCCAGCCGACTTTTACGTAGCCCTGAAGGGGCTCCGCAGGTGTGTCGGGTCTACACCCACCCGGCTTCGTTAACACCGTTAGGTATCAACCGGGCGACCAGGCACAACACTGGTTTTATCCCTGAAGGGGCCAAGACTTTTGTTATAATGTTTATAGAAACAGTAGGACTTTTGTTTGAATGTTCGTAGAAACACGACTTATAACGCCTGTTATGACAATTGCACTATCCTAAAAAGGACCGTGTGAATTGCCACAGCAATCGTTATTGTATACGAATAAACGTGTACACGTTTAACGTATGTAGGACGACAGCGGTAGCGAGCGAGCGTGAGCGCGAATGCGTCTGCACGGGACGGATGCCAGAGCGTGTCTTCTGTGAGCGAGGTCGCGCAGCCTGCTTATATAGGCCTCGGTCGTGGCGGGGCGACGGCGCATGGGGAGGCTCCGCCTACTAGGACGCGTGAAGTTGCTGCGCTGTAGCGCTGTAATATGTGGTCGTTACAGGCTCCCCCTCTGGATCTGAAGTCGTCCCGACGATGATCCAGCAATTGGTTGTTTCCTAGGTCTGCCGCGTTTCCTTGCAGGTTTGTCGCTAACCACAAGTTCTTGATTCTGCTTACGTGGTCGTCCTCTTTTCCTCAGTGGCTGTACAGGATTTGGTAAGTCAGAGTATTTTCCAACATAGGGCATCAACGCTGAGAAGTGGTAGACCCCAATAACAATATCAGGGCTCTCTGGATCAGCAATCTCATAGGATGACGGACCATGTCGTTTCTTGATAATATAAGGCCCATCACGACGTGGAGTAAACTTCGCACTAATACCTTTTGCAGCATTACTCAACGTATGGAGTGTAGCAAGTACAAGATCACCAGGACAGTAACCGGGGTCGTCTCGTCGATGTTGATCAACGTATTTCTTACGCCTTTCTTCGCTCTGTTCTTGCATTTCTCGGGCTTTTTGCAGGATAGTGGCTATCTGAAGCAGCTTTGGCGTTATCTCTGGTATGAAATTCTCGGATTGTGTTATCTTCCGGAAGTCATGTGATGCATCATCTGGTGTCCTCAACTCCCTACCGAAGGTTAAGTAGGCGGGTGTGAAGCCAGTGGAGAGACTGCTCGCGGTATTCATGGCGAATCGTATGCTAGGAAGATGTTCGGGCCAGTCTCTGTGTCTATCTTTGACTAGTATAGCTTACTGGGGCTTCAGATCTCTATTCTTTCTTTCCACCGGGTTCGTCTCCGGATGATACACAGGTGTGAACGCATGCTTTATATTCAAGGTAAAAGCGACTTGCTGGATGATACCGCTTACAAATTGTGGTCCGTTATCACTTATCATGCGGCGTGGAAATCCATAACGGAGAAATACTTCATGGATAAGTGTCAAGGCACAAGCCTCTGCGGTAGCCTGCTGCAAGGCAAAAAGTTCCACCCAGCGCGTTGCCACATCTTCCACGATGAATATCCAGGTTTTACCATCTGGGGATGCTGGCAGTGGACCAAAGAGATCAAACGATATCACCTCAAATCTGTGGTTCATGACTGTAGTTTGGAGTAGTCCTGAGGGTTTCTGATTGGAAGATTTGTAACGTTGACAGTCAAGACAATTCCTCGTATAGCTGTCGATGTACTTCCGCATACCAGTCCAATAGTATCTCTGTGAGATGCGCCTATAGGTCTTTTCGGCACCATAGTGTCCTGCTAAGGGTAGGGTTCGTCGTGATATGTCGCCAGAACATTTGCCCATTATGTTCTGGAACAACCAACTGAGCTTCTTCCGAATCTGAATAAGGACTGTGTCGGTAAAGAAGTCCATTGTTTAACAGGTAACCCTTATTGCTCCAATATATAGCTTTCTCGTCGGAACCTGTGTTCTCCAAGTCCTGTATAATATGTCGTACCTTTTCGTCTTTTAGTTGCTCTGAACGAATCTCTGCTGAACTCCGTAGGGGCATATCGACGATCACTGTACACACATCACAGTTTTCCAAAGACCTTTCATCACAGGGTGGCCGGGAGAGACAGTCAGCTACCACGTTCGTTCTACCTGGTGCATATTTTATGGTTATGTCATACGACTGCAGCTGGAGGGCCCACCTTGCAAGTCTTCCAGTGGGCGACTTTAATGACATAAGCCATTTCAAGGCTTGGTGATCCGTTACTATGATAACAGGAAGACCTTCAATATATCCACGAAACTTTGATACAGCCCAGACCACTGCAAGTGCCTCTCTTTCTGTAGTGGAGTAGTTTCGTTCAGCTGATGTTAGCAATCGACTAGCAAATTCAACAGGGTGTTCATTCTCTCCCTCCCCCTGGACCAATACAGCTCCAATGGCGTAAGAACTCGCATCGCTTTTTATTATGTATGGTTTGGTTTCATCAGCTTGTCCCAATAAAGGAGCAGAAGTCAAACGTCGCTTCAACTCGTTGTAGGCATCCTGTTGCTCTTTCAACCATTTCCAGCTCACATTCTTTTTGGTTAGTCGTGTCAGAGGCTCAGCAACATTAGCGAAATCTTTGATGAACCGCCGATACCACGAACATGTCTGTAGGAAACTAACAAGATGTTTCAGTGTAGTCGGGGTTGGTAAATCTGTGATAGCTGCAGTTTTTTCCGGATCCACTTGAAGCCCTTTCGGAGTGATACAGTGGCCTAAATACTTCATTGATGAACAGCAAAAGCGGCACTTCTCTCGGTTTGCTGTGAGTCCAAATTCCGCAAGTCTGGTAAATACTAGTTGCAGGTCTTCAATGTGACGTTCAAATGAGGGTGAAAAAATAGCTAGGTCATCTAGGTATGCTAGCAGCTTCACATCAGATAGACTGATTTGCATTCTGTCAATTAGTCGCTGGAAAGTGGCTGGAGCATTGCGTAAACCGAATGGCATTCGAGTAAATTGAAATATACCAAATGGAGTAATGAATGCAGTCTTTGCTTGGTCCTCTTTGCGGACGCCTATTTGCCAGTACCCAGATTTTAGATCTAATCTTAATATATAAAATCCTTGCGTTACTGACTGACTGACAGACACGCTACAGCCGAAACTATTGGGCGCAGGAAGCTGAAATTTGGCATGTATGTTCCTTAGGGACCGTAGGGGTGCACTAAGAAGGGATTTCCCGAAATTCCCACGGGATCGGTCAAAACGGGTAAATTTAAAAAATATGCAGGCGTAGCTGCTGGCGTCCTCTAGTAATGACATAAAAGGCGTGGGCTTCGCCTCATGCAGGAGATCGTCAATCCTTGGAATGGGGTAAGGATCGGGTACAGTTATCGCATTCAGCCGGCGATAGTCTACACACACTCGAATGGTACCATTGGCCTTTGGTACTAGAACCACAGGTGCGGTCCAGGGCGATGTGGATGGTTGGATAATGCCATCTGCCAACATAGCTCTGATCTCACGTTGTAGAGCTTCTCTCCGTGGAGGCGAGAGTCTGTATGGTGGGACGGAGATAGGCTTGTCATCAATGGTCTTAATTGTATGCTCAATAAGCTTTGTCGGCTCTCGTTTCACGTTGAAGACATCCTTGTTGTGCTCTAACAGCTCATCCAGCTGGTGTTTCTGGGCAACTGTAATGGGAGCCACCACGTCGATTGAGTCAATGCGTATGTCCCAGCTATTGGCGTCAAAGAGACTGGCACTCTGTGGAGACAACTCGACGTCTTGTCGATGAAGGTTTATTTGGGCATCTCGGATCATGAAGTCTATGAAGCTTGGCGAGTAGCCGTCAAACAAGCGGGTCTTTTTCTTTTTCGGAGGAGTACACACTTCTAGCGGTTGTAATTTGTATTCTATGGGCCTGTGCGACTCTGCTGCTATCTTCTCAGATGCCATTGCTGGTGGAGGTGTTGATGGAGGCGTGTTCATCACTGTAGAAATGCTCGTAGTATCCTCACTATCCACAGCCAGTGCACTAAGAGGACTTGGCAATTCGATCATTTCCTTAATAACAGTAGACTCGAAGACGGCAAACTCCTCTGAGTACAACTCGTATTGGATCTCCGGTTCGTCAATGAAATGCCAAGTGTACTGGGGCAGGTTTACTACGACACCCGCATCTTGGAGAAAACCGACACCGAGAAGTGTACGATTTTCTTTGGCCTCCGGTAAAACGATGAACTTCGTCGGTATCTTCCTTCCAACTAAATCCACCATAGCTTTGCAAACTAAGACCGTTTGCCTTTTCTTTACGCCGTCGGCTAATGTTAGGTTCACCGATTGTTCATTGAATCGACATCCACAATTTTGCAAAGTCGTGTACAGTGAATAGGATGCAACACTCATTTTTGCGCATGTGTCGATGTATGCGGTGCCTCTGATGCCTTCGACTTCAAGGAAGACGACAGGTCGCGAACGTGCATCAGATCTAATGTTTAAGGCACAAAAACTGAGGTCTTTTTTGACACCAGGCGACTTTTTACAGGTGCTGCAGTTGCTCCTAAATACGCCAGGTGCGCCACAACCATAACAGGAGAATCTAGGCTGCGACGGTGAGGGTGCCTGTATCTGAGATTCTGAAACGTCCTTTGCTGGAATCGGGATAGTTCCTTCGACCCGTTTCTTCTTCCGACACATCTCAACTGTATGCCCTAGGTTTTTGCAAAAACTGCATCTCTGCTTGCATTTTCTCCCTTGAGCTGGATTTGAAGTAGGCTCCACAAGCTGAGCATTATGTGCGTATTCCTGGAGTGTTTCTTCTATTCCACGTGCCGTTTCCAGAAGCTTCTCGAATGTTGGCACGGAGTCTCGTGGCATGCGGTTCCTTATCTCCAAGCGTATCAGTGCAAAGATCATATCAATCTGCTGCGTTTCGGTGAGTGCTGGAGGAGGCAGTAAGGAAAACAATGCCCTCTTCCTTGAAATAAATGCTTCTGTGTTCGTACTAGCATCCTGGGTTTCATGCGTAATCTGATGGTACACCATGAATGCCGGCTTCCTAGGTGCAAACGTATATCGCAGCTTACTACAGAAATCTTCCCACTTTGATACGCCATGTTTGATTCCTTGCCACCAAACTGCTGCCTCATCCCGAAGGAGTAGTGGAAGACCTTGGAGCGCATCGGGATCACTAATCTTCTCGGCTGTCTTGTAACCAGTAGCTGCGGCTAGGAAGGCTTCAACTACATCTGAGTCCTTTTTCCCGTCATAGGAAAAATTACAGGACGCAAAGGTTCCCCGTTTACTCGCCATAACCGTTTCCAGGAACTGCCGGAATTGATCATTTGTCATCGCCATCTTGAATATACGATGCGGGAGAGGTCGTAATGTTTCAATCTTGATCCCTGGATTCAGCCTTACGTTGTGCGCCAGAGTTGTAACAGTAGGTGCTGAGACTCGGTGATGTTCAATAAAATAGACGATGATCAAGACTAAACGCGTTACTTTATTACGGTCTGGGTACAAAATTACAGAAATAACTATTTAGCATAGTACAGGGAGCGGGACCCCGTGCGTATACTAGTTCACTGGTACTCAGAGCTGTCCAGCCAGAGAGGTTGAAGCAGTCCGAGAGCGCAGTGAACACTCTGTGAGCGACTTCCGGGTCTTCTCACGATTCCCCTAGGAGAACCGGGGGGAAACTGATACAGGTGCTGTCCTGTCTCAATGGTGTCGGCCGCCGCCTGCAACTGCAGACGGGTCACGGGGGCGTGGTCCTTGCCACTGGCGTCGTATCCGGGCGTCTAGTCCGGGTGTGCTTCACGCCGCTAGCGAGACCTGACCCCACCGGCAGTATTCCCTAGAGGGGAACGTCCGGTGAGCGATCTACGAGCCAGCGGCGGCTTGTTCGATGGGGGCTTCGCTTACGTTGGCGAGGTCGAGCTTGCCGGAGGAGGCTCCCGACAAGCGCCCGTCAGCCGACGTGAGCGAGCTGGAGTCAATCCGGTGTGACTGCTGCGGGGATCAAGTCCCGCGGCAGTGGTCGGTCCGGTGGGCGCCAATGGTATGGCGCCAGCTCCCGCAGGTGGCGGAAGGATGACCCGTCAGCGCGGGCGAACATGTTGGCGCTCAGGCGACCGATGAAGTCGTCAAGGCTCTCCATGCGTAGGTCCCTGGAGATGACGTCGTTCCTCACGTAGCGAGGGGCGTCTACAACGGCGCGTAGGGCGAGCGACTGCTGCGCACGCAGCCGTTTGCGGAGGGTCTCCGCAGCCAGCGCGTACCACGCTGGGGAGGCATAGGTGAGGCGGGTGCGGATGTATGCCTTGTAGACAGCCAGCTTCGCACGGAGGGGAAGTCCGGACGCCAAGACAGGACGCAGGAGAGCTCGAGCGGTTCGCGCTTGGCCAACAACGTTCTTCACGTGTGGGGCCATCGTGAGACGACGGTCTATGGTCACGCCGAGGTATTTCACCGTCGGGGACCAGTCGACATGGTGTCCGAGCATGGTGAGAGGCGGGGGCAGTCTCCGTCCACCCATGGAGATTGCCTGGGTCTTCGCCACGTTGACCGTCAGTCTCCAGTCTTCCAGCCAGGGCGGCAGTGCATCTAGTGCGCGCTGCATCTTAACCGCCGCGTGAACGGGGTTAAGGGAGGTGGTGATGTAGGCAGCGTCGTCTGCGTACAGCGCCAGCATGGCGCCTCCAGCGACGGGGATATCGTCCGTGTACCTGCTGTAGCACACGGGCGAGAGGCAACTCCCTTGAGGGACGCCGGCTCTGATGGGCCGCTCTGTTGACAGGACGCCGTCAACTGTCACTTGAAAGCGCCTGTCCCGAAGAAAGGTGGCCACAGTCTTGACTACTCGGCGGGGAGTAGTAGACGTGGACAGCTTGTAGACCAGGCCGGCGTGCCAGACGCGATCGAACGCCTTCTCCATATCGAGAAGTACTGCAACAGCGCTCTCCCTCTTGTTGAGGGCCACCGTCATGTGGTGCAGTACTCTCGCGAGCTGGTGCGTCGTGGAGTGTTCGGCTCGGAACCCGAACTGCTCGTCGCGTGGCTGGATGTGCGGTACAAGATGCAGTAGTAGAAGCTTCTCGAAGACTTTCGAGAGTGTCGACAGCAGCGTGATGGGCCGATAGCTTTCGGGCTTCAGGATGTTCTTCCCGGGCTTGGACAGCATTATGACTCGGCCGAGTCTCCATGCTGCGGGAAAGTGGCTTGTGCGGAGGATGCCGTTGAACAGCTGCGTCAACGTCGCGATTGCTCGCGGAGGTAGGTGACGCAGGGCTTCGTTGGTGATCCGGTCGGGACCTGGGGCTTTCCGCAGTTTGGTGCGGCGAATCATTCGCTGCACCTGACCCGGGGAAAAGACTACTGGGTCTTCCGTGGGGGCTATCGGCGATTGGAAGTAAGACTCCAGACGCTGCTGGATAGCTTCTACATGCTGCATGTCAGAAGCTGGATTCGGCTGGAACTGGGTCTCCAAGTGGTCGGCAAAGATCTCCGCTCGGTCCTCGGGGCGGTAACGTGGGGTACCGTCACCAGCCAGGAGGGGCCTAATCCGAGGTTGCTTCCCAGAGAGCTGGCGGCACAGGCGGTGGATGCCTGACCAGTCTTCACCTGCTCGCTCGATGGTGCGGTGCCAGGACTCGGTGGCGACTGTCTCCAGTGCACTCGAGATCTTCGCAGCCAGAGCGTTGAGCTGGGACTTCATAGTCGGGTATCGGGTGCGTTGCCATTGGCGTCTCAGCTTCCTCTTCCTCTCGATCATCGCCATGATGTGGGCCGGGAGTTGGGGAGAACGGCGTGTCGACGCAGCGTCCAGACGCGAGACTCGAAGCGCTGTGTTGATCACAGCGCTGAGTTGCTCAGCGAGTGTGTCGACGTCTGCGTGGGTCTCGATCCGGCGATAGGGCGCGTGCTTCGCCATATAATCGGCGAATGCTTGCCAATCCTGGCGGTGTCGAGAGGGTGGTGTCACTGTTCGAGCCGGAGCACTCGACAGTGTGAGTAGTACGGGTTGGTGGTCCGAGAGGAGGTGGTCGTCCAGGACGTCGATCGATGGTGCGGTCGGCAGGCCGCGGATGACCGTCACGTCGATGACGTCTCTGTGAGCGAGGTCGCGCAGCCTGCTTATATAGGCCTCGGTCGTGGCGGGGCGACGGCGCATGGGGAGGCTCCGCCCACTAGGACGCGTGAAGTTGCTGCGCTGTAGCGCTGTAATATGTGGTCGTTACAGCCGGACAAAATTATATTTATCCAACGACACCAACTACATATCAACAAATTTAGAGAGGTGTTCACAAAATAATATTTTCACATTTAAATGGATAGGTTGTTATAATGGTGTCACAAATTATTTTAATTCTTGATTTTATGCCTACTTTTGGAACATCTCTCTTTAAAAAACCACATGTAGCTTTTTGAATAATTTGAAAGGTACTTAAAGCATCTTTTGATGGATAACTGGATGGATGACTGAATAAAGGCATGGGAGGTTGAGCTGTCACCATTTATATCTATTAAATCTTTTAGTAACAACCCAACCACACACATAATTTCTTTGGCCCTTGTCCTCGTCTACGACTTCGTCATTAAAAGATGTTAATAAGTGTTCGTTCATATTAATTACGAAGTCTGATTCTTGAATTTCTTTGGAAATATTAGATTTTTCTGTGAGGAAAATTTTCAAATCTTGCAATGCATCATTACAATCTTCCTCACAGTTTGCTTGAATGGAATGTGGAGAATTAAAATTATTTAGTAAAAGGGCTTTAAAAGCCCCTTCAAAATTAACACAATTGGGAGCCACATTCCTGTAACCATCATCATCATCAGCCTTTAACAGTCCACTGCTGGACTAGGCCTCTCCTTTGAAAGGAGGAATTGGCCTACTATACCACGCTGACCAAACGGGTTGGTATAGGGTTTGTATCAAGTATTCCTTCTCTTACAGTGCTGTTCTCTGCATAACATGCTCCCTCTGTCGGCTCTTACGACACCCATGGGATGATATGGGATGGTGACATTTCGTATTCTTAATCCGTCACCACACGGAATAACCATAATGTAACCATAACTTCTAATATTGCCAAAGAAATTCTCAAGAGGATCCTGGTTTAAATTCCTTGTAAACAAACAGTCAATAGAATATTTTCTGCTTAGTATCTTCCAAATGCATTGCACAGCTTCAATGGTTTTTATGAAATTTGTTAAAGATGGAACTGTCATTTCAATAAAACGTATTTTGCCGTCAGTTATTTTTTTAGCTATGAACTTGGCCGATTTTAAAATTTTTATAGCTTTGAGCCACAATTCATGATGAGGTGAATTTTGTTTTAAGCCAGCTTTATAAATCTTACCATTAGGAATATGAAACGTACTACTGTTAAGCGTATCAAATAAATTATCAATCAAAATTACAAAGGGAATGAGGTCGCGGCACTCATCTGGTAAATCGCCTCTAGCACAGAAGTGATCAGTCGCAACAGCCACACTATGACTGAACACTTGGGCCGCCGGTTTTACTCCCATTTTTTTTTATTTTATCACGGTTCACATGTTCTTCTGTTAATTTTTTGCACGCACCTCAATTACCCTTTTGTTTTGTCAGCAGCATAGAGCATTTCAAAGTAAGACCATTTTTTTTTTTTTTATATCTTCATGAAAATATATTAAGTCCTTACATAATAAATTATTTCTCAATCCTTTCAATAAATGAGGACAATCATATATGGGTATAATTTTTTGTGACCTATTTTGAAATGCTCTTCTCGCCATTCCATTCCTCTTCTCAGTACATTAGCCTTCGTATCAGCTATAAGACTATTAATTGTGCTGACATTTACCGTGCTTTGGTCACACACTGTGCACACTATCTGGAGACCAGTGAGATTCATTTCATTAATAACTTCAATTAAATATGATTTTGATTGTTCCTTATTTAAATTATTCGTAAAGTAATATGCAATCGGCTGCTTAACCCCTTGTATGCCGGAACGCAGATCTACGCGAGACACAATAGCTTTTTCATTGTGTCTGGAATTCCGGCATACAAGAGGTTAAAAGACGATTTTATACCTTTTATCATAAACACTAAGACGTGATCACTGATCTGACATTTGCCTTGTGATATATTAAAGCCTTTTAGTACATCCTTGGCCACATCATAATGTAATTGGGGCGTTATAGCCATTTCATCAAAAATCAGTGTGCACAATGTGTCTTCTAAGTTCATAAGACCTACCGTTCTTTTTAATTTATCAAATATTATTTTATTTATACCCGGCTTAAGCACAACTAACGAAAGAAGCCCTTTCAAACATTTTTTTGAAGGTAAGGTAAAATATTTTGCGAGTAAAGTATAGCATTTAGGGCTTCTTTTAAATATTGACAATGCCAATACTTTTTCGTCAATCGTAAAGCGGCGTCCTTTGGGCTTTTTACCTGCTTCTCTAAAATTCATGTAGGTAAATAATTTAGCTGGTTCAGACATTTGTCTTGTCACTTGTTTGAAAGCAACGTCATCACTAATTTTGATGGCGTTGGCCAACCTGGCTTTATACGATAATCCACGTTTTCTCAACCTAGATATTTCCCGTTTTAAATTTTTTATTTGTATATTATAATTTCATCGATTGAATGTTAAACAATTACTTAAATGATTTAATTGAATATTTGATTATTCGCACCTTTAAAGTAAAACCGTTACTAAACGAAATTATTTAATTTTACAGGAGAGCCAATATTTGAAAATCGCCACTGTTTTTTTTAATAAAGTCTATACTCGATTTGGTTAGGTACTTAACTAAAGGTAAACAATATTGATGTGACTTTTTAAATTACCACATATAAAACAAATAGACTACATCTTAAACCAAGGGTTCAATTGATTTAGAAATCATTGTTGTTGTATTTCCATTGACCTTTAGCAGCATTTTATTTTTAAACAGATTTTAGATAAAAAAGTCACATCAAGATTGTTCACCTTTAGTTAAATACCTAACCAAATGGAGCATAATTACCTTTTTTTTAGATGTCTTAATATGACGTTATATGTTATACATCTGTTAAAGCTGATATTTGTTGTGATGTTGTAATATTACCAAATAATTAAAGAGACCATACAATCATTTGGTATAGTTATTTATCAATAAGTCTTAAGAAATTTATGCCTTTAAATCACAGCATGTGCGTATCTTACTATCTTAGTAGGTATCATATTATATTTATCACCAGTTGGAATAAGTACAAACCAACTGGAAATAGCAATATTAAAATACAATTTTACCATTGGTAACAATCACAGCATCATTTCCCTTCCACGAAAGCCACTCAAAGCTAACCAAAATCATAATATTGTCTTGAACCACTTAATTAGAATAATGAGGCAAATCTATAGCCATATAAAATGTTAATTAAAAAAATAAACAATACCTCTTAAAAAACTTAAAATATTATCGTGAAATATTGTTTTTGTTAATCAATACAATACTAAAACAAGATGTTTGTAGAGCATTTACCGTGGCTATTAAAGATTTGAAACTGAAACCAGATAGTAATTATATTCATTGATACACTTATAATATTTTGGATATTGATAAAATTTTATAACCTGTAAGTCACAAACTTAATCAAAAACAGTTTGTGTGTAGTTTTAAAAACAGAATTTACAACAAAAGCTATGTGGAATTATATTACTGTCAATTAAACTCTAAGTCTCTGTTTTCTATCATTTCGTTTTAATCTAGAGTGATAAAGGCTTCAATTGGTAATTTTGAAGGTTAGTGCTAGCACGAACGATTATTATGGAATTGTATTTCTTTGAAATCTGTATCTAAGTAGGAACTTTTATAAAAAATGCCAACGTGATGTTTTCCAAATTTAATTATTTTAATGTCACTCATTCTAACTGTTTCACCTTCGGTATTTTTAGAAAATTGTCCTCCGCATGCGTCTGTGATATTTTTTATATCAACGAAGTCCGAGTAGCACATTTCGGTAACATTGCAGCGATTACCTTTCTTTCGTGTATTTCTGATTATGGTAACGTCACAGAGTGTCTATCACAGAGCGAACAGAATAATTTTTATTTTGTGTGTGTCCACTAATTAATTATTTGTGCGTAATTTACTTTATTTTAAGATCATGTAAGGCATATACATACATGGAAAACATATACTTGTTCTTTTGCTAACCACAGCAATTATGAGAATAAAATGTGATTTGTAAATTATTGTCATGAAATACTTCCAGACACAGGTTGCTATTTCGTTAGCTCCTCTTAATGCTTCGACTTCGCTCTAAATTAAACAATCACAATAGTCTTTCGCTAACTCACTTATAGTAAAATTACAAACACTGAGCTTACACTTATAATTTAAAGTAGACATATCACCTTTGGGAAGAGGCGATACTGCCTGGAGGTCATAAAAGGCAACAATGTAATTTTGCTGAACCATTGTTTTGTCATTAGACTTTTCCTGGCGACATAATGGCGTAAAAGTCAACATTTTACGAAAATGTCAAGTTTATCTTAAAGTTTATGTATATATTAGATAGATGCATTAATAACTAAATTCATGAACTTTTTCGTTAAGTAACGGTTTTACTATAAAGGTGCAAATTGATCATTAACAAACTGCAAAGTTAGAAAAGTAAAATAAGAATTACCTCTACTTATTGTTGTATCTAAGACAGATGGTACTGGCACCACATTACTTGTATTTAATGATGCCCTGGTATTTATTGGTATCGTCTTCGCGTTTTCTATCGAAGATTGGCCAACATTTACTGAAAAAAAAAAAACACCAACAAATAAGTCATTGCGAATTATGTTTAATATCTTACCAAAATGATCCAATTAATCAATAAGAGTGTTAGTATTATTTTTATTAGCACAATATAAACTTAATCATACCTCTTTTACAATCAAGTTCAGTGGAGCAGGCTGTTGTAATTGCAGGTTCTGATAATTGTAGCAGATCACCTGACAAACAAAAAAATAACCATCTTGATAAACAATCCGAGAACAAATTCTAAAGAAACCAAATGAACTATTAACTACTAATATATATTTTTGAAGGTTTAAAGGTTAGGGGACTTTGTTTTAACAATCAAAAAATTCAAAAGAATCCATCAGAAATATCTTGCTTCGTTTTCAATAACAATTATATTCTCTTACTAGTTGTTTCCCGCGGCTTCACCGGCGTGGAAACACTATTATTTATTTTTTCTACGGCACCCTAAATATTTTCGGCTACAAAATATACTAGCCTTAAGCCTAGTATACTCCCTGAATAATCAGTTACCTGCCAGTAAAATTTTATGAAAATCAGTCCAGCCGTTTCGAAGATTACCCGGAACAAACAGACAGATAGACGGAGAAAAAAATTAAGAACTGGTTTTTAGGCATAGGTGTCAATGGTGTCATGCAAAGAACTATATGAACTTAATAATGTACATTATTTTGATATTACAAACAGACACTTATTTTTTTTTTATTTGTATGGGTATGGATGTCAACAGCACTACTTAGATCTTAGTGGAAATAGAGATCTGCGTGTAAAATGATTTTAAATACCTTTTTCCATGATGGACGGAGTATTGGCCATGGCAATTACTGAAACACTCTCCATATGTGGTACCGGACTCCAAGCTGAAAATGTGAAAACAGTGATCTAATTAACATCTTGCAATATTTATGCTATCGCATTTATGAAAGGATATGTTAATCCGTCGGTTTAAGCATTAAGAACATTCCACTAAACTGCAGGGATCCGATCGAAGTCAGTCTGCGACAAATTGTTGTTCCCTTGAGTCAAGTTATGCTAGCAATGCTACACTCGCCTCCCTAATAAAAAATCTGGACATGCAAGTGGGATTAAACAACTTGCTTGTTTAAAGGAACAATCTATTCTTAGTGTTCTCCATGGCAGTATTGTACTGAATAAGAGTAAGCACAAGCTATACTGATATCTTAAGAGAAGAATATAGAGATTAAAATTAAATTTAGTTATACCTTTTTCATTATCAGGTTCAACAGCGCAGGTTGTTGAAGTTGTAGTTCGTGATGTGTGAGGAAGTTCACCTGACAAAAAAGATTATACTTTGATTAAATTACTGGTAGAAATAATTGTAAGCGATAAGACAGCCCTTTGTACTACCTGAATTGTGCTAATTTAATTTAAAAATTGAAAACAAAACTGTAAAATTAAGTATAAATAAATAAATATCAATGTGTTAACGAACATTTCAGCTTCCAAATGGTAACATATTAAAGATACAGCACATCACCACCTGGGATAGTACCTATTGAGACTTTTTGTATCTCACATTTACCTATATGTATTGGTTATTTTTTAACATAAATCATACATAAAAAATACACCGAAACAAACTCGAGCATTGATTTTCATGCAAATAAATATTTGTTTTGTGCAGGAATTAAACTCGAGATAAGCAGAAAATACCTGATCTGAATAAGTCTATAAAATAAAAGTACCTTGTTCCAAGTTCGATTCCATGTTATAGATGGTTGAAGTGGTGCTACTATCAACAGCCTCGGGTAACGAGCACCATGCTGAAAATAAATACAACAATATGAATTAAATCATATTCATATTGAGGATGCAAACAATCAAAATCTTATGCAAAAGAAAGATGAACAAATATAATTATAAAGGATCTGGTAATAATAACTTCATCACAAAAAAAGTAACGAACACGAAGTAAAAATAAAAGTTCGTCTCACAGACTACATTATTATATATGAGAATAGATACGTCAGTGGCTAAGGGAGTGCAATGCCATCTCTCGTTAATTTTAGGAACTGCTATCTACATACCTATAGCCATCAAATATACGTATATATATGCAACTCGGTGCCTTTGAAGCATATTATTATTGATAATTTATTCAAATTCAAATAAAAATCTGTGTTCATCTATTGTTTCCTCTGCACTGGAGAATTGACTTATTTAAAATTAATTACAGCAGAAATAAATTATCAGTTTAGAGGACTATTGTAGATGAACACAGTAGTAATAAAAATACCTTTTATTATAAAATAATTTTAATAAAGTTATCCATATTACAATCAATAAAACATCAAACTATTATACAATGCAAAACATTATAAATTCAACGTTTTATACCTTTACGATGCTTTTTGAAATAATCAATAGCAATTTTTTTTAAATCATCATTCTCTGACTCTGTTCTGGTGCCATTTAATAATAAATTTATATCCCGGCACCAGTTATTAATAAAAAATCTAGAACAAAAATCAAAAAGAAATTCTGTCAATTTACTAGCATGGTCTGGGCAAGTCAAAAAATTGAAATCAGTTAATGTAAATAACAAGGTGTTAATATAATTTTTAATTCCCGGCTTATCGCTTTTTGTCTTTAATATAAATGTTGCTACATCTTGTATTGATGAAAATAACTTTATTATATTTTCGGAAGGATAGGTGAGTGCTTTTGTTGAGGAAAACTCCCTTATTTTTATATATTCATTAAGTGCATTTTCTTCATTATCAAATAGGATCTCCTTGCATTTCTCACAATTTTTAAATACTTTTCGTTTGGCTAACCTTAATAAGTAACCAGTTACGTAGCTAAGTTGGCTAATGATTGAAGTATTATTTTTTTCTCATTAAAATCTATAATTTCACAATTGAGGTCTTCATAATCTATTTCATTAATCTGTTCTGGGTTACTTGTATCATCTATTTCTAATAGGTATCCCATGGATTGAAATATTTTACAATCATCCTCCTCACAATTTGACCCCACAGAATGGGTACCTGATAAATTGTTAATTAAACAGCTTACAAAAGCAGACTCGAAACCTGATGGTGTTGGGGATATGTTTCTACAGCCATGTGCGCGAATAGATCCAAAAAAGTTTTCGAGGGGATCTTGATTCAAATGTCTCATCCAGAACGATTTTATTTTATTATCATTAAATAATTTATTTTTTAAGACCTCAATGTTTTCTAGCGTACGTAACCAGTTGCTTATAGATGGCACACTCCCTTCCTTTCCGTCTTTTGTGACAAATTTCATAGATTTTAATACGTTTTTGGCCCTTGCCCACACCTTACTATGGTTTGACTTGGGAGTAACCGCTCTTAAAAGTATTTTTCCATTCCTTTTCTGCGAATTGTCGTGACTGCCATTCATGGAATCAAATAGCTCATCAAAAAACAGCAAGACATCGGCGGTATCTTTACACTCCGCTGGAAGTATTCCCTTATCTGAAAACAAAAAATGCTTTGATACATACTTGTAAGATTAAGGGGTATAATAATATGGTATTAATCATCACCATTGTAATTGTTCCATTAGTAATACTATCCCTATATGTTTTATTAGTTTATTATAGTATGTAGCAGAGCCATGCTGATTTTAGCATGAATGGGCCGGCTCGACCGGGGAAGTACTACCCTCTCACAGAAGTGACATGTAAAGCATCAGTATTAGTACTGTTGTGTTTTGTTTGGTGAGTGAGAGTGCCATAGACCCAATCACCCGTCCCTTCCCAGTCCCTATCCTGATCCTTTTCCCATCTCCTCATCCTTCCGGTAGGCAGCAACTTGGTTGTGTTTATTTGGCAATGCTTCTGTAATGCTAAGTAAACAGAGCTATGTGTATGAGCCACAAATACCACTGAAGAAAGCAATAAAAAGAAAGTTTTCAGCTTGTCTGTCTTATATTCAAGTATGAGGAATGTTATGGGGTACAGCTGCTGATATACAGACTATTTTTGTCATTCAAAAAAGGGCCATACGTGCAATTTATAAGTTAGGTGCTAGAGATTCTTTACGTAATAAATTTAAAGAAGTAGACATATTGACAGTTGCATCACAATATATATATGCTAACTTAATGTACATTAAGAAAAACTTAATTCTATACCGCAAAAATAGTGATTTGCACAACGTGAACACAAGGAATAAGCATAAACTGGTGGGAACTAACTACCGTCTACATAAAGTTCAGAACTCATTTGCGGGGATTGGTATACGATTTTTCAACAAATTGCCTCTTGAAATAATGAATTTACCCATGCACAAATACAAACGGACAATTAGGAACTTTCTTTTACAAAGGGGTTATTACACTATTAAGGAATTTTTAAATGATAAGACACCGTGGGGATAGGCTTAGGCTTGTTTAACTCACGATTATTTTATTTACATGTTAAGTGGAGGTGCCTCGTGAACACATGATTTTTGCAGGATTTGGATATTTTTATGATTTGTTGAATGTAGTTTAACATTATTTATCTCTGATCATATCATTGTTCACTTGTCACCTTCACAAAATTCTTTCTACATTTGCATTCCTTCACGTGTTCCACTAACTTATGTTAATAATAACGATCTGGAAAATGGAGGTAATTGGCGGTCATGGTCAGTATACCAATAGATTGTTTTTTACTGCTGGTTCGTATACCGTTGTCGTCATGCTCACTAAAATGTCATTTCTTGTGGTGGCGTCGTGTGTCGGGTCATCCCTGTCCCTCTAATATGGCGAGAGGGATGATGGCTGGCACATGCGTCATACTCGTGAACGGGTGCTACTTGCGATGACTGGTCGATGACGGTCTTGCGGGCTGGTATTAGATTTTAATATTTAACTGCATCATTTCCATCATGGTTCTGATCACTTTCGCGGATTGCCTGCATTATTAGGTATATATAATGTAAGTGGATGCTCCTGTTTCACCATGTCTATTCTGAGAAGGCTAACCAAAAGTATTATGCTTGAGTATTATGATGTACAGTAAATATATACAAGTGATATAGAAGGTGTAACAGTTGCAGCACCTTACAAAATGTAAATTGTGTATTATGCAAAACCTGGCGATGAAAAAGAGTGACCGTGAGTTTTATTGCCCGTTCTTTCTCATGGTTCTACCTATTGCTTTGCGAACGTGGCAGTAAATGTAAATGTAGAAGCATACAGTAATAATGTTTTAAATTTGAGTATAAGTAATTATTTTATAAATTTATTATTTTGACGTTCATAAGCGTCACATTGTGACCCAAATGAATAAAGGATTTTGAATTTTGAATTTTTGAGGTTTCTCTTAGCTATAAACTCATGAGTTTATAGCTATTACACATGTATACATGTGTAATAGTTAACCCACAAAATGTCATAAGAGCTCAGAAACATATAACTTATTAACATTACTTACTGGCTAGGTATCCCATACTAGTGGCAACAGAGAAACTAAATATCTGGGTGTCCATTTTGACCTTCATTTTGGGCATTTTCTTGGGGTCAACATGAGCTTCTGTTAAATTTTTTATTAAGCGTAGATCTTTATATGAAGGATTTTCATGGTGGAGCATTATTAAATGATCCCATTTCGCCATCTTTACTTCACCTTCTATCACACACTTCAAATTTTTGGTGAGAAGGTTGTTTCTTATGCCTTTGATTAGGTGTGGTGTATCATAAAGAGGTATAATTTCTTGACCATTTATATCAAAAATATAATGTCTCAGTTCTTGTCCTCGTCGAATGTAATTTATTCTGGTTTCTTCTACCAGCTCATTAATTGCACTTACATTGGTAGTGCCCTGGTCACATATTGTGGCCAGAACATTTAAGCCACATTGTTGTAATTCAGTAATGATGTTCTTAATTAAAAGTTTTAAGTCCACTTTAGGAGTTGATCCTCTGCAAAATGTATAAGCCAAGGGCTGTTTATAATTCTTCATTAAGCCTCGTAGCATAAATACAAGCGCATGGTCTGCTATGTTTTTCGTGGTCATTAGTCCATTATTTATAAAGCCAGTAATTCTGTCTCTCTTTCTGTTAAAATCAAAATGAGGCGTTATTGATATTTCATCAAACAAAATGACACACACTTTTTCATTTTCTGTCATGCTCTGTACCCTTTTCTTGAGTTGCTCAAATATTTTCTTATTAATTCCTGGTCTCAGACCAGCACGAGAAACAAGCCGTCCCAGAGTGGCTGGCGAAGGTAAAATAAAAATTTTACTAAGCCATCTGTACGCTTTTGGACCCTGTTTATAAATGCTGAGAGCCATGATTTTTTCCTTTTTAGTAAATCTTTTTGCCATTTTTGGCTTCGAAATTTCACGGAATTGCATTACAGTAAATAAGGCTGCCAATGTCGTGAACTTTTGTAAACACTTTTGAAAAGTTGTATTTTCTGACAATTTTAGTGCCTTTTTGAGCCTAGTGGCATAACTGTCTTTCTTTTGTTGCAGTTTCTTGATGCTCTTTTTTAAATTAACTATGTTTGAAGCTGAAACAAAAAATGAAAATTATACACATACATACATATTCACATAAAAAAACTATTAATGCTTCAAATGTATTAACTAATAAAAAATATAAATACCTGTGTTGGATACTGCAACTGGTTTCTTTAGAGAAATAGGTTTCACATTTGAAATCTTCAAATGCGTGGCAGAATCTGGAAAATATAAAAATATATTTTGCCTTATTTGGTACCAAGTAAAATAAATTAGCTCTACATAAATATTTTTTATTTGTACAGATCCCTTATGTACAAAATATAGCTTCAAATAAATTTACACATGTACATAACATCATAACTGCCTTTGTCCCCAAAGGGATAGGCAGACTCATATTACACACCCATATTTCCACAGCTATGTTTGAGTCTTACAAAATAGGTGGCGAGCCTATTGATGGCAAAATGGGCATATTACCAGACTTCATGCTACAACTAAGAATTTTCTTACAGGAAACTCCAAAAAATAGAGTCAAATACATAAGTTGCTGCTCACTCAAACACTTTACTAAGTACTACGCACACGAAATGCTGTCAGATATTCAATATAATAATTATTGTGGACATTAAGGGGATTCAAAACCTCTTAAATGTGTATCAACTTATATAGCTGACTGTAATTTGCCCGACTCCGGAATCCAACCCAAGAACCCAGCACACTAAACCAATGATGTATATACACACAAAATAATAATTGTATTTCTTTGTTATGTATATGGCAAACAAGCATACAGCCAGCCTGAAGGTACATAGAAAACATAGCTTATACTAGCCATACACAATCAGATACACCATCAAGTATGCAGCAGACTTGAAGCAGCATCCTGTATACTTGATTACAACCTATAAGGTTGACTCTGCCAATAATAATAATAATATTCTACCACATTCACACAACACCATCTAGTCCCAAACTAAGCAGAGCTTGTACTATAGGTACTAGATAATGGATAAACATACTTATATACTTTTTTTTGTAAATACATACATATTATACATAGAAACACCCAGACCAAGACAAACATCTATGTTCATGCACACAAATGTTTGACTTGTGCGGGAATCAAACCCGCGACCTTCTGCTTAGCAGTCGCTTAAACTCCCGCTGCGCCAACCGGTCGTCGACCGGACTGAATGACAAGACATTGGGGTTTTATATACTTTAGATGTATACACCAGTGTCAGTTAGGGAAAAATGTGTTGTTATTATTGTTACCTGTAGATGTGGAAGGCTCAGCAAATGTTGAACTTATCACATTAGGAACATCTGATGATGAATGTTTAGAGGCCAAACCTAAAAAATAGATATTGAATCATCATTCATCAAATAAATGCAGTTCATCAGTCAAATACATAGTTTGTTTTGATATGCATTAGCAAAAAAATACAATCTGACTTAGAGATCCTTTTGAGATGTGTGGAAGCAGGTTTAGACTAACATATGTAATACAACAACTGTGCATTTCAGAAAATATTAATACACAATTAGGTCAAATTGATAACCTCTTTTTATTAAGTCTGTTATAAATAAGTCCAAGAACTGCCTAGGGGAGGTTAATATTTTATTTTAACCATTTCATGTAAATTAATTTATCTTACCTGTAGATGTGGAAGGCTCAGCAAATGTTAAACTCATCACATTGGTAACATCTGATAATGGAGGTTTAATGGGCATCCCTGAGAAAGAAATAATAAATAATTTTACTTAAATATCTATAATAGAAACAAAATTCAATAATTTATTTAATATTCACATGATTTTTTCAGTATGAGAAAATATAAATAATAAAACCCTTACTATAATAAACTATATTATATTATTGTGAAATACCTATTTGACAACTGTTCTATCGTTAATTAATACTGAGAGCTAGATTTATTTCTGTAGTGATGAGTAGTGTTTCTTTGGTGTGTATAAGGCTTTATGCATTTCTGGTTGCAGGGACACAAGAAATCCTAATATTTAACCTAATTAATGAAACTTAATATATCAACATGTTGTTGTGTTTTCTTATCTTTCTAATACAAATATTGACCACAGATAAATCAACATTAGATAAACAGTTCTTTCCCTGAACCAATCTTAGGTTAATTAATTCTAGTTGAATAAACCATTGGTGCTTATTACTTTATGGATTTAGTTCATTAATTATTATAAAAATCTGTGAAACAATCTTGAGGTAATTTGAACAGTAGATCTTTTGACCACATTTATTTCCAAAATAGTGATAATAGGTACATTTAGTTATTATACTTAATATGAAACCAGTTTAATAAACTGAATTTAAAAAAGGGGATGATATAATTAAATATTAATTATAAAATTTGTATAGTTAGAAGTTATATAGTTAGAAATTTGAATAACAAATGTTCGAATGCAGAATATAACAATAATTTTACAAAATTATGTACCTTTTAAGTGCAGAGTAGGAACTGCATTAGCACTTAGTCTTGAGCTCCTTGTGTGGTATTTAGTTTCAAAGTGTTTGTGACACACTTTTCTGTTTTTAAATACAAATTGGCTATCCAAAACCAGGACATCTCCCCCAAATGAGTAGAGCCAAGTTTGAAACCTGCCATGGTCTTTGTTAGGATCGGGAAATGAATGCAATATTACATTGCAATCTTTACCTGCAAATGAAAAAACCTTGTAATCTTTATTCTACAATGTTTTTTATAAGAATACACAACATATTTGTCTCAAACTTACCACGTATTGTAGTGCAATTCCGAACACAACATTTAAACGGAAATGTCATTGCGTCAACACCAGATCGGAGACAAAAATCAAGTCCAAAGTAGAGCGCCCGGGTCAATAAATTAAAACAGATATATCGGTGTCCAAGGAAAAAGCAAAATTCGTCGAAAATCCACAAAATAACACAATAAACGAAATCCACAGCAAACCAGTACTCGAACATTCAAATGAATGACATGTGACATAATTTGACAATGTCATAATGACATTTAGACTACATTTCATTAAACACTCTGTATATCCAAATTATGAAACTAAAATTGTATTAATAGGCGAGTAGTTTGCTATCCATCATATTTACCTTTGTAAATTTTGTATAAATGTTTATAAATTTACGTGTGCTAGCACGCAATAAATTTTCTGTTTAGAAATAGATAGCTGAATAACATATCAATACCGGTAGAATTTTTGCGTGAAATGAGACGAACATTAACAGCAACAATTCAGTATTGCCATAACAAAAATAATATATATTTATTTAAGAGCCATCTCTCGATGTTTTTAAGAACTAATTATTTTATACCGACCGTCATAGATTTTTTTTTGTATGAGCTGCAACGACCGTGGTTCGTCTGAACTCAATTATATTAAACTATCAAAGAAGAATGGCCATTTTTGACCTAAACATGTATAGAGATAAAACTTATTTTAAAATTAAAGTAATTTTTTAGTGTAATGATTTCACTAACAATTATATTTTATAGAAGTCTAGGTAAAAAGAAAAGTTTTGGGTTGTAAAGATGTTGTAGAACTCGTGAACGCACCCTTAACAAAATATTTTTTATTCGCTGCATTGTTATATTATCTGTGCCCGATAATACTTCCTTTTTTAGCTACGTTCCATTTCACTTATACTACATCTATATCGACTGGTATTGCCAAAACCTCTAGAAAACTTAGTTTTATATATAAATTGAATCTTAGTTTTATATATAAATTGAATCAAGTTGTTAAAAGCTGATCATAAATGAATGTATCTTTTTATGTTATAAGATATAAAAAGATAAATATAAATGTATTTCTGCCGTTGAAAACATTGGATAAGGATGCAAATTGCAACGGAACGTTTTGACGTAAAGACGCTGCCGGCCGGTGACATTGGACATGGGAGAATCTGTCAAATTAATATGAACTAATTTCGGTGCGTTATGTAATTCCTAGACCTTTAAAAGAAAAACTGTCTTTACAGTATAATTTCTTGATCATAGAGCTACTTGTTTTAGTACATTTTAACTATATACGCAATAATTCATCATCAGGTCATTCAATGTATGAGAAGTGGCCATTGTTCTTTGAAATATACACTATTTAAGTGAGTTCCAAACCACAAACTGATGCACTGTGACCCACACACTGTGTCCTATAATGTCCGCATTAAAAGTTTATGTAATTTGTTTGATATAACCTAAAGGCCTTGCCACACGATACAATTTTACCACTGATCAAATTTTCAATCGAATCGGCTTTGCCCGTCTACACGACACAATCAAATCGCTGATTTGCATTCCGTCCACCCGATTGGTTAAAATCTGGTGGTACCGCCCACCCGATGAACTTGAGTTGGACGACTGGCGTCTACACGTCACGATTTCATCAAGTGATTTAGTCAAGTTGGATGTAAAATTGTGCCGTGTGGCAAGGCCTTAAACATAATTCTAAACAATTAAAAGCATAATTTTATATAGTTAAACTTACCAGGCAGATGTTGAGAAGGCACCGCTAAAGCATTGAGACGATTATTCCTGTTATAATCCTTCTCCAGAAAATGTATCGAACAGATCCTCTTATTTTGGTAAGCCAAGTAGTCTTCCGGTTTTTCCAATTTGCCACCCATAATATGTACCCAAGCTTTAAACTGCTCAGGAAATCTTACTGGAAATCGATGAACTCCTAAAAGAAGTAAAAATCAAGTTAGTAGATTTCATACTAGCCATGAAAATTCAATTGGAAATATTGGAATTTAAAATATAGCTAAGTTAGAAAAATGCATATTAGCAATGAATGAGATTAAATGTGCCATATAAAATAAAATAAAATCTTTATAATATTTATATCAATTTTGTACATTATATAAGTAAACATCTTTATGTACCTATATTGTCGAAACCATTTTTCCAATAAGACTGTTTATAATGATGAGTTATATGATGTATTGTGATGCAGGCAACTAGTTGTTAACTAAGCAGCGCCATTCTATTACCGGCCTGAATGACATTCAGATGTTTAATATTTAGTGAACTGGCTAGCTGATGTAAGCTACAGTTAATCTACTTTATGAATGGCCTAAGGGCCATTCATAAAATAGATTGACTATGTGACAAAAACAGTAAAAAGATGAGATGTCTGATAGAAAATTTGTTTATCTAATTATTTTATAATATTCTATTAAAGTGTATTTAGAAATAATGAAATCTAAATAATAGTGTAGATTTTGATACCATGTTGATGGATCATATTAACTATTTTGGGGTTTAGTGACACAAGGAAAATAAAAATTTTAAACGCCAGGTGGCAGAAGAAAAATAAGGTAAAATGTTATCGATCCAAGCTAAGCAAATGTTAGCTATATGATTAAATGGCTGAATATCAGAACGTTCATTGAACGGGGCCGTTTAGAAACATGACTAGACTATTAACTAGTTGTTTGTGACATAAGCATAATTTTATTGTTAAAGAAATGTATAGAGGTATGTGGAAAATAATGCAAAATGTATTATCAAGAGATTTTTATGGTGTAAAATTGCCTTTTGGAACAACATATTTACAGTAATTGGCTACTTGTTTCAGTTACAGTATGACTATGGTAGGTGCAACATAGATAATTAATGGTTTATGGAGAAAAGCTAAACTTACCTCTTCTTTCACAGCCTAAAGCACATCGAACAGGCATCGTGAATATGTTTGTAGGCGGGTAACTAGATTATTGGCCGATATAATCACTTCAGAGTGTTCAGAGTTCCTACTAAGTGGGCGCAGCTGGGTTATTGTGCATTGAATACACACAAACTAAAATACACTATCTACTTTAAAACACGAAAGGCATTATCTTAACAATTATATTCTAACACTTTTCACTTGCAAGTCTTTTAACGAACCGAAGACGGATTCATGGTGTACCGTCAACCAGGCGACCCGACTGAATGTCCCGCAGTCCGCCAGACAAGTCCATATGAACACCGTCAGTGCCCCCCGCCACTGGACCGCAATTCGTTTCGTCACAACCGGCCGGGAGCACTTCGATTCGTTTAAAAACTGTACTAATGACGTGATGACGTTTCATGACATCTGCAATTTCCGTTCCGACGTGAAATAATAAAGAGGCGCTGGTAATGCGCCGTCACGGCCAGACTGACCTGCGACCGTCCTCGGGCGCTTCATTTTGCAATTTTGTATCAATCACACAATTATCTATAGCTTACCTTGAAAAGCAGTCCGCTCGTCCACCCTGACAACCAGAGTACCAGACTCTCCAAACCGTAAGCCTGGACCTGTGAACTCAAACAGATTTCCAAACGTAAGTCTGGACCGGACGAATGCGCCCTTTCCACCAACCCTTCCACATGGGTCTGGATCGGGCAACACTGTCCACAGTGAGGACTCCTCACAACCACTTTCCAAACATGAGTCTGGACCGGACAACACTGTCCTCCTAACTTTCCAAACATAAGTCTGGACCGGACGAGTGTGCCCTTTCGACCATCCTCCTAACGAGGCATGGACCGGACAACACTGTCCACAGTGAGGACTCCTCACAACCACTTTCCAAACCTGAGTCTGGACCGGACAACACTGTCCTCCTAACTTTCCAAACATAAGTCTGGACCGGACGAGTGTGCCCTTTCGACCATCCTCCTAACGAGGCATGGACCGGACAACACTGTCCACAGTGAGGACTCCTCACAACCACTTTCCAAACATAAGTCTGGACCGGACGAGTGCGCCCTTTCAACCATCCTTCAAACAAGGCATGGACTGGACGGCACTGGCCCTTTCGTCCAGCTTATCTATTTCAGACTACAGTTAAATTTAAATACCCAAGTAATAAATGTGTAATGTAAGTTTTAAATGTGATGTGAATGTGTGTAATTTGATCAAAGAAGTAATAATGTAGCATGCCGCAGGTGAGGTCAAACCTACGCCTAGCTAAACTAAACCTATGCTACGTCAAGCCTAACCTCACCTATCAGTTATGAACTGTCGTATTCAGCGTGAATTTGAACTTCGAGGTCAATTGGCTCATGGTCTGAGTTGATGCAAAGGTTATCTGATCCTGCTGTGATTGTATCAAATGCTACTGAAATAGTATAGGAGCCTGCCGATGTGTTACGCATCTACCGAGTCTGTAAGGATAATCCTCATCGAGTTCTACATCAATCTTCGCCGTCTCGGCCTTCTCTTCGTTCCATAAGCTGGTACTAATTTCGACTAACCCATCATGACCCTAACATTTCAAAGAACAGTGATGACATCTCTTTTTTTTTTGATCGATTGATCGTTAATCAATTTATGGTCCAGTCATTTCTATCATAAAACCATTTCACTCAACCTTTAAACAAAGTCCCTTAATAAACTACCTTAAATTTAATTGCTAGAAAGCGATATAGGTTGTAACTATACCGATTACGAGGCACCTCAAAGTCGCGCACAGGATGCGCGCCACTCACGGGCCGCGCGTCACACACGCGAACTTATTTACCAACTGAATTTTACAAGGATTCTTCGCATGGTATACCCACTGATTGGAGACCCTGTTCCTTTCAGACTAATTCAATACCCGTACATCGAAATCTTAAGTGATTATCAAAATCTTTTACAACTTCACTGGGTGCTTGGCTCTCTGCTCAAGAATAAAGATGATAATAACGCAACTTTCAATTATTTATTGTTCATCTTTTCTACCAGAACATCCAAACCTGAATTTGAAACCAACTGCCACCAACATAAGCTGAAGCTGCTTAAATGTAAACCGCGCATGGACTGATATTACCGATACTAGTAAGTTACAGTTGAACAAATTGATTTACTTTTGTCTACGCGAACGCAACGACTACTAATGGGCCTACCACACGCACAAGCTTCACCACAGTTTTGCCTGTGCAAGCCGGTTTGTACACGGAACACCGTGCGTGCGGTTGGTAAAACTGTATCACGCGCAAACCCCACAGCGCGTCTTGCGCATTTTTCGACTTGCTTGAAATTTTGCCTGCGCAAGCCCGGCCTGCGCGTACTTGCCTGTGTGTGTGGTTGGGCGTTCAGTGTTCAAGCCGCAGTTCGCGACAAGTTGTCGTTCTGTGAGGTACATATACGTGGACGTCCGTCACTCAAAAATAGCAGATTTACTAATGTACAATCGCGACTTTTTAAGTGAATTTATAAGTCTTTATAAATCTCTGCCTGCATTATGGCAAATTAAATCAAAAGATTATTCCGACCGAAATAAAAAGAATTACGCTTATGAAAAAATGATAAATAAAAAGAAAGAGATAAGAACTTTAATATTTGATTAAAGGACCTATTAAATTGTGTATGAGGAAAGGTTCCACAATCCTTTATGCCGCATTTACACATTCGTGCGAATAACGAGGCGAATGACGAGGCGAATAACGAACACGCATGTGTAAACACTACATTCGTTATTCGCCTCGTGATTCGATTCGTGATTCGCGTGTTCGCGTTGAGAGCGGTTTTTCGGACGCGAATCAAAGGGCACGAATGGCGAACACGAACTTACTGTTTACACATTCGTCTGCATTCAGTTGACAGCTAGCGCCCGACCCAACCGGACGTTTGTCAAAACTCAAAATGTAGTGGAGTGAAGCGCGAATTATAGAATTCCTTGAACTATTTCAAAAAGAAGAGCTCATTTGGAACCCAAACACCAGAAAGATAAACGATGCATGCTTGGAACCGTATGTCTGCTAGTAATGGGTTGTCATTGAGCACATTAAACAGAAATAAATCATACTTTGGCTAAAACAAAATTGATTATCAACAAACATAGTAAAAGATATGACTGCCTCGTTGATCTCGTGGCATAAATGTGCGCGTGGGATTGGGAGGTCTCGGGTTCGATTCCCGGGTCTGGCAAAGTGTTATTGGGTTTTTTCGTTAGGAAATTCTCAGTAGCAGCACGGAGTCTGGTAATGTGCCCGGTACGGCAAAGGGCTCGCCCCCTATTACGTGGGACCTAAAAATTCATGGCGAAATGTGGGTGTAATATTACACCTCTGCCTACCCCTTCGGGGATACAGGCGTGAGTCTATAAATAAAAATAAAAAATGAATTATTTATATGAGTAATTCTAAAAGTAATTCAATAATTTACATGCTCAAAAAAGAAATCGTCTGTGACGATGGCTTTTTTTACTTTTTTACGCAGGATATCTAAATAATTATATAATTTCATTAAATGTAGCGCGCACGCTGCGATTATTTTCACGTCCTCCATGTTCGTGTGCGAATTTCAAATGATTCACTCCACGAATGTGTGAACAGTAGTTCGCGACAGCATTCGTATACGAATGTTTCGACGAATATTCGTGGAGTGTCAAGGCGAATGACGAACACGCATGTGTAAATGCGGTATTAAATTCATTTTTACCCGATTACGGCAAAGCCGAAAATGATTAATGGTATGATATGAATATTATGATTGATGGTAATGATTATCGTAGGTAGTCTAGACAGTGAGGTCTTAATTGTTTATCAGAATCTAGAATCTTTCAGTATGATTGATAAAAGCGAGTAATAGGTAGGCACTAAAGGCCTAGGTACTTAGCTACATATTACTCGCTTATACCTAACAATCTTTACCCGACTGCGGTAGGGTAATGTCATAGTAAAAAAAGAATAGTAGGATAGCTTCATTCATCATCACTAGCAAACACTTGAAAAATAGTAGCAGAAACAATAAATCTTCACTGGGAAACATTGTTGTTTCCACGCCGACGATTCCGACAAGAATGTGGCCTGCGCGTACTTAACTGTGCCGTGTGGTAATGTCGTCCGTGTACAGTTTTTTCATGCGAGAAGCTTGCGCAGGCAAAACTGTGGTGAAGCTTGTGCGTGTGGTAGGCCCATAAGATTGTTAATCGACTGTAACGAGTTCTTTCCGATTCTTGCAACGTGCTTCTGTTATACAACAGAAGCCAGGTCGAGCACCACTGACACAATTTTAGCGATTAATATAGAATCAATGAACATAAATGAAATTAAAGCCATTTAAGTGGCACTGTATCCATGATTACGTCCAAACCGCACATCTTTATGCACTCCCCTCTAGTATAGTAATGCCGGGCCACGCTATGGTCCTCGCTACAAGGCTAGATGAGACTATCACCCAGATGCCGCTTTCTAGGGGCTACCGCTACGATACTCCGGTGCAGTTTCCAATATTGCTTGAAGACATGAAGACAATACCACTTCACTCTATGTCATTTCTTTACTATGTCAGCATCGTTGGTACTTGAAACTCGGAAACATTCCTAAGATCATAAGTGTACTTTAGGTATGCCTATTTGACAGCGACTTTAACATGTTTGATAACAATAATTTTCTAATTCTCAACAGCAGAATGGTCATAACATCAATGTCTTTTGAAATAGCTTTGCCTGATTCGTTCTCATAGCATTGTTTGTAAGATGGGCTCTACTTTTACTTCAAATCTAGCGAGTATGCTACTAAGCAAAATAAAATGAAGCCTTAATAACAACCTTTGTACCCCTAGACATACCCGCTTTCCCTAAGGTATGGTTTATAACAAACTTCTGACCTGCTCATAACTAAGGCGTACAACTATCGTGGTGTCAACTAAACTCATGGTGAATTCATCAATACGTAGGTACTCGCTATTACAGGAAGTACACCAGAACGCGGCGTTCAAACAAAGCCCGTAGTTGCTAGTTTAAACTTAATGGTCGATCCTAAATAGGTACGAAATACTTATCCTAACCCAATCATTAGTGATAGGTACTATGACAGCGCAACAAGGGCTTGTCTTGCTTACGCACCAATGGAAACTATGCCTCCTAACATAAAAGCTTGTCGCCGCACAGACAGCTCATTCAGTTTCTGCAAATCTGCAGCAACGGAAACGAGGGTATGAAGAACAAGAACATCACAACAACGACTTACAAGGTTCGCAACTCAATTGGGAATAAGGTTAAGCAAACAATCATTACTAATGGCCACTAACGTGGTCCTACCTACAATGAAAACTAAAATCATTCAAAATGATTATCATTACACTACAATGATAACAATTATTTTCTTCTCCATCCGATAATCGAGTTTAACAGCTTCTACTAAGAACCTTGTACTGAAGGTATCTTCCTTACTGAATCACTCCAAAACGTCCTAAACGTAACTTGGAATTGGAGAGAGAATCGGGGGCAATTGGTAAAGATTCCCAGCGTATCACACTAATTTTTAAAAACAGTATGTAATTTTTTTTTTTTTTTTACACGTACAATCTTAAGATCGAATTAAATACCAGCAGTGCCATCCATTAACCACAGCACCAAACTTTTTTTAGTACCATCCATTAACGTGTTACAAATCACGCACAAAGAGAAGCAGGTTTAAATGCAACAGATTGTCTGTACAAAACAGAATTACAAGGAGTAAAACTGCCTCGCCCTGATTAAGCCGTAATCACGTCTAAATAACACCGTTAGGTATTCAAAATGTCTCGAGTCGGTAAAATAATCGCGCTAGTAACATCTACCAAAACTAATTTCGACTACGGTGGTTAGGTTCCACACCAACCAACCAACTACACGTCTAAAGTTCTAAACAGTACTACAGGTCACACGTCCATTTAAGAAACAAACGTTATAATCAGTTCCACATAAAATAGCTTTGCAATAGCTCAGCACAGTCTAATACTATGAACTTAGTATGTACGATTCGATTAGTCGAACGCGAATCTACCATTTAGCGCCGCTGCCCTGCGAAGGACAGTCTAGACCGGAGTTATTGTTCTAGATTTAGCAGAACACCAGCCGAAGCTGGGTTTTGGTTCTAAAACCAAAATTACAACTGCACTACAACAATAACCAGCACGCTTCACTCAAAACGCACTTGCATGGAATAATGCAAGTCGGCCTGTACGCTCAGTCTTGTTACCGTTACATACTATGTTCACAAACGGCTGCACGCCGATCAGAGAGACTATTTGCGTTCACAAGGTTCGTGATCGCAAGCCACCCTCAAGTTTTATTACGAAAAAAAGAAATAAAAACAATAGTTTTCTTTTTAACCCAAGTATCGAACCCAAAACGTCTTTTCGATATCTGTGCTATAGCTAGGTCACAGTAGTAGTCGGGCACCCATACGATAGCATAAAATACAACAATGGGGTCGCTATTTAATCAGTCATTACTACCCACAAATTTGTTCTTTTTTTTTTTCCTTTAAACCATTAAAAAAGAAGCTTATCCAAGAGATCATGACATGGGAAACACGATACCGTAAAGTTCAACCGGTTTCACAGTAAACGCCTGTTTTAACCACAATTTCGTGTCTCGCGAGGGAATCGAACCCATAACGCTGTAGCGGCTAGTGATGTGACGGCGACCTCATCACCACAATCCTAAGGTTACTAAACGTGTAGCAGTATTCTGCCAACCAATAACGTTTTACAACTACCGCCACCAAACAAAACCCGCAGGGCCAATAGAGAAATTAGATAGAATACGCTCACCACAGTAGCAGTTGAGAAATCAACTGATTCGCCAGCACCGCAGCAGCACAATCGCCCTCACTCGCGTCTTGTGTGTACGTTTTATTGCACAATTTTATCCCACAAATGATGTAGGCGGGTAACTAGATTATTGGCCGATATAATCACTTCAGAGTGTTCAGAGTTCCTACTAAGTGGGCGCAGCTGGGTTATTGTGCATTGAATACACACAAACTAAAATACACTATCTACTTTAAAACACGAAAGGCATTATCTTAACAATTATATTCTAACACTTTTCACTTGCAAGTCTTTTAACGAACCGAAGACGGATTCATGGTGTACCGTCAACCAGGCGACCCGACTGAATGTCCCGCAGTCCGCCAGACAAGTCCATATGAACACCGTCAGTGCCCCCCGCCACTGGACCGCAATTCGTTTCGTCACAACCGGCCGGGAGCACTTCAATTCGTTTAAAAACTGTACTAATGACGTGATGACGTTTCATGACATCTGCAATTTCCGTTCCGACGTGAAATAATAAAGAGGCGCTGGTAATGCGCCGTCATGTTTAAATAAAACACAACAAACAATGTCCACACCAAAATAAATAAAGTTCTTTCGGTAAATTTGCAAAGGAGCATGGGCTCGACTCTGCAAACTAAACCAGATGTTAATTCTAGACTTAAGCGGAGGAACCTAAGCTCGACTCGACGCTAAGTAGAAAACGCCAGGTTAAAGCACGAAAGGCACAAAAACACAAAAATATCAACTACAACGTGCGCGTACGCCGGGTGCAGAAGACATTTTGTAATTTTATTTTAAACGTCAAAGATTATTTAAATGTAGAAATGTCAAAACTTATTTGACTTTGAAAACAAAGACTTTGGCTCATCGTTACCTGAAAGACTGAGTTGTTTATTTTAATTTTATTGTATGTAAATACATATATATAAATATATAGATATTATTATCTCTCTCTACCGTCGTACTGAGTGGACGTGTGTATATTGTTGTGCTCAACCATTAAATTGCGTTTTCGATAAACTATGAAATGTGACGGCTGCAATGCCGCTATTAAAGAAATTGTATATATGGAGTGTTCGCAAGAAACGTGCAGAAAACTATACCATATAAAATGTCTGGGTATGACAGCGGCGAAACTTGAGGCACTTACACAAGAATATAAGAAGAATTGGATATATCCAGAATGTGTACGTACCATTCCTAAAAGTGACAATACTGATACCCCAGTCAAAGGAAGTATTGCTATGAGTAAAACGCTTACGCCTAGCGCGAGTGGCTGCTATGTAAACACCGAACGAGGTAGTCGTCGCTATTTGAAAGAGAGCGATTCGGAATATGAAAATACGTCTCAAAATGAACTTCGGGAATTTCGGATGGAAATATTGTCACGGCTGGATGAACAAGTGAAACAGTATGCGCTGCTCCAGACAAGATTTATAAAAACAAAAAATTAATTACAAATCATACGAAAGGTCATGGAGGTAGTTCAAGAGAAAGCGAACAAAGTGGATATGTTAGAAAACAGAATAAAAGTTCTACTCGAGCAAAATAAACTCTTACAGGCCGAGTCAAAGAGACAAAGTTCTACGCAGGATGCCCATCCAGACAAAGTTCAAGGTCTTCAAGCACCATCTAAATCTACATTTGTTGAAGCTGTTACCAAAAATACAAAGCGGGTAACAAAAAATTATTATACAGATAGTTCGCCAACAAAAGAAGGTGTGGCCATGAAATCGGCAAGACCAGATGCGGCGGGCTCAAATAGACAAACAATAAGTGAGAGGAATGAAATTAATTGCGAAAACATCTATAAAGAAAATATAAAAGACAAAGAGGAAAGAGACAAAGAAGCTAATTGGACAGTTGTAAGTAGACGTAGAAAACGATACCCTAACAGTGAAGTAAAAAAAGGAGGTAGTACGGATGTAAATGAAATCAAAGGAACAGAAAAGTATAAATATTTACATGTATGGCGTTTACAGAAGGAAACTAAGGGAGATAGTTTACAGAATTATGCTATAAGTATATGTGGGATGCAAACCCCAGTAAAAGTCGAAAGAATAAAACATAAAACAGAAAGAGATTATGCATCGTTCATTATAGGTGTACCGGAGAGTAAATATGAAATATTATGCCAGCCCGAAAATTGGCCCGTAAACGTCGAGTTCTGTGAGTGGGTGTGGTTTCGTAGACCACCCAATAAAGACAAAATGTCATAATAAACCTATAGATATTTACTACCAAAACGTAAGAGGTCTGCGAACAAAGTTGGAGGAGTTTTATCTTGGTTTATCTTCATTTAACTCAAATTTGTATGCAATCACCGAGACTGGTCTAAATGAATCAATCAGTGACGCGGAAATAGTCCCTCCTGGATACAATGTAATAAGATGCGATCGAGCGGACGGCCGTAAACAAGGCGGCGCGTGTCTCATGGCCACACCGCGAGTCGAGATGCGGCGAGCATCACTGCCGGACGGCGGCGTAAACATTAATCATTACGTATTTGAATTGGTTAAGCCCGCAATACATGTTGGACGAGCGCCGCCGAGTGAACGCCAATACCAACGTATAGACAGTATATTTGCATTGTCTTGCCATCGCTCGGTGTCGCTCGGCTAGTTAGCCGAGTAAAGTCAAGCGCCAACGTGTATAGAACTCATTTGACGTAGCTTGTCACAACTTGCGATCGCTCGCGACAACTTGCCGCACTTCGGAGCGCTGTCGGTTTTTCTGCACAAATCAAAGGCGCTCGCCCGCACTCGGCCAGTAGTGTCCACATGTTTGTCAGCGCGCCATTACGCCCTTGTTCTATTTTTGTAAATACTCAACATCCACCACCTTATTTGTCATATATTCTTTTTCTCAACTTTAGTGCGGTATACACTGACATAAAAAATATAAGCGCTCATTAAATAAATAGCAGCAGCTGCAATAACTGCTACGTCGTCGTCATCCATCTTGTTTCAATTCACAATACAAACTGACGGAGCCCAACGTGTGGACATCTCTTCAAAATTCGTCTGTATTGGCCAATTGCATTGGTTTTCGATATACTTGCCAAACGAGTAGGCAGTAACACTTGAATTGTATTAATTTGCCTACGCTCGCGTTGGCCTAAGCTCGACCAACATGTATTGCAGGCTTTAGTGCGAAGGTTTATGTGCGTAACAAACTTTTGTTTTTGATATGTGTGGTTTATATACCACCGAATAGTAGTGACAGTGAGTACATGGTTCTATTCAGAATCATTGAACAATATTGTAATAAGTATACTGAAGTAATAGTGATAGGCGATTTCAATTTGTTTTAATGCTCAACTTATGTAAGTACATACTATAATGACTTTTTCCTAACGTATTGTGGGTTCACACAGAACAACAGAATATGTAATTGCAATGATCGCTGCTTAGATTTAGTTTTGAGTACTCGTGTTGAGGGTGAGGGTGTGAACGTGCGGGCGGCGGAGGCGCCGCTTGTGCTTATAGACGCTTATCATCCGCCGTTACAAATATCTGTCCACCCGCTTTTGCGTTTCGATAAAAATTCGGACGCTGATTTAAATTCAATTACGTATACATCTGATACAAACCCTCAAAATGGTTGGAATTTTAATAAAGCCAATTTTCAGATGTTATATCCACAAATTGCAGCGGTCGACTGGACACCTATGTTTGAGTTAGATTTGCAAAATAGTCTGAATTATTTTTATGATAATATAAATGCTATTTTAGATGACTGTGTTCCGAGAAAAAGGCGAAGTCGTATGCGCTCGAGGTACATTTATCCCGAGTGGTATACGGGTGAGATAATTCGCGACATAAAACGTAAAGCTATGCTTCATAAAACGTTTAAACGAAGTGGCTTAAGTTGTGATTACGAGGCTTTTGCTCAGTGTAGGACACAGGTAAAAAGTAAAATATCTGTAGCTTTGGCAGAATATCGCCATCGTGTGCAAACAAATCTGTTAAAGGACCCGAAATCATTCTGGAATTTTATTAAATCTAGCAGAGGCAGTAGACTTACACAAAAGATATTAAAAAATGGGGAGTGCCTAACCTCTGAACAGGCGACTTTCGAATTCGCAGAGTTTTTTAAATCAGTCTATAGCACAGAGAGACCAGTATTAGATGTAGGTACCGCGATATTGGAGGGGGGTTGTGTTAATGAAGCGGCGCGGATTCATCTTGGCAGTTTTTATTTAAATGACGTCAAACGCGCGCTTCAGCAATTAAAGCCGAAGATGTCAAGCGGGCCTGATGGTATACCACCATACATTTTTAAAGACTGTAGGCTGGTGCTGGCCCAACCTCTGTTACACATTTTTAATTTATGTCTGAAGACGTCTGTGTTTCCTGACAGATGGAAAATAACTCGGGTTATACCAGTACCGAAGGGGGGCTCAGGGACTAAAGTAGAAGAATACAGACCTGTAGCGGTTTTGTCAACGCCGGCAAAGGTACTGGAATCGGCTATACACTATGACATATATCTGCAAATTCAATCCTAACTCGCTGATGCGCAACACGGGTTTCGGCCGGCTAGAAGTACTGCAAGCAATCTTCTGAGCTACGTAGCAGAAGTAATACCAACAGTGGACAGTGGGGGGCAAGTCGATGCAGCTTACTTCGATTTTAAAAAAGCCTTCGATTTGGTCGATAATGACGTGTTGCTTAAAAAGTTAGCAAGCATCGGTTTCACCCCCCATCTACTTAAGTTTTTTGCGAGTTATATGTGTGATAGGCAGCAACACATAGATTATGGGGGATGTCAATCGGGGGCTTATTTTGCTAGATCTGGGGTGAATCAGGGGAGTAATCTAGGCCCTTTGGGATTTCTCATGATAAATGACTTACCCAATGTTGTAAGGGATGCTAAATGTCTGTTATTTGCTGACGACCTTAAGCTATCTCTTCCAATAGTAAGCACGGAAGATTGTATAAGGCTGCAAAGTGATACAGACAGGGTGGTAACATGGAGCAAGCTCAATTTATTACAGTTTAACACATCTAAGTGTGTGACAATTACTTTCTCACGGGCACACACCCCTATCTGTAATAACTATAGAGTGGATGGGATACCAATGACTAGGGTCAAAGAAGTGAGGGATCTAGGAGTTCTTTTTAACACTGAGCTAACGTTTCGCGATCATATACTTAATGTCTGCAAAAAGGCATACAGAAACCTAGGCTTTTTACTAAGAACTGTAAAAAGTTTTACAAATATTAAAGCTATTTTAACATTATATAACACTTTAGTAAGAAGCCAATTAGAGTATAACGCAGTTATCTGGGCCCCACATGAAACTAAATATAGGATCATGTTGGAGAGAGTACAAAATAAATTTATAAGGTATATATATTTAAAACAATATGGAGTTTATCCATTTTATCCGCTGATGTATCCGACTCTGTTTGTGTTGGGTATGGTTGGATATAATGAATTAAACGTTAGGAGGCAACTCACACTTGTAACTTATATCCACAACATTATCAGGGGCAGGATACATCACGCGGATTTACTGGAGAGAGTGTATTTGTCAGTGTCGGATGGGTACGTGCGACGCCGCCGCCGGCTGCGCCTGCTGGCCGTGCCGCGCGCGCGCACTAACCTGCTGCACGAGGCTCCGCTCACGGTCGCGCTCCGCACCCTTAACCTTATAGCTAATGAACTCGACATATTCTGTTGTAGTCTGTGTGAATTCACTAAGATAGCACTATATGTTATTTGTTATGAATTGTAGTATTTAATATTATGTTTCTTTTCTTTTAATTTTTTCATTGTGTAATGTGTATGACCAGAATGTTAGTAGTACAGTATCGTATTGGGTTTTTACCTGTAAAGATATTTGTATATGTGGAAATAAATCATCATTGTCTTGCCCTGGTCCCAATTTATTTGGGGTCGGCGCAGTATGTCCTTCGCTTCCATACTTCTCTGTCACCAGTCATCCAATCGCTTACCCCTTTCTCTTTCATATCCATCCTCACACAGTCCATCCATCTCTTCCTTGGCCGTCCTCTCCCTTTTCGTCCTTCTACATGCATATCCATCACTTTTTTACCTACATACATCTCATCTCTCCGCATAACATGTCCATACCAGGCCAATCGACTCCCTTTCACCTTTTCAGCTATGGGCGCCACTTTCATACTACCTCTAACGTAATCATTCCTAATTCTGTCCATTCTTGTCACTCCACACATCCATCGTAACATTCTCATCTCTGCCACATGCAATCGTTTCTCATCCATCTTCTTTGTAGCCCAACACTCAGCTCCATACAGTACGACAGGCCTTATAACCGATTTATACATACGGCCCTTTAATTTCACAGGCATTTTGTGGTCGCATATTGTGCCTGAGACCTGTCGCCATTTCATCCATCCTGCGTTGATTCTTTGCCTAACATCCCGATCAATTTCGCCGTCATCTTGCAGGAGTGAACCTAGGTAGCGGAAATCGGAGCATACTGGTAGAGGTGTACCGCCGAGTGTAACCGGTATAGGACTGGAGAGACCGCCAAAGTCACAGAACATATACTCCGTTTTGGTTCTGCTTATTCTCAAGCCTACATTCTCCAGTCTCTGCCGCCACTCCTCCAGCTTGCTCTGCACCTTCTTTCCACTCTCTGCTACCAGAACGATGTCATCGGCAAACAACATGCACCAGGGTGCCTCTTCCTGTATGTCCGATGATATAGCATCCATTATTAACAGGAAGAGGTAGGGGCTAAGGGCCGACCCTTGGTGCAAGCCTACGGCCACATCGAATCTGGCTGTGATACCAGCTGCGGATCGGACCTGCGTTCGGCATTCAGCGTACATGGCTTGAATCAACGTCAGGTATTTCCCAGGCACTCCTTTCTTCTTCAGGGCCCACCACAAGACTTCACGGGGCACTCGATCATATGCCTTTTCAAGGTCGACGAACACCATGTGCAAGTTTTTATGTGCCTCCCTGTATTTTTCGCATATTTGGCGAAGAGCGAAAATGGCATCCACCGTACCTCGACCAGGCATAAAACCGAATTGGTTTCGTGAAATCTCACTCTCGTCACGCAGGCGTCGCTCAATTACTCTCTCCCATACTTTCATAGTATGTGGCATTAACTTTATTCCCCGATAATTGTTGCACTCTTGGATATCACCCTTATTTTTAAAAATGGGCACCAGGTAACTGTTGCACCATTCCTCGGGTATGGTCTCCTCGTGCAACAGCTTATTGAAGAATAAAGTCAGCCACGCCCATCCATCATCTCCTAATGCTTTCCATGCTTCTACTGGTATTCCATCTGGTCCTAACGATTTTCCATTCTTCATTCCACTAACAGCCTTTTTTACCTCGTCCTTATTTATTTCTTTCACTAACCCAATATTGATCACCTCATTCTCAAGTTTTCCGCTCCAATCGTTCTCCTCATTCATTAACTTTTTAAAGTATGTCCTCCATCGTTCTTTTATTCTATCTTCGTCCATAAGAATCGCTCCTGTTTCGTCTTTCATGCACTTAATATGGGATACATCCTTCGCCTTTCTCTCTCTAGCTTTAGCCATGCTGTATAAGTATTTATGACCCTCGGGTTTTTCAAGTAACCCGTACAACTTGTCTAGGGCATTGGATCTAGCAATGGCTACGGCCTTTTTGGCTCTCTTTTTACATTCGTCATATTCCTTCTTCTTACTTTCTTCTAAAGATTCATTTCCTCCTTTCGTCAGCTGCCATTCTATAAACCTTGCTTTCTTTTCCTTAAGTGCATTCTGTACCTCTTTTGTCCACCACCACGTGTCCTTATCTTTCATACGCTTCCCTTTCGACTCTCCTAAAACATCCTTTGCTACACCCTTAATACATTTACTCATCTCTTCCCAACACTCATTGACACTAATATCATTCATATCGCCCATTCCTAACATTTTACCTACCACTCTATCTCAAAATTTTTCTACACATTCATTCTTCTCTAACATATGCCATCTTATTTTTGGAGTCAGTTGCTGCTTGGTTCTTTTAAAGCTTATTTGAATCTTAAGTTCGACCATCAGGAGCCTGTGCTGCGAGACTAAATCTTCTCCTGGTACCACTTTACAGTTTTTGACCCAGTTGAGTCGATTACGTCTTATTAAGAAATAATCGATCTGGGTCATATGGTGGCCGCTGTTATACGTGATCAGATGTTGCTCTTTTTTTTCGAACCAAGTATTTGCAACTGCTAGGTCAAAAGCGGCAGCAGCTTGAAGAATTGCTTCTCCCTCACAATTTCGGCTGCCGAGTCCCCAACCTCCATGTACTCTTTCATACTCTTCATTTGTTCGTCCCACATGTCCATTAAAATCACCTCCCACAATAATCTCTTCATTCTCCGGTATATTCGTCATCATGCTATCGAAATCCATCCAAAACTTCTCTTTCTCACAATCATCACAGCCTATCTGAGGGGCATACACACTTATCACATTCAGAATAATACCTTGCCACATCACTTTCACAGCAATCAATCTGTCATTAACTCTATTTACACTTGTCACGCTATCTTTCAGATTTTCGTCTAACACAATCCCCACACCATTTCTTTTGCCATCACTTCCACAATAATAAAACTTGTATCCTTCACCGATCTCCCTAGCTTTCGTACCTTTCCATCTTGTTTCCTGCAAACATGCCACATTTATTCGTATATGTGGAAATAAATAAATAAATAAATAATTTTTATATTTAAATGCCGATATAAAAAATGAATAATTGATATGTCGTAATCTACAGACAACGGCATCTATTGAGCAAAATTGGAAAGTTTCTGGGAACCATAAAGACTAATTAGTTATAATTCAATCCGCTTGCAGGCTGTGGCGCTGTTGTCGCCTGTCAAATTGCAATATTCTAAGTGTGACACGCCTGGTCTGTTGACTCATGCCATGGGTGTCAGCGCAGTCCTCGAAAATAAATAGGTACCTAGTAGGTAAATGAAAGTAATTTATAAACTCCACATGATGCGCATTCTCACAAAGAATTAATTTTATATGTTAGGTAGGTAACTACGTACTTACTTCATGACGACCCAAATATCTGATTACTGCCATTACGTGCAGTTCGACTGGAATGCCGCCGCCTCGAACATCATTCTTGAGATCAGATCTGAGTATATCTATTACTTCATATTTTGCTTGCTAAATCGGTATCGCAGCTTGAACTCCAAATCTGCCACATCATTTTGAAAATGTTCAAGATCTTCAAAATTCATGTCTAATTTTATTATAAATTAAATTGTGCAACTTGAATTAAATTGTTCAAACAACTTGACAATTTGCAACTGGAATCAATAGAATATTCGCTGATTTAAGTAAAAAGCGCCATTGTGCCTCTCAGCCGCGTATAAACAAGGTCCCGGTGTTGTTTAAATTTGACAGCTAGTTCATGAGCATCGCTTAGTGGCTACTAAATACTAAACAGGGTTTATAGGTAAAGTTTTTGCTAATCGGCCTCTCAGCAGCTGTTTAAAATTTTAACTGATATTTATAAGTAATATAAATTTATAAGTGCCGTGTGGTTGACGGCATAGAATACAAGTGTCACCACCCCCTATCTTCCCGTGGGTGTCGTAAGAGGCGACTAAGGGATAACACGATGCAAATACCATCTTTGCGTAGAGACGGAAAACTCGACATCAAACCCTATACGACTGCCTCGTTGGTCTCGCGGCATAAATGTGCGCGTGGGATCGGGAGGTCCCGGGTTCGATTCCTGGGTCGGGCAGTATTATTGGGTTTTTCTGTCACGAAATTCTCAGTAGCAGCACGGAGTCTGGAAATGTGCCCGGTACGGCAATAGGCTCGCCTCTTATTACGTGGGACTGAAGTATATCTAGCGAAAAGTGGGTGTAGAAATACACCTCTGCCTACCCCTTCGGGGATAAAAGGCGTGACGTTATGTATGTATGTGTATGTATGTAAATTTATAAGTAATATTGTCCGTGTGGTGACGGATTAAGAATACGGAATGTCACCACCCCACATCATCCCATGGGTGTCGTAAGAGCCAACAGTGGCAGCATATTATGCAGAGAACAGCACTGTAAGAGAAGGAAAACTTGATACAAACCCTATACCAACCCGTTTGGCCAGCGTGGTATAGTAGGCCAATTCCTCCTTTCAAAGGAGAGGGCTAGTCCAGCAGTGGACAGTTAAAGGCTGATGATGATTATAAGTAAGAGGGATAATTTATAACTAATAATTTTATACATTAAAATAAAAACAGAAGCAGACTTTCAAATTAGTCTTATTTATATAATGTGTTAACATGTTGCGTGCCGTACGACCCACCGGTGAGCCTTCCATAACTTTCCGTTCAGGCCAAGCCCAAATTACGAAATCCGTAATTTTATCAACATGAGATTTTCGTCCCTAAGTTTATAAAATGCGATAATTCGTATAGAAAATAAAAATCAATGACTTCTACCGTCTAGTTTACAAGATATAGCAAAAGGCTCACGAGTGGGGTGGCCTCTTACGAACGAAATAGTTATTTGTGCAACAAGAGAGCAAAGTTAGTTTTTTGTTTCGAGTGCTGATTTTGAGTCCCGAGCAAGCGAAGGATTCTATGATTGATTCACGAGCGTAGCGAGTGAATCAAAGTTAGAATCCTGAGCGTGGTGAGGGACTCAACAGCACGAGATACAAAAAACTTTGCTCTCGTGTAGCACACATAACTTTTCACCACAGCAGTGAGAACACATATTACTTAGGAGACATAGAAATGAACAGGAAAAGATTGAATTCTGCATAATCACTCGTTAATTTAACTCTTCTGGTGTTAAAGTACAGTCATCATCGCTAGTTTCACTCATCTTTTTAGATTATTTTATATATTAATATAATTTAACACGTTACGCTATACCTACTGTATCAGCATCAGCGAAATGTTTATTCCCGCTACTTTTTTAAATCGCGTTTTAATACCGCGTCCCTGATGTTTATTTTTCAAATGCATCATTGTTGTAATTCTAAATAAAAATGTATTGGTTAAATACTAATTTTATACTATTAATTAGACTTATTTTTATTAAAATCCAATAATAAATTAAACATGTAAACAATAACATATAAAAAAAGTAATTTCTTTATTACAAATATCTTTTTTTATTGCGTTGCCGTAGGTGTTTTCTTTGAGGTTGAATTCCAAAATCGAATTTCGAATTCGAAGGGGTTTGTATTTTCACTCACTTTTTATATGCATTAGAAAGAGACAGAGCACAGTAAAATTCGAATGTTTCAAATTTATGGCTGAACAATGCCAATTCGTGACACTGAAGATTGAAAAATTAAAAAGCTACTTTGCCTCACGCTCGAATCAAAATCGCGTTTTGTTCACTGTTGTCTCGCAGCAAAAGAGGCATGTTTGAGCTGCTGTGGTGAAAACGTAATTTCCGTTGGCGGGGGCCGCGGGGTCACAATACGGCTCACCGCGCGCCCGCTGCCGCCCCGCTCGCATCAGTATCGCGCACTGCGTTGAATGGTGTATATACCGAGTTCCGACGTACAGCGTACTGTACGCATCCCCCGCCAAAATGGACTTCGATGATTACGAGTTAACAGAAGAAGATTTAACACAGTTAGAAAACGTCGAGATAAATCTTTTGAACTATAGCTTAGAAATAGATTCAGATGAAGAAGTTTAGCCACCGAAAAGAAGATGCCGTCGAATTATGCTGTCGGAAAGTGAGGATAGTGACGACGCGACGAAATGAGGGAGATTATCGATACTATTGGTAAGTACTACATGTACTTCTTAACTTTGTTGTTGTAATTAATTTTGCATACGTAGGTATGTAACATTTGTTTTGTTTCTTTTTCATTCTTGTATGTCTGTACGTGTGTAGTATTACGCATCGGTCTTGTAGTATGTACTCGTAAGTATTTAAGGACATCTTACATACTAATATTATAAAGACGAAAGTTTGTGTGTGTGTATGTTTGTTACATCTTGACTTTCAAACGGCTTGACTAATTTAAATAAAATTTGGTATTGAGATAGCTGGTACCCTGGATTAACACATAGGCTAATTTTATCCCGAAAAATTATAGTGTTCACGAGAGATGAAAATAAAAAGATAGTAAGTAGGTATATGAAATAGGTACGTAGTATGTTTATATATTGTATGCAGGTAGGTCTGCAGCAAGCTGGAGTTGCTGCAGACCTCCAGAGGGCGCGGGTTCGAATCCTGCCTCGACTTAAAACTTTTGTACATTTATTTTGATTCAAGAGTATTTTTATTATTGTTCAGGTAGTACACCACCATCGGAGGTTTGGTCAAGTCCTAGAGGTAACCAACGTAAAGTAATACCCTTCACTGAGCATCCTGGTTTGCCTACTTACCTATGCTTAAGCATGCAAAACGCAACTCCAGCTGACTTTTTTCAACTGATGGTGCCTGGTAGCCTTCTGCGAGATATTGCTGACACAACTAATTTATTCGCTTTAAAAAAAATTGTTAGCACAAATGAAGCAACGCGTCATTCAAGGATTCGTAAATGGGTTCCTACCAATCTTGAGGAAATAAAGAAATTTTTCGGTTTAATCCTGTTCATGGGCTGAACAAAACTTCCCAGGTTGGCGGATTATTGGTCCACAAATAATATTATAGGTCATCCTTTTCCACGCACAATAATGTCACGGAATCGCTTTGAGATAATGTTGCAGATGCTTAATTTTTCTGAAAACGATGACACAAACAAAGAGGACCGGCTCCATCGTATTCGCTATCTTCTGAAAGTATTAAATCAGCAATTCCAGATGCATTACACACCCGGCGAAGACTTATGTATCGATGAGAGTGTTGTCCCGTTTCGTGGCAGGATTATATTTAGACAATATAATAAACAAAAGCGCCACAAATATGGCATTAAAAAATTTAAGTTATGTTGTATTCCTGGATATACTTATAGAGTAAATGTTTACGCAGGTAAAAATGACAAAACTACAAATACCACTCCATACAATGTCGTAATGGATTTGCTAAGTGGTCTTTTAAATAAAGGTCACACACTTTATACAGATAACTGGTATACAAACATACCATTGGCTAGGACTTTGTTAGATAACGAAACGCATTTGGTGGGAACGATTCGAAAGAACAGGAGACATCTGCCAAAAAAAGTAATTAGCACGAAACTAAAGAAGGGAGAGTATATAGCAAGAGAAAATCAAGATGGTATTACTGTAATGAAATGGCGAGATAAAAGAGAAGTGTTGGTTTTGTCAACCAAACACTCAGAGCAATTTGTGAAGATTAGAAAGCGCCGAGGCAATGTCGTCATGAAACCACAGATCATAATCGACTACAACAAAGCCAAAGGCGCAGTAGACCTGTCAGATCAAATGTCAGCATACTCGTCTCCATTGAGGAAAACGGTCAAATGGTACAAGAAGCTGGCAATTGATTTATTATTTAATACTGCAATGGTTAATGGTCTGACTTTATATCAATCAGTGACAAATAAAAATATACAAATGGTAGATTGCCGAAGGTCCATAATGATGACATTTGCACAGTCCCACCAAATACTGCACCTGTAATAGAAAGACCAAAACGAAAGAAACACATCCTGCAAAAGAAAGAGGGTTTGTCTAGAAAAGTCCGAAGAACCTGTCGTCAATGTTACGCAGAAAACGTGCCAATCATGGGTAGCAAACAGGCTAAGACAAAATCAAAAAAAGTATCAACATATTGCGGATCTTGTCCAGCTAACCCATTTCTTTGTTTACCCTGTTTAGTCCGTGTGGTGACGGATTAAGAATACGGAATGTCACCACCCCATATCGTCCCATGGGTGTCGTAAAAGCCGACAGATGGAGCATATTATGCAGAGAACAGCACTGTAAGAGAAGGAAAACTTGATACAAACCCTATACCAACCCGTTTGGCCAGCGTGGTATAGGAGGCCAATTCCTCCTTTCAAAGGAGAGGCCTAGTCCAGCAGTGGACTGTTAAAGGCTGATGATGATGATACTAAAATAAAAATCTTGACGAATACCCGTCCAAAAATGTTTTGTAATCCCATTTGTATAATAAAAGTACTTTACTACATTTACACAGATATTATAGAAAATTTTATAAATACAAGAACATGAATTTTATTTCAAATCGACAATTTCAGGTACTTTTGAGTTATCAAGATCATTCAGCACCAGGGTTGTGGAGTATTTGATGATTTTCCAGTAAAAAAATTAAATGTTAGACTGAACAGGCATCTTCTGGATAAGCTCGCTCCATCGCAGACTCTATCTTTGTTTGACTTAGACTAGAGTCAAGAGCAAACCCTACAGAAATGAAAATTTAAAAATAAAATGTGCGTCTATTTGGAAGAAAATACAAATACAAGAAGCTCAATTCAAAGCGGAGATGAAATCTGCAAGAAACCATCCACGGAGTCTCTTTTGGAACCGTTTATGTGTTACAAAAATCCTGGTTACAATATCCTTGATGTTTCTATAATGTAAAAATAATGTACAGAAAGAAACACAACTCAACCTGAGCCCCAGTGCACACGCACCCAATCCATACATACACAGCGTTTAGACAAAAAGGATAGTATGACCGAGAAAAGGAGTGTCTCTACAATTTGTCGTCTGTCTGTCAGTTTGACTTTGCGGAAATAACAAATGGCATACTCCCGTGTCAGTCTGTTATGTCCGTCCAATCTACAGTTTCAAAATAAGATAAAAAAAGTCTGTCAGGTGAAGTCAGTCAAGCTGAAAATAAAAAAATACTCTAAGAAAGAACAGAAAAAGAACTAAAAAATACTAGAAGTAACTATGGTATAGTTTAAAACAGGGCTCTAAACAAAGCGGTACATCACAAACACAGCACACATAAGTCGTACGTCGCGTCTCTCCAGCCTGGGAACAACGTTTGCACCGACGTCGAACGCGACAGCCATTCTTCATAACTCCGTCTAATTTTTTGGGCCAATGTTCGGCCACGGCCACATTTGTCGGGCCCAAACTACTCGGTCCAGGAGGAGGTGGTGGTTGTGGTGGACGAGGTTTTGGCATGTGTTCGTGATGATGTTGGAGTATCTGATCTACTAATTCTAATCTAAAAACGAAGTGTTTTTTGGGTACAAAAGTTGAACCCTCTAGAATAATTCTGGCATTTAAAATTGAGCAATTGAGAAGGCGTTTGAAGACGTTCATATTCCATTTAGAGCATCTTTTTCTTTCCAGCAGGTATGGTTCCAGCATTTGATCTTTACGATCAACGCCTCCCATACCCTTGTTATAGTCCAAAATTACTTGAGGTTTGAACTGAGCCTCGCGATAAGGTTTCGGTTCCATCCGGCCTTAATGAATGCCATGATAGGTAGAGATGGTGCTGATCTTCCGTTTCTTGTCCTGGTATGCCATGACAGTGATATCGCCGGAATGACGGGCTATAAACTGGCCTTCTTTCAGCTTACACAACGATATTAGTGGAGGTACATTGCGGCGGTTGGCACGCACTGTCCCTACGCAATCCGTTTTTCGTGTCTTTAGAAATCGGGCCAGTAAGGGGCTATTAAACCAATTGTCCATAAAAAGAGTATACCCTTTGTCAAGGAGAGGATGAATGAGTGTAAGGACGGTGGCCGTGCTTTTCAGCAGTGTGGACGGGAAAGTAGGATCGTAGGTGGTGGCTTTGCCGAGGTATACAAAGAAAGACCAAAGGTAGCCAGTCGAAGACTCGCAGAGTTCGTAGGTCTTCACCCCGAACTTGGCCGCCTTGGTCTTAATATACTGGCGGAATTTGAGGTTCCCTTTCCACAAAGTCAGGGATTCGTCAATGCAAATGTTTTGGGATGGGACATAGGCTTCCTTGAAGCGTGAATTTAAATGGTCTAAAATGGGGCCAAATGAAAACAAACGGTCGGAATTGTCAATCGGTCTGTTGCTGTTGTCATTAAAATGGAGAGCGCGGCAAAGAATTTCATATCGTCTACGGGAGAACAACTTTCTAAAGATGTTCGTTTGGAGGAGAGGATTCAAAGTAAAACAAGATTTCGTGGAGGGCATCCGGATGATTCCGAGCATCATCCAGAAGGAAAATAGGACCAAAAGCTCGTGAATATTTGTGTCATACCAATCCCGGCGAAAGCTGACGGATAATTCAGCAAGCCACTGGCCATAACGGTTGGTCTCCATCACAATGTGACAAAACGCCATCATCCCAGTACTGCCTAGACGCCCCATACGCGTTTTCAGATGCAACAACAGACCCTGTTTCCTGAGGCAGAAATTGTTCTCGCTCGCCTCTATGGTTATCCATAGGTAACCATTCAAAGCGAGGTGAAATTTCTCCTCCAGCAAACAAGACCTCATCCTGGCCGTCATCTGCATCCCACCATTCCTCATCCTCATGCACTTCACCATCTGCCATCACTTGCCTCCTTGCTCTCGCTATCGCCCGCTCTCTCGTAGCTAGTCTAGCATTCATCATTCGCATTACTTTCGCCCTCAAATCCTCAGGCACATCATCATCATTCATGTGTACCTCTATCAACCTATCGCCTTTCTGCCACTGGGGCTCACCTGCCTGTCCCCCACCCCTGCCCTGGCCGCGTCCTCTCCGTCCTCCTCGTGCTCCACGCGCGCGCCCCCTTCCTCGCCTACGCGGGCACCCCCTTCCTCGCACAGACTACAGACGCTCCACTGGCTCAGCCTCTTGTTCAAACCGAAGGTGTTCGTCAGCGAGATGGAATTGATCGCCCAGAGCATCGATGTCACCTTTCTTTAGCGTTATGACAACGTGCCTACGAAAAATAAACAGTAATATCATAAATCTACGTATGTCTTTATCACGAAGAATAGCTCAAAATTCAGGTCTCTGGTACTAATGAGGAAGTGCGGTCTCGGACAGAGATGATGTGAGGACGGTATGCTGTTGCCGCGTCGATAGAAGCGAGTATTAGCCCTAAAGGAGGTGGGATACGCCGCGTTAATTATACGACACCAGGGTTGTGGCGGCCTGAAACTTACCTCGTACATACACATACATACGTTGAGTGGGGATCATGCAGGGAGGTTACCACCTTTATCGGAAATAGGCGCTATAGTAACAATGTTACTGCGTTCTACTTGGTGTGTAGTCTACTTGGTCTGGAGGCTTACTTAATTACCCCTCCCATCCTTCTTTTATCCCACCCCGCATTTTTTACCCTAGAGCGATCAATCATTGGCTACAGTAACCGCCTATTACCAAGAAGACTGGGCTTGTTTGTCACCTTTGTAAAAGTATTCGCCTCTCATTGTACATCATATTTTGTTACTTCAAAGGTATAAACAATATAGAAAATGAAACACAATATATTATTTTATTATTTATTCTATATCTTCCCTGACCACTACATCATCCAAAAAAGCTGCTGGGGGTACAATGTTGTCCTGGTACCTGGCCCATCCAAGATACCACACTACAGTCATAATGTGCGCCAACTGTGCGAAGACCCACTATGCAGCTACAGCAGTATTCACGAATACCTGCTAGGCCATTTATATTATTTTTTATTAACAGGTTCATTGCCGGAATCCCCGCGCGGAGTTGGCGGGAAATTCGTAACAGTGCCGCCGACTCCGCGCGGGGGTGCCAACCCGTTACGTTTCTAAGCGCCAGTTTGCCGCCGGCATCGTAGGTGAGCGGTCGTTTCGCGGTCGGCGTGGGCCTATAGTGTAGCGTACATCGTAAAATAATTTTGGTTTTTGAATTGTTTATTTTTTGTGAGAGTCACGCTCAAACTCCGTGTTCATCATTTGGCAAACAGCGACGTAAACGTCGTCTTGTTTTTGTTTCTTCTCCGGATACATCAGAAAATGAAGAAACTGCGACGACTTTGGCACGTTCTAAGTATACATCACGAACAGAAATATTAGAAAATGAAGAATCTGCGAGTTCTAGCTTGCCCCATACATTTCGAAGAAAAAATACTGTTATTCAAGATTCTGCGGTCATAGAAATACTTGAACATAATATTGACTCTGACTTTAGCGCCTCGTCTTCCGATAACTATCAACCAGGGTCAACTGGTTCGTCGTCTTCAGACTCTGAAAATACAGCCATTGAAGATGATCAAGCCGAGTGCTCTACCGCAGAAGACGAACAACCTCAATCGTCAGCGCCTCTCCAAGTTGAGCAGGATTTGGCATCACTAAACGCTCCTGGGCTGTATCAAGGGCAAAGAGGACGTGATAGACCGTCTGTACCTTGGTCAACAATAAATGAAGGTATGAAAACTTTCGATTTCACGGAAAACGTCGGTTTGAAAGTGCCTATATCTAGTGAATCAAAACCAATAGATTTTGTGAGTTTATTTCTTGATGATGAATTCTTGACATATATCGTTCAAGAAACTAATAAACATGCTGTTGACGTTTTGGCGAAGCCAGGAGTCAGGCTAAAATCAAGAATAACGGACTGGAAAGACACAAATGTCGCGGAGATGAAGGTATTTCTTGGCTTAATTTTGCATATGGGCATTATACGTCTTAATCGTTTGACGGACTACTGGAAAACAGATCGATTATTGAACATTCCAATTTTCCGACAGTATATGTCACGCAACAGGTTTTTGTTGCTGTTTAGATGCTTGCATTTTTCCAACTCATCGACAGGGGGATTGAACAAAGTCGAGGAATTAATCGAACGTTTTAATAACAAGATGGAGTATCTAATATGCGCTCAGAAAGAATTGTCACTAGATGAGAGCATGATTCTCTACAGAGGTCGTCTATTTTTTAGACAATACATAAAAAACAAGAGACACAAATATGGAATGAAGCTGTACATGCTCACAGAACCCGATGGCCTCGTTCTAAGACTGCATCTGTATGGAGGTTCGGCTGATATAACAAGTGGAAAAGGGCACACAGAAAAGGTGGTTCTACACCTATTGAAAGATTTCCTAGGAAAAGGCCATTCCGTTTATATGGATAATTTTTACAACGGGTATAATTTAGCCGCGAAGTTGTTATCTCACAAGACTTTTTGCACAGGAACTCTGAGAAAAAAACGTGAATGCAATCCAGACATCGTCAGTAGTAAAATGAAAAAGGGAGAGAATAAATCTGTCTTTCATAATGGCATTCACATTGGCTGTTACAGAGATAAACGTTACATTCCTTACATATCGACAGAACACGACGATGAAATGATTACAGTAACCAATAAAAGGGGAATCTCGAAAGAGAAACCAAAAGCTTTAGCTTTTTATAATCAGTTTATGTCTGGCATTGATAGGCAAGATCAAATGTTGTCGTACTATCCATGCGAAAGAAAAACGCTACGATGGTACAAAAATTTTTTTATACATTTTGAATGCCTACATTTTATATAACAGATTTTCTGGGAAACGCTTGAATATGTACGACTTCAGAATGTCTCTAATAAATGAGTTACTACCGCCAAAAGTTTCTTCAGTTTCAACTGGCTCACTGGTTCCCACTCGTTTAGAACGTGTTCACAAACTAACTAAAATAGAAAACAAAACCGAAGAAACTAAAAAAGATGCGCCAGGACATGTTCGAAAAACTAATAGAATAAAACGGAAAGTTTGTCGGCAATGTACCGCTGTAAAAAAAATTCGTAAACAAACTCGCTACCACTGTGTTTTATGCCCAGAGCAGCCGGGCCTTTGTGATCAGGAGTGTTTCGATGCATATCATGCTAGTTTGAATTAAATTTTATGATAAGTTTTGTAACTTTTGATTTGTTTAAATGTTCTGATTATTTTTTTCTAACTGTATAATAATGGACACTAAAAAAGGTTATATGTTCCTAATTGTTGATTTTCTCAATTTTAATATAATTACTAAGAATACAAATAATAATAATAATAAAAAACAAGAGAAACATAAACATAAACAAACATAAACATTGATGACGCTGGCATGAAACAGGCGTTGCAGGCACGTTTCTTTGGCCGCCTGAAGAAAGTCTTAAAAAGCTTTTTATCGGGCGGAAATAAGGTGCGTGCCTGTAACGGTTGGGCCATGCCCGTCTTAATGTACTCCTTCGGCATACTCAGATGGACTCAAACAGAATTGGACGCCTTGGATAAGAAAGTTTGATGTCTACTCACGACATACTGGATGCATCACCCGCGTTCGTCGGTGATGAGATTGTACATCCCGCGCAAGTGTGGGGGTCGTGGCTTCTTGAGTGCCAAGACCCTCCACAATCGCGAGGTGTGCAATCTCAGAGAATACTTTCTCCACACCGACGCGGGTGTGCACCGAGATGTGGTAGCAGTGGACAGAGGGCTTACCCCGCTGGGTCTGGCTAAAGAGAACTGGCGCAAACCTGCCGTACTTGGTGTAGAGGAGCGCAGGGAAGTATGGAAAGGTAAAGAGCTGCATGGACGTTTTTACCGGGCCTTGCATGGGCCCGACGTAGATTTCTCAGCGTCGGTGTCCTGGCTGCGTTTTGGCGATCTTTTCGCCGAAACAGAAGGTTTTGTCTTTGCGATTATGGACGAAGTTGTCATGACGAACAACTACCGGAAGTATATTCTAAGGGATGGGACGGCTGACATATGTCGGGCATGTCACCAGCCTGGTGAATCGCTTAGACATATAGTATCCGGTTGTTCTCGTCTTGCCAACGGCGAATATTTGCATAGACACAACCAAGTAGCCAGGATTGTCCACCAGCAACTTGCCTTAAAGTACCAACTTGTCGACTCTGAAATACCGTAATACAGGTATGTGCCCGACCCAGTTCTTGAAAATGGTCGTGCTACTCTTATTGGGATCGGTCTATCATTACTGACAGAACTATAGTGGCTAACAAGCCGGACATTGTGGTGATAGACCGATTAGAGCGCCTTGCAATGATCATCGACGTCACCATACCCCATGACGAGAATCTCGTGAAAGCCGAAAAAGATAAACAAATTAAGTATTTGGACCTGGCTCACGAGATTGTCGACATGTGGGATGTTGACTCGGCGATCATTGTACCGATAGTCGTGACCGTAAATGGTCTTATTGCCAAGAGCCTCAACCACCACCTCAAGAGGCTCTCGTTAGACGGCTGGATCAAGTCCTCCCGAAGTCAAGATCAAGTCCCTCTATACAGAAGGCAGTATTGCTGGACACGACACGCATCGTACGGAGGTTCCTCTCTCTGGAGCCCTAACCACCGGTAGCTTGGTCCCTGTGCCCGATACCGGTGGGTCTCCGTGGTCCCATTTTATATATTTAATTTATATTTTTAATGTAATATTTAAGTCTGTAAAATGTGATCATGAGAAATATATTAAATAAACGGCATAATAATAATAATAATAATAATAATAATAATAACCTAGCAACAAGTCAACAAGACGACATACAATTTTTCTCGAATATTTATATCTGTATAATTTAACATAGTTTTGGATTCAGATATATATTTTATTACTACAATAAGGACTTTTTTACCGCATAAACATTTAATTATATCAAGAAACCATTAAATTAATTATGAAAAGTAAATACAAAAACATTATTCAAGATGACGTCTTACGTCAATGACAAATCCCCTACGAGAATGTAAATAAACAAAGATAAACATACAAATACAACGAGAAAATGATATCATAATGAGATGTTGACAAGAGCTAGGGCAGCTGCTGCACGAATTACACCCCCGGACTCGTCGCTCAGCTCCGCCTCGCAGCCGCCGGCACCTACAACAGAGTTGTCGGCAATTGCAGAGGCGTCGAGCTCGTCGAGCGACGAGTACTTCTCGCCACCGACGTCGCCACCACCTGTACGTCGGCGAGGGAGAGGCCGGCCACCGACACGCTTGGGACCCCGAGACCCACCGGTCTCGAACAGGGCCCCCGCTACCGGTGGTGATGTGCACCGCATGAGATGGACGAGTTCGATGAATGAAAACGTCATGCGGGCATATTTTGTGGCCACAGAGGGAGGAACTAACCTCAGTGCGTACCGTGTTCGAATGCTGCCTTTGTTTCAGGCGCTTGAGCCAGCTGTCGACGTGTCAACACAACGGCTATCGGATCAAGTGCGGGCCATCCAACGGTGTCGCCTGTTGAATGATTCCGTACTTGAGAGACTTCGCTCTGACGTGCAGAGAAGTCTCCCCATCACTTTTGCAACGCAGCCTGGCACAGTGGTTGCGCAACAGCAACTGGTAAATCCAGTTGATGAAGAGGTAGATGACGAGACTTCTCATGTAAGTACCCAGTGCAACGATCAGTTAAGGAGTGCTTTGGAATGTGCTATTGCGGAATACCGATCCATGGACCCAAATATTCGGCCTCGTTTGCCTCGTTTGCCCATGCATAAAAGAAACATAGCGCTGGTGAGTGCCCTAGACACATTACTGTCAACTCACTTTGATATTAGTGAAAATCTCAGCGATACACATTCAATCCTGTATTGTGCGGCGGTTGCGGCGTGTCGAGTAGCAGGGGTTAAATTGCCTGTAAATAATACCGCTACTCGACAGACCACTACTGTGCCAGCTTGGCAACGCAGGATTGAGTGTCGTATTGCTGAGACTAGGGCACTCATTGGCAAGCTCTCCTCTTTCAAGATGGGCAATACCCGACCAAAAGTGATGCGCTTTGTAACTCGAGCCTTTGCGGGAACTGGTATCAGTTCCCAAGATTATTTATCTCGGGTTACAGAGCGCATCGACACCCTAAAACAAAAGCTTTATGCATGGGCAAACCGTATTAGGCGATACAAAAAAAGAGTGGATCGGTATTGCCTGAATCGCACATTCCAGAGAGACGAGAGGTGGGTGTACAGAAGATGGGAGCGACCCGAGTCCACGGCCGGTGACGTTGATGGGGGTCGACCGGATGATGATGCTACTAATACATTCTGGCGCAGCATCTGGTCGACGCCTGTCAACCACATGGAGAGTGACTGGATTGAGACTGTTGAGCGAGTATGCGAACAAATACCAACAATGGAGCCAATATCAATTACAAACGATGATATAGCCAGTGCAGTCCGTTCGTTACCGAACTGGAAATCAGCGGGACCGGACGGGCTGCACAATTTTTGGCTCAAATGGCTCCGTAGTTCGCATACTTGCTTAGCATCTCAATTCCAGTCATCACTGGAATCGGGGTCGCTACCAGATTTTTTAACATCCGGTGTCACTCACCTACTCCATAAGTCTGATAGTGCCACGGACCCCAAAAATTATAGGCCGATAACCTGTTTGCCAACAATATATAAACTCCTTACATCCATTTTGAGAACGAAATTAACAAAACATATATTTGATAATTCTATTTTATCTGTTTCTCAAAATGGATGTAGGAGTGGGGCCCGTGGTACTAAAGAACTTCTTCTGATAGACATGGCCATTAGCCAACAGGTGCGCCGTAACCGAAATAATCTATCGACATGCTGGATAGATTACAAGAAGGCTTACGACTCCGTGCCACATACATGGCTTTTGAGGGTGCTGGAGTTGTATAAAGTAGATGCAACTCTATGCACCTTTTTAAGGTCATGTATGGGGCAGTGGAGGACCGTATTGCGCTATCCAGGATGTCGATCGAGTTTGGGTTGCGGTGCTCCAATAAGGATTGAGCGAGGTATTTTCCAGGGCGATAGTCTGAGTCCTTTGTGGTTTTGGGTTTTGTCTGGCCCTGAACCCTCTAAGTACCTTGTTAGAGGCTTCAGGGCTAGGCTATCGGTTGAGGAGAGGAGGTCATGTTACATCTCACCTCCTTTTCATGGATGACCTTAAATTATTTGCCCCCAACAAATTCCAACTGACAGAATTACTTAAGGTAACCGAAACCTTTAGTAATTCTATCAGGATGGAATTTGGTGTGGATAAATGTGCGGTCATGCATGTAAAGAGAGGCAGGATTATGGAATCTGCAGGGATTCAACTCTCAGATTCCATACAACTTAGATCCCTCTCCCCAACTGAGACCTACAAATACCTGGGTATGTCGCAGTCTTTGAATATTTCTGAGACTGACATGAAACAGACGTTGCAGGCTCGGTTCTTTGGCCGCCTGAGAAAAGTACTTAACAGTCTTTTATCAGGTGGCAACAAGGTGCGAGCCTGCAACGGGTGGGCCATGCCAGTCCTAATGTATTCCTTCGGCATACTCAGGTGGACCCAGACTGAACTAGATGCCCTGGATAGAAAAGTCCGTTCAATGCTGACTGCATATCGAATGCATCATCCACGCTCATCGGTAATGAGGCTGTACATCCCGCGGAAATGTGGGGGTCGAGGCTTTTTATGTGCTAAGACCCTCCACAACCGCGAGGTGTGCAACCTCAGAGATTATTTTCTGCAGATGAGTGTGGATGTGCATCGCGATGTAGTCATAATTGATACCGGACTTACCCCGCTCGCTCTGGCTAAAGAGAACTGGCACAAACCTGCAGTACTTAGTACGGAGGACCGACGGGAAGTATGGAGGGGCAAGGAGCTGCATGGACGATTCTACCGGGCCTTACATGGGCCCGATGTAAATTTTACAGCTTCTATATCCTGGCTGCGATTCGGCGATCTCTTTGGAGAAACCGAAGGTTTTGTCTTTGCAATTATGGACGAAGTTGTCATGACAAACAACTACCGGAAATATATTCTGAGGGATGGGACAATTGACATATGTCGGGCATGTCACCAACCCGGGGAATCTCTCAGGCATATAGTGTCCGGTTGTTCGAGTCTTGCCAACGGTCAGTATTTGCACAGACACAACCAAGTGGCCAGGATAATCCATCAGCAACTAGCCCTTAAATACAATCTCGTTGGTTCAGAGGTACCGTACTACAGATATGTGCCCGACCCAGTTCTCGAGAATGGTCGTGCATTGTTGTACTGGGATCGGTCTATCATTACAGACAGGACTATTGTAGCCAATAAGCCTGATATTGTAGTGATAGACCGAGCAGAGCGACTCGCAATGATAATCGATATCACCATACCGCATGACGGCAATCTCGTGAAGGCAGAAAAAGAGAAGGAGATTAAATATTTGGACCTAGCTCACGAGATTGTTGACATGTGGGATGTGGATTCGGCGATCATTGTGCCGATAGTCGTGTCGGTAAATGGGCTAATCGCCAAGAGCCTCGATCAACACCTAAAGAGGCTCGCACTAGGCAGCTGGATCAAGTCTTTGATTCAGAAGGCAGTTCTTCTCGACACGGCACGCATCGTGAGGAAGTTCCTGTCTCTGAGGCCCTAACCACCGGTGGCTTGGTCCCTGTACCCGACACCGGTGGGTCTCCGTGGTCCCTTATATATTTTTAAACGTTTTTTTATTTTTTAAATTTAGTTTATTAATATAAAATGAACTATGAGAAATAAGATAAATAAAGAGAATAATAATAATAATATAAAGATAAACAAATAAAATATTTGGATTTGGCTCACGAGAATGTCGACATGTGGGATGTGGACTCGGCGATCATTGTACCGATAGTCGTGTCAGTTAATGGTCTCATTGCCAAGAGCCTCGATCACCACCTCAAGAGGCTCGCGTTAGACGGCTGGATTAAGTCCTCTATACAGAAGGCAGTATTGCTGGCCACGGCTCGTATCGTCAGGAGGTTCCTCTCTCTGGAGCCCTAACCACCGGTAGCTTGGTCCCTGCACCCGATACCGGTGAGCCCCGTAATTTTATTTTATATTTTTATATTTGTTTTTTCTAAATAACATAGAAATGTAAAATATCATTATGAGAAAAGGTTGAAATAAAGAGAATAATAATAATAATAATAATTTATTTCACTCAGATTTTACAGTCGATAGATTACATCAAGCAGGTACATCATATACTTATTTTAAAATTAGAAAATGTTATATAACGATGGCACCTGTACTAATGAAACATTGTATCACAGGTGCCAGCAATGTTCTTTAAAACTCTTATTTTAAAATAAAAGCATTCCGTAAGAACGTGTCGTATATTTTATTTCAAAACTGATCTCAAAATGTATTCTTCAGTGCCGAGCGACTCCGCGAGGAGTCGACTCCGCGTGGAGTTTCATGGCACCATGCCCATGAAAATCTTTGCGCCCTGCCGACGACTCCGCGTGGGTACTTGTATATATATATAGCTTATATACATACCATAAGCTCTGTAACAACATTTTTACTTCTTTTAATTGTATTAAAGCATATTTTTGTAAAAAACAGTTATTGGCATTGCGGATATATTTTTTTTTGTATGAAGCAAATTTCCGGCAATCAACCTGTTAAAATATAGACATAATATTGTCGTCTGTTTACATGCCTTGACTTAATTCTTCCTTTTAACAATGAGTATTCCTCGTTAGTTTCGAAATTAAATTCAGATACATCAAATGCTTGTGTACAAACTTCTATCCTATATCCACCATGAAAACGTACGTGTTCTCCATAATAGGAACGTGCCTGGCGGATTTGATATGTTCCTAAAGAGAATAATATTAATTCATTATATTCCGGTCGGGGGAATAAAACATTATCTGCATTGACAGTCATATTCCTAAAATATGAAGACCTGCGATTAAGATTAAGATTGGCAACAATTCGAGATAAATTATTTTCTAGTGGCAACCTTTCTCTTATTACATTTATAATTTGGGCAGCATCAGGGCGATCATGCAGGCGAACACCAAACTTATTTATTAAACTGGCTGCTATTTGGAAGTAAGCCATCATGTTCGGCACTTTTTTATAATAACCATTTACCACTTCCACCACCCACCTACAAATGGTTATGCATCTGTTTCTATTTGCTTGTTCAGTTGTAAGTTGGTGTTTACCTTCTCGCAGCGATTCAGGCATGTAAGCCTTATAATTGCAACTTTCTAATAAACTAATGCTGTCCCTAAAACCCCGATCTAAAATTAAAACATCATTCTCTTGGAAATACCGTCGAAGCGAGGAATTTTCATTATTAAATAAGGAAACCATTATTTCGGCATCAGAGGTAGTTGCTTTGTATGGGCCAAGGCAGTCAACAATGTATCCATCGCATGCTACAATCAAAAATGGTTTTAAAAGATTTCTATATGTATGCAAAGAGTATGTCTCTTTTTGAAACATATAATTGCTACTTTTATTCAGATAAATATAAGTTCCATCACAAATCACAACTGCTTGCAAGTTATTCTCATTATATATGGCATTTGGGATCATCAAGTTGTGTTGCAATATTTCACTGCGAGGCAATGCATTAATACCTAAATAAGTATTGACAAAATCCTGCAAAAGAATCTCCCTCACTTTACCCATAAGTCGTTCTAAGGTAGTACGTGGTACTTCTAATAAAACGGAAATCCTTTGGTCAGAATCACCTGTACGCATCTTAATCAGAACAGAGGCCAACCCCAGAATACCATTTTTAATAGTCATAAGTCTGGGTACCTCCCGTAATAAAGATAAAAAATTACCTTTTGTCATACCCATCCAGTACCAAAATAAATGTTCATCCATTTCTTGAACAGAATTTAAGCTAGTGAAGTCTAAGAAAGGCTTAAAGGCATTAACAAAAGAAAAGATATGCTCTACCTGGTTGACAGTAAAGTTAGAAATACTGGTGTCAGCATCATAGAGCGAATCCCAGACATTGTTTTGTAAATGTGTTATACAGACACGAGCTAATGGAGGTATATAGAACTTGTGACTGTGTATTAATGTGGCTCTCAGATTATCAGAGACTGTATGTAGACCAGTAACATTATCGCATCCAGTGAAAATACAGTGTGAAGCCGTGTTAGGAGCTCTTTTATAATTCGGCAATGTGATAGTACCAGTAACTTGGGGTACTGGGGAACCAGGCTGGTTTTCATGTACTCTGCCACTATCTAAATCTGACTCATCCGAGTCTTGCTGGGCCACTTGGTGCTCTTGAGTTTCCTGTGGTTGATTGTCCATATGGGTAGGAACAGCTGAAACGTTGTCTGGATTTCCAGAAGTTACAGCCCTTTCATCCACTGCACTTGTTTCAGTATCTTCCAGTCTGCGAGTAGCATCTCTTTTAGTTTTTAACCAGCAGGCATGGCATAAACGATCAGATGGTGATATCTGCAAACAACCACAGCTATCAATGAGGTGGAAGTTATATTTTAAGCTATAACATAGGTACTATTATTTGATATTTACCTGACGAGGTGCTATTCTCATTTCAACTATTTGCATCATGGTTTGAATGAGAACTGATGGGTTCTGTCTCAAAATAAGGTCACTTTGCCTATTGACCAATGATCTTCCACAAACAAGACACACCTCCAAGTGTCCCCGTAGAGATGGCCCTGAACTCTGATCATCATCAGCATGTATCTGAGCATTGACAGCTTGCAGAAATAAGTGGAAACATGCTTCACAGATGAAGTCTTCATCAGTAATCTAGAAACAAAATCCTCCATATAGTAAACATAGGTGTAGTACTCAGCAACATTATTATAGTGGGAGCTTGTTTCATAATTCTTATTTAATATATAAATCTCATTTTTTTCTTTTGAGATTAAAAGGTTACTACTATTGGATAGTTGTTGTGAAACAAGCACTTATTGTTGAAAAACTCATTAACAACTAATGCTTATTTTCAATCACAGAATTATAAAGTACTACTATTAATCTGTGTTTTCAATGTATCATTAGATAGATAAAATATATTAGGATTATTATTAAACATACAACACTAACAATACTTTAGTACCTACCTAATTGTTAACATACATTGGGTTACTATAACTTACTACTTTACTCACCATAAGTGGAGATATTCTGTCACTGATAAGCGAAACGACTCTTGTATCCAGTAGTCATGGGTAGCACGCTCTTTCAAAATGAGGATCGTGCGAGGCACTCTTTTTTACAAGTGTGCTAGCACACTGTGCTACCACGAATGAGGCGAAGCCGTGAGGCACGGTGGCACAGTGAGTGTGTAAGTATACACAGTGCGCTGTACTAGCGATGGGACGAGTCGTCAATTTTCCAACTCGACCTACTCGAGTTGAGTTATTGAATAACTCGAGTTACAACTCGAGTTGACTCGACTCGGTGCCAACTCGATAACAGTGCTAACCTCCGAGCTGCGGAGCGAGTTACCGAGTCACGGAGTTGGCGTCGACTCGGTGCCAACTCGATAACAGTTGTGTATAACCTCCGAGCTGCCGAGCGAATTACCGAGTTACCGAGTTGGCGTCAACTCGCTGGCTCTAACTTGTACAAAGCAAATAAAACCTATCGACCGAGTCAGGCAGGCAAGCCAAGCTGCCAAGTTAACACTGGCCAACTCGAAAGTTGGAATGCAGAGAGAGGATCGTCGGCTTATTTCTTTCGTTAATATTTCATACGCTTGGTAGGTACTAGGTAGGTACACTAAATGAATAAAATGTGACATAATACGCAGTTCACTGGTTAATTTTGAGAATATATCTCCCGTGAATGTAACTCACAAATCAATAACATTATTACAAATTAACAATCATAATTATTACAAACAAAAATTATATTCAGCGGATCACTCCGCGACCTTGACGAGTTGAGTCGACGCGGCGACGAGTCAACGAGTTGCGAGTTAGCCGAGTTATCAACGAAGCGACAATGTCACTACCGAGTTAGGTCAAGACTACAACTCGGTCAACTCGAAGTCGAATCATTGACGAGTTACGGGGTGGTTATGTTCGATCTCACCCTTACTCGTTATGTACGTTACTTTGGGTGACGACGCGACGAGTTGACGAGTTGCCATATTGTAAACGACGCCTACCGAGTTAGCTCGAGTTAACATAAAAGCAGATCGAGTTGACTCGCTCAGGGGCTAACTCGAGTTAATCGAGTTAAATAACTCGAGTCGCCCATCGCTACGCTGTACTCGGACGACATCGCGACACGGCACACAGGCACACTACACACTTAGGCGATAGGAGGCACACACACTACACACTCACAGAACGCGACACAGTGTGACGTCATTTGCCGGATCGCCTCAACCACTCAACTAGCTCGCCGAGTCGCCCAGGTGACACACAAACATAGCTCTAACAGCACACAGGTGCATACACACGGCACTAACACAGCTAACATGCGAGAGTCGAGAGATAGAGATATTGACGTGACATCAAAACAAAAATAGACCTTAGTACTTTCAGTTACAATCTCAAATAGAGTGACACATATCATAAATTTTTAAATTAAATATTATTTGAATTTAAAATTTCTTTAAGCGAAAGATGCAATGAAAATAAGACTCTAACTGATGGAATTAGCATTCCAAATTGCATGCCAGCGAATAAAAGTTTAGGCAAATTATGTTTTTTCTAGCAAATTTTGAACTTTTGGTTTGCGTAAGTACAAAATAAATTTGACTTTTGTCTTATTTATAACTATAACTAGGTGCTTATTTGCACTATACTTTGAACTCTTTGTACGACGCTCACGTTGACTGATCGCGCAACCAAAACTTTAAGTTTATTTGAAATAGTTATGTACTAGCGTGTTTTACGAGTATTCTAGACTTAGTGTGTAAGACTTTAGTAAGTGCCTTAGTACCTACCGAGGTATTAGATGTTATTTTGGTGAAGAACTTAGTTATTTACAAACTATTTATTTTGAAATTGATGACAAGTGACAATTTTAACAAGTGTGGCTGTGAGTTTTTAATAGACCAAGTAAGTGATATGGTGAAAGACTGAATATTACTTAGCTACCTATATCTACCTCTTTAAGACTGACATAGTATGTTTGTGTGTTTGATCAGGTGTTTCGTTTCTTATATTAATTTATAAAGGACTAGCTTTACCTGCATACTCATGGGATTAAGAACTGACGGAACAATTATTTTGCTTGTGACGACTGTTGCGAACTAATTACTCTGGTGAAGGCTTACGCTAAGCTTAATGCATATCTACTGACAACGCTTTTGGGGATGTGCATTCCATTATTTCCATAAGGTAGTTAGGACATTTTAACAATAACACCCGTCTCTTCATAACATCAAGAGAGGTAAAACAGTTATCAACAGTTAAAAATGGCAGACAGAAGGTCTTCGTCTGTATGGCAATATTTTAGTGACGCAGGTGAAAATAAAAAGAAATGTACACTTTGTGGCAGCTCCCTGTCGACAAAAGGAGGTGGTCTTTACAATTTAACCCGGCACTTAAAATCAAAGCATCCATTAGTTTTATCTTTAACTAGAGAAGCTACGTCACAGATTGCACTGCCCACCATTCCCACAAATATTGTAGCCGTAATTGAGCCACATACAAGTACTGCCTCAAGTACTCCAACCGCAACCCAAACTTTACCGAGCACAACTGCTGATCCAATACAGCCATCCACTTCACGTCAGCCAAATAGAACAGTTTCTGTCAGACAATACCTGCAGAGGCCAATATCAGTTACTCAAATTGATAATTTAAATAAGGCCCTGGTTGAAATGCTTTCAAAAAATTACTTGCCGTTCAGTATTGTGGAAAATTAATCGTTCAGAAATTTCATTACCAAACTAAATCCCGCCTACCCTATACCAAGCAGGAAAACAATTTCAAATGCTCTCTTAGAAAAATATTATAATATAAAATGTGAGGAAATTAAAGAAAGTCTGAATAAGGTGAAGTATGTGGCCCTTACCACCGACTGCTGGACATCTATTATTCAGGAATCATATATTGCCATAACAGTCCACTACATTAATAATAATACTATATTGAAATCGCACATGCTTCAATGCATTTCTTTTCACGAGAGACACACAAGTGAAAATCTTGCTAAGGAAATAAAGGCCATATGCGAAAAATGGGGAGTAAATGAAAAGGTGCAAGCTGTCACCATCGACAACGCAGCAAACGCTCAAGGAGCAATAGCGGCAACCGGCTGGAGACAAGTGCCATGTTTTGCCCACACAATTAATTTAAGTGTACAAGCAGCACTATCAGAAATAAAAGATACGAGGGACAGAATAAAAAATATTGTAGATTTGTTTCGAAGAAGCCCATTAGCTGCGGAGCGTCTCAAGGCTATGCAAATCCGATTGGGTGAAAATGTGCTAAAAGTAAAACAAGATGTCGTTACACGTTGGAATTCAACATACGACATGTTTCAACGGGTGCTTGCTATTAAAACAAGTCTTATGGCAACTTTGGCAAATGATTATCCACGTATACCAAATTTAGAAAACGATGACGTCCTAATTATGACCCATGCATGTAAAATTCTAAACGTGTTTAAAACTGTAACAGAAATGATGAGCTGCGAGAAGTCGGTCACAATTTCAGAAATCATTACTCTGACCCACTTACTCACTAATAAAATTAATGCGATTTTCGCAGAAAATGATTTACCTATAACAGTTTATAATATGACTCAAAAGTTAAATGAGCAGCTACAAGATAGATTTAGAAGAGTTGATGAAAATAATTTATTTTCAGTTAGCACATTACTAGACCCAAGGCTAAAAAAATATGGGTTCCCACAAAACCGTCAGGCTAGTTGTGAAAGGGCCAAAATAATATTATATGATCTGGCTGCGCGCATTGTATTGCCGTCCGAGGCATCAGTGGAAGAATCTACATCAGATACTGCCGCAACTGCTTCTATCGAAAAGCCAGCAGACGTAGGCGCTAGCCTTTGGGCTGAATTTGATACCAGGGTTTCCGAATGCCTTCGCGTTACGAACCCAAGAGCGGCTTCGATTGTAGAGGTAGACAAATATTTTGAGGAGCCGCTACTAGAAAGACAAAAAGACCCTTTCAAATGGTGGGAAGAAAAGAAATTCGCCTATCCTAGGCTATATCAAATAATGTTAAAGAGATTTTGTATTCCTGCGTCTTCGGTGCCGTCAGAGTTTTTTCAAAGGCAGGATACTTAGTTTCCGAAAAAAGAAATCGAGTATTGGGCTCGAAAGTAGACAAATTATTATTCCTCAATTTTAATATGTAAACTTTCAACCTGCCATTATCAAATTTTTTACTTACTTATCTGTTTTTTTTCACATTAAATGTTTTTTGCTTAAACAAGATTTTTATTTATGAATATACATACAAATAAACACACATTTATGTAGAAAGTTACATGTAATATTAAAAATGAGTAATGTGCCTATTATTCTTAACTTAGAAATTACTTTGTCATTGCCACATTTCAAAAAAGTTCACGCATTTTTTTTAATTATTAATATTATATTATATATTTCTCGTCTCATTAATCAACGAGAAAGTATCGCACAAACTTCCTACTCATGGTGCAATTATTAGTCCTACTCATTTACACATGAGGTGCATACAAAACTATATTATTACAACAATATTAAGAACTAACAAGTCACAGTATTATTGTGTCATCTGCTATAGAGTGTGAGCGTGGCGTGGTAGTTGTATTGTCTGCCTCTCGCACACTCGCTTCACTCGCACAATCGCTTAACTCGCACACTCGCTTCCCTGGCACACTCGCCACACTCAATTGTATGAGGCGACGCGGTGAGCTACTGAGTTTTGCTTACAACGAGCGCTGTACCGTGCGGTGTGCTAGTGTGCTAGCACGTTTAAATAAAAAGAGGGAGTGGCACACCTAAGCGAAGTGAGTCACTACAAGTGTGCTAGCACACGTGCTGAGTACCCAACACTAGTATCCAGCTGAACGACGAGATGACGGCGGAGTGTATTAACGCATATGTTACAGTTAATGCATAATATACGCTCTGCCCGACGTCTTGTAGCCATGATGTTGATCAATCGCTTTTTATTTACAAGCGAGCAAAACACTAAACCAATCGTGTAGCAAAATCCGAGTCCGTAAAACTAGCCAAAGTAATCATAAATAGAGGGTACTGGGGTCCGTGGGGTATGAAAATGTAGTCGAAGGAATCACAAAATCTAGAAATCGCACTGTTCACTCACAAAGTCGTAACCAGCAACTCAGGAGTTGAAAGGCAACGGACAATTTGCAAACAAACGTCATAATCACATTGTGAAAAAAAAAACACGTTCCGTTTCATGCAGTTCGATGATTTTATCCTGTGATTTTTATATTTGAATTATCATTTAAAATAAATAATATTTTTTAAGGATTCAGTAATAATTGAGAAAACTATTTAAACAATAGAATAGCACAAGTATTTAGTAAAGAAATTAGACCACACTACATAGAATACAAAAGGGAATGTTGAAATGGAACGTATAACAAGATAGGTGCTTTATGAATGCGTTCATATTGGCTGCGTTCTATTTAAATACGTCTACCAGAAGTGATATATTTTAAAAATCAATTTCGTTTTTTCTGGGCCTTTAATAAAAAATCTACTTAGTATTTCAAAACCAGCTTAAAATCAGCAATTTTTAAATATCAATCGCATTGTAAGACGCACTGATTACATAAAATATATTTGACAGGTCAAAAATGAACATGCTTCTTTTGTTAGCTCAATAAAACAAGTTTTGTGATATTAGTTCATGCGAAAAACTATCTACAAAGTTGTGAGAAACACTTATAAATGAATATTCACTCACTTACCGTACAAAAGCACCGAAAAATCACGAAAACACAGGAATTCACTGGCGCGCGACGTAACCGCGAACACGAAATTTTTGTACTAACTTCATATAATTTTTTTATATGTTGCTTACATTACAATATTCTTAGTTTCTATCTTTGTCTATAGTTGTAAAATATCATCTGCCGTTGAGAACATTCGTTTAGAAACGATTTTAAGACTTATCTTTACTACAAATACAGTTCTAAATCGGTCGGGGTTTGGTGGCACAAATTTGTGCCAGCGGGGCTCAACGGTAATACTTGTTTACTGGCACGTTTTTGTGCCGCTGGGGCTCTAGAGGTACGTAAACCAAAAATATTTCCTGTTACAATAAGAACAACACTAGTTTCATTACAATAACCTTCATAAAACAAAAAAAATTGAAATGGATTTGAAAACCATGCTACATCGGTTAAGCTACAGGGCCATGTGGCTCACTTCCATATGAGTTTTGTTCGATATCTGTAGTATTCGGCCTGTAGGAAGCGTTTTCGCTAAACCTGTCATTTGGCTCACGGGTGACCCGCGCGGCGTCGATGGAAAAATAAGGGAAGGCTCACCGGTGGGCCCTGTGGCGCAAATGGAAAGATTCGATTTTTCACGCGGCACGCAACGTGTTAATGACCGTTTATCAGAGGGCATTATTTTTCACTTAAATTACTCTCTTTTCTCTGACTTTCTAATATTTCTATTTCCATGTTGAGTTTTCTAATTTTCAATTTTGCTATTTCTATGTTATATGAATGTTCAATCTCCAACATCTCTAGGTTCCTTTTATTGTAGTTAACATTGCTCTCAATAAGTAAGTCCTTAGTTTCTTTTCTGTAAAGTGTGATTAAATGTTTTAAATAATAGTAGACAATAACAGTGTATAGAATAATTTATAAATAAATTAAAGTGCAGAAAGTAAAAAAAAATATCAGTCTGGGGTCTCCTTAGAACCTTTTTATTTGTTAACAGTTTATCATCATCCTAGCTGTTTCCCGGTTTCATCCAAGACTTGGAGCCCGGGGTCCGCTTACTTGTCTAACCAGATTTGACAGAAAATTTGCTTTTCCACGGAGGTCGCTCCGTAGAAAAGCAAATTTTCTGTGCTGTCTGACCTCCGCAACCCAAAGGGATAGCTATATTCCATGGTAAGATATTTGAGGGGACTGACTCCCCATAACGACAGTCAAATATTTTCATGACTGCCGGGACCGACGGCTTAACGTGCCTTCCGAAGCACGAGGCAAGCGACATTTCACTATTTAATGCTCACATAACTTCTAATAGTCAGTGGTGCGCGCCGTGGATTCGAACCCCAGACCTCTGCATGGCAGACTGTTGGTCTCTCCACTAGGCTATCGCTGCCTTGGCGTTGCATTTGGTAACAGTTTATATTTACCTTTTTTCTATGCCTTTTCGAGTATTTTACCTTTCTGGTTAATTTGCTGTATCAGTTACCACTGTAAGTAATAATTATATTTTATTGTATAATATCATTTGATAAGCAATAAAGAAAGTTTCTATAAATACATCTATGTTCATTTGACTTTATTGTACTAACCTTATTCACTATGACCACTGAAATACCATGTTCAAGACGTGTGTCGTCGTGACGTGGACTAGACGTAAACGTGATTCAGTAACGTGACGTACAACGACAATCACTGTATGCCATACGACAGCTTGTCTATGCCTAGTTATCAATTTCACAACATTCGTTCACAAATCTTAATGCCGGTTTGCCGGCTCAATTTCGATTTTATAAATATTATTTTACTAACTTGTAATTTGCACTATAAACTACAGTACAAATAAAAAAGGTTAATAAACTTAAATAATATAATTTTAGTTCCATTTCGCCAGGAACAATCTCAAAATAAAAAAATGATCTTATAAGTTTATTTCATCTTTTGTACTTAAGTCAATTTTTGAACGATAACATATATGATGACATTGATGACAGACATGACAGTTGCAGTCGCGCTACAATATAAAAAGTATAAGTGCGGTTAGTGCAGCAAATGGCCCAATTCTAACAGAATCTAATAAATCATAATGGATTTATTATTTATCCGAAGACGAGTGAGACGCTGGCGCCAGCGACAGGCGTCAATTTTCAATAAACATAATATTTAATTAAATAACTTTGACATGGACACTGGTAAATAAAAAAGCAAATAAACTTAGTATTTAACCACTAACGGACACTGAAAATAATATAAAACAAATAAACTTAGTATTTATTTATCCTCTATCGTTTTACAATAAACACGTTACGTGACCTCTTAGATCACGGAATTTTGACACCTAAAACCGCGTCCGAAACGTGCGCTACCGTGCTTGTCAAACTTGAAATTGGCATAGTGAATACCGTTTAAACCAATAACGTGCCGACGTGGGTAACTACCACGTTAAAACACGTTAAGACTTCAAAATGGTCATAGTGAATAAGCCCCCTGGTTCTACAATGTGCTCTGATTGATATTCTGGAATATCTACAATAATAATGGGTTTAGGCGACGGGATTTTGCTGCTAGGTCCAGGCATGGCAACAACCTGAGTAAGAGGGATTGTACTTAACTGAATCGAGATACAGTATAAATTTTGATTATTTTTGGATACCAGCAAAGACACGTAAATTTAAGAATTCTTTACCTGCACTGCATCACTGTCATAGTCGTTAAATTCAATGACGGAATCATGAGGTGTAATCGCCACTATTTCCTGGTCTGCCCGAGAAGGTGATGGTGATTTTTCACCACCTCCTATTTGATTCTGCTGCCTCCTATGTCTAGACAGATTCGCTTTGGCCGTTAATTTCATCCTTTTCCATGCTAGTTTTATCTCACTTTATTTTCTATTCTTACCAGTGAGTTCATTAAACCTAAAAATTATAGAACATGACATGATGTTAAAAATTACACAAGATAAGTTATACCTACTTAATTTACTACTTACTTATTTTGAATATTGTGCCATTCTTTAGCTTTCAATAAACTGGTGTTGCTTTTTGCTAAAATAAGTGCAACAATTATTTTCAATTTTATGTGCGGATGCCGCCATCAAGTGTCGCAATACATTCTGTAATAAAAGATAATGAATTATATTATAGAAAATTCAAATGGGCTTTCTTGCAATGCAAAGATAAAAAATACTTACTTCAACATTTCAGTTCTCACCCTTTTTTTTCTTCTGATGGTCCATTTTTATCCCGGCAGAAAACACTCCTCACCTAAAGTTCTTTACCCGAAATTGTTCTTCCTAACGATTTGTAATCCGAATGATCACTCTTCCTAAAATTTTTCATCCTAAAGTTTTCATTCATACTATTTGTAGTGCAACCGGCGATGTTCATAACACTCATGTTTTTCGAAATTGTTTTTAATAATATCATTAATGTAAATATATTTAAAATCCTACTGTTTTTTTATCATAACGCTTTTATCCCTAAACATAATAACCATAACGTTTTCACTCATACTCAGAAAGAAACATTTACCAAGTGTAATAAAAAAAATACACTTTTACCAAGACACTTTTAGCCTTATATTAGGTGTTTTATACGTTAGAATCGAGAAAATAAACGATTTGCAATAATAACACTTATTTGGTTAATTTTTTTAAGTCCACGCGCCGTAGCGCACCCAAGGCTACACCCCAACTGAAATTCATAAAACACGACTCATTCACAGCTATGTTTATGGCCTGGGAGTTTATATCGCAGATTTAACCGTACCTAAACCAATGACTATAGGACCGATTCGGTTCTGGCACTTCGACGGCCGCTGCCGCGGCCCGCTCGCTTCGCTCGCTCGGCTCGTGCGTTGTGGTCACAGTTCTAATCTAACCTAAACCAATAATTATTAATACGACCGATTCGTTTCTGGAACTTGACCATTGTACAATTGTGTATTTGTACCATGGTACTATTATTCTTATATGTTATACATTTAATGTGAAAATAAAAATACGCAAAATTAATGTATATAGTACTGATTATTATGATTAAAAAGAAATCGAAACAAAAAAGATATGACTTTGAATAATGGTGTAAAAGATGGTTACGTTATGAAAATATAGGAAAATCAACTTGTTTGCGAAACCATTCCTTAAGTCTCGTTCGAGTCGTTCGACACATGATAATTGTGTATATTGTAAGTAATACAATAATCGCTCCGAAAACGCTAATGCCTATCATTCCAAATTTGTCTAATCTTTCCACTACTGCCGACTGATTCGTAATTATTTGAGCCTGGGCAACAGTCTCCTGATCATGGCTTCAAGCTGGGCTTTGATACAACAAAAACAACGAAAAATGGTTAATACAGTCCGACCGAATACAGTTTTATTGTACTTTGGACGCTTGCTTAAGTTATAAGAATCGTACCGGCTTTCTGCTGACTCGACCGCAGCGCGTAAGGTGTGGTTCCATTACTACGCTTTTAGCGGTTTCTCTATAATCGCTATTCGTGTGATTTAACTCCGGCGGGTTCAATAGATATGCGGGTTTTAACCTATCTATAGAGACATTCGTCTTTCTATTTGGTAATTGTAAAGTATAAAATGTATTTTTCCTATTAATAACTCTTCAGGGGCCATCATAATAAGTTTTCCTTACTGCATCATTCCTAACGAATACGAAATCTGCTGTTGGAAGGTCTGGGTGCACAAACAATGTTTTACTATTACTGTAGCTTGTTGAAACTGGCTTTAGGTCGCTTATCGACTGGCGTATCTTAGTAACACAGTGATAATCCGTCATATTACAATTATCGCTTTTACTATAAAAATCCGCTGGCAGTCGCAACGTTTGTCCTAATTCTGCTGCGCTAGTACTATTATCTGTACGCAATGACGTTCTAAGGTCTAACAACACGTTCTAGTTCTACGTTCGTATGTCGTGTGACCTTACTACGCTGGCATTGTAGGCACGTTTTTGTCCAGTTCCCTATATCTTTATTCATAATCGGCCGGGTAACTTGCGTGTCGTATGAATACCCGGATGACTCAAATTATGTATGGCTTCAAAAGCTGCGCGTCTAAAACTTTCAACATTGCTTGAGATGTGATGGCGCAAGGGTATCGACGCAGGTTGCGTCCCACACCAGATGCCTACCCATCTTCCAAGGTAATAATGACATACCGTCTGGTCTCTTCCCATCGTCACGTACCAGACCATTAGGTTCAAGATGAGCTAGTACAGCAGCGGTGGAAAGAGCACGACGGATTATGTCATTAATATGGGCGTGTCTGGAAATACGCCCTGCACTTCTGCTGCATGATAGGCCATGGTGGCCAAGGCTGTCGACGGCTTCCCCACAGTTACAACGATGCGGAGAAACACAAACAGCACCTAAGCAAAGGCAAGAGGCGACATAATTCCTATATTGGACGATGGAAGCGCTTGAAGCCATAGCCCCGATTCCCACTCTCCCACAGCCAACAAACGGGCGCGCTCTGCAACACCCGAAGCCGTAGTTATAGATTATCTCTAATGTTTCTGCAGAGCGGCCCGTCCCATTGTCTCTGAGAGAAAAGATTTCGGGGCAAGTCAGAGCTCGGGCAATCCATTTTCCAAGCGTTTATGGCATCAGTCTTACACGGCACCTCGGCATTAACCAGTGTGGGTTCTAAAATTTTCCTGGTCAATTCCTCAGTGCCATGGATCGAGGAAAAAAACGCTGGCAAACTGACATCAGTAATTTTGCAAACGCCAAGGCCGCCCAAACGAACTGGTAAAGTTGCTTGAAGCCACACTTGGTCGGTTATGTTAAGATTTAGAATTTTGCTCAGTGTTTCGAATCACATTATGGTTTCCAAAAGTGATGAATGTTTCCAAAAGGGAGATGACCGCAGAAAATGTGTGAATTTTGGAGTGAAGAGGCAATGCCGAATAATTGTGTAAGCCGAATGTAAATTGATTATGCATAGCCGTTCTGAAGATTCACAGAAACTTATAATTTATAGGCATCTATAGCATTGCCAAAGATATTTGATGGGTGTTTCTAGTTTGGCTTGTGACAGCAAGGTGTTCCTATTCACTGAGTTGAAGGCATTCTTCAAATCAATCTTGAGAGCGCACCAAAGTCTGTTCAGCTGTCGCCGCCGACAGTCATGTAGCGGGAGCCCCCCGCTCCCTTGGCAGGGTGAAGCTAGGGATGTGCAGATGTGACGCGCTAGTACACACTCAAAAAGCGTATTTGGCTCATCCAAGTAAGTAAGCAAGTAGAATACATACTTCTAACATACCTGTAGGCAGCTGGTGAGTAAAATTGCAAAGCCATTGCAAATTTCCTAACATCTGGTGGATATTTTGCATACCGTTTCTTTTTTGAACCATTCTTAAGATAAGTGTTATTAAAAGAGTCAGTAACGTTTATATGTGCTTAGTTAAATCCTGACACAAGTTGGAATCAAATCTAAATTTTTTCTTCAATTCATTTAAAGCAGTTTTCAAGGAAGCTTTCTTTTTCGTCAGCCTAGAATTTTTCTTCTGTAGGCTTCTTACGACATTATCCTGTTTCATCAAACGTGTTCGTACTTTTTCAAGTTCTTTTTTTATTACAACCCCCCAACCCGGTGTATCAAAAATAGATCCCAAGCTTAAAGAGGTGGTTGGTGATTTAAATTTCTCACTACTCCCAGCTACGGAATTTGCTTGAACGACAGGTAATTCAATCTGTAGAAATAAACATTGATAAATGATCTGAACACTAACTGTTCGCGCCCATCACTAGCGCGAGACGCTCACTCACTCCGCAACTAACGATCGCGGCAATAAGACACGTTAGAATTTAAGACATTGTATTTTATCAAGAATTATACAAGTTATTCAAAAAACCTAGAGGTTATCCTTAACAAATTGGCGACCGTAGGACACGACATATTTGAAGATTTTCACGTAAGAAGAAATTGCAAATCATCGAAGGCGCCCCGGCCTTATTTTGCGCCAACCTGTAGCGTGGCGGCCATCTTGCGACACCAAAAAGTTACAAGTCGCGCTACAGTAAACAAAGAACCGAAGAGGAAGGCCAGGATTACTGCTTCGGGAGCCTGTTATGACATCGTGCGCACCGTAGTTCTATTCCCAGCGAGAGTAAGCCCTGATCCTTTCTATATTTTCTATAGGTATAACCTACATTTACGTTAGCCCGCTGTGTTTTCTCGCAATATTTGTGTAACGGCTGGCATGCTGCTCAAGTGTTGGGTTTTATAAGTCTATTTGCAGTGGCATAAGTTGTCCACGTGCACGTCAGCTCGCTAAAGTGCGATTTATTTATGTGTTTTAGCTTTAAGGTGTAATTTCATTGTGAATTACACCACCTTTCGCATTTTCACCCTATTTTCGCAAGGTGTGCACGGCATTTCACGGCATAAATAACTGTTTCCGCTAGTGTTAGCTAAGCCTAGCCTACCTAAAAAGGCCTAATTGGCATCTTAGTAAACTAAGAAACATTTTAAACCGTTTTTTTTAATTGATTGCCACCTTGCAGTGACTATTCCTTTCCTGGCCACGTGGGTCAGAGAGACGGAGGTGCATCGATCCTGCTCGCTGGACTGGCTGTCAGCTTGGCGTGCTCTAATCCTGAGCATCGTGCCACGTGCTGAAGCACCAGCGAACGACTGGATCTGAGGGTTTGAGTGCACATATTGTTTCATTGTTTGTTAATATTAATAACAGGTATTTACTACAATTTTCGCAATAAATTTGCATTTAGGGTGTATTAATTTGAATTAAGAATGAGTGAGTCAGAGCTCGAGGTAGAATTGTCTGCTCTAATCAAGCAGCGAGGCATTATTAAGAGTAGGTTGACCAAATTCAATGAATATGTTGTCAATTTAAATAGTTTGAAGGAAATACCTTCTATTAAGTATAAGGAACTTGAATTAAAGTTGAATAGGATTCAATCTGTCATGAATGAATATGATACTATTCAAAATAGAATAGATATATATATTTTGACTCTGATGAGCAAATTAAAGAAAGAGATATCATTGAAAACTAGTTTATAGCGTTAATATCGAGTAGTCAAGATATTTTAGATTAATCTCCTCATAAAGGGTCTGTTGTTAACAACTGTCATCATGAATCAATGAATAGCTCAAATACTAAATACTATTAAATTACCTACTATTAAGCTTCCTACAATTGATGGCAATTATTTAAATTGGCTGGAATTTAAGGATACATTCCAGTCATTCATTGATAGTAATGACAGTATACCACTTATAAATAAATTTCACTACTTGCGGTCTGCACTAAAAGGCAGTGCGGCTATAGTTTTTAAATCTATAGAATTAAGCGCAAAAAATTATAAAGTTGCTTGGGATCTGTTGTGTCAAAGATTTGATAACAAAAATTTGCTAATTAATAATAATTTAAAGGCCTTATTCAATATGAATGCGCTTCAGAAAGAGTCTTTTAAGTCGCTGCGTTTTATTGTTGACCATGTTTCAAAGCATCTGCGTGCCTTTGATACTCTTGGCCAACCTAAAAAACTAGATGCGCACACAAGTAGGAAATGGGAGGAACATAAGTCCGGCCTCACCGATCTGCCATTACTTGAATAATTTTATACATTCCTGCGTGGCCGAGCTGATGTTCTGGAAACCATGTTTATAAACAGCAGCCGCTCTAATAGGCAATTTGAAACTTTTGCTAAGTCAAATAAACAATCAGAAAGTTTCGTATTATCTGTAAATAAGGACACAAAAGGTTCCTGCATTTTATGTAATGAGAATCACTCTTTGCATGAATGTAAATCGTTTAAAGGTATGAATATAGAGACTCGTTTTGCTAAGGTAAGTATCTTTTCAAGTGTCAGTTAAAAGCTGTATGTCGCACATGTAAAAGGAAACATAATTCGTTGTTACACATTAATAAGGCTAGTATGACAACTACTGATACTGAACAACCTGTAATATAACTGAAAGATGTAATTTGCGATTGAAATTTAGATTTCAATAGCAAATTATATAAATATAATAAACAATAAAAGGCATATATTTAGATATATGCCTTTTGAAATTAAGGTTAGTTGCTTAGTAGTGCCCAGGATAACAGGAGTTTTGCCAAGCTCTCTGATTAATACAGAAACATTGAATATACCAAGTAGCATTAATTTAGCTGATCCTAGGTATTTCTCTCCAAGTGAGATAGATATTCTTTTGTGAGCGGATGTTTACTGGTATATAGTAGGTTCAAATATTATCAGATTAGGTAAAGTTAAACCAGTTTTGCAAGAGTCCATGTTAGGATGGCTTATAGGTGGCCCTATAACAATGAGGTAACCTAGTGCTGAAGTATATTATAATTTTAGTCAGAAATTGAAGGATTCCTTAGAAAGGTTTGGCATATTGATGATTTACCTGTTACTGAAACATTTTCTATTGAGGAACAGCTTAGTGAAGATCATTATTTAAAAAATGTGTCTCGGTTAGCAGATGGTAGATTTTCTGTGGCTATGCCCATGAAAAGGGAACCTGAAGGGTCTCTTGGTGATTCTTATTTTATAGCAAAGAAGTGTTTCGAAAACTAAGAAAGAAAATTTAAAAGATATCCAAGTTTAAAGGAAGATGATGTAAATTTATAGGAAAAATATTGAAAAATAAGTTCAATGTCCACACCTATCTTCCTTAAAACTTACCCAATTTAAATGAGCATACCATCAAATGAAAGAGCTCTTTTCAGCGCGTGTTTTATAACGAAACGCCAACCTCAATGAGAACCAGATATATAGAATCAGAAAGTCATTGACTACAGCTACCAAAACGTAAAAAATGTATGGGAGAAAACTGTTTTTGCATATAAGTTGATGAATGTGCAAGTTAGGTAATTTCTAATGCTTGATGACAAATCTATGCAGCGAGAGCTTTGATTTAAAAAAAAAATCATGCGAATCGGTTGGGTAGAACGGGCTGGCCGACTCGTATATTAAAACACAAATTCTTTTAATATTTAGATGGAACCAAAAACGTCTTTTCGATATCTACGCTATAGCTAGGTCACAGTAGCATTCAGACAACCCTACGTTAACGTAAAATACAGCAATAGTCGCAATTTAATCATTGGTGTACTACCCACAATTTATTTTTCTTTCTTCTTTAAGCTATTAAACAGAAGCCGATTATGTCACGAGAAACACGACACCGCCAAGGTTCAACGGTTTCACAGTAAAAGCCTGTTTAAACACAACTTTGTGTCTCACGTAGGAATCGAACCCACGACACTCGGTACGACGTGATGGCGACGCACGCCACCACCACAACCATTTTGACATTTCCAAGGTTACTAAACGTGTAGCAGTGTTCTGCTTAACCAAGAATTTTTTGTAACTACCGTCTATAAATAAAGTTTGCCGATAATTTTACCAACAAAAAAATCAGACAAAAAATACGCTCACCATGGTTGCACAGACAGATCAACTGATTCGCCAACACGGCAGCAGCACAATCGATCGATCTCACTCGCGTCGTGTGTGTACGTTTCATTGCACAATTTTATCCCACTTCTGATGTTGGCGGGTAGCTAGATTATTGGCCGATATAATCACTTCAGAGTTCCTGCTAAGTGGGCGCAGCTGGGTTCTGGTGCATATACACACTAACTAAAATACACTGACTACTTTAACACGAAAGGCACTATCTTAACAATTATAGTCTAACACTTTCACTTGCAAGTCTATTAAGGAACCGAGACAGATTCATGGTGTACTGTCAACCAGGCGACCCGACCGAATGTGTCCGAGCCCGCCAGACAAGTCCACACGAACACTGTCAGTGCTAGCTAGCAAACGTCACAACCGGCCGGCAGCACTTTAGAATCGTTTAGAGACTGTACTAATGACGTGATGATATTTCATGACATCTGCAATTTCCGATCCAACGTGAAATAATAAAGAGGCGCTGGTAATGCGCCGTCAAATACTACTTTTATTTATCAGCATAATCTTATACTTAATATTTACAAATAATACAAAAATTAAAACTGAGATCACAATCAACAAAAGAAACAATGAGATCTAAGTATTTGCACTCATTTAGTGTAAATACTTAGATCTCATTGTCAAATCAATAATTAAATACTACACCTTTGGGATAAAGTGTGAAACTTAAAAAACTATATATATCTATTAAATGTTATGAATTAGACATTTTTCTGGCAATCTCTGCAATGCTTAAAGCTATTGATTCTTCGGCACGGGCTCGACGCTCTTCAATAGCCACAAGTGATTCAACACTATTTGTAAATTGAGCTAGTGCTCTGGCAGTTATAAGCTCAGCTTCTATCCGTCGTTCTTCAATAGCAGCAAAGCGCTCCATCTCAGGATTTGCTGGCCTCTGTAGTACTGAAGAACAACGTTGTCGACGCCTGGATGTAACACCATCCTGACGTGGCGCTTGTGGTGCTGGTGGTGCTGGTGACGCGGGTGTTGCTGGTAGTACTGAAATGATATGCACAATGATAAGAGTTAAGGCTCTGAGGAATGAGTGTTAACTAATTGGTAAAAGTTACTATCACTATTATTCTTGCAAATACCATCTTTACTGTGCTGTGGAGACTACAAACATACAACCAATGGACATAAGTTGTATTTTTGTAAAGTCTGCAGCAATGCAGGATTTAATTAAAGATTTAATAAATGATATTAAATGATATTAATTGATTTAATAATGATAACTCACGAAGTTAGTTAAACGGGATTATTGAAATGACTAGTAAACAAATTAAAATGAACACTTACCTATAGGTGTTGCATAGTTATATGAGGTGCCAGGAGTAGGGGATCTGGCACTTTGCTCAACTATGTCTACCACAACTTCAGCATCATGGTGGACTGGTGATGACTCTGATACACCCTGCAATAATAAGTATAAATTATTATTAGTTTTTATAATATATCAATTTCAAATTACAACATAAAATTGTAAATGACATTGTTACCCACCATTTCAGGGAATGCATTGACTTGTAGGAGTGGGTCACCGACAGCAAAGTCTTGCCCTCCCATCACTGCCACTAAACGATTGTCTAGTGCAGACAGGCAGTGCAACTGGCAAGTGGCAAGTGTCAGTACTGGGCAAGTGCTGAGGAGTTGCACCACCAGTTTGTCTCATCGACACTGTAAATTGGGCGCAGTGCTTTTTTAAGGCACACTTCTTCTCTGCCCAGTACTGAAAATATAAATTATTTTTAACAAAACACATTTCTTTTAAGACAAGTGTTGCACTAGAACTAAATCCTGTTTCACGAGGGACTTTAAACACCCACACTCGAAATAACAATTTAAGAATATAATAGAGGCTACATAGTATTTCAATGTTACGTACTTACTGCGAAAAATCTTACCTTAGCCCAGCCTTGACCATCTTTATTAGCTCCTCCAAGAGCGTTTAAAATGGTTGCCAGATTGGCCCATTTCTTTTTGGTTTCTTGCTTCGCTTGTGTAGTGCGAAGCAAACCTTTGGCTTTACCCGGATTATGCTCCAGAAACTCTACCAAACTTTCCATATGGTTGTAGCTGGGCCGATAATTTTAATAGTAATCAAGAGTAATAGCAGTTAATTTATAAAACTTATTTATTATTCTTATATGAAAGTAACATATAACTTTAAAACAAGTTTACTTACCGCTGTAAACTTCTAAGTTTAAAGATTACTAGAGGAAGCCAGCAGCTACGCCTGCATTTTTTTTAAATTTACCCGTTTTGGCCGATCCCGTGGGAATTTCGGGAAATCCCTTCTTAGTGCACCCCTACGGTCCCCAAGAAACATACATGCCAAATTTCAGCTTCCTGCGCCCAATAGTTTCGGCTGTAACGTGTCTGTCAGTCAGTCAGTAACGCAAGGATTTTATATATTAAGATGCTATGCTATTTAATACCAATTGCACATCAAAACTTGTAAAAATAAAAGAAACGAAAAAGAAAGACACAAAACTAAAAAGCTTATTTAGCAAACTTATCTACAAAACATTTCAAAATTGGAAAACTTTTGATTTGATGTGATTCACTTTTTTATACTGTGGTGACAACGGCAATCACCCATTCAGCCACGAATACGTAAGTTGTAATGACATTCGCAATTTTAATGTTCTAATTATTGATTTAAAGATGATAAAAGTAATTAGTTAAACATTTACGTATAACGTAAAACATATGTTCTGTTTTACCAGAATGTTAGAGGTTTGCGTTCAAAATTGGATATATGCAAGCTGTCCATTTTGAATGAATCAGCAGATGTGTTTGCACTCACCGAAACGTTTTTGAATAGCAGTGTATACGATGCGGAAGTGTTTCCACAAGACTATAATGTCATACGTAGGGACCGAACCAACGATACCGGTTGGGGTGGGGTATTGTTGGCGGTGCGTTGCCACTACCAGATACAGCAAATCACTAACATTGATGGATATACTGACGATCTAGAAATTGTGATGGCAACAGTTTGTTTTAAATTTAAGAATATATTGCTTTGTGTTGTTTATATACCCCCTAACTCAAATGATTTGAAGTATAGAAAATATTTCATAGTTGTAGAAAATGTTATTAGGAAATACGCAAAACTTAATTGTCTTATTTTAGGTGACTTGAATCTGAACTCGGCTAGTGCGCAGGTTAAATTGGATTTCTCACATCTTGTGGCGTTTGGTAATTTAAGGCAATATAATAAAACTTATAACCAATATGGAAACATGTTGGACCTGGTTTAGAGCGACCTGGGCAGTGAGTGTGTGCAGATGAGGGAGGATACAGTGCCACTTGTGCCGCCGGACGCACACCACCCACCGCTCAGCTTTCTATTGAGCGTGGCGCGGCCGAAGCGAGCGGTGCCCCCATTGTTGACGGGCTCGGCTGCGGCCTCTTCGCATCAGGGCTCCCCATATTGGCAATTTCAAAAAGCGGATCTTTTTCAGCTGTACGAAGGTATTTCCTCACTAACGTGGGATGAGATGTTCTCTGTTAATAATGTTAAAGAAGCTTTGGCCATATTTTACAACAAAATTAACAGCTGTTTACGGTGTCATGTACCAGTCAAGCAAAAACAAACTCTTGGCTCGAAGTATCAATACCCAACATGGTATACGGCTGAGATAATTAATTGTATACGGGAAAAACATGTCTTTCTTTCAAAATATAAAGAATCAAAAAATATGTGGTGCTTCGATATGTTTAGATGCTGTAGAAAGCGCGTAAAACATTTGATTAATGTGGCATATCTAAATTATATACTACGAACAGAGGCGGATATAAAATCGGATCCAAAACGATTTTGGAAATTTGTGCGAGAACAATGTGCCTCCAGACCTACCTGCGAAGGCTATGAATACGATGGCAGAGTTGTAACTGGAGTTGATGCGGCAAATGCGTTTGCCACGTATTTTAAATCTGTATTTCACTCTGACGGGGTGGGGCTGTCTCATGACATGGCCTCAAATACGTCGGTCTCCAACATTACCTTAGACACCATCGACAGTGCTGACGTGACATACGCCGTAAGACGATTGAAGGCGATCACCTCAACGGGGCCAGATGGGATTCCTCCCTTTTTGGCTAAGGACTGTATATCTGTGTTTATTGAGCCTCTGTTACATATTTATAACCTTTCTCTTCAAACGGCTACATATCCAGCGCTTTGGAAGGTCTCTCGTGTCACACCTATACCTAAAGACGGGGCAGCTTCGGACGTCACGAGCTATAGGCCTATTGCCGTGCTCTCGGCGTTCGGCGAGATCTTTGAATCGATCATAAACGGGCATATAAGTAGGCAAGTACGGTCACAACTTAGTGATTGCCAGCATGGATTCAGATCCGGTAGATCAACTGCTACTAATCTTATAAATCTGATTGATTACTCTGTCGCAGAATTAGACCTGAACAGACAAGTGGACGTGGCTTACTTCGATTTAAAAAAAGCTTTTGATCGTGTCCAAACGACAGTACTTTTAGAGAAATTTAGAGCTATAGGATTTAGTCCAAAATTGATAAAAATTTTTGAAGATTATTTTCGTAATAGAAGCCAATATGTGCAGTTATCAGGCTGGCGATCAGAGTCCTACGAGACGAATTCTGGAGTTAGCCAGGGCAGTATTGGGCCCGACGCAATTCCTAATTATGATCAATGACTTGCCTAGGGTCGTGGGTTCGGCACGGTGCCTCATGTTCGCTGACGATCTGAAGTTGTTCTTAGGGGTGAAAGATGTGAACGACTGTGGTGCGCTCCAGCAGGACATTAACAACGTTGAAGCGTGGAGCAAACGCAACTACCTTGAATTTAATATTTCGAAGTGTAAAACCATCACATTTACTCGATCAAAATCACCAATTACTTTTGAGTATACACTTTCAGGCAGTCCGCTGGAGCGCGTAACAGAAATTCGCGATTTGGGTTTGGTTGTGGATACAAAGTTGACATTTAACACCCACATTAATATAATGTGCGCTCAAGCTTACAAGTCGCTTGGCTTTGTCATGAGACAGTCGGCTCGATTCAGTGGAACAGATGCAGTTACTGCCTTATACTTCGCGTTTGTTCGTAGCAAGCTCGAATACAACTCTGCTATCTGGGACCCTCACGAGGCTAAATACAAAATATTGGTGGAACGGGTACAGCGTAAGTTTTGCCGATTTCTCTACAAAAAACTGTATGGATACTATCCGTACCTATATCCGTCTCTGTTTGTGTCAGGTATGGTGGGTATTGACACTCTCGAGCTGAGACGTAAGTCCCGCCTTATAGTACATTACTTCTTGTTGCTAACTGGTAAAATTGATAATCCTGAGGCATTGTCTCGTTGCGGACTGTCTGCGCCGAAACAATACTCGCGGCTAAGGTCGCGCCGCTTGCTCGCGGCACCATCAGTACGCACAAACACCGCACAGTTCGCGCCTACCAGTCAGGCTATATGTATCTCTGCTCAATGCTTTGGTCGCTCAACAACCAGATGCTGACATATTTTTTAATAGTAGGACCGAATTCGCCAGACTTTGTCAAATATTTTTAAATAATTATCTCTGACATATAAGTTTAGTTATAAGTGGAAAAATTATTTTTTTTATTAATCAATTTTTTTTTAATAATTATTTATTATTATTTGACATTACTGTATTTTTGGACATAATCATAATTTGACTTTATTGTTTTATATATCTATTATTATTAGACTTTACATAACTTATTTGACATTATTGTATTAATTGGCACAAATTATTGTGAATTATATTAATTGACAACATTTCATTTTTTTCACGTTGAGGTACGGTAGTGAGTGTTGGGTGTGGCAGAAAAAGCATGAAAGCAGAATTAACGCAGTTGAGATGCGGTCACTGCGTAGTATGTGTGGGGTAAGACTGATTGATAGAATTCCGAATGCAGTAATACGAGAGCGATGTGGCCTGAAAGAAGATGTCGTGACAAGGATTGAGAAAGGAATGCTGAAATGGTTTGGGCACGTGGAGCGAATGAGTGAAGAAAGAATGACGCACCAAATATATGAGGCTAACGTGTATGGGCAAGCCGGTCGCGGCCGACCTCGTAGGACATTCGTCGACCAAATTGGTGACGTTCTGAAAAACGGGAAGGTCCTAAGCACCCGGAACCGGCGAGCATGTATGAACAGAGTAATGAATGTAGAGGAAGCGCGTGAGGTTTGTAAGGATAGATGCAAGTGGCGTTCCGTTGTCTCTGCCTACCCCGACGGGAAAAAGGCGTGAGTTTATGTATGTATATATGTATGTCATTTTTTTTACAAATTTTTTTATTATTTTAAATGAAACAAGACCTAAAATAACGAGACCCATATTTTTTTGTTTTGCGATATGATGCAGTTTTCATTAAAAAAAACGGCTTTGAAATGTGTTTCATTCTAAATAGACGTAAGCGCCATATGACGTAGATAGTAGGTGGAATGTCAAAATTACGTTTGCCTGACTACTATGACTTGTGAAGAAGTTTCACCAAACGTCACTAAAGTCAGTTTTACTGAATTTACTGTTTGTTTGACATATTATTAAATAAAACAAATTGTTATTCTAAAAATCTAAACGCTTTCGACGCCATTCGCCGCGCTGTTATTTGATGCACAGAGTACATTAAATAATATTCGATTTGCAGTCGTATCAGAGTATATAGCCACTACGTTTAGATAGTTGCAAATGCATGCTGCGAAGAAATCTAAGGGGTGGTTTTGTGTCGCTGATCCTAGTTTCGAACAAACAAAATGTATTCACAAGTATTTGGTGGAATGTGATGAAAATTATGTAAAAAAATTATTAAATGAAGCAGAAAAAATTTGGATACAGTTCATATTTAAGCTGATGTTGAATAGCGTACAATAAAAACACATATTAAGATTTTGAGTTTTTTATTCATTGTTAACAATAGCATTCTGTAAATTTATTAAACCACAGGCCACAATAACTACATCATCAGTATGATGTATCAATTTATTATTTATTACTGAATGTGGCTTTAGGAATTGAAATAACCTTACTCTTCTTATTACCCGTTCAACATGGATGCGCAGACTGGCAATAACCTTGCTTTTGATAGCTTCCTGTTTTGATAACTTCATATCTTTTGAGACACTTGGTGGCCGAAGTAATTTTATTTGTTTTGAGTTTAATATTGTATCTATATGCTTAAAGCCTCTGTCTGCTAAAACAGTACAGTTAGGAGGTAGCACATCTAGAAACCCACTGTTTTCAACTATACAAGTATCAGATATCCGACCACCATATCCCTTTCACTGGCAGAAGGATCCAAGTGTAGTAGCAAAATAAAAATTGAGGTATGGTTTACCATAATTAAGCTTTAATTAAGTCCAAAAAAAATAATTAAAAAAAATTAACATTTACTATAAAAAAAAGATGGTGGCAATATGGTTGCCACTGCCAGCTTGGACATTACCAGTTTGGCCATCAAAAAAAAAATTCTCAGTAAAAAATAGTCTTAGACCTAATAATAAAATCTTAGGTACCTACAAAATCAACTTCAAAATTATCAGTCTGCATAATCATTGGGCATTACTAGCTTGAACATAAAATTTTTGATGTCTTAGTAACAATAGAAAAATAAGTCTTATAATCTATTCCTATAATCTTAGTTACAAAATCAAGCTAAAAATTATCAGTCTATATAATCAGTGGACATTACTAGCTTGAACATCAAAAATTAATCCTAGTTACAATAGAAAAATTAGTCTTAGTAATAATAAAATCTTAGTTACAAAATCAGTCTGCAAAATTACAATCAGTAAACTCAATCAAAATGAAATTGTCGAAAACAGGGATATATACATAAAGGAACTTCGCATCTTCCACATATTATTTTTGATCTCTTGTTATTAATCTTAGTGCTGCATAATCTACAACGTTTGTATGTTTCTATTTCCAGTGGCCAATGTTCTCCCAATTGTTCAGTCCTCAGTCCATCTGGAATATTGTGTACTGTTTTCTGTCTCTCATTACTCTGCATACTTTTCTTGATTTTGTATTTGGGCATTGAATGAAAGCTTCTCTTTCGAAATGACTGGTTATTGATCAGTTCTTTTGATAGTGTAATCCGGAAATACTTTTGGGTCATTACGTTATGTACTCGTGAATTACTCTTATATAGTATATAAGCATTTGTGATCGCGAGATCAATAAGAAAGTAGAATATTCTCTTCCACCATTTTTTGCTTTTCCTTCCCACAGTATAAGGAGTCCTTTTCTGATCAGACCTGTCCACACCACCCATCCGCTTCGTGTACTCAGGTATCATTTGAGGACAATTATAAGTTTTCTTTGACCCATCTTTTTGGGTGCGCGAGCAAGTCCTTCTTTGTTTTGGGTGAAAAGCAGTACTCAAAACATTTACTTGTTTCGTGTCTTTCCATACAGCAAACGCAACATTTGTTTTCACTCTTCACTTCCATTTACCCCTCTTCATCTTTTTCACCCGTGCAATTTGTCTTTTAGAAGCCTCTGCAGTTTTGCTGTCTGCTTCCTTGTCTCCAGTAAGTTTCGGCTTTTTTACTAAAAGAGGTAAATCTTGCCTGTCACTTCTTACCGTTGCTGTTGAATATATTTCATGATCGAACAAATACTGTAACAAATCAGTACTCGAAAAAAAGTTATCAAATGCTAAATGACCACGATAATTTGCTCTGATCAAAGGCTCACACAATGACTTGATTACATTGCTTCCTAATCCTGTCTCTGTCGTATCAGTCTTTCCAGTATAAATTTGAAACATGTAAACGTAACCTGTAGAGCTGTCTGCCCTAACCCAAACCTTATAGCCACGCTTCACCGGCTTCATAGGCATGTACTGCTTGAGGCTACTACGGCCCTTAAATTTGATCATACACTCATCAATTGACTGAGAATTTGTTGTTATAGCATTTTCTTGGCACTTCTCATTCAATTTTTCAAGCAGAGGCCTTATCTTGTAGAGTTTATCATAATCAACACTATCTCTGGCCGGCATCTGCGAATTATCGTTGAGGTGTAAATGCTTCATGATGTGCTGAAACCTCTTTAGGGGTATTGTTTCAGCTATTTCTGGCACATGTAGTACAGGGTCACTTGTCCAGTAGTCCTCAATACTCGGCAAAACATGAATACCCATTTGAATGAGAACGCCAAGAAAAGCCTTGATTTCTTCAACAGTGGTTGGTGTCCAACTCCTGTTACCTACTTGCGAAGCGTATAAATTAGTTTGGTCTACAATCATCTGTAGTACATCATCACTAAAAAATAAACCAAAGTACGTCAGAGGTTTCGTTCTGTTAGGAAGTTGTTTTGAAGACTGAATGTGCGGAATGTCGAAATAGCTGAGATCTGGATTCTGGGTCCATTCTTGTTTTTTTCAATCGGTCTCATCTATGTCCGAAACTGAATCTGAAGACGAAAAATCCGATAATAATTCACTCACTCCATCAATCCCATCTGGCAGATATGGTGATGCTATTGGTGCTGCGTCACTCGGGAGTCTTGCGACTAAAGGGCTTTGATGTTGTGGACGTATTGGTGCAGATCTTGAAGCACTTTGAAGTGTTGAAGCTGAAAGACTTTGAAGTGGGGCTGCTGGTGTAGATCTTGAAGCGCTTTGGAGTCTGGGGAGTGAAGGACTTTGGCAAGTTGATGAGGATGGAGACGATATTGCCGTAGAACTAAATAGAACATCATCACCTGTTAGTATCCCTACCAAATCTTCTTGGGCACCTTGTTCTGAATCCGATTCTTCCAAATAATCTTCAGAAATCATACCATCTGGAATTCCGAACATTTCTTCCAACTCCTGGGCAATAAGATCATCTGATATGGGGTTATTCCGGCTCATTGTAGATTATCTAAAACAATACGAAACACATAAATACTTCAGCTCTAACTGGCAGTGTACATTATATTGCCACCATGTAGTAGTTACAAGTTGATAGTGGCATATATATATAGCCACCATAGAAAAATGGATTTACAAATAAAATATGACGACTTTTTTTAAAATAATGATACTATCGTCTTCCATACTAAATCTTTATGTAAAAAAAGAAGCTTACTTACATTTGTTATCTGTAGGATTGATGAGATATTCTTAAATTAATTTTGAAGTCACGAAAAGCGGGTACTTTCTTTTACCAAATGTCAATATTTTTTTCGCAAAGTTGACACCACTGTTTTTTTTTTTTAAATATAGTGATGTACATTCGGGAACGTATTAGTAACGATTCCAGTATTAAAAGGGAAAAAACTTCTCGATTTAATATGCCTATTAGATGGTGGCACGTATATTGCCGTTATCGGTAAAAGGGATATCCAGCAGATACAAAATTAACAAACCCTTCAGGTGTTGTAGATATTAAGTACTTCAATGTGTTGCCATTTTTGTACTGTGACCATGTTAGGGACTGATTGATAGGATTAGAAGGTTTCTGTATTTCTATTTCAAAACAATCAATGATACAATACACATTAGAATATTCTTTGTTAGTTTTGAAAGAGGATGGCAAATTTCTTTTCACATCTAATAGACTTGGTGAAATAACCAATTGTTTAAAGAACTTAGATAAAACACATAGTGTCTTAAAAAATGTTCTCCATAATGTTGTCAATGAAACCTCAAATGTGTCAGCAATTTGATAGAAGGGTGTATTATTTCTAATTTTGTAAAGAGTCATTATTATGTTTAAAGATTTAACTTTAAGATTTAGTTCTAAATATTCAATCAACCAGAAGTAATTTTTTGGTAGCCCTATGTAACTGAACTGTTTTCTTTTTATAATATCAAGTATATTACTTTTTGTTGGCGTTGGTTCTAGGTTCTTGGATTCAAAAGATATATATACTTAGGTACTAACCAAAATAATTTGTCAATATTACCCCATCCTTAGTACGCACTGACAGGAATTATGCCGGATGTTTACATTTTGTTTCGAGGCACAGACAATCATATAGATGACAATTGACCAAAAATTTGCTAAAATTTGCATTTATTAGTCAAAGGCCAAAAGTCTTATGCGGCCAACTACATACGTCATTTCCTTTTTTTTAGATTTTATTTTTTTTCTCCAAGACGAAGCAATAAAAAAATCCGAAAAAAATATATTTGAGATCAGGAAAGAAATATGAAGAAACGGTATTTTTGTTTTAAGGTCTTTTTTTTTGAAATGTTGTCAATTGCAATTTTAATTTTTTTAATAACAAATAGGATTATAATGGCAAAAATGTAAACTAAGCTAAGCATGACTCTCAGCACGTGTTGGGTTACTACCTGTAAGTGTTGTGAGTAACTGTATAATAAATAAATAAATAAATTTATCCGCATTATATTTATTTATATATATTATTATTTCTAAGATTAGACTTTCAAAGACCGAATGTTGTATAATAGTAACATATTGACAACACTAGTCCATCCAATTGCATTGCAGGGCAATCCCAATGTCAATCCAATGTTGAGCACATTGATTTTAAGAGTACGAAACTACGTGACCATAAAATTGACATTGGAATTGCATTGGTTTTAAATTGAGATTGGCATTATTTTGGAGAGTAAGGCCCCTGGTTTGAGATCCCGACCTAATAATAATCAAATCTTAAGATGCGGTTGAAGAACCTGTCATCACTTGAGATCGCTTTGTTACATAAACAGTAGCCGAGTTTTAAGATCGGTATCAAGATGGTTCTCAAGATCACGATAGTTGAGTACAGTCGGTCCGGGACTTGAGATCGTGAATTTGTATCGGCGGGAACTATGTACTTCGAAAATATTCTTTCCGAAATCAGTTATTACGATGAAGTAGATTATTATGATGATATTCTTTGGCCTTTTCAAATTCGGTTACCTAAAGTTTATATAAGGGATAAGACGAATCCATTCGAATTAGGGTGATTTGGTCAGTTTTCGGCCAGTTAAGTGAATGTATGACTTTGTGGCCATTTTTCTCCTTTGTAATATAATAGTCGCAGATCAGTTTCAAAAATATTTTTGGACTCAAAAGATCATATAGATTTCATATTTTGAAACCTTTTACTCGTCAACGTCTTAGTAAAATTACAAAAAAAAATGTATATTCGAAAATAGCCATTTCGCCTGTTTTCGGCCACCAGTGCCAGTTTACGGCCACAATTTTGCTAGTTTTCAGGCACTAATCTACTTTAAGAAAAATTATCTCTATTTGCTATCCAGTAGGTTCTATAGAGGAATAAAAGCAAAGAAACTTATGAATCAACGATTTTAAACAAAACCTTTAAATTATTTGTTATAAAAATATTATTAATAGTAGGTACATAGGTCTGAAAAAAAATTTAATAAAAAATACTTAGATTACGGCTAAATGTTTAACTCGAGATGATCATCATCTTCAACAATGGCTCTTATCTCATTCTCCTTATTTATTTCCTTTATATTTTCGAAATCACTCCTTTCAGTATCAGTCTTATTCATATCAGTCGTCTCAGTATTGATTTCTACGTCTTGATCAATATTTCGAATGTTATTGTCCGTGTTTTGTTATTTGGTAATCTCGTTTTCGTCTTCGGTTTGATAAATCTTTGGGATATTAGCTGCTTTTTTGTTCTTATTAACTATCTTCGGTTTTTTTGGTTTCAGTTCACTTTTTTTTGTTCCTTTTCCACTTTTATTTTTTTCGTCTATCTTTCTTCAAATTGTGGAAATCTCCCAAGCTTCTGACGATATCGCACTTGGAAATGTATTAATATTCTTCTTTTTTGTATTTGGAATTCCAGTTTGACTAATTGGAAATCTCAAAGGGTTTTTAAATGGATCATTTTTTGGAGACATTGGCGACGAGGGAGCATGCACTTTGACTACCGTAATTTGTGTTGCATTTGGGCCCACAGTCAAATTTATGTTGATTATGTTTAAAACAGAAATGTCACTTAGCGAAACGTATGATTCAACATCCGGAATTGAGGTATTATCAAGCAAAGAAAAGTCTTCAATAACCGCAGTATTGACATTTGCCTTTCTTGTCATATTATCGAAAACACGGATTTGTTCTGGTGTTTTGAACGTAGAAGAATTAACACCTTCAGTAGACATATTATCGAGAAAATTTATTTGTTTAGGTGTTTTGAACGTAGAAGAAATAACAACTTCAGAAGACTAACATGGTGTTTTGGAAGTTGACCGTCGATTTTTACTGAAGGATGACTTCGCCAACTCTATTTCATTACAGACCGTATCTGAATTAATCCCTCTCTTCAATAAATTATCTTAAATCTTCAAAGTATTTTTCTATTTATATTATTATTTACATTTCTTGAAATCTTATATTCAGCAATAAAACGGACTGTTACACGACGATCACCCAGAATAAATTTTTCAACTTTTTCGACCATTTCCTGAGTGACTGACGTCGAAGGACGGCCCGAGCGCGGGTCATCTTTAACCGATGTTCTACGTTTAAACTCTGCACACCACCGAGCCTTAATGTCTCATGTAAATCTTTAAAAATTTGTTCCGTAGTACATTTTTTCAAGCAAAAGTATTTTATCATCGCACGGATTTAAATTTTATCCATTTTTAGCGAGAGCTATCGACACGTCACAAACAAATAATTAATACAACTGACACAGACAAGACAGAAAGCTAACTATTTCCTACTGCACACACATAAACCATTGGTTTACGCATTTACGAAGATTTGTACGGATAAGGAGACTCCAAGGCGTACACGGCAGCTCATGTTCATCAGTGAATTCACTACGGATATTCGCCACATAATGACGCGCTATCGTGCATAGAGACCATACTATGCCCGAATTGATTACGCAGCTTTAGCAGAAGCCTAAGCGCGCGACGCTTACGTCACGAACGTATCGAGTGACGGCATGAGAAGACAACTACGACGTGTTCAGTTGCCTAACTGCGAAAAAGAGGAGTACTGTGATTTTACTAACGATCACATTAGACCTTACTTACCAGAATGTTGTCGACGAACAGCATTCAAGAGCGTGCACGATTTGAGTCACCCTAGCATACGTACTACTCGTGATATGATCACCAAGAAATTCTTCTGGCCGACGATGAACAAGGATATCACATTATGGGCCAAGACATGCGTGCGCTGTCAACGTTCAAAGGTGCAACGCCACACCATATCTCATTTACAAGAATTTCCACCGTGTGGCAGGTTCGAACATATTCACGTAGATCTCGTGGGTCCCCTGCCTACCTCGTCGCAAGGTTGTCGGTATTGCGTTACTATTATCGACAGATGTACGAAATGGCCTGAGGCGTTCCCGGTGACAGACATGACCGCAGAGACTGTAGCCAAGACTGTGTATGAAGGCTGGATCACTCGATTCGGATGTCCACACAAAGTGACCAGTGACCAAGGTCGACAGTTTGAGAGCACATTGTTTACTCAACTGTTACGATGTATGGGAATAGATAAGTCACGCACTACAGCATACCACAAACAAAGCAATGGAGCAGTAGAGAGATGGCATCGCTCTTTCAAGGTCGCGATCACAGCTCGCATCGAATCGTCAGCATGGGTAGACGGATTGCCAACCGCAATGTAAGGTTTACGCGCAGCAATTAAAACAGACAGCGGCGTAAGCCCCGGTGAAATGGTGTACGGTCAGGCACTGAGACTTCCAGGTGAATTATTCAACACAAGCTCACCGATCGTAGCGAACCAAGAAACCTTAGTCGAGAAGATTCGCGACACAATCAGAAAATTCAAGCCAGTCTCTAGAAACCTTCGCGATTCACGAACAGTTTTCGTACATCCGGATCTTACCAGTACCGAATTTGTTTTCGTGAGAAACGACGCGGTACGGAAACCATTCCAATTTAAGGTCAACGCTCATTAGAGCCACCCGGCACCCACTCCGCACGGCGTCCACGAGTGGACGTCGCGCGGTCAACCAGCGGACCGCGCGCCGTCAACGAGTGAACACCGCGCGGTCAACGCGGCGACGAGCAGTCAACGCGCAGCAAGCATGCGAGCAGCTAGTTGCCACCGAGCCGGCTACGCGCGGACGGCGCGCCGTCCACGCGCGGACTATGTCCTATCCTTGTAAAGAATTAATTTGGATATGCCATTCTCAGTTATCATAATTCTTAAGCTATGAGTTTTGCTTTTTTCTTAATTATTTGCTTTCTCTAATAAAAATATGTTACTTGGGGCTGATGATTTTGTAGCGGCAAGCTCATAGAGATATAAAGGATAGAGTGGCAGAATTGTACCTAACTCAATACTGTGTCGTGTCTGCCGGTGGGAGAGAGAACGCAAAGTTAAAGGCTCCCGCAAAGATGCAGGGGCATCACTCTCTAACAGTACATGCACAACATCAATATTACGCAATGGCGTGCTACCTGTAACTATTATTTATATTAGTTTATTAGTAATCCATAGTTTAGTCCCTTTCTGCCACTCTATTCTTAATATCTCTATGGGCAAGCTACATAACACATATCAGAGCGCCATCTACCCAATGATGACGGAACCAATACGACACACTACTACTTACGACTACAAACAAGGCGGGAAATATTCAAACGACCCTGAACCGCGATATCAACATTCGCGACCCAAGCGGCATAATTATATACAAGTTCAAAAGTATGTCCGTCGGCCTGCAGGCCACCAAGCACGACCACCCAGCTTGGTTAGAGGCTCCTCCCTCTAGTTGGGACACCACACCTTTAAGGCTTTGTCAAACAGCGAGCGGGAAGGTAGCGTGGCGCTGGCGCGACGCGAGGCGAGCGGGTCGTAAGCTCAGCGCGATAGCCACACCGCCGGCAACACGCCGAGCCGCGCTAGCGCCCCGCCAGCATCGCGTCGCGCCAACCAGGAATGCGTCACTTTTTGTTAAAATGTCGAGCGAATCGGACATTGAAGAGCTACTTCTTTTGATTGCTGCATCAAGAAATAAGAAAAAAAGAAAATGGGTTCATGAAATAAACGCTACTAGAGAAGAGCATGGAGAATACCACCGGTTATGTAGAGAGCTCGAGTCCCACGAAGAAAAATTCTACACTTACTTTAGAATGTCACGGAGTAGCTTAGAAGAACTGTATAACGTATTGAAGCCAAATATAGAGAAACTTGACACGAATTGGAGACGGGCTATAGGTCCAAGAGAAAGACTTGCGATTTGTTTAAGGTAATTTATTTGACATTTTCACAACCTTTTGTTGGAACTTCTACATAACTATACAAGTTTAGCTGTTTTGTGGATTTTTGTTAACATTTTTTATAATTTAGGTAATATTTGTAATCAGTCTTTGAACTTTTATAATTATTTAACATGATGGATGGTCATATTTGAAATCAAATATAGTAATATGACGCTGTGTACATACATACTCCATTATTTTAATTTAAAAAAAAATCTTAGACCTCTCATAAGTACTAATATGTAATCAAATAATTTTGGAAATGAATGTCTTAGCAGCTTGCTTAAATACTAAAAAGTCTCTTTAGGTCACCTTTGTGATGATACCTAATAAAATAATTAACAAATCAACAACTAATACACTAAAAAATCTCTAAGCAATTACTACTTAACAAAATAATTCGCAAATCAACATTTTGTAGACTAAAAAACAATAATTCACAAATCAACATCATATAAACTTATGAATGTGTCTAAGTTACTCAAGTAAGTTCTAATAAAATAATTAACAAATCACATAAAATTGCAATTCAGTCTTATCTTTAAGTTTAGGTTACCTACCATGAGAGAGTGGCATGAATGAATATGAACAACTTTACTAGGCTTGCACCGAGGAACTGTATTTTTTCTAAATTTTAGAGTTGACTCCATAGTAATAATTATTCATATTCATCGGTTTCAAACAACAAAATCAACATTATTATAAACTGTATGTATCATTTATATGTCGTAGATCACTACGTCTTCTTGTGTGATCACATTTTCTGTGACATCTGGTATCTCTATTACTTGCTGCGTTGTGGTGAGGCATAATGGTTCGGTTATGGAGTCAGTACTAATAACTGAATATGCAGGAGAAGCAATGTTATGTTCTTGCGAACTTGGGTCTACGAGTCTCGTGTTGATTGGTGAGTTGGATTCCAGATTCGAGTATTCCATATCTATAACAGAATTACTGTTGGTGGTCGTGGATGAATGAGTGGTATTTTGTAGATGCTTCAATTCTGCTTCTGCAAATAGTTTTGCTAGGTTTACCTTTAACTCAGCTTGGACTACAGGGGATAACTTTTTAAATGCTTCTGCATAACTTCGAAATAAATAATCTATGGCATCTTGTTTTGTCGTGGCATTATCTTTTTTTCTATTGTTCAGATAGTGAAGTATTTTATCTAGGTCTTTTGTTTCGGCATCTTCATTTCTCTTGCGTTTAGATAATTGTGGAAAAGGTGGTACCGAGGAAGAAATCGTAGAGGACTGCGGCGTTGGAGTTAAATTCTGCACTTGTGTTGCGCTTGTTTGTGGGAGGACCTCTGCTGGTGGTGGCGAAGGTGAAGGATTTCTAGAAAAGGGCTGAGATGGCAATGATGCTGTGTCAGTATCCGGTAATATTGAGGTTTCTTGGCTATTGAGTGTTTCGTCTGTTTGCTGACTTTCAGTAGTAGCTGATGAACTTCTTACATTAGTGGAGGATTTACGATTCACATTAAAATCATCTAAAAAACGTAAATGCTCGCTCCACACGTAATTGGTTACAATTCTACCTGAACCTGTACTCCCTTTCACTTGTTTTTTATTTTTATAATATCCGTCTCTTATTGTTTTCCATTTTTGTTTTACAGCATCACCTGAAAATATTAAAAATATTTAAATATAAATAAAGAATAATCAAAAACGCTCACAAATTTAATTGTACTGCTTTATAAAACTAACAAATAATTTAATATATGGATCATCAATTACATTTATAATTTGTTTTACAGATTCTTGGCTACTGGAGATTCCTACCAAACAATCGCGTTTTCATTCCGCGTTGGGCGTTCTACAGTAGGCTCAATTGTTAAAAATGTATGCTCAGAAATTTGGAGCAGTTTACAACCCATTTATATGCCTACACCAACTGAAAGTATTTGGAGACAAGCGGAAACTGGCTACATAGAAAAATGGAATTTCCCTAATTGTGTAGGCAGCATAGATGGTAAGCACGTCGCAATCAAATGTCCTCGTAAAAGTGGATCGAATTTCTTCTGTTACAAGAATTTTTTTTCTATTGTTCTGCTGGCAATCGTCGATCCATTTTATAAGTTTATCGTTGTTGATATAGGAAGCTATGGTCGCTTCAGTGATAGTGGAATCTTTGAGAATTCTACTTTTTATAGAGAGTTTATAGTTGGAAAAACTCTTTTACCACCAAAACCTTTACCAGCCATGAATGAGCCTATACCACACGTATTAATAGGTGACGAAGGTTTCGCTTTAAAACCATACCTAATGCGACCTTTTCCAAGGGCTGCAGCATTGCAAGACGAAAGAAAGAGAAATTTTAACAAGAGACTCTGCAGAGCACGACGTGTCGTAGAAAATGCCTTCGGAATTTTGGGAGAAAAATGGCGGGTACTTCACAGGCCCATAGATTGCTCTGTTGACACCGCCGACGACATAGTTAAAGCAACTTGCTGCCTTCATAACTACTTGAGAACAAAAGAAGGAAGATTTACTGTTGAAGAAGAATCCACATCAGACCCCGGACCCGCTTTACAAAATATTAGACCAACGAATCAAAGATCCTCTAATGCAGCTTTTCAAATTCGAGAGAAATTCGTATCCTACTTTAATCAAAACATAACCTAATAATCACTCACTATAATAATTTAATCGAGCTTAATTTATTCGTGTCCTACTTTAATCAAAACATATAATGACCTAATAATAACATAACCTTATATTCACTTTAAAAAATAAACATTTTGTAGGTACTTACAATTTTGTTTGAGTTCACTTGCAATACTTTCCCAAATCAGCGCTTTTAAAGTGACATTTTTATAATCTTTATTACTTAAATCGTACAGAATTGAATTTTGCCGAACACAATTGATCAATTTCTCAACGTCCATGGTTGTACTTGAACAAAAATCTGTAATATTTTGCAACTAAAAACGCCACGCCACGCCGTTCACTCCGCGCCCAGTTCACGTCAAGCTGCGTGTGTGCCGATCGTCATAGAAACACTAGCAACACAGCGCGGCAATGACTTTTTATTATACATATACATTTTTACATAACGAGACAGTAACCTTGTTTCATATCGTTATTATATAACATAATTTCATCGCACCGCCTCGCCTCGTGCGGTTAGTATTCTTTATATGGATTTGTATGGGTATGCGCTCACTTCATCAACTCCGTAGCGTCACCGGATCGCCTCTGTCTAAGCCGTCCACGCGCGGGCGGCGGGTGGTCCACCCGCCTATTAGATTTTTAAGCATTTTGTTATATACAATGACTTTTTATTATACATATACATTTTTACATAACGAGACAGTAACCTTGTTTCATATCGTTATTATATAACATAATTTCATTGTTCTTTGTAACCAACATTGTGGTGTCGAATTTTATAACGTTGATATTATAAACGTAAAGTTTGTAGTCAAGGGCACGGTACTTTGCAAGCTAGCATTTCGTAATCAGGTGACCACACAGAGCGTCATATTATATAGGTAGTTAGTTAGCCGCCGATGTTGAAATAATATTTAATACTTACGTCTATAAATAGCGTTATATTTTGTAGCTTACCACGGCTATACCTACCCAAATTGGTAACAACATACCGTGAATACGTGACTATCGTACGAGCTCTGTGAAACTGCGAAATGCTAGATTCCAAACCGTTTGGTAGTGTACTTTAGAATATTTTTCACTTCGTAATTGCTTTTGAATTGTAATTTTTTTGGTAAGAGGTGGTGTAGTGTAGCGACATTATACATATTGTTAACGTAAGCAAATTAGGTACGACTGACCCGCGTTCCCCCCCGACACGGGCAGTCGCCTCTGTAACTCTGTCACGCCAAGTTGTGTGAAATAAAAAACATTTGAGTGTTTCGTGAAGTATGTTTTATTTGATACGGGGTTGGTGCTGAAGACCTATACACACAGGAATACTCACCTTACATATACTTACCCACCAAGCTCCTCCGTACACGGTTTAAGTAAAGTATCCGACACCCGCTTTGGCCAACCATTTACAATGTAGGTTATGACCTTCTTTAATATTACATCATGAGAAGAAGATGGCACTATGTTTGTCAGTTAGGGCTAAAGACAATTTGAATACACATATCGTAACTTTTTAATTTAATAGTGACTGAGCAAATCCGCTATCGATATCCATTAAAGTTACAATATAAGTCCAAAATCAAACGGACTTGTAAAGTATATTATTTATATGTTATACATTTTAAATTCCGTAAGTTTGTGTCCACAGCAGTCAGAACGCTAGTTGATGGACAGTCTTTAAATAATTATTACACAACTTGCATTTTTAAACTGAACTTATATATTTTTGTTTCAAATGTGTACTCAGTAGCACATAATCTTTAGAGGCGTTATTTTCTAATTTTCATCGTATTTTTCTTTACGCATCAACAGCCTTTTCCAGTACACTGCTGGTCTTAAACCTTCCGTGGTGGAGGTTTGGCCTACTATAAGCAAATAATTAAGAAAAAAGCACACACTAGCCAGACGTATTAGTATAGGCTTTTATTTCGAGATTTCCTTTTCTTGTGTTTCTCTTAGTTGCCTCATACGACACCCTTTTTTTTTTTTTTGTATCGGGTTGGAAAATCCTCATGGAGTCCCTCCGCCCCGGGGGGAAGGACGAAGGAGACTGTCAGACTCTTACTGACTAAAAACCAACCCGTGCTCCTCATGTACCCATGTGTCGGAGGGTAGGGTTTCACCAAAGCATTCCTCGCTATCCCCCGACGGGTATTGGCCCGCCAGATGGTCAGGCGGGCCCCGAACGAAACCCCCTTGGCGGCGGATGAAGGTGTTGGGCTCCGCCGCCAAAACACCCAGCGGCCGCAGAGGATAGGGAGGACGCAACGAAACACCGCATCTCCTCTTCCTTTGCGGCCCCACCGCGACGCAAAGATGGTGCGCCCCCATTTGGTCGCGGGAGATAGGGCGCGGGGCAACGCAACATCCACACGCCTCTCCTCCCGCGACCGCACCCGACTGCAAGGGACAGACAGAACTGTCCCCCGCACCCGCACCATGGGACGCATCCTACGCAGGCCTCTACCAAGCCCACGTGGAGCGTCCCCTCCCGGGATCCCGCTTAGCTTCACCGTGGGTGGCTTCTAACCCACGGTTACTGAGCCCCCCCACCACGACAAGGCGGAGATCCCACGGGGGGAGCTCATACGACACCCTCGGCATAAATGTTTATTTATACTTATTTATAGTTAGTTTTTCAGCTGTAATGATAGCTGTAAGTGGGATTAATAAATATTAAATAAATAAATTGTGGAGGATAAAGGTGTGGTGTTCCTCCAACTAGAGGGAGGAGCCTCTAACCAAGCTGGGTGGTCGTGCTTGGTGGCCTGCAGGCCGACGGACATACTTTTGAACTTGTATATAATTATGCCGCTTGGGTCGCGAATGTTGATATCGCGGTTCAGGGTCGTTTGAATATTTCCCGCCTTGTTTGTAGTCGTAAGTAGTAGTGTGTCGTATTGGTTCCGTCATCATTGGGTAGATGGCGCTCTGATATGTGTTATGTAGCTTGCCCATAGAGATATTAAGAATAGAGTGGCAGAAAGGGACTAAACTATGGATTACTAATAAACTAATATAAATAATAGTTACAGGTAGCACGCCATTGCGTAATATTGATGTTGTGCATGTACTGTTAGAGAGTGATGCCCCTGCATCTTTGCGGGAGCCTTTAACTTTGCGTTCTCTCTCCCACCGGCAGACACGACACAGTATTGAGTTAGGTACAATTCTGCCACTCTATCCTTTATATCTCTATGAGCTTGCCGCTACAAAATCATCAGCCCCAAGTAACATATTTTTATTAGAGAAAGCAAATAATTAAGAAAAAAGCAAAACTCATAGCTTAAGAATTATGATAACTGAGAATGGCATATCCAAATTAATTCTTTACAAGGATAGGACATAGTCGACATGGCTTTTATCAAGCAAAAAACATAAAAATTAACTTAAAATAGATAAATCAGACAAAACCTTCAATAGTGCCCAAAGGTTTGTTATTAACAATAATCACTACACATTTTTGCTAGAGAAAGTAAACAATTAAGAATAAGGCAAAACGCATGCTCAGGCACATAGCTGGGCATCGTTAATCAAATAATTAACTTCGTTAATCGCTAATCCGTTACTAAAAAAGTTAACTTCGTTAAACGTTAAAGCGCTACCTTTGGGACGATTTAACGCAAGTTAACGTTAATCGTTAATCCGTTAACACATGGTAAAACTACTATTTTCATGAGAATTTTATAAGAACTGATGGTTGAGGTTTTGGGAATTAACACTTCAACACAAGTTGAGGTTCTGGTCTGAAAGCGAAGCTCGTTTTGGCGTTAAAATGTCTTTGCCCGTTGAAAAAAGACGTTCAACTGCAGAGCTTGAGGGTATAGCAGTATTATATTTAATAAACAGATTTATGAATATCTGTTCCCCTAGAAATGCCGCATCGTCGAACGAGTCTTTTGATTTCATGTCTCTCGATCTGGATACAAAATTAACAAAATCACTCAAGTGTGGCCACGGATTTTCGTCTATAGTGGATATGGAATCCAACTGCATGTTGTGGTTTTTATTTGCACAATACACTGTTTAATATACACACTGCACAGACGTAAAATACACTCGGCGTCAAAAATATCGCACCTTTGCAAAAATTAAGTTCAATTCGGTTTATGTCACGGTAAATCCTTTGTATGGTTGTTTTATGCTATTTATTTGAAAGGTTAGTAGGTATAATAACAGTAAAATACAGAAATATGTATTCAATTACAATCGTTTAAAAAAAACAAGGTGCATGTGTAAAGTGAAAAATTATCTTTATTAGGAAAAAATATTCAAACAAAAGCAGGCAGTAAAATTACAAAACTACAAAAGAAATTAATAAAAAATGCTACTTAAAACCTAGTGCAACCCCCCCCCCCCCCTTGCTCTAATAACAGCTTCCATTCGTTCTTGCATGGACCCAATCAGCCGTACCACACTATCTTGAGGAATCCTATTCCATTCTTCAATTACAGCACAATGAAGGTCTTGTAGAGTTGCTTGTAGAGTCTTGTAGAGTTACACATATATCGTCCACTATGCACATTACTCCCTCCACAGAGTACTTTTGTATAACTATAATAGAGACCTATCTTAACTGTCAAACCGAGGAATAGATAATAAGCGCCATCTATGTGTTGAAGTTACGGAGTTTAAAACGATATGCTATTGATACTTATGTAGTTATTGGTGTGCATGTTATAGGTATTATACATACTGTATAGTCTGTATACCCATAGCCATTCTCATAGGTAGTTATTTTAGTATTACAAATTCTAAAAACGTATTTGTCTTTATTGATTTGCATTTAATCTATGTACTCTTGTAATAAAATACAGTAGTAGATTAAATGAAATGCTAAAATTAGACAACCATCAAACATAAAAAAGTACTCAGAATTTGTAATACTGCATATCGTGGGTATAATGGAAGAACTAAATAACTCAAAATTTCAAGTTTCGAGATAATCGCGATTTACTGTTTTTGACACTTTTTTTTACATCACTAAGAAATGGAGAACAATTTTACCGTTGGCGATTTTATATGCTTTAAGTATGTTTGCTGTCGATTCTATGCTTGATAAAACTAGCTTTTATCTTGAACCAAAAAAATATATAAAAATAAAAAACCAAGTTATCCAATTTTGCCACACCAAGATATTGCAAACATACCGTAGTTAGCTAATTCTATAATGTAGTTATTCAGTTTCCCTACACATTAAATTAATGTGAATACATGAATTTGGGTCAACTAAGTACACTTATTGAGTTTTGAACCTAAAGAAATATTTAAACACGAAAGTTAGGCATTCTTAGTGAAAGTTTATTTGTTAAATTTTATCACTGATTATTGATCTCCCATGAAATAAAAACCTGGATTGGAAGTAGTAACATTGTTTAAATAAAAAAATAAACGTAAAATTAAAATATAAAAAATTAACAAAATTAGGTATGACAACAAAATATTTTAATTATGTAATAAAATCAACTAAATGACTTTAACTTGCCTTTGCATTAAAACAAACTAGGGTGGTCTGAAAAGTTTCCGACCTCAACCTGAAGGAAGCAGCACTCGTCAAAAAAAGTGTAGTGGATGTAATTTTACTTCTTGTGGCAGTTAACCACCAACATTTCAGCTATTTTGTAGCAGTAGTTGCTATTTGACAGCCATACGATTAAGTCGATGTGAGTGTGTTTTGTGAAAATGGGAAATGGTGTATCGAGCTGGCATTAAATTCTTGTTTTTAAAAGGCACTACGCCAACGCCATTGAAGTTTGATTAAAACTCTGTTTATGGGGCCCCTCTGCTCCATCATGATCGCGCTAGCCTTATCCCGGTTGCATCCAAGACTGACACGTCTTAGAACCCGAGGTCCGCTTATTGATCTAATCAGATATGACAGAATATTAAATTTTCCACAGAGCGACAACCGTTTGATCTCCGCAACCCAAAGGGATAGCGATATTCCTTGGTTTAGACCAGTATCAGTTTATTTGAGGGTACGGAATCCCCGTAACGAATGTCAAAGATCTTCCAGACAGCCAGGACCGACAGTTTAACGTGCTCCGAGGCACGAAGCAAGCGATAATTAACAATTTAATACGCACTTAACTTTGAAAAGTCATTGGTGCTTGCCGTGGATTCGAACCCGATACCTCCTGCATGGACAACTATTAGTACCTCCACTAGGCTATTGCTGCCTCACTGCTCCATCATTTACTACAATGATATTTTGGGCAGCTGAATTTAAACCTGGTCGTAAGAGCTAGGGAGCTAAGGTCCGGGACGTCCAAACACTGCAACCACTGAAGATAACCTCGCAAAATTTCACCAAATGGTGCTAGACGACCGCTGAATTGAGTAAGAGATATAGCAGAGGGTATGAAAATGACCAACAAATGAATTAGTTACATATTAAATGAAGATTTAAGCATGAGCAAGCTCCCAGCGCGATGGGTGCTGCGTTTACTCACGTTAAGACCAAAACCGCGTTGACCTGTCGAATGAACATTTTTTAAAGCTGTTTGCGTAATTAACCGATTCGTTGCGACGCTCATTTTGGTGCACTTTTATGCGTGGCGACGAACAAATATTTCGTGACACGACAGTCGTGTCAAGCGCCATATCAGTTGATGACACGTCTATTGTGCCATCAGCCATGTACAGAACAAAATGCTCTTTTTACTTGTTTAGCCTTGAATTGTACTCAGTCGACTTCCAAAATCGAACGTAAACAGTCAGTTACTTTGTGTTAAGTGGTTTTGAACTGATTATATAAGTGTTTCACTGAAAATAGATGGTAAGTGACTTTTTTATTAAGATGTTGTAAACCTTTTGTATTGTTTTATGATTTACATAGATATCATACTGGGATTGTAGGTTATAATAAAGATTCTAATTTCTGTTTTCATTATTTAATGTCATTTGTTGTGTTTCATCGAATTGTGTAGTAGGCAAGTGCCGTAATGATAGCAAAATATGGACACAAATATTTTCCTGCAAAAAATCTACTTATGTTTTGTTGTCTTTACAGGCGAAAAAGTTATAGAAGAGTCATCTGAGAGCTCAGATCTAATATCTGAGAGCTCAGATCTAATATCTGAGCACTCCGACATCACAACCCATTTAGATTTTCAAAAAATTATGATGTAGATCCTGAAGGAACTACGCCAGAGCTGGATTCACTAGATTTGTTTACAGAAAACGAAGTAAGTTTTTTTAATGATATTTTAGTAGTCAACTAGAGATCTAGACTAAGTAGGGAGACCCGTTAAAAATTAAAAACTAGGATAAGACATATGTTCAGCAGTGGACTTTGTTCGATTTATATGATGGTGTATTTATAATTATTTTATAGATTTATATAGTTATAGGAACATATGTTTATTTTTATTGTTTCAGGAAGATTGCAATATTCCGGCCAATAAAGTATCTATCGGTACAAATACGGAAAATCATGAAGAAGTGAAAGAAGATGGAGACAATATTAATATGGACACCATTAATAAATGTTATATGCTGGGATTAATTATAGGAAGAGCATTGAGTACGATTTCAAAACAAAGACGGGAACATTGTATGCACAACATAGCACATTGTTTCGAAAATGGTGAATTACAGTTTTAATTATAAGCCTATAAGGCGATTTTTCCATTATTAATAACATTCAGTAATTAAACAGGGTAGCTTCTTAGGTGATTATGAGAAATGAAAGTATGAAAAAAGAGTAAATCACTATTTTGTGTTGAATAAATCACCATTGTAACGACCACATATTATAAAGCGCATACGCAGCGGTACAGCGCTACAGCGCAGCAACCTCACGCGTCCTAGTGGGCGGAGCCTCCCCATGCGCCGTCGCCCCGCCACGACCGAGGCCTATATAAGCAGGCTGCGCGACCTCGCTCACAGAGTGTTCACTGCGCTCTCGGACTGCTTCAACCTCTCTGGCCATTCGGTTTACGTAATGCTCCAGCCAAGTTCCAGCGACTAATTGACAGAATGCGAATCAGTCTACCTGATGTGAAGCTGCGAGCATACCTAGATGACCTAGCTATTTTTTCACCCTCGTTTGAACGTCACATTGAAGACCTGCAACTAGTATTTACCAGACTTGCGGAATTTGGACTCACAGCAAACCGAGAGAAGTGCCGCTTTTGCTGTTCATCAATGAAGTATTTAGGCCACTGTATCACTCCGAAAGGGCTTCAAGTGGATCCGGAAAAAACTGCAGCTATCACAGATTTACCAACCCCGACTACACTGAAACATCTTGTTAGTTTCCTACAGACATGTTCGTGGTATCGGCGGTTCATCAAAGATTTCGCTAATGTTGCTGAGCCTCTGACACGACTAACCAAAAAGAATGTGAGCTGGAAATGGTTGAAAGAGCAACAGGATGCCTACAACGAGTTGAAGCGACGTTTGACTTCTGCTCCTATATTGGGACAAGCTGATGAAACCAAACCATACATAATAAAAAGCGATGCGAGTTCTTACGCCATAGGAGCTGTATTGATCCAGGGGGAGGGAGAGAATGAACACCCTGTTGAATTTGCTAGTCGATTGCTAACATCAGCTGAACGAAACTACTCCACTACAGAAAGAGAGGCACTTGCAGTGGTCTGGGCTGTATCAAAGTTTCGTGGATATATTGAAGGTCTTCCTGTTATCATAGTAACGGATCACCAAGCCTTGAAATGGCTTATGTCATTAAAGTCGCCCACTGAAAGACTTGCAAGGTGGGCCCTCCAGCTGCAGTCGTTTGACATAACCATAAAATATGCACCAGGTAGAACGAACGTGGTAGCTGACTGTCTCTCCCGGCCACCCTGTGATGAAAGGTCTTTGGAAAACTGTGATGTGTGTACAGTGATCGTCGATATGCCCCTACGGAGTTCAGCAGAGATTCGTTCAGAGCAACTAAAAGACGAAAAGGTACGACATATTATACAGGACTTGGAGAACACAGGTTCCGACGAGAAAGCTATCTATTGGAGCAATAAGGGTTACGTGTTAAACAATGGACTTCTTTACCGACACAGTCCTCATTCAGATTCGGAAGAAGCTCAGTTGGTTGTTCCAGAACATGAATGGGCAAATGTTCTGGCGACATATCACGATGAACCCTTAGCAGGACACTATGGTGCCGAAAAGACCTATAGGCGCATCTCACAGAGATACTATTGGACTGGTATGCGGAAGTACATCGACAGCTATACGAGGAATTGCCTTGACTGTCAACGTTACAAATCTTCCAATCAGAAACCCTCAGGACTACTCCAAACTACAGTCATGAACCAAAGATTTGAGGTGATATCGTTTGATCTCTTTGGTCCACTGCCAGCCTCCCCAGATGGTAAAACCTGGATATTCATCGTGGAAGATGTGGCAACGCGCTGGGTGGAACTTTTTGCCTTGCAGCAGGCTACCGCAGAGGCTTGTGCCTTGACACTTATCCATGAAGTATTTCTCCGTTATGGATTTCCACGCCGCATGATAAGTGATAACGGACCACAATTTGTAAGCGGTATCATGCAGCAAGTCGCTTTTACCTTGAATATAAAGCATGCGTTCACACCTGTGTATCATCCGGAGACGAACCCGGTGGAAAGAAAGAATAGAGATCTGAAGCCCCAGTCAGCTATACTAGTCAAAGATAGACACAGAGACTGGCCCGAACATCTTCCTAGCGTACGATTCGCCATGAATACCGCGAGCAGTCTCTCCACTGGCTTAACACCCGCCTACTTAACCTTCGGTAGGGAGTTGAGGACACCAGATGATGCATCACATGACTTCCGGAAGATAACACAATCCGAGAATTTCATACCCGAGATAACGCCAAAGCTGCTTCAGATAGCCACTATCCTGCAAAAAGCCCGAGAAATGCAAGAAAAATGCGAAGAAAGGCGTAAGAAATACGTTGATCAACATCGACGAGACGACCCCGGTTACTGTCCTGGGGGGCAATCGTGGTAAACGTCAACGTATTTACCAAAACCAAACTTCAACCAAAAACGTTACGTTATGCACATTTCGTATCGTGCTAATTATTTGAACGTAAACGATTTGGTTTTTGTAGGGCAGATACGTTCAGTGACAGCTAGGTGACAGCGTGCGAGCGAACTCTCGTTGTTGCATGGTATCGCGCTATTATTTGACAACGTTTTAAAACAAAACCGTTACGTTCGCGAACGTATCATACGTTGTCAAACCAAAAGTTCCTATCGACGAACTTTTCGATTATATAATTTTTTAAATTTGTATTAATTATCGATTTCGTGGCATATGCTTATATACGTTTGATTGCAACTTAAATGAGTGAACAACATTCTTTCATATAAGACAATTTTATAGATATCTCTTTAGTATAGCTTGTTGTTGCGGTAGAATTCATTATTGCAAGATTGGCGTCAAGCTTGCTTGGCCCAATATTTATAACAATGTGTAGGAAGGCATCTCATCAAAAAGGTTACATCTCGATGCGATATCTTCCTAGAAATTCACTTTTGAAAGGCTGAAACAATAATATTATGTGGATATACGTATACCATACACATAATACTGTCACAGTTATAGGTTCTTTGGGTGGCTTAAGCGAAAAGACTGCCTACTCGGTCACTGCGCTCTCAGACGCCTGTATACAGCAAGTAGACGACTGATAAAAGTTCATTTATAATTATTTTTCCTAAGTACCTAGATAGGTATTGTAATTATTGAATTTAACCAAGACAAAAGCGTAGTGTTCATCATACAAAGATTTGTCGTATTAGGAATCGAACCCACTACCTCGGGTAACAGACCTAAGTCTTAGATTAGGGCTGGGTGGCAGCGAGTTGATTGTGCGTGCGTGGGAAGCGCAATGCGGTGCCAAACTGCCGACACAGAATTGTAAATTTCATGTAATCTGTGGGTGCCTAATAGTTCAATGAGTCGGTCAGAGCCTAGTCTCAGGCCAGCCTATTTTGACTATTTGGTTCAGGGCTCTTAAATTTGGCTTGCATTGGCCGATCAGCGAAGGGAAGGCCACAGGAGCTATTCGCTTGGTTAAATTTTAAAGGCATAATCACGGGAAAACCTGCCCCGGGTCTTTGTTATCTCGAGACCCGCCATGACAAAATATCACTGTTTCCAACTTTGCATATATAGTAAAAGTAATAAGCCTTGGAGTCTGTTAAGAGAATATCTATCTAATAAGTTCGCCCATCAAGTACCACCTGCCCATACTAGTATGAGAGTGGTTAGGGTAGGTGCCGTCTGTCGTCCTTAGTGACCATTTAGACCGGGTGAATTTCTAAGTGAATTGTAAGAAAATATCCGTGAAGAAGAGAAACATAAGAATAAATGAATTCTCTGTGACACCCAAACTAGGCACAACCTAGTGGCATGGTGTCAGACAATTGATCAGTATATATAAATATTGCTTTTATACACATACGAGTATTATAGTTATGGTAATTTGCTCATCGCACAAAGAGTTCTCCTGGGTGGTAATCAAACCCATGACTTTCGACTTAGCAGTCAGGGTTAGGTATCACTAGACCAATAAGCTGATCTACAAGGGAGACTAACCACTGACTCAGCAGGATGCAAGTGTGTGAGCTAATAGCGGGCCATCCACTAACGTTCATTTCTTCTGACTTGTCCCGTTGTGCAATCCGTACAGAAAAGCGACGGGATAAAATAAAACTGTTGAAGACACTAATTAAACCACAATCCTACGTTCTTTCCCCTGACTTTATCACGACACGCCAGTCCGACAGGAAAAACAATCCTTCAATGACCATACACACGTTTAGGTACATTCCTGTCAGTTTGCATCTTGCCATTCCTACCGAGGGATTGCGTGTCTGTGGATGGTTATAATCCTATAATTTTATGAAGATTGTTGTCATTTAAAAGGAATGCTCGTCATTTTGAATTATCTTTATGGATTATTTTCATTTTGCAACAACATGTGTACCCAAGAGATTGCTATTGCTACATCAACCAGATCAATGTATTGCTATGAGTTTTATTGCGAGTAAAAATCTATTTACCTAAACCTAAAATTCAACTGCCTCTGTGGTCCTGCGGTAGTGTAAGCGACTGCGGATCATGAGGTCTCAGGTTCGATTCTCGGGTCGAACAAAACTGATGGTTTTTCTGTTAGGAATTATCCAACAGAAGTTCGGAGTCAGGGAGTTGGCGGTGTCACACCCCCGTGCCTTGGAAAGCACGTTAAGCCGTTGGTCCTGCGCCCAATCTCTCTCCGGTTGTGTCGCATGTGGCGTCCCATCGGACTAAGAGAGTGAGGGAATAGAGAGTGCACTTGTGATGGCGCACACACTTGTGCACTATAATATGTCCCGCGCAGATGGCAAGTCTCATGTACAGACAAGCCGCCGTGGGCGAAATCCGTCGGGAGGACATTATTATTAAACCTAAATGAAGACATAGAATGTGGGTTAAAAAGTGGTTATTAGAAAAGGAGAAATCTAGTGTTATAAGACTTTTAAAAGATCTGGTATGCGATATCTAATATCTTGATTTGACGACCGGTTGGCGCAGCGGGAGTGTACCTAAGCGACTGCAACACCGAAGGTTGCGGGTTCGATTCCCGCTCAAGTCAAACATTTGTGTGCATGAACATGGATGTTTGTCTTGGTCTGGGTGTTTCTATGTATATGTATTTATTTACAAAAAAAAGTATATATGTGTGTTCATCCATTATCTAGTACCCATAGTACAAGCTCTGCTTAGTTTGGGACTATATAGATGGTGATGTGTGTATGCGGTAGAATATAAAAAAAAAAACATTTCTAATATCATCTTTATCGTCTATTTCTTGGGAATCTATTTTATACTTCCGGGACGAAGACGAACACAAAATGATAACAAACGAGCAGTCAATCACGCCGGACAAATAAACAGGCACTAACTTGATCACATCGCGCGTCGCGTCCTTCGCGACGGGAGGGATGACGGTGTTTTAATACCGTCATTCTTTTTTGCTCTTGCAAATCCACTGGCGTTCATTCCGTAAGGATTGTAGATTCCGGCAGGAATGAACGTTAGTGGATGGGCCGCTAATATAACCGTACTTTCTAATCGGGTATCGAGTCCAACATCTGATGACCCAGTTACCCAGACTACCGCTGGACCACTTCAATAGATAGTTAAAGGAATAGAGTAGGTATGTATATTAAAAAGCAAGCTCCAATTTCACATTTAGATTTTATTTATTCAGTGTGTTGAGATGATGAAATCTGATACAAAATATAATTTTAAGTAGAGTTGAAACAAACAACATCTGTTAGGCCATTGTTACAATGTGAACTTCACAGTAATAATTATGTATTTGGTTTGGTTTACATTAATTTAGTAAACTAAATAGTATATTCTTGTTTAATGTCCAAGAAGTGATGGTGGTCTCGATTTGGCTCATAGCAAATTGCTCATTTTTGTTAACTTGCAATTATGTCCATGTGGTTGTGCTTACGAGCGGCTTATCATTCTCCTTACCCCTCGGCTACTGTTAACAAAATTAAAACATAAATCATTCAGTAATTATTTACTCAAATATAAGTCCCACCAAAATATCTAAGATTATATTGTTCTCATACGTACGCTATATCTTGTGTTTGAGTATAATAATTATACTTACATTATTTTGTTGGGTATTTATGCATATTATGAGACAAGTTCAGAATGAGAGTAAATACTTTAGGATTAATGATAAGTAATTGAAATGCGTACCTGAAAAGTTAGAAAGTCAGCCAAATTCAAATTCTCCAGCTTTTCGTCTATCTCTTCTTTTATGGAAAGGATGACTATTATGCCGAACGCTGACATTTCGGGGTTTGTTTAGCATCTTTATCTGCTCTATATATTATTCCAAATCTGAAAAATAGGTGTTGTTTATTGTAACGATCATATAAAATTGGTATTGGGCTCGACAAATAGCAGAAGAAGCTGCAATTGCGGTGATGTTGTGGTGCATCATCATTTGAATTCACTTTCGTTACTCTAGTGAAATAAAAACCACTTCTACATGACCAAGCGTGATCATTAATTGTTTTTGCACAAATCACTTATTACGGTTAACAATATTTCGGTACTTACCGTATAATTTTATTGAAATTATTTCATGATTTCATATTATAATATTTATTGACATTCAATGACATTCACATAATGACATTAATTGTCTTTTTAAATTAGTACTTGCACATGGCGCGATGTCGCTACAGCCTCTTTAGTATAAGAATAGTACTTACTATTTTCAAAAACCGGTGTCAAGCACTAAACGTTTGACGTAAGCCCAACGTAAAAGCCCCTGTACACATTGGCCCAACTAGCTGGCCCAGCATGTTGGGCCAACATGATACGACGCACACTGGCGAATATTTGCTAAAATCTGGCCAATATATGACTTTAAAATATTTTTGATAGAACACTTTTATAACACTTAGATCAAAACTTAATAAATGACGCAACTTTTGAGCATTCCTTGATATATTTTATATAGTAAAATTCTATAACAATCTGCCTAAGAAATTGATAAAAAAAATCGTGCTTTATATCGATGATTCTCAAGTCGCATGTTGTCACTCGTAGTTTTTACAACTGTAAATTTTGATGTTTTTCTGTTATGGATTCTATTTCTAGAGGTATTTATAATTGCTGTCAGATGTTACTACTTTCTAAAAAAATCCTAACACCGATACCCTTGCCTAGAAATTGATAGTATTATTTACGTACGTAAACATACAGAAATAATAAAAATAATATTACGATATTCTTCTGTATTCCGAGAAATAAGCTGTATTAAATTGAAGCATATAATTAGTTTGTTTTAGATTTGGCTGCCGATATCTGCCTTATGATTAGTTGTTATTTGCTGTAAGTCGCAGTATTTACGCGTACAATTAGCCGTTGAATATTTTGTGGTCTTTAACTTGAGTTCATTCTTTTAATGAGTGGTTTTAAAAAAGTTGATATCTATCTGAAGATGCACAAGAGTCAAGAAATAGGGATATAAATAAATATCACAGAGACTTTGCAAGAAAAACGGTCCGTATTTAAACTACAAATGAGTCATTTATTTCAAAGACTTTGCGTTTCTTCAGTTCCTTATATCTCAAGTTTACGTAAAACGTCCAGAAAGTCCAATACGCAGTTGCCCTGGATGCAATGTAACTATTGAAGGAACCTGAAGTGGAGTATTTGATATTTAAACAAACTTAGGTATTTATATTGGATACCATATAGTTTGTGTATCTCTGATCATTCATGTTTCTTAGTTATGAATATTATTAATTATAATACAATTTTCTATAACTAAATTATTTTTAATCTCTATCATATATAAACTAATTATTGTCCTTCTATAGTTTTAAAACGATCAATATCATAAAGTCAGTCTTTATATTCGTGCTGGTTGGAACAACGGCCTCTTTTCATAAAATAAAAATTATTCATAGATCAAAAGGTTACATTTAAGTTCAATAGATTTATTTAACGCTTTTTATTATTAAAACGTTTTGGCCATCTTTTTGGTAATATTCGCCAGTGTGCGACGCCATGATTGCTATTTACACATTGGCTGACGGATCATTCTGCATTGGTGCTTAAACAAAGATGGACGTAGAAGCACTTGCAGCCATTTGCAGGCTGTTTATTTATACAGTGCATTTAATTATTACCTGCGCGTACATGCGTACTAAAGTAGAATGTGATGCATTCTACATGTTGTCATTAATGATTATTTTTTCTTTTTGATTTCGTTAATAGTGGCGTGGAGCCGTATGGCGGATAAAATTAATATTCAATTTTATCCGCCATACGGCTCCACGCTTCATTAACCTGAAATATAAAATAGATAGCTTATTATTAATAATAGGAATTTTGGTTAAATAACCTACCCCAACTACTAAGTCTAGAAGATAACAATGTGGTACCTAGTAAAAGTATGTTTTTCAAGTTACTAGTTAAGTTATAATTATATGTAACTAGCTTTTGCCCGCAGCTTCGCTCGCGTAAATTCGGGGTTCTCTAGTTATAATATATCATCTATGTTCGGGGTAACTGAAATCTCCTTTATTGGGCGGATACTTCTTTGGATAGATATTTGTCGTTTTAATTGTGATATAACTCCAAAAAGTATTAACACATACAAACTACTTAGTACTAAGACTTAGTAGGACCTTTTTGGTAGTATACTCAAAATGTTACCATTTACCCTGTATCGGTGACGTGCTAGAGTGGCCAATATGGCGACTGCGATTTGTCAGTCAGAACTATTAGAATTTATCAAAATACTCGACAATCCGAATTTTGCGGATATATGTTGTCGACTTGAAATCTTTATTTTTTAATGTTTTATTATTCAGGTAAGGTTTCGATGTACTCCTTGACGAAATTATTAATATAAGATTTGACACTGCGATGGCAGCGCAGTCCGTCGGTTCCACAGAAGAGTAACTTGGTCGGTTCCAATGTGAAACATTCCGAAACCCACAACTAATTACAAATTAAAAATTAAGTAAATAAACATTTTCCAGTGGACTAAATTGTGAATCTAAAGCATTCTCAAGTCCCCTTGAACACACACAAAAAAATTCATCAAGTTCGGTCTAGTCATTTAGGAGGCGTTCAATGACATACACACGCACACAAGAAATATACAGGGTGTCACAAGACCCATCCCTAACCTAACCTAACCCAACCAAGCCGAAGTCTACGCGTTTTGGACATCATGTCAAGTCATACTAACCAAAAATAAAACTTGGGAAACGACATATTTTTTAAGTTTTCACTTTTTTCAAACCGCTATAAAAATGCACACGTGCAATTTTCGAAATACCTACCGATCTTTGGGTGCATAGGACATCTATAGAACAGGTTAGCGGGGTAAATGCATCGATTTTGTACCTAATTACAAAACTTCCAAAGTAACTTTGAGCCTCAATATCTCCTGAACCAGTAATTCCCCAGGTATGATGCCGAAGCAAAAAATGATTGTAATGTTTGTACATTGTTGATGATTGTACAATATGTGGTTTCAGTTTTCGTTAAGGGTCTTTTTACACCCTGTATATATAAAGATATGTATATTAACTTGGGAATGTAAATATATTCACGCGCAACAGTACTCTCTCCTCTGAAGAGCGACAACGAAATGGAAAAGGCGTCAACGTGTGAACGCTGTTGGCGGAGCTTGCCAAGATCCTTTGATGTGTGCACAAAAAACCGACACTAGGGTTGCGTCTAAGGTTCGAACGCTCAATACAATTAGCACGATACCATATTTGACATCAGCCAAACTAAAACCAAACGTTCACCAAATACGTTACGTTGTCAACGTTTGAACGTTTGAAAATAGCACGATTAGCCCCCTGGTGATCTTGTACTTGCTACGCTCCATACGTTGAGTAATGCTGCAAAAGGTATTAGTGCGAAGTTTACTCCACGTCGTGATGGGCCTTATATTATCAAGAAACGACATGGTCCGTCATCCTATGAGATTGCTGATCCAGAGAGCCCTGATATTGTCATTGGGGTCTACCACTCCTCAGCGTTGATGCCCTATGTTGGAAAATACTCTAGACTTACCAAATCCTGTACAGCCACTGAGGAAAAGAGGACGACCACGTAAGCAGAATCAAGAACTTGTGGTTAGCGACAAACCTGCAAGGAAACGCGGCAGACCTAGGAAACAACCAATTGCTGGATCATCGTCGGGACGACTTCAGATCCAGAGGGGGAGCCTGTAACGACCACATATTATACAGCGCATACGCAGCGGTACAGCGCTACAGCGCAGCAACCTCACGCGTCCTAGTGGGCGGAGCCTCCCCATGCGCCGTCGCCCCGCCACGACCGAGGCCTATATAAGCAGGCTGCGCGACCTCGCTCACAGAGGATTCGCCTCGCCGCCGCCGCCGAAGAAGGACCTCTCACCGCAAGCAAGCACCTGCAAGCAAATCAAGAGCTCCAGTTTCGGAAGCGCTGCACGGACCGCGACGCTGTTTGTTACGTGCAGTACATACGATTCTCGTATGTGCTGTACGGAGCAAACCGCGTCGCCACCGCGCGCGACTACGTCGCCGAGTCGCCGCGCATCGCTGCGAAGGACTCTCCCGCGCCGCGCTCCGCCTGCTCATCCAGGAGTGGATCAGAGCTGTCGTTGGCATCGGCAGACTCCAACCTGAGCGCGGCCGAAAACCCGAAAGCGGACCTGGTGCTACACATAAAGCGCCGCCGACACACAATGTGTATGTCAGCGAACATCCAGCGGGCTCACTCGTTGCCCTCAGTGGCAATGGAAGTCGACCAGCAAGCCGCCCGCCCATCACCATACAGACGCAGAAGGAGCCCCGATGAGGAGGACGAAGAGGAGGAAGCCAAGAGGCACCGGGCCGACTTACTTAACCAGGCACCGCTACCACAGCGCGACCCCCGCCTCCACCGCCCGCCGCCCGCAGCGCCCTCTACTGGCGCTTCAGGGAATCACTCACCGCGCGCGTACACGGATGTTGTCCGCTCGCCGCCCGCTCCCCGCGCGACCGCCGCCGCGCGCCCCGCCGCCGCCGCCGCGCGCCCCGCCGCCGCCGCCGCGCGCCCCGCCGCCGCCGCCGCGCGTCCCGCCGCCGCCGCCGCGCGCCCCGCCGCCGCCGCCGCGCGCCCCGCCGCCGCCGCCGCGCGCCCCGCTGCCGCGCCCGCCGCGACCGCCACGCGCCCCGACGCCGCGCCTGACGCCGCGCCTGCCGCGACCGCCGCCGCCGCCAGCAAGCCGCACTACCCTCCGGTGATCGTGGAACACTTCCCGAACTGGGCACACCACCTGAGGGAGTTGAAAAACCAATTGGGAAGAGCCGCCAACGCCCGCCCCTTTGGAAAGGGCATAAGATTTACCCCAAGAGAGGAGGAAGAGTACCGCTTAATACAGCGGTACCTCACAGAGTTAGAGAAGACGGAGAAGCTCTCTTGGTTTTGTTACTCCCTCCCAGCGGAGCGCAGCCTGAAGGTGGCCATTAGAGGCCTCCCATATAACACGACGCCGGAGGAGGTAGAAGAGGAGCTCCGCGAGCTGGGGTATGAGCCCGAATACGTACGCAACATTCGGGCCCGCCGCGACAGACCGGGGTGCATCCTCCTAGCTATTATAAAGCGCACAAAGGACGTCACACCGGGGATCTACGAAGTCACAGAGATGCTCGGCATCCCCGGTGTCAAAATAGAAAACTGGCGCGGGAAGAGGAAGCCGGCTCAATGCCATCGGTGCCAAAAGTTCCGGCACTCGAGTCACCAATGCCACCGACCCCTGGCTTGTGTGCGCTGCGGAGAGGAATACACCGCAAGAGACTGCCTGCGCCCCCTTGAAGAACCAGCTACTTGCTCCAACTGCGGGGGGACGCACCCCGCAAACCACATACACCGCCCCGTATTCAAAAGGGAAGCCCGGAACAAGAAGGCCGGCACTGTCGCGGTCACCGGGGAGCCGCGTAAAGAGCCGGCGCCGGTAAACCCTCAGCCGAAAGGAGAGACCGCGCAGGGCGCGACGCTAATGGCTGAGGCGAACGACCCCACAGCTCGCGGAGCCGCGGTCGCGGCTAAGAAGAAGAGAGGGCGGAGAGCCTTTGTCAAAATATTTTTGCATAAGCAACATAACAACTTTTTGCACATGGTTTTTTCCACCTACTTGTTGGTCTTGTGAACCTGCATAAATATGAATTTTTAATATAATGCCACTAGCGTCAGCTAAAACATACAATTTAATGCCGTATTGATGGGCTTTTCCTTTTAAATATTGGCGAAAAGAAAGTGTGCCTTTCCACAAGATAAGTGATTCATCAATAGCTAGTTCTTTTGATGGGTAATATATAGCTTCAGAGGATTAATTAAATATGTCTATAAGGGGTTTTATTTTCATCAGACTTTCATTTCGTTCACTATAATAAAATGGAAAGATGCTAAAAATTAATTAAAATACAGTATATATACATTGCTATAAGTAATACAACTGTCATGCTATATTAGAAATAATGCAAAATTAATATAATTATAATTAAATATGAAACAGAATAAATCCAGAACAATGCAGCTAAAGCCCTCTTCCTCCCTTCTACGTTTGCTGTGCCTGACAGGGTCCATGATGATACCATGTATTATTTTTATAACACCAAATAAACATTGTGGAATGCAAATAAAGTATTGAGTATTGAGTATTCTGAACACTTAAAGCTTTCAAAATTAAATAGAACCGGTCCCTTGCCATGTATAGTCGTGGACTAAGGCGAAATAAATAATGGTTCGACCAATGATCAGCCATCCTATTTAGTTTTATTGTTCCCATCAATAACAATATTCCTACAAATGTTCTTAATTCATTAATAGTAATATCTGCCCATGCACGAAAACGAGCTTGCGTTGCTTGGGTTTTTAAGTTATTCCCGTACTTATTAGTACATTCTAATATTAAATTTAGCATTTCGTTATTAAAATATAAAAATAAAAAGTCCAAAGGACTTTTATCCCTCATTTGTTGAGCTGGAATTATTCCAGGTGTTCCTGTGAAAGGTATCTCCACCATGTTATCTGGATTACCTGGACACCAATCATATACTTCTTCTGGAGTAGTTTCTTCTTGCTCTTCATCCGGTAAACCATCATTTAATTCTACTAACTCATCTTGATCCATGTTCGTCATATCGTCAAGAATTTCATCATAGTTGTTTGTCAAAATCCCATATAGATCTGAATTAGTAATTTCAATGTCTATGCCAGGTATATTATAAAAGTCTATGTCATGTGGAGACATCATAGCAGATAACTCCACACTTATAGGATCCAAAGCTACTGATGGCCCAGGTTCTGGTGAACTTGAAAAATTGTGCTACTTAGGGTAATTATTAGGTAAGAATGATTTGTAGATATAAGAAACTTGATCTAGCCCTACGACTTATGAATCTTGGGTTCGGCCTTTGCCACTAGATAAGTAAACTTTTTGAATATAGTTAGGTATAACAACAGATTTTTCGTAAAGATGAACAAAAATAATATAAGCCGCAGACACGACCGGACCGCTCAATGTCAAAGGAAAGAAATTAATAAATATTTTGCTCTAATTAATAACTACAACACGACCAGTAAACACCTTTTGAATGTAAATAATGGTGAATCATTAGTTAGGCATTTATTTATCGGCGCGTCGCTGAGTGAACGCGCGTGCGTCATAACGACAACTAGGTAGGTACGATCTAAATGGTAGGTACTATTCGACTGTTCCGAGCTCGCGACGCACGGTTAATCACCCTGATAGTATATAAAGTACCTATAATAACAATTTGATTATGGAATTTATACAGAATTAAGAATAACAACAGAACTTCAGAACAAGGCACGGCGAAAAACAATACGCCAATCAAGATGCATTTCAACAAATAGATTTGCGGAAAGAAAATACACATGCGAGAATCAAACCACAGACCGATCCGACAACAACATTTTAACCACTGAGCAATCCGACCGCGAACTACGGCTCGTGATTAATTGTAATTTCGCATATAAGTCATTAAATTTATTCCACACAGACTCAATTTTTTTAATATCCAGACTGCCGGTATCCACCCTATTCAGTCGATGAAAACAATGGTGTAGCACGGTTTCGACCTTCTGTTGAAGCTCGGAAGTATAGTTTGCTTCCAACATAGATAAGTGTTTATTTGATCTTAATAACGACTTTTCCACTTCTGCCACATCCTCCTCTGGTGGGAAGGGTGAAGATAATATATCCTCTGAGGGAGTTTTAACTGAAAGTTTAGCGATTTGTTTGCGGGGATCGTCAGGCTTTGAAACGCCGCGTATTGTGGTCTCATATTCTAATTCCGCTTTAGTTAATAATGAGAAATTTATAATGTAAGCCATTATTACAAAACAATAATAGAAAATCTAAGTATTTACGCCGGCACTAGAAAAAAAATTAAATATCGCCAGAAAATCAAATACCGTGCTAAAAAAAGCTGAAATACACTAAATTATACAATGGTGTGATGATTGGTAAAGGATTAAAAAAAATGTCTTAAAGGTCACTCAAAGGTTGATCACAATATTTTTTCGCGAACACGAGGCTCGTTAGTTCAACGGCTAAGCGGTTAGAACCGGTTGGCGGCTCGACACGCTGCCCGCGGTGGAACGTGATTTTAGACCGACGTTAATTAAATCACCGTTATGTTATTTACACAGTTAAATTGCTTATGGCCAACCAAAATAGATAGAAACTGTACCTGTACGCAATTCACCACACCAGAATATATGCACACACAGGAGAAAAATATACAAGAGAAAAAGAAATTATTTCACTCACCTGTAAAGTGCCAACTTACGTTTTAAAAATATAATTAAAAATTCTATTGGGCGCCAATGTCGCACGAGTGATTGATTTCCACGGGGTAGCCGGGATCGATCACTCGCCGAGCAATTAAAGAGAGATAATTAGGTTGACTTACGGGAGATAAATAAAAAATATCACCAGGAAAGTTTAAACTCGCGTTATATTCCAGTTACACAATGGCTTTAATTATACAAAAAAAAACTGACACTTGAGATTAGCCAATGAGACAATTATCCAGGGCGTGGGGGGTACGTTGGCACTTCACAGGTCTTCGGATGAGGTACTCAGCTTTGGTGGTGTTGGCCGGAGCAAAAGGGGCGAAACCTCGTGTGTCCCCGGTATATATAAGGCCGGCGAGGAGGAGGGGGCGAGCGGCCCACTGCTGTGCGTCACTCGTAGCGAGGCTCGCGGGCGCCGGGGCGCGACGTGACGTCACAACGAGTAACCTTATATGCCAGCAATATTGATAAATAGCCGGCCCACAAACAATGGACGCCGGCGCCTTTCTTTATGAGTCCTTATTAGTGTTTCACGCAAAAAGGAACAGAAAGACAACAAAAAAGTGTTTTTTCAAAATATTGCCGAGACGATCCAGCCGACTTACGAAACTTGTTTACAAAATAAATTCTTAAGAGATCGGAACAAGATTTAGCAAATGTGAAATTCATTTATTATTTATATGTAATACCTACTTATGTATGAATTATTTATTAGGTATCTAATACCTACTTATATTTATAATAGTCCAATAAGCTAAATAAGAAAAATAGATGCAGCTATTAATAATAATTCGAGGTAAATAATGCATTTCATTAATACCTACCTAATCGCAGTAATCGTAATGCAACTTATCGAGGTTGTCAACCCCTGAAATTATCTGATTTGCATTATTTCCAGAAACGAAGTCTATAATAATGATCTGCATTCAAAAATATTAATGTTTAGTTCAAGAAGCACCTCATGAAATTTCGATTTGAGCGAGATATAAGACATTTAAAAATGACACGAAACTCGTGTCATGCGCCATATGTAAAAAAGTTGGATGGCACGTCTGTCGTGCCATCCGCAACGAATCGGTTAAGGCCTAATAAATCCAAGTTTTGGTCCAAATAAAGACTGTAGATGAAACGTGGATACACGATTATACGCCCAAATAAATAATACATTCCAAACAGTATAAATTGCTAAGGAGGAACCGACTCCAAAGGACAAAGCCTGTTTATTCTGCTGGGAAAGTGATGCTGACTGCTTTTTGAGATGTTCATGGAGAGAGATCGAAAGGGATAACTATTACATATATATTGCAGCATACTATGCTTAATTAATAGACAAATTGAACTCCATGGCACAGTAAATAACCTATACGTCTGTTGATCGAGAGGTCTTGGGTTCGATTCCCGGGTTTGGCAAGCGTGTAGGTAACTGATTTTTCTGGATTCTCAGTAGTAGAACGAAATCTGGCAATGTGCCCGGCAACGTCAATAGACCCCCTTTTTACGTAGGACCTAAAAATGCATGATATGGCCAAATGTGGGTGTAATAATTACAACTTCTGTCTACCTTTTCGGAGTATCGGTTTGCCACGTCACGCCTTGCTCGCTATCTCGCGACGTATTCTCTTACCTTTAGGCTTTCATAATAGGAAGGGGGCGTATAATGGACTCAGACTCACGCCTGTATCCCCGAAGAGGTAGGCAGAGGTGTAATATTACACCCACATTTCGCCATGAATTTTTAGGTCCCACGTAATAGGGGGCGAGCCTATTGCCGTACCGGGCACATTACCAGAATCCGTACTGCTACTGAGAATTTCCTAACGGAAAAACCCAATAACACTTTGCCCGACCCGGGAATCGAACCCAAGACCTCCCAATCCCATGCGCACATTTATGCCGCGAGACCAACGAGGCAGACGAGAGCGTATAATGGTCAAACAAGTATATTAATTACTTCTTCTCATTTAGCTCATTTCATCAGCCTATCACTCCTACAGGTGGGCCTCCCCAGGGTATGCCACAAGACCCATTCTGGCGGCCAACACTACGCTTGCTGAGGCGTGGCCTTAATTTAAGAACCTGCTTTTTAAACGACTGCCATAAGTTCCTCCATTCAATTTGCTATAACTCTGATCTATGTCCGTCTCTTTGGTCTTCTGCCGGATAATCTCGTTCTGGAAATTATCCATCAGCGAAATCCTATTATCATTTATCCATTGTCCTTTTCATAGTAGAGGTTTGCACCGGAGCAGTGAGTACCGGAGAATAACCGGTGGTTTACCGGTAAAAGTACTCGATTGAAATAATCGGTAATTAACCGATTGATCTCCGGTGATCGTCGCATCTTATTTTTTTTATATAATATAGTTACACAAATAAAAGACACATTCAACAATCATTTTTCATAATTATTAACATTCATGACAATTATTTACCAACTTGTTTCTTACGAATTAGATTAATTATTTCAGTCATTAATTCAAAGCGGTCTTGTCCATTTATGTGATTCATTTCACTAGCAACTAACTGGCCAAATAATTTGTTACAATTTTCGTGGTTATTTTGGTAATTTTCTGTTTGCGTTTCTTGTTCATAGCTCATTACTACTGGGTTGCTCTTTTGAAATATTTGTAGCACAATCACCTTCTGTTTCTTCGTCAGAATATGTCATACTTTGCGCATATTGTTCAAATAGATCTAAATAGAGAAAAAAATAGGTTACAAAATATATATTGTATCTTACATACGTTTAGAACACAATAGTGAACAAAAGCTTACCTTGAGTTTCCATTTTAAAAGATAAATTCTTTGTAACTGTTTAATTTATATTTACTATGTATTAACGAATAACGGACGAACGAATGATCATTCAACGATTAAGTAAGAAATATACCTTATTAGTCTGACTGTGACATAAGACGCATAGATTTGGGGATTCCCCTTTCATAGAATATTATTAAAAGTGAGCAGTCATAGATAAACATATTTTTTTAGTCTTTGGTAAAGGGAATTTCCCGAAAGCATTTTATTTCTGAAACATACTCATTCACTCGTTCAAAATTACATTCGTATTGTAGAATTTCGTTCGATACGTCGAGGTTGTTAATCAATAAATTAATTATTACTATAATAACGTCACCGTAATTAAATATTTTGAGATAAGTACTCAATTAAAGTAAAAAACTAAGATTTATTAATAAGAAAAACACACCAGCTTTTACGTAAGTGTTTTTTTGGGTTTTATTTTTTAACTTCTGTCTAACTTAACATTAAATTCCAGCAATAAAACAAGTTATCAATATTTGTATTTTAAACTATTGTGGTACTATTCAAACTTATTCTTGTTGATATATTATTTCAGAATGCCGAAAGTTCAGTCAAAAACTAAAAACCACTTTGAAAAAGTAGATGAACACGGCAAAAAAGTTCAATGTGAATTATGCAATGCGGTGCTAACCACTGGCGGTGGAACATCAAATATGTTATCACATTTGAAAAGAAAGCATTCTGATATTATGAGACAAACAGATTCTCCAATGTCATCTGATACAAATAATAGTATAGAAGTATCTTCTATGGAGCAGTCCTCGAATCCAAATTTTAAAAAAGTGGACGAAGCTCTAACTTTGATGTTAGCTACAGATTTTCAACCTTTTTATTTGGTTAATGATAAAGGCTTTAAGAACTTTGTTCATAACATTAACCGAAACTACAAAATTCCAGATAAAAGGACAATACGTTATGAATTAATGCCGAAAATATATGATGAAGCTAAGACAAAGTTAAAAAAAGTCTTATCTGAAGTTGATAACTTGTCACTGACCACAGATATTTGGACGAGTCATTCCATGGAATCTTACATCACAATCACTGCGCACTTTTTCTTTTCAAATGGCCTTAAAAGTTGTGTACTAACCACTACACCTTTGATAGAGTCGCACACTGCAGATCATTTAAAAGATGTGGTCCATGAAATATTGACGGAGTGGGAAATCCGTGATAAAGTTGTGTGCATCACAACAGATAATGGAGCCAACGTAGTAAAAATGGCTAGACTATTAGGAGTACGTAGCATGCCTTGTTTTGCACACACTATGAATTTGGTTGTAAATGATTCCTTAAACATTCCTGAATTAATAAACTTGATTGAGAAGTGTAAAAAAATTGTTAAATATTTCAAAAAATCTAATATTGCTACACTAACACTCCACAAAGAACAAAGAGACCGAAATCCTGATGTAGAACCTTTACAATTAGTACAGGAAGTTCCAACTCGTTGGAATAGCCTATTTTATATGATAAAAAGAATTTTAAAGTTAATTGATAGTATAACCGCCGCACAGTGAAAACTGCCTCAAGCACCTCAAATAATTAGCCCAGAAGAAGAAAAAATATTACAAGATATGGTGCTTTTGTTGGATATATTTGAGCAAGCAACCCAAATGATAAGCGGAGACCAGTATCCAACCTCTAGTTTGATTATACCTATTATTTACGGGCTGTTCGATAACATTCAAAGTTTGGGTCCCAGAATTTCTACAGCGGTAGGTGAAATATTTTTACAAACATTGAAAAACTGTATGAATGATCGCTTATTGGAATACGAATCTCGAACTGTTTGTCGAATTTCTACTATACTGCATCCCGTTTTTAGAAACAGCTTTAGACAATTGCAAAATAAATTGGCTGCTAAAGATGCTGTAAAGGCAGAAATAAATAATATTTTCCGGATCCGAAACATATCTCAAAGCGCAGAATCAATAGCCACATCAAGTGCCAACAGTACAAGAGAAACTGTTCGCCCGGATTTGCTTGGATTTCTAAAAAGAAACACCAGTAATGTAGATATGACATCCGCTATGGCAATGAACTTATTCAAAATGTATACGGAAACACAGTATCCTGAAAAAGCCACAATTGGGATGAAGTTGTGCAATTCTGGAAATTCAATAAACATTTAAAGCCTTTAGACAAAATAGCCTTTAAATATAATTTTCGACGACAGGACAAATACTAAATGATAGAAGAAACAAGTTACGCTATGACGCTGTTGACATGTTGTGTTTCTTAAATCAAAATCATAATTTGTTATCTTTATAAAACGTTTTTTTTTAACAAATGATTATATAAATAATATCAATTGATTTTTCGTATTTCTTCATTTTTAATGTATAAATTAAAAAAAGAAACAAAAGTTTATTTATTCTCCGGTAACCTCCGGTTTTTCACCGGTGATTGCCCAATCACCGGTAAATTCAATCGGTTGTTAAAATCTCGCTACGGTGCAAACCTCTATTTCATAGCTCTCTGAGAGACATATAGTGTAGGCAGTGCATTGCAGGACAGCCCAGTTGCAATGGGGTTGGAGACATTTTCGTAATCCACAAAAGCCAGCCATAGCGTCCGGGTTTACTCTTCGGATTTCTGAATAACCTATGAAAATTATGCTCTGTATGGATTTGGCCCACGATTTAGTATCGTGGGCCAAATCCATACAGAGCCTTTAAGAAACCTAGCCTGCACCGCTGGCTGGAAGACATCAAATCTTGATGTCAGAAAAAAGTAGGGAGGGGTGTCCACACCGCCCAGTCTTAAAGAGCTGCTCTCTGAGGCACGAGGCAAGCCATAATTAACAATTGAAACACATTAGTTCGAAAATTTACTGCCTAGAATTCTAACCCGAGCCCTGTGAATGGCAGTCTGTTGATTTCTCCACTAGGCTATCGCTTCCAACCTTAGGAACATAACATGTCTAATAATAGTATATCTGTTTATAATATAACTAGAGGACGCCAGCTACGCCTGCATTTTTTTTAATTTACTCGTTTTGGCCGATCAAGTGAGAATTTTGGGAAATCCCTTCTTAGCGCACCCTTACGCTCCCCAAGGAACATACATGCCAAATTTCAGCTTCCTGCACCAAATAGTTTCGGCTGTAGCGTGTCTGTCAGTCAGTCAGTAACGCAAGGATTTTATATATTAAGATTATCCGATTGTAATAAAACGCCGGTAAAAACATTGCATATTGCACGTACTACTACTTTAAGTTGCAGTGAGTTTCTAAACTCACTGCAACTTAAAGTAGTAGTATATCGATTTAGATTCTAATCTAAATCGATAATTTTGCTGTATTCTGCTACCTAGTAATTAAGTTATATTTAAGTAATTTTATTTTAATTGGAGCAAAATTTTCATGGAGCCTCTAGAGATGCTTCGTGGAGCCCTGGCGCTCCGCGGAGCACACTTTGAGAATGGTTGGTCTATAGGTTTACATTATCTCGCGCTAATTTGTACTACTGAATTGCACGATAACTTTGCTTACGTGCGTATACTATAAATAGAAATATTAAATAACTTCACCTATTGACATTTATTTGATTGGAATCTCTTATAAATTTTCATTTTCTCGAAGAAGAAATAAATAAAAATACGTATTTAAAAACGGAATGAATGCTCATGAATGCCTAAATAACTCAAGTTGTTTAGTTTTTCTTCAACTTGACTAGTTTCATAATATTTTCGTGCGCGGAAGAACTAAATAACTCAATTTAGCTAATTTATTTCATACTCAAGTGATCAGAAGTCACAGTTGTTCATTTATTTATAGAGTTAGTAATTTTTTCTACTAACATTTAATGTTCGTTTATACTTATCTATTTCTATAATTGAAACACAAAAATGGCTTTATTTTTGGACTGGGTTAAGATATAAGAATGTTTGTTAGACCAAAAGATGCGGCACATTTTGGAGTTTACGAAAATGGTAAAAGGTCAATTTGGCCAAAATCTGAGTTATTTAGTTCTTCCATTATACCCACGATATGTGTTTTTAGTAGAGGTGGGTTGTACTCGTAAAAACACATACTAAGTCTTACGAGTACGAGTACGTGTAAATACTTGTTCCAAAAACTAGTTCCACGAGTATTTAGAAGTATGCGTGGTCTCAGTCACAAAATCTAGTATTTTTTTAACTATCTGAGGATTCATAAGTTGTTGCCAGAACTTTGACTACACGAATGGCGTAGGGCGTAGTTGACTAAGTAGCAGCCTTGCGGACCAGTGTGGTATTCGCTAAAAACAGGCTTTTCAGTAAAAATTGAAAACTTCCCTTCATACTTTTGCAGGCTTAGGACTGACAGCTTTCTAAGTTAAATACTGTTTTGAAATAATTGAAATAGAAACTAAGGGGGTAATATTATGTTGTAGGTTTATTTGATAAACTGAATTTTCGCAAAAGTTCTGACTCGCAAGGGTTTTCGCATAACCCTTTTTTTAGTAGTCAATAGTCAGATTGTTATTGTCATAGAAATGTGTACATATTTTTGGACACGTCAAACAATGTAAAATAAACCTGGAAATAATCGATAAGGCATTGAAAAATGTTATCACCATTGCCTAATTATTCGCAAAATTCCTAGAATTTTCGAGAAAATTCGGTTTATCAAATCATCCTACGACATAATAATATATAGGTCAACTTAAACACTTGTAATCTGAGCTTAATTTCACTGGCGTAAACTGAATTATACGAAAAATCACTGCCTAAAATAAAATGGTAATTATGATTTATTTATTGGTTTATATTTACTTATGTAAATATAGTATTTTCGACTTCCATTATTTTGCGTAATCTTACCAAACTATTTTTGACATTGACAGCTCATAGTGTCAATTTGCGCCAGCGAATTAAAAATTCGACTATCATGAGCTGGCGTATTTAAAAGTTTTCAATTGATTTTATGTACATGGCATTATTATTCTATTCTTAAGTTTATTTACAAATTTCTTCATTATTTACACATTTTGTTACATATGGTCAATATGTACATGTCGGGTTAATATGTACAACGTCTTTTTATATACAAATCTGTACATACATCCTTTTTATTTTTTTAAATTTTGTTGCAAGAAAAGCAACTGTTGTACTTTTCTGACACCAAGACGTGTTCTCCGGTCGCACAAAATGTTGCCAGCCACAGAAAAGAGTCTTTCGCATGGCACACTAGGTGCCAGAGCATTTAATTTTGTCCGTGCAAGTATTGCCAAGTGTGGATAAAAAAATTTATTGGCCTTCCACCATTCTAATGGTGAATCATTCTTATTTAGTACTGTATCATCTATATTCCGCTGAACTTCAACTACGGCTCTTGAATATGCAGTACCACTGGGCCTTATGTTCTGCATCTTTTTATAATAATGACTCCAGATAGAGACTTGGCTTTGCGGCTGGTCATTGGAAATTCCTGGAGCCGCAGGTTCTTCTTCATTTTCAGTTGATATGAGTGACGTCACAAGTCCTATCACATATTTTTTAGTTGCATCTGCCGTGTGCTCGTTCTCAAAGTATAATTTGTAGCGCGGATCTAAAAACATGCAAGTGGTGAAAGTCCGACTGTTTTCTAATGAGGCAAACCGCGACTGAAGACCACTAAAAATGTCTTGCCGGACCATTTCCACCTCGTCTGGTAAAGGTGCAGCACCATCTAGCACAAACGCCACTAATGCCGATTTTAGGGCGATTGTGATTGGTATCACAGAACTGCCAGTGACGTATTTATCGCCGCTGATTTCTTTAGTCACCTCCTCGCAGGGTTTTAAGACTCGCACAAGATTTTCTATTATAGTCCAGTCGTTCGGCGATAGTGCAGCAATGTTTGCGTTTAAGTTAGAAAGTGCACTGTTCACTTCCTCTTTCAACTCCAGCAACCGCGCCAACATATAAAAGGTCGAGTTCCATCTGGTAGGCACTTCTTGAAGGGGCCTCTTAATTGGTTTGCCCGCTTGTTCAAGATAGCGTTTTAACTTATCCCACGCCACTGTGCTTTTTTTAAAATATTGTACTATGGCTTTGGCATTTTGAATTATACACGAAATTCTGCCATTATTTTCTAATGCCTTGCTTACCACCAAATTCAGGCAATGTGCATAGCAGTTAAAGTGTTTCCACCCTAAGCACTTCTCAATGGCACACTTTATATTTGAACCATTGTCAGATACGGCAATCAATATTTTGCCTTCTATGTTCCATTCTCGAACAATTCTCGATAATTCTTCGGCTAAAGCAGTAGCCGTGTGTGACGTGCCACTGAGCACACAGCATTCTAATAGCACTGATCTTAGGTTATAATTTCTGTCAAGGAAATGCCCTGTAAGACCCAGGAACCAGTCACCATTCCGAGACGTCCACATATCCGTGGATAAGCATATTGAAACCATTTCCGCTTTCAGTAGCTCCTTGACTTCTGCCTTGGTGATTTCGTAAAGTGCAGGCAGCATATTATTTGCAAAAAAATTTCTTGTTGGTAAAGCATAATTAGGAAATGCAAACGTTATCAGTTCACGAAAACCTCTGTCTTCTACTATGGAAAACGGTTGCAAATCGTATATAAAAAGATTTAAAATGTGTCGATCGATGTCTTTTTTTATTTTGGAGATATCTCTACGCAAATAGGATGACATGGTATTGGTAGTTCTAAATGATGTAGGTGCTAACATTTGCTGCTGCGAAGATGTGGGGGTAGGATTCATTTGCTGCGGTGTCACTAAACCAGCAGCAGAACTTTCAGCCTGAGTAATTAGTGCATTTGCTGCTGCCACCATCCCTACAGTAGCCGAGGTGCCTTGCCTGGGCACTAATTGTATCGTGCCGTGTTTCCTATTTACATGTTTCGTCAAGTTAGATACCGATGACTTGTATGAAATATCTATTTTGCAATACTTGCATTGGGCTCTGTCATTGCCCTTATCGTCAAAGTGGTCCCAAATCAAACTTCGTTTGGGCGCCATAATAAATAAGAGAAAGTAAGAAAGCAAACAAATTTATATAGAATACCTAGGTACTTATTAATATGTACACGAAATACTTCGTGTACACCACTATTATAGTATACTGTACAACTCGTGTACACCACTATTATAGTATACTGTACAACTATTTACAAAAGTCAAAACTGAAAAACCACCACCATACCAAAAGTTAATTACTCACAAGTAAAGTCAAACTATTTATAAACACTACCACCATTCGCCGTTCAAAGTTATTCAATTACTTACAACTAAACTTAAGTTCACTAATATTTACATGTTCAAATTGTTTATGTTAAATACACCACCACCACCATTCGCTCAAAGTTTTATATTACTAGCCGTATAATCTGTACCTTTTATAATTAAATTCGGACATTCGCATCAACATAAAAACAAAAACAATACGCGCCACACACAACAACTATTCGCATAACCGGCATAACTGTCAAAATATTACTATAGTATTTTCGCTGTATCACGATATGCATGACAGTTTATGACTGACAATTATAGTGATGTAACCTAAGGAAATTTAAGCGATTATTTATAAATATCGATTTAATTGGCAAACGACATGCAATCGTACGTAGTTACCGATTTTACATCTTCGAAATAAATTCATATTAAAAGTGTTTTGGCAAAATTATGTTCACAAATAAAACGCAGTAATTTAAAAAAAAAAAATTATTATTAGTCACTGACTCACTGTCACTCGAACTAAAACCTCATATCTGAACCTTCTCGGGTTGGGTTTCGAAACGAGTCGCCCGAATTTGAGGGTATTGGTGGTGTAGGAGGCTTTAGGTAGTTAGTCTTAATCCCCTAAAAGTAATTTTGGCTGCCGAGCTGCGTCTAAATATTTTTAAACAATTTCCAAAAATTCTTCATTCAAATATGCAAAACGGAACGTCATTTTAGGTTTTATGTGAAAGTAACTAAATGGGTTGTGTGAGGTTCTCTTTTGACCCTTAACCACAGTCAACCTCACTTTATTCCCCTCCGTGGGATCTCCACCTTGTCGTGGTGGGGGGGCTCAGTAACCGTGGATTGGTCACCCGCGGTGAAGCTAAGAGGGATCCAGGAGGGGACGCTCCGCGTGGGCTTGGAGGGGCCTGCGCAGGATGCGTCCAACGGTGCGGGTGCGGGGGACAGTTTTGTCTGTCCCTCGCAGTCGGGTGCGGTCGCGGGAGGAGAGGCGTGTCGGTGTTGCGTTGCCGCGCGCCCTATCTCCCGCGACCAAATGGGGGCGCACCATTCGATGCGTCGCGGTGGGGCCGCAGAGGAAGAGGAGATGCGGTGTTGCGTTGCCGTCCTCCCTATCCTCTGCGGCCGCTGGGCGTTTTGGCGGCGGAGTCCAACACCTTAATCCGTTGCCAAGGGGGTTTTGTTCGGGGCCCGCCTGACCATCTGACGGGCCAATACCCGTCGGAGGGTGGCGACGAGTGCTTTGGTGATGCCCCACTCTCCGACACACGGGTACATGGCGGAAGTCGAGGTGGTTTTTAGTGGAAACACCACATACTCCGGCTCTTATTTCCCCCAAGAGTCGGAGATCCGAAGGGATTTTCCACCTCGTAAAACAAAAAAAAAAAAAAAAAACCTCACTTTATTAAACTAGTGGAATCAATAAAAGGGATATTTAGGTTTTATGTGGAAAAACGTGATACGAAACGCAATCGCCATCTTGTGTGAAAGATATTGACAGCTAACGTCAAATTTGTGCGTCATTGCCGTCATAGCTTTCGAGTACCTAGGGTTCTGTAATAAGTAACTAAATAGGTTATAGTAGGTTCTCTTTTGACCCTTAAGCCGAAAATAGGATCCCTGCGAAGCACGACTCCGTCAACCTTAGTTTATTAAACTAGTGTGAAGAATGTGGAAGTTGGCAGTACCGTAGACACCGATGTTTGGAGATATTTTTTTTCAGAGGAAACAAAGTATTTACGGCAAGTGAAAACGCAGAGGGGGGTTCCGAGACCTACCTCCCTCCCCTCCCAATCACTCAAAACCCCGAAAAACGGCGACGTATTTCGAAACCTTTACCATATTGTCGATTGTGTTATTTCTACGACTGATCAATTTTATCAATGTAGGGATTTCGTATTGCCACCACATTGGAATTATCTATGTCAGTTATTGAAGCTTTACGCTCACGTTTTTTCGGAGTGACCAGCTTCTTGTCTTCAAAACTAGTTTCTCCAAAATTTTCATTGGATATTCGAGAAACTGAAGCCTTGCCGATGTCCAGAGCAGAGCTGCCGCAACTCTGTAATCAACACTGTCGATCGGTATTACCGGGTCCCCGTTTGCACGATCTTGTTCAAAGAAGGTCCTCAAACGAAGCACTTACTCACTTGGCTTTGAGAGTTTAAAACTATCTTTTTTTGTTATTTTTGGCATTGTACCTACCAAATAAAAAACAACAAAAAAATAAAAATAACACGTCAAACAGGCAGAATCACAAACCACATACAAGGCGCTCGTACTGACGTATTCGATCACAAGATGGCCGCTCCGATTAATCGATTTCATGCCGATTCAATGGTGTCAATCTCTACTGACAGTGGGTTCGTTTCATGCATCTGACATTTTGAGGATTATATTTTATTATATTTAAATAATTTGTTTACAGTTAATAATAATTATAAAAATAGAGAGAGACATACTAGTATCAATTAACTTTGTAATTTTTAATTTATATATTTTTTTTATAATTGTTTTTTTTTGCCAATTTATTTTCATAACTTGAAAGTAGTATGCGTGATACGTAAAATGAGAACTGTCATGCCTATCATCATACAGCGAAAATACTATAGTACAAACTGTCAAAGATGGCGCTTTAATTCAATAATAAGGGCGCGGTCAGAGGGTCAGACCGCGAGTCTGCGAAATATAAATCAGTTCAATCACTAGCTTCTGCTCGCGGTTTTGCTCGAGTCTTTGTTGCATTTTTGGACAACATTTTTTCATCCGCATACGCAGAAACTCAAGTTAGTCAGAACTTAAGTTTGAATGAACAGTTTAGCAACATAATTATGATAATTTTATTTATAGATGGCGATGACATTAGTGAATTCAGTTGGGAGTATACTTTGCTAGTGAAGTTGTGAATTATACAACTGTTCTATACTTTTATATAACATACTAGCTGTTACCTGTTGATTCACCCGCGTAATTTACGATGTTTCGACAACAGCGTCGACTACGGGATTCAATTGGGGACTGGGGAGATCACTGCAAAGTCATGGCATCAGAGTGAAGCACTAGCGTAAGTAGTAATAATAATAGCAACCAGGCGTAACTTAAGGTAATTTGACAGCAAGCCTTGTAATGATATAACATTTGAGCAAGGGCCATAGAGATATAAGAATAGAGTGGCAAAGTGGGGCCAATTCGTGTCCGCCGGTGGGAGAGAGAACGCAACAGTTAAAGGCCCCCTGCATCTCTCTCTAACAGTACATGCACAACATCAACATTACGCAATGGCGTGCTACCTGTAACTATTATTTCATACTGTACCTACTTACTTATACGATTTTAATAATCTATACCTCACCATCTGACATTCTGACCACGCCCTTATATAAAGTGACGCACTGACGCGGTGAACTGGTCGTAGAGAAATCTGAGGTACTATTAGGGATGGGATCCTTTCTAAAAAACATCGATTCAGTTTAAATACAATCAAGGAAAACGATCAAAATAAACGATATTTTATTATTTTTAAGCTAAACATTTTCACGACTAAACCTGTTTGTTTTGAAGACCTTGAGCGAGATCTATGTCCAACAATGGACGTTTTTCGCTGCAACGATGATAATTAATTAATGATGAAATAAAATTATTCGGTGCTTATACAAAAATACAATAACATTCTTTATGCGTTTGGACAACACATTCAATTCGATTCAATTTCGTTCGATCAAATATCAAAATATTGGATCACTAAATTGAGACAGTACCTACCGATTTAAAAAAAGCTATGCCTTCGGTCCATAAAATTATTGTTCATTTAGTTAACCCTAGGTTTCCATCCCTATGTACCTACATACATACTACGTTAATAACGAAAAACAACTTTTGGATGTACGTTCTTATTGATCAATCGATACCTAATTACAAATAATAGATTTGTTTATTTATTGATAATGACGATATTTAACCGACAAAATCATATGGCCGATATGGATGAGGGCTTGTAGTACTTTGTGTAGAAAACTAATGCCGACAGAATAGATATTAAGTGTTAATAAAATATATTTCATTTGTAACTTAACTATGTAGGTATTATGACTGAAATTTAAACTCGATTAATGTAAAATGTGACACCTGTACATGGAACGCGTCTTGAAAGTTTACGAGTAAAATGTACCTAACTCACACACATACGAACGCGGCTTGCTTGTAATGCGTTCCAGAACTCGTACTCATTTGTACGAGTACGAGTACCTAACTAATGTGAGTTAAGTGATTTTAAAATCGATCTTAAGTTTAGCACAATAAGCTTGATCTTGGTTTGCACGAATCTTACTCACACATCTGTACAACGAACGCGTCTCGCAAAGTTAAGAGTATTATGAGTTCGGTGAATTTAAAATTTGTCTTAAACTCTGCGAAATAAGGTTGATTTTCATTCGCCACTACCGCGTACCTAACTCACACACGCGCATATCGAACGCGTACGCGATCGCGTCTGCCGTCTCGTACTCGACGTCTCGAAGCTGCGTTCGGAAACACGTGTTGTTGGTACTCATAAATACTCGAAACGCGTTTGTACTCGGATGACAGACTCGTACTTTATGCGTTTTAGGCGAAACCTAGTTTTAAAACCTGTTATAGTATTTACGCCTCACCTCTAGTTTTTAGACAAACAAATAAATAAAACTGCAAATATGTTATTTTTTACTCCTTTTATTAAATTTGGTAAATTGCTGTAGCTGTTTCGCCTTTAATTGTAATATGTCCTCATAATCTTCACAATCTTTTCTGCCGTTAATATTCTATTTAAATTCTTGCAGTGGTTGTGAACGACAAGTTATATTCATCAAACAATTAATCAGCTCTTCTTTATGTACTTCACAATAAATAAATTTAAAATCAAGCAACATTAACCCTTAACGTCGCAGTGTATAGCCCGCTATACATTGATCTTTCCAAAAATCTGGAGTCCTTGAATAGTAGTTTTAAAAATTAATTTAAACATGAACGCATCGGTAATACTTGTCAGTCACTATAAAAAATAAAAAGTATGTGTCATCTGTCAAAACTTTTTGACAGTTGTCATTTTTGAGCAGCCATGCCGAACACGCGCGCGCCTTTGAAGGTAAATAATTGTTTTTTTTATAACAAATTGTTCTTTTTTCAAATGTACGATTGCAAAAAATTATTGATTAGGAAGTGTACTTTATAATTATAACTGAATTTGAGATAAAAATGGTTATTTAGGTTGCATTTTCAAGAGGTTTTTATGGACGTATAACATACTATACACTGCGACGCTTACAGTGATGTAAGGTTGTTTGTGATTAGTATGCTTTTTTATACACTGCGACAGTTGCACGAAAACGTTTTTTTTTTAGAATCTTGCTGCTTGTTTTGATTTATTTTCATATTGAGGGTGTTTACTAATTAATTTCAATGCTAACACTAACAATTTTGATACTGTTTTTATTTTGCCTGTTTTGGTTGCGGTACAAATGCTTTGCTTGCTTTGTTTTAGAGTGGTCAGTTTTCGCGCGCGAAGCGAATACTAACACTTGTTCCACGTAAAAATGCAGACTCTGATAAAAGTGATGGAAAAAGTAGTGATGATGAAATTGCAAGCACTCGATCATCTTCACCAGCTCCTTCTCTTGCCTCATCTTTAGAAGACTTTATTCTGGACAGCTCTTCTAGCGATAACTATGTTTCGAACAGCGATAATGATTCTCCAAGTCATCACACCTTTAATACATCTGCTTTGATACACTCCACGCGCACGCCTTTTGCTTCCCAAGTGAATACATTAACTGAACCTGTTTGTACTCCTAGTCTTCAGCAAGCTCCTCTACAGTCTGAATCTGATATAACATTAAATAATAAGTCTCCTAATGACAATGATTTGATTCCACCATTAACTCCAACAATTAACGAAGTTTTTACAAATGACCTTCAGTGTAACTACGATGCAATTCCTTCTATTTCTTCTTTACCTTCTTTGCCATCTAATCAAGCTTCACCGATTACATTACCAACAAGACAAACACGGAATAAACGTCCGGCACTTTCAATTGTAGTTAGTAAGGCAAAAAGGCAGAAAAAGCCACTGAAGATGAAGATTAATTTTGAATGGCAGAAAACAAATTTTCAACATTCTGCTGAGATAAACCATACTATTTTTAAAGATCCCGTTCCTGATAACTGGTCAGCTGTTGATTATTTTTATCGGTTTTTCCCTAAAAATCTTATAGACCTTATAGCTGTCAACACTAATTTATATTCAGTACAACAAAGTGGCAGATCTATTAATGTCACAAGTGAAGAAATTTGTGATTTTTTAGCGATAAACATTTTGATGGGTGTAGTTTCTATGCCATCGTACAGAGATTATTGGAGTACCTCATATAGATATGACAAAATTGCAAAACTCATGACTCTTAATAGATTTCAGAAAATTAGAAGATACATACATTTTACAGATAACTGTCAAGCTGACACTGATGACCGGTATTATAAATTGCGACCTCTTATAGACTGTGTGCGAGCCCAATGCCTATCAGTTGAAGAGGAGAATGTGTATAGCATTGACGAAATGATCATTCCTTATAAAGGGAAAAAAGCAGGGTCTCGCAAACAATACAACCCCAACAAACCATGTAAGTGGGGTTTCAAAAATCTAGTTCGTGCTGGTGTATCCGGAATAATATATGATTATATGCTATATGGAGGAGACGACACGTTTAGAGGTATACAATTTGAAAAAGAAGAAGAAACTTTAGGTGTTTCATCCAAAACGGTATTGGCACTGTGCAAAACTATAAAACAACCAGCATCTGTGGTATTTTTTGATAACTGGTTTAGCAGTCTTGAACTCATATACATACTCAGAGAAAATTACGGTATATTCAGCTTAGGTACTATGAGGAAAAATCGACTACGAGATGCTAATAAGTTTTTATTGTCTGATAAACAATTAAAAAAAAAGGGAAGAGGTTCATTTTGTCAAGTAGTATGCAACAAGCAAAAAATCAGTATCGTAAAATGGTATGATAATAAACCAGTAATCCTTGCAAGTTCTTTTGTCGATGCCCACCCTGTTAGCAAAATTAAACGATACAATAAGGAGTCGAAAGGACGTGTGGATATTTCCTGCCCAAATGTGGTGAAACACTACAACCGTCATATGGGAGGAGTGGACCTCTCCGATATGCTTATATCATTGTATCGCACTGGTATTAAAAGTCATAGATGGTATATGAATATTTTCTCGCAAATAATTGATATTTGTGTAAATAATGCGTGGTTACTTCGTCGTCGACATTACAAACAAGCGAATATAAAGAAAAATGGAGACCATTTAAAAAAATTCCGCTATGAAGTATTTGTGGGTTTGACAAAAGGAAATAGAATTACAACAGAGGATGTTCAAGATTCTGTGCCTAATGCGAAAAAAATTAAAAAACCTGTAACTGAGAGGCCTCTTGATGTTGTGCGGTATGATAGAATAGATCACTGGCCTAAACATGATAAAATAAATAGATGCAAATACTGCAAAAAGGGGCAGGCGAGTACTATTTGTACTAAATGTAATGTTCATTTATGTTATGTTGCAAAAAGAAATTGTTTTCTTGCTTATCACGTGAAAGAATAATTTATACCTAAAAGTGCTAATGTATACTATACTATACGCAGTGACCATACGTTTGTTTCTTGGATACGTAGCAGTGTATAGTATAATATACATATTATAATTAAAAAACTAATTAAGATAGATTTTTTTTTATTTTTTTTTTGTGATGCTTAAAAGTTAAATAAAACTATGATTAAATAAAATTTACAGATTTTTTATTTTTTTTCTCCTGCGACGTTAAGGGTTAATATAATTATTTTATAATGAAATATTTTATATGATTTACATATAAATAATTTTTCAAAATTTCGTGTTTTATGTCTTGAATATTTGAAATGATTTCTATTAAATTTATATTGGGATGACAAACCGAACGACGACCTTCATATTCCCTATATTGAATGTATTCTATATTTTCATTAGAACATAAATCTTTCTTACACTGCATGCAAGATTTAAAAACATTTCTTTTTGCTTGGTGCAAGAAGTATCCTGATACATACTGCAAAGGTGCCATAATTAGAGGATTATTTTTATCCTCGAGACTTGTCTCGTCTTTGTTGTCGTCATTGACGATGTGGGCATATGAATTACTGCACAAATCTCTCTCGCAATTGGAACAAAGGGCATGGATACTAGAAAGATAACCGATAAGTAATATTGAAAAAGCTCTTTCGAATTTCTCTGGACTTGGATTATTGTTAGCACATCCATGACTCCTTATAGCCCCAAAAAAGTTTTCTATGGGATCTTGATTTAAGTGGCGCATCCACACTGAGGTCACATCATAAACCTGTTGAAGCTTCTTTAAAAGTGTCTGTACTCCATCTAATGTCCACACCCAATTATTTAATGTGGGTACAGTTTCCACATTATTGTTCGATTGATTTATAAAATAAATTGTTTTTAATTTTCTTTTGGCGTCATGCCAAAATTTATGGTGCACTGAGTTAGGTGTCACAGGTCCAAGGAGAGGCTTCCCACGTACATTTTTTTATTTATACTGCCGTTCATTGAGCAAAACAGTTCATCAAAAACAAGAAGAATAGCAGCTGTCTCCTTGCATTCAATGGGCAGAATACATTTATCTGGAAAAAGAAAAACATAATTAATTTTATTTTAATTTATGGTACATATTTGTAATATTACACTAAATACTGTCATAAAAGTTTATCTCAGCATATAAAAACTGCGTAAATAATATGGCGCGGCGGATCGAGAGGACTTAGGTTTGATTTACGGGGTGGCTTTCCTGATGTCAAAAATGTCCAGTAAAACGACAACAGGCTCGCCTCCTCTTACATGGGGCCTAAAAACATAGTTGGTGAAACGTGGTGTAACGTATCGATTTTATCTCGCATTACAGTTGCGCCAATGCGCTTTTTATTCGTGAATTTATATAAATGTTTAACAATAAATAGTTGTTAATTCCACAAACTGATTATTGTGTTGAGTAACTAAGTTATCAATCAGTTGTAACTAAGTTTTGTTTTACTACAGTTTTGTAATTTATGAAGTTTGATAATGACATAGATCGAGACGGTATTTCACTCCGGCCCACCGCTTGCTCCTTTATAAGGCGCAGGTCCGGCCGTATATGGAATACTGTTCTCATCTTTGGGCAGGGGCACCCCAGTACCAGCTTCTCCCTCTAGACCGCATCCAACGGAGAGCCGCTCGAATTGTCGACTGCCAAGATATTTGCAATCGGTTAGACCCCTTGGCGCTGCGTAGAGATGTAGCCTCGCTATGCATCTTTTATCGCTTCTATTATGGGGAGTGCTCCGAGGAATTGTTCGGATTAATCCCTGCCGCCTCTTTCCGCCATCGTTCTACGCGACAGCATTTCCATCCCCCATCATTTAGATGGTTGGCAATCCACAACGGTGCGTTTCTCTACAAACTTTCTGCCTCGCACCTCTAAACTGTGGAATGATCTGTCACCTGCGGTTTTTCCGAACCAATACGACCTTCAAACCTTCAAAAAAAGAGCGTATTCCTTTTTAAAAGGCCGGCAACGCACTTGTGACTCCTCTGGTGTTGCGGGTGTCCATGGGCGGCGGTAATCGCTTAACATCAGGCGATCCGTCTGCTCGTTTGCCCCCTATTCCATAAAAAAAAAAAATGACAGATACGTACATACATGAAAACAATTTATGTACCTATACCTTATTACAGAATTTTTGAAATTAATACCACCCATTATTTTGTTTGTTATAAATATTCTAGATTATCTGTTATTGCATGACTAAACAACTCACCAGGCATCATTAAAGTTGGTATAGCCGATTTGCTGAGACGATTATTGCAGCAATGATACTCTTCTTCAAAATGAGTATGACATGACATACCCGTCGATACTTATGAATAAACTCATGATCTAGACTCAAAATACTGCCTCCAATAACTTTGATCCAGTGATCAAAGCGCTCTCTTTCCTCATTTGGATCAGGGAGTCGGTGCAGCCCTGAAAGGAGAAAGACGATTTTTGTATGGAAGCCTGTACCATTTGCTTTTTCATGAAATGAACATTTTTAGCCAGCTTATTGTTTAATACTACCGTAGGCATGAAGCGTTTTTGTTTTCGAATCCGCAGTTCTAAGATTTTCACATAACCATATATAAAAAAATCCGCCACAAATATTGCAAAAGAAGTTATTTGTCCTTGATTTCTAATTGTTTATAACGATTTCAATAAGTGAATGATGTTACAAGTTAAAAGGAACGTAGTTTCGCCCCAGAGGAACAAACTTCAACTCAACGGATAAAAACAAAATAATAACGCAAACACGATCGATGTGTAGGCTTGGACCAAGAATCAAATGGACTCGACATTTGCGTACACCCGTAAAGGACAGACATAGTACATCCTGAGTTGGTGTTACCAGATGTTGTAAATGTTTACCCTACAATTCTACGAAGTACATATTAACTTTTAAGTAACATTGTATCAAACCTGAATTGAGTTGAATTGACTCCATCCATAAGGTGTGCGATAAGTATTTTTTAAACTTAATATTATTATGTATAACAAAATTAAAATAGCAACGTTACCCAATATATTTACTTCACTCTGACTTATGATTTTAATCTCATGTAAGAGAAAGATAAATATACAAATGTCATTTCGAATCTCCAAAATTGTCGTAAATTTTAACTATACTAGTGATGTGCTTACTCAACATGAATTTCTATAAAATATCGATAATGTTTGCAATAAATCTTTAGATTTGGTTTACTCAGAATGAATATCAATTTAATGTTGATAAATCCTCAGATAAAGTAAAATATGTGAATAAATCCAGCTTATACTTAAACACTAGTAAATAAGTTAAGATAAAAAAATATGTTTAAATTACCTTTTTAAGGTGAATAAAGCAATTGATATTCATAATATCACTAATAATCACTACCTATATGCAATGATAGGATCAATGACGAGATCATTACCACGTAATGGTTTTCGAATACAAAACCACGTTACGTATTTCAGACTTTTGGAAGTTATATGCTTATTATTTAGCAAATTATCACGATCGTCAAGTGTTTGTCTAAAATCTTCCAAACTAAATTAGGCCTTCTCAAATTGAAGGGAGGCACGAGCCCAGTATGCTCAGTTACATAATTATATTAATAGTTATATTAATATAGTAGTTACTACATATTTATAGTAATAAGTGAGTTAACTAATAGATTAGAAATAAAATTTAACTTCAGGGTCAATTTCAAATAAAATATTTCACACATAATGAATCACATTTATTTAAGGTAAAATAGGAAAAGTCACTGACAGTGTTGTCGCACGAGTGATTGATTTCCACGGGGTAGCCGGGATCGATCACTCGCCGAGCAATTAAAGAGAGATAATTAGGTTGACTTACGGGAAATAAATAAAAAATATCACCAGGAAAGTTTAAACTCGCGTTATAATTCCAGTTATTCGATGGCTTTAGTTATACAAAAAAAGAAATGACAATTAAGATTAACAGATGAGACAATTATCCAGGGCGTGGGCGACGTTGGCACTTAACAGGTCTTCGGATGATGGTAGTACTCAACTGGCGGTGCTGGCCGGAGGAAAAAGGGCGAAGCCTCGTGTCCGCTGTATTTATAGGGCCGGCGCGGAGGGGCGCGAGGGAACGGCCCATTGCTGTGCGTCACTCGTAGCGAGGCTCGCGGCGCAGGAGCGCGATGTGACGTCACAGTGTCATTGGCTTAGTTAGAAAAAACTCAAATCTTTACAAAATCATATTATATGTACAGGTCAAATTAATTACGCCCTTATAGATACGCCTGGGTCTTCAATAAGTAAGAAATAAAATAATTTAAAAGAATTAAACCAGGAGCCCGCATGGTGAGTAAGAAAGAAAATAAAATTGTGTGCGTACTTTTAACTGGCATCGAACTCAAAAAGTGTTGTTGTTAAAAATATTATTCTTTCTGCTGCCTAGTGCGAGCATCTTTAGATGTTGGTAAAGGCTCTTGGCGATTAATCCATGTACTGACACAACTATCGGCACAATGATCGCCGAGTTCACATCCCACATATCGACAATCTCATGAGCTGGGCCCAAATATTTGAACTCCGTCTCCGTCTGCTTTTACGAGATTGCTGTCATGCGATATGGTAATAACGTCTATCAATGCGAGACGCTCTGCTCATTCGATCACACAATATCACGCTTATTGGTTACAATAAACCTGTCTGTAATGAAAGACCTATACCAGAACAACAACGTACGGCCATTTTTCGAGAACTGGGTTGGGCACATATATTATCTGTATCTGTAGTACGGTAAACCAATGAGATTATATTTGAGGGCTAGTTGCTTATGGATTATCTTGGCCACTTGATTGTATCTGTGCAAATACTGGCCATTGGCAAAACTAGAACAACCTGATACTATATGCCTGAGAGATTCTCCGGGCTGGTGACAAGCCCACCATATGTCAATCGCACCGTCCCTCAGTTATACTATCGGTGGTTGTTTGTCATGACAACTTCGTCGATAATTATGAAGATTCGTAATTATGGACTCAATTATTAGCGCATGCGTTCTTACTTCCGAGAGGTAAATTTGGGCCGTACAAACTTCAACCCTCCCTACAATAACTCCCCCCAAATAAATTTTTGCAACTTATGGTAGCCTATGTCCGTATGTTTTCCGTCTCCATGGTGCAATATATCTCTATATTAAATTTCAACAAAATCGGTTCAGCCGTTTTAGCGTGAAAACGGAACATACATACATAGGTCCATACACACTTTCGAATTTATAATATTAAGTAGGTATTTCACACTCAACTTTACTGTCCTTTAAACAAAATTAATTTTGTGTAAAAATTTCTTATCTTCTCTCCTTTATCACCCAAAGATTTTGTGGCATAATGAATACGCACATTTAAATACTTTTTACAAACAGCTTTTATCAAAAGCGAATAATGGTTATCAAAAATGGATCGATCTGAAAAGTCATGATCTTCAGAAAATAAATTAAAACCGATGCATTTTTTTAAACACATTTACAAGATAGTGCAAAGGTTCCCTGCGGTTATGAACTTTGTTCTTCCTGTAAGTTTCTTCCGCTATTTTACACAATTTTATTACTGCTTGAGATGGATAATGCAAACCACCTTTATCTTTTTTATATTGGAGAGAGTCTATAAACTTTTCCGTGCTAAGCAAAGAGTTTAAGCATTGTTCGCATTTTATTTGATTTTCTAATGCTTTTACAACAAACCCCGCAATATATATTATTACATGTTCTGCAAATTCTATCAATTTGGTTGGGTCCGCCAGATAATCGTGGTCTTGCGATAAAATCACTTCCGATTCTAAAGTTCGTAAAAGATTCGTATCATATTCGAGTAGTCGATTACGGTCAGTCGTATCATTTATTGCGATCTCTGGCTTAGTGCATATTAAAATATTTATATCACTCAAAGGCACACAATTACCGGTGGTAAGGTGTTTCAACTCTCCATGAATTAGCATTCGTTTGTAAGCAGCTTTAAATTGTCTAGCGGTTGGGTTGTTATTAAAACCACCTTTGGCCCTAATCGCACTAAAAAATATTTCCAAGTGATCTTGACTCAGTTTATAAGTAGACAAGAAATCTAATTTATTAGTTAGTACTAATTCCTCATACAGAGAAATAATACTTTTAATACATACCATAAAGCCCAAAAAACCGGTTTTTCTCTTTGTATTCAAAATGAGTCTGTCCCTCAATTGTATTCCTTTGATATAATCAAACATTTCTTCTAAAAATTGTTTGATATATTGATAATTACTATTTTTTAAAGGTTTTTTAAAGCCATAACCATTCAAATTGCGCGTATTTAATATATCAAACAATGCGTTGAATTTTCTTATGAAATCTACAGTTGCTTCACTGTTATTAAATTGATGTAGACCCATATTCTTATTTGAAAATTCAAGTGCATCTGCTACCGATTCACTGAATAATTGTGATGCCAGCTTAACTTTCATTATTTGTTTTTTGAAGTAAATATGAGCAGCTCTTAATTTATTCGCCAAATGAAAGCCCTCGTTTTCCTGTAGCTCATGTAAACATTTAAAAAAATGCCACGACACGATTTTGTTATTTACATCCATGAGATATTCCTTGTCACCTAAAGTGTTTCTGACTAATTTAAGCATATGTGATGGATCAGGAAATATGACAATATTTTTATCTTTGTGCTTAAATATAGGATTAATCACATCCCCTGTAAATTGGCACCCCAATAACTTGGCCATAGAAAAGTTAGCTGGGCATCCATCAAATGTAACTGAAGCGACCTCTATGCCACATTCACTAATTAAGTCGATACCAGTTTTAAGTAAGGACGCTTTTTGTTCGGCAGTCATTCCGTCTATTAGAAAGTAGCCAACAGGAAGTTTCCAACTATCATTTAGGCAGGTCAACATAAAAAGTAAAACTTCCTTTGCAATAGGGAGAGTGTCGCTATTTAGTTGGTCAGCACAGTTGACAAACCCAACAAAATTATAGCCATCCCATTCAACCGACTTCCGAATGTTCATTTCATCAAAACAAAGCGCAGATATAAATTTTTTTGAAGAATTTTGAGCTAAGAGTTTAAGAGCAGTAAGCGATTCGGAGGAAAATCCGGGCTCTCCTTCTACTGATTGATACCAACGTGCAAGTGTGCGCGTATGTGGAAGGCAAGTATCAAATGAATTTCTTACAAAGTTGTAAGCACGTGGGCTTATAAAATGCAAAGTTAATGCGAATTTTCGAACTTCAGGCGAAAATTTACTTTTGGACGCTTTTAAAAAGTGTTCTCACATTTCCGCTCACTACGGCTTTTACAGCCTAAAATATAGCAAATCACCATAATAATCTGAACCAATGATATTTTCACTAAGCCCAATTACACAAGTTCACAATCAATAACAATAATTACACAATATTTCGCTGATATTATCCAGAGCTCAACCGCTTGTTGGTCAAAATATTCAGTTTTGACCAACAAAAAAAACGAAAACTCTGACATAGACAAAAAATACTATCTTTGTCTCTTTTACTCTTATGTATTTCTGTATGGCATTATCTCGGTCTGTCACGGTATTATTATTTGCTTGTCAAATCCATAGAGATACATCATCCTAGATGTGTAGGCGATGTTGTGTAGGGTTGACATTTGACACTTTTGACAGTTGCTCAAGTTATCAAATGTTACCCTGCAAGTGTTGCTATCTCGATTCAATTATATCTTGAATCGATATCACCTAAAAACAATCGATTAATAAAAAAATTGCTCAACCAAAGACTGAATTCAAGTTAAGTAGCCAAATAAGTATTTCTATTAATAAAATCACACAGAACATAGTTTTTTTAATTCAATATCATAGTACCTTCTATTGAATACAAAATCATTTAATTGTGTAAGCAATCGTTAATGTTGAGAATATTATTACACTCGATTTTTTGTCGCTCGGAATCGACTTTTTTGTGCTAGCAATGGATGCATTCGGAAGTTGTTGATCTTAGTTCTACTTTTTTATAATATTTCGTAAACGCGGATTTAATAATGTTTCATAATTTAGTAAAGGCATTCAAAAGTCAAAGTATTTACGGTATATCATTTTTTTAAAGCACTTGGTACAGGTTTCGGCATTCTCCATTAAAATACATAATATAAAACTAAAAGATAAACAAACAAACTTCGCACTTTAATATGACTTGGTTACCATAACAATTAGCGTGGGTGTTTTTTTGTCTGTCTAATGAGGGAACTATAAATTTGTACTAAAGTAATAGGTACCTACAAAATTACTTTGTTAATTTGGACAACGAAGGAACCCATATTTGCGTTGCTAAGGCGTATTTTTGCAAACCGGGGTTGTGATTATATTATTATAAGAAGCAAACTTTTGAATTTATGAACACTTACCAACTACGCCTGAACATCCAGGATCACAACACTTTTTATCAGACATGATAATGAGTAGGTACACAAGAAAATAGTCAAAATTAAACAATGTTTTTTTTAAACGAGTAAACCAGAGGAACCGTAGCTCAACTCAACGGATAAGATTCGAAAAAACACTTGATACAGCAGCCATTGCTGTTTTCAAAACATGCCGTCCATAGATTATACAGAATATACGGGATGTTTTACAACCCCCCGTCCGATTAATGAAGGGGTTGTAGAGTAGCGTAAAATGATGAGGTATTTGTCATTATTTCCTGGAAATTAAAGATAAAATTTTCCCATGTAAATTTAATTAATTTTAAATAATATCATATCAGATTACCCATTGCAATACTGAAGACTCATAAATCGTAATACCTAGGTTCTACATAAAGTTCAAAAGCGGCGCCTTTTAGTGCATAGGCCAGTATAGTGTTCTGTGCGACCGCCTCCTTTGACAAAAGCCGCCGTCACGAGTCATCGTCCTTTACACGTGCCAAGTATTATTTTAGGTATAACAGATTTTATGCACTTGATGCAACAACTGATCTCTTGCTTCTATGGTGTAGGTAAAACCAAACGCAGTATTTAGGTGTCTGTTTGTTTCGTGCGATTGCGTGGCTAACTCTGGTGTCAGTGTTTTCAGACCGCCCGAAGGCCTACGACATGGGCTAACGATTCTTTCATTGGGCACATGGGCTTTCTTTCCGTCGGAAACCCGGTAGCGCTCTCATGTAATGTCACACGCGGTCACCCATCTAAGAGAAGACTTTTGCAAGCGTTGCTAACTTTGCCGACCTATTACGATCGGCAAGTCAAGTCTAGCTATGGCTATGACGCGACGGTACTTACCTATGTTAATACCAACTTTTTAATTGGTTGAATCTTACGTCAGTAGGTGCCTACCTTAAATGGATAAAAATATCAACTTGCTGTAAGTTGCTACGGCCATTCTCCGCATGTACTCCGCTCACGTCCAGACACTTCTTACGGCACCTTTGCACCATCTCTGAACACACTACTACTTAACACTCCTGGCACTTTGAAAAGCTGAAACGATGCGAGCACCGCACTGAAGCCGTTGAAACGCGCGTACCGACGGCACGAGTAGACCTCCTGTTCTAACATACCGTGCCTCGTACTCCCTACGAGCTCCTGCATAATTACATTCACTTCTGCCTAAACACATCAACATGTTAAAATTTTCAGGGTTTGAATACGACATACCTTAAGAATTTACTATTTCACAATTTAAAGAGATTCGGAAGTCTAATCAAAAGGAATGCTCGCGAAAGACTGAGTGGTCAAGTAGGCAAATTGTTAATAATTCGTAAATCAAATAGGTAAATCTTTTTATCGATATTTTATGTTATTGTTTACCTGATACAATATCGGTAGGTAAACCCCTAAAATGCTCGCTTTGTGTAATTGCATCTTTTTATGTACTGTTATTCAATAAAATATTCCATGGTTAAGACCAGTATCAGTTTATTTGAGGGTACTGACTCCCCGTAAAGACCGTCAAGGATCTTCATGACTGTTGGTCCGACGCGACGGTTTGACATCCTCTTCCGAGATACGGGGCAAACGTTTATTAACAATTTATTACGCACGTAACTTCTAAAAGTCTTACTAACTTATTATGTATTATTATTTATTGATACGCACCGTGGAATCGAACCCGATACCCACTGCATGGCAGTCCGTTGGTATCGCCACTAGGCTATTGTTACCAGTTTGTAACATGTCACGTTAAAATTAAATAAATCGACATTATCTGTTGATCGTAAACATCACTAGAGCGGTCCCTTTGTGTACGGCGGCTCGCTTGGTGGTAAAATTGTTTTCACAGCTGTAAGGCAGACCCGCTCGGGCAGTCCGTGCGCGGAAGGCCCATACGGATCATGCCCGCAGCACTCTGAAACGTGAGTTTATTTAGTACGATACGGTTGCTAACGGGAGACAGTCACTTAAAAAGATGAAAGCAAAAAATGATTGTACAGAGTACTCCCGGAGCACGACCGTTCCGTGTCGCTGTGAAACGATGAATGAGCAGCGACGAGATCGCGGCAGTCGCGGCAGAGTGCGAGCGGAACCGGGCGCGGGACGCGGGTGGCTTTGTACGGGCTCTCCCTGGAGCGAGTCGCGTGCGCACCAATCCGCGTCGCTGTGAAACGATGTTCTAGCTCCTCATGTGTGCTCCCACTACGGGCGCCGAAGTAGCAGTACGGGTTTCCCGGACAGCTGTGAAAACAGCCTAAAAAGGCGGCATGCCCTTTGATACGGAAAGCGGCGAAAGCCGACGATATTTTAATATAATTAATAGAATCATCTGTTGAGGGGAGTGTTGTTAGCTTAGAGAATTTTCCCCAAGATCGGGGTAATGTTTCTCCATAGTAATGTGCAAAGGAAATAAATTCTGATGTTTTGTGATGAGCTAGATTTTTTTTATTATTTTTCCTGTTGTGCCTGACAAGTCAGTAATATGTCCTTTCGGGATCGGACAGGGGGTCATGAAACACACTTTAGATGCCATCCACAGATACCAAAAAAACATATGCTAATTTTATTACAGCGCCATCTATGAATTAAAGTAGAATAGTTTCTACACATTATAATACTACTAAGTTCTGAAGTAGACCCTGACTCCCTCTAAGCCGGACAATAAACATTCCATTGCCCTTTGAAAAATAGCGGGCGCACTAGCTAGACCAAATACCAATCTAGTATATTTGAATAAACCACGATTAGTATTGATACAACTGATCTTTTGTGACTCTTCATCTAATATAAATTGCGAGTACGCCTGTGACAGATCTAATTTACTAAATTGCTGACCTCCGTGTAACTTCGTAAACATTTCGCGAACCGTCGGCAAGGGGTATTGTTCGACGACAAGTTGTTTATTTACACCAATAGAATAGGCACAACCTAACCGAGACGTCGCGTTTTAATATTGGCACGATAGGTGACGCGTACTCGGCATGCTGAACCGGTTTTAGTATTCCTATACGAATTAAACGATCGAGCTCACTGTTTACCTTATTTCTCAACGCAAATGCAACAGGGCGGGCTTTACAAAATATCGGCTTCGCATCATCTTTTAGTTTTGATTGTAGGGTAAAAGACCCAAATGTTAGCACTGCACTAGTTTATCGGCACCTAGAAAAATAACTAAAATTGTAAGATAAATATCTATGCTTTCAACGTTGCAAGGGTAAAAACGCGTTCTGATGGTCTTAAATTATTATACTGGCAACAGTGTGTTTGAAATAGAATTAGTTTTTATTATAAGTCAAATCGATTAGATCGATTGAGTAACATTTTGTTTAGTCTATTGAAAATTTCTGACAATGGTCACACTGAACTGTCACTTCCGTTCGCTTCCCTTGAAAAATTAACTCGCCGGTTGTCGTCTCGTACGTAAAATATCGCCTTTTGAATTAACGCGAATTGAATTAAATTGAGTAAACCGTCTTGAATGCCGCCTGATCTAGTGCTGGCAACGGTAAATTGATTGTGAACTATTGATTGACATTTGTGAAAATTGTGAATCCGGTATCGAGTCCACGTGCCAACGTGTCCTGAAAACGTCGCGTTTGAAGCTTAATAGCTAAGTATAAGATACTTCATTCATTTATTTTGGCCAATATACTTGTATGAATGTGTCTAATTTAGCTCAAGCCTGACATCAGCAAGGATAGCGGGTAAGTGAAATATAATATTGGTATTGATTGATTTCAATTCATCACTGTGGAACGCAGTGCATTGTGTCTGGATCATTGTCTATCGTGGTCAGGTAGATGTTTTACATCTTCCACTGCGCACTTCTGGTACACCTTCCTGCCTGGCTACGGTAATTCTAGACATAAATTTTGATAGCAAGAGCGTGGTTAACTGTGCCTATATTGTAAACTTGTATCTGAGCTAAGCATCTCATTTCATAACAGTGTTGTAGTGTTCTCAGGTCAGTATTGTCTAAAATACATAATATTTAATTGTATAAGTTGACCTAGATAATTTGAAACACATTGTCACACATAACCTCAATCAGTAATTGTTGATTTGTATTGTTGAAAAATCTAACTTAAATTTGTTGTTGCATTAATAAGTCACTTTGATTGGATACATAACAGTTATATGTATCAATTGATTTAGTTTATTGCATATATTGATATATTAAGTTTGAACCTTACATTGTTAAACCTTGTTATAATATAAAGATAATATTGTTAGGTAACACATATTCTGTGCTTACTTACTATTGTATATCTCAAATAATACAGCTAGTCTGTCTGTTGCAAGTAATTAGTTAATTTATTTGAATATTTAACTTTAATTAACTTATTCGAAGGTTCAACTTTTGATAACTTTGACTTTATTTTGTGTCAATATATATTGAAACTATTAATTTTGTTGGACAGTAGATACCTGTCACTTGCCTGCACTTGCAGTAAACAGGCTAATACTTTGTTGGTTTCAAAGAATTAAGAAAAATTAAGTTTTGATTGTTAATATTATTTAACGCTTGTCCGGGCTCTTTTGAATTTTGATTATGTCAGCTATCAAGGTCTGGCGTGCGGCTGCTGGTGCCATTGCATCAGATTTGCGCTGGTTTGCCTCGGCCAGTGCTTTAGTGAACCGGCCTGATCGCCAGCAGGCCTTACTTCAAAGGTACGAGCGGATCAATGATCGCCTGGCAAGTGTGGAACAGCAGTTCCGCACTTTCAGCGCTTGCTGTCTCGAAGTGTCAGTCACTGATTTCACTGCTGACCAGCGAAGTAAGGTCAGCGAAGACTATGCCCAGGTCTTAGACCTGTATGATGCTGTCTCCAATACTGCGAGACAACTAGTTGCCGATAGGGAAGGACAACCCGGCCTGAAGCAGGAGCTTCCTAGGTCAGCACCGGGGCTGGTGAGTAGGCTCCCTACTTTGGATCTCCCCCATTTTGATGGCTGCCTAGGAAGCTACCTGGGCTTCGTTAATTTGTTCGACAGCCTAGTCAATGATAGGGCTGACCTTCGGCCGGCACAAAAGTTGGCCTATCTAATGTCGGTTCTGGATGGGGAGGCTAAGGGCCTCATCCAGCATCTGCCCGTGTCTGACGAGGCGTACCAGACGGCTCGGGACCTAATTACCCGTAGGTACCATAATAAGCGTGGCCTCGCCGATACGCACATCGAGCAGATTTTGGGTTTGCCGACGCTCACCCGGGTCTCTGGGTTGCGCACCCAACTGTTGAACCCGCTCTTGTTGGCCATCAACGCACTTAAGTGCCTTGACCTGCCCGTGGACCAATGGTCCTATCTATTGGTGCACATTGTGCTGAAGAAGCTGCCTGCCGACCTGAGGTCGCGTTTTGAGCAGCGCTTTGGTGGGGATAGCGCGACCCATCTGCCCCCCTTTGCTGACCTGGAGAGGTTCCTGGAGGATGAGTGCCGGGTCTTGGACAACTCCGGTGGTGACACGCCGGCTAAGTCGCAGCCGCCCAAGGTCAAGGAGCAGGCTCGCGTTCACACCCGAGCCAATGTTGACCGGCGCCCTCCTCGCTTTGCGGTCACGCAGAGCCCAGCGGAGTGCTCCTACTGCAAGGTTACGGGGCACAGAACGGCCAGTTGTAGGGCATTCTTGGACCTGCATGTCGCCTCTCGTAGGCGCATCGCGAATGCCCGGCGCCTTTGCTTCTCTTGTTTGGGGTCCCACTACCAGCGAGACTGCCCAAACTCTCGCCCCTGTCCTCACTGTGGAGGACAGCATTTGGACATTCTCTGTATGAATGCCAGAGAGGTTGGCCGCTTGTCCAACCAGCCGACGCCGCGCACGGGCGGGTGTTTTGAAGGTGGCAGCCGAGGCTCACCGGCGCGTAGCCGAGAGTCGCCTCGCTCAATTGATCGCCACTCGCCCCGCTTGGAGAACCGTAGCGTGCGCACGCCTCCTCTCTCTCGCGCACCTGAATGTGCTGTTCAGCGTCACCAGCACCATGACTGCTGCCCTAGGTGTTCCCCACCTTTGGCGGAGCGTCCCCGCCTTGAATGAATGAATGAATGAATGAAAATTTTTATTTGGTCACAAAAGCACAAGGGACACAAGGTAGATAGATACATATTTAGATTATGACACTAACATGCAATATGCATACAGTAATAAGAACAATAATTAAACAGAAGTAAACATAACAAACAGAGAATATATTAAAAGTGCAGAAATACAATACAATAAAAGAATAAAATATGATGTATGTGTCCCAGCGCTGACCAAATAGGTAGCCAGATCAGCATTTTGTCAAGTAATGCTAGTGCATACCAGACACTGATATTATTCCGGCCCCTTCCATGCGTCACGGATGCACAAACCATTGCCGCGCCACAAAGTGCAATTCCATGTGTACCTACATATGTGTATGTTTTCTTGTTTGTACAGTGTGTTGCGTTGTGACTTATATATATATATATATATATAAAAAGAAAAACCTATACCAAATTCATAAAGTTATAAAATAAATATTGCTGTCTGTAAGTAAAGTGTAAATATTCGGTCACAGTGCTAGACCACGAATGATGCTGTCGCAAATTATAATAAAATTAGAATTCCAATTGAAAGTAAATATTAATCAGTATTATTTTATTATACATAACTGAAGAAGAAAGAAAGAAGAAAGAAACATTTATTTGGATACAGCACAAAACAGAACAACATACAATATTTTAAAAGAACAATACTGATTATAAAGGCACATTAAATTTTTTAATTAACTCATAATTGACTCGCGCCCACCTCGTTTTGGGCGGGTGCGTCATTATGACACATGTTCACAAGGTTGCATTGTTTCCACTTATTTGGTAGGGCAGGTTAAATTAAATATGGGTTTTTTTCCAAATTGTATACGGGGCATAGGTGATGTAGCCTCTAATGTTGAAGGGCAAGTTAAGGTTTTGTTTGGCCCTGTTGAATCTTAACACCCGAGGGTTAAAACCTCGGCTATTGTGTTGAAGAATATTTTGGGTATGCACCCACAGAAACAGCTACCCGCTGCTGTGGTGAATTTGACATCGGGATTGGAACTGGCAGACCCCAAATTTGACACACCGGGACTAATCGACTTGTTGATTGGCTCTGATGTCCTCGGTGGAATTTTGATTGGTGGGAAACGGGTCTTCGTGCCAAATGGTTTGACTGCCATCCCGACTAGGGCATGTCGGTATTGGACTTTTTTACAATACCGGTATTATTTCGGTATTAATTTTTTCAAAACCGGGATCCCGGTATTTCGGTATTATTTCGGTATTTAACGTTTAACATTAGTTGAGAAAAAAAAACCTGGTCTTGCGAAAATTATAACAAAAAACACAAATGTACTTAAAGTCCTATGTATTAAAAACAAATAAAAACAAAGAAATTATTAACAATTGTTCATGAATCAGCCAGTTTCTCTCCTTGGAGTTCACTAATAATTTTTGTTTTAACATTTACGCCATAATTATCATAATCAACAACATTAATAAGACAGCGTAAAACAGTACTTAAATGTTTTTGTTAAACATGCGAAATCAACAAGCATTTCTTAAATTTAAGTTCTTATTCTACTCAGTCAATCTTTTGAGATCAATAATAATTGAAGTAGTTACTTATCACAAACAAAATAACACAACTACTTATGAAAACAGTAAAATAAAAAAAGTAAAATAAAAAAAGTTTAAAACAAGTGCAATATTAATCTTTTTGTTGCTGGAAAATTTTTCGAAGAAAACATACAGCGTTTAAAGTATTATCATTCAACGAAGATCTTATTTTATTGCAGACGTAATTCGCAGCTGAAAACGCTCTCTCGGATTCGACACTCGTAGGAGGAATAGTCATAAGATGATTGTAAACTTCTTCCAAGAAACGTCCTCTATTTCCGCCATTTTCATACAGCGTCATTTCGATGCGTAAAAGAGTCAAAAAAGAGTCGTCATCATCATTTAAACTTCTGGACGTACATTTCTCTTTCAGGGACGTCTCGATAACTTTACCTATTTAATTCTCGTTCGATTGAAGTTGCATTCACTTTCTTCACTGCAACTAGTATTAACACTACTTATATCTGCTATTATTGCTAATTATTATTGATCGGACTGGGTTGAGTGAAAACGTTTAATTAGTCGTGGTATAGTTGAAATAATATCATCACCGCTCATTTTACAAATCAGCCCATCTTCCAAAGTGGACTTCTGGTCATGCAAATATACTTCATGGTTCTGGAGATATTGTAGAATAGATGCCAAAGGGGTACGTCTTTGTAATATGCGGCTACGCAAAGCTAGTTGCGTTGAAAGGGTCGTATTTTGAGTTTCTAATTTTTTCGTCATGAATTTAAACGCTGCATGTGCCGTTAAAAGATTGGCATCCTGACGACACAGAGCTTCGACAGTTAACTTAATTATAGTGGAGGCTACGTTGAACACCCTCAAGCAGTAAAAGTTCGTCTTCAGAAAATAAAATATTGGACTCAATATCAATGATTGCTTTGAGAACACATGACTTAAGACGGTTAAACCTTTCTATCATGTCCGCCATGCTAGACCAGCGCGTTTTGCAGTCTAATATTAAAGCAAGTTCTTTGTTTTCTTGTTGTTTGACATATTTTTGTAAGAAATATTTTTTTGTAGGGGACTTTGCAAATAATTTCGCTACTGCTCGAACTTTATTGATAACGTCTTTGTAACGGGGATTAATTGAGTAGGTGCGTGTCGGAGACTTGTCACATTGAACTGTCAATCCTTCTGCATTTTCTGTATTCTCAACAAACACCTCAAATCAATCTCATGTCATTCGCGCTTTGGTGCGGTGGCGTTGCCAATGTTTTATTTTCTAGGGATTAAAATTTATTTATATCAAATACCGAAATACCGGTGTTGGCGATTTGAATACCGGTATCCATAACTTATAAAATCAGTCCGGTATCCCGGTTTTTCGGTAATACCGAATACCGGTATTCATGCCCTAATCCCGACCATATTTGGATTTGCTTTGATGGGACCTGTACCTAGGGACCCCCCTCCACCTGAACTTGACAATTTGTTGGCTGTAGGCTCCGCTCTCTCTGATGCGGTTCAGAGGTTTTGGGAGGTAGAGGAGCCCCTTCAAGCTGCCCGTTTGAATCCAGAACATGAGGAGTGCGAGCTGTTCTTCCAGAACAACACTGGTCGACTCCGTTCTGGTCGGATCATTACGAGGCCACCCTTTCTGTCTGTTCGGCCTCCGCTTGGTGAGTCACGACCTTTAGCCGAAAAGAGATTGTTGGCTATGGAGCGTCGCATGGGTCGTGATCCGGAGCTCAGGCAGAAGTACATTGAGTTCATGAGAGAATATGAACAATTGGGACACATGTCTGTGTCAAATTTGGATTGGCGTTCGGTGGAGCACTACTTTCTACCGCATCATGCGGTATTGAAGCCATCGACTGGCAATCTGCGCACACCGACGACATCAGGTTGTCTTTGCAGCCGATATAAAAATGATGTTCAGGCAGACGATTATCCACCCTGATGACCGTCGCTTCCAGCTGATCCTTTGGAGAGAGTCTCCTCGTGATCCCATGGTCGTCTACGAGCTCAATACCAATACGTACGGGTTAAGGTCGAGCCCCTATTTGGCAATACGTTCTCTTTGGGAGCTCGCAGACCGAGAAGGCTTACGTTTCCCACGAGCCTCCGCCATCTTGAAAGACGATATTTACGTCGATGACATTTGTTCGGGCGCCTCCACAGCGGACGAGGCGATACTCCTGCGGGACGAATTGATAGGTATTTTGGCCTCCGCTGGTTATGAGTTGCGCAAATGGATTTCCAACTCACCAGCGCTTTTGGAAGGCTTGCCAGAGGATCATCAGCAGGATCCACATTTGTTTGAGATTGTTGACAACCCCGCCATGATGGCTGTTCTCGGCGTTCAGTACAGACCAGTCCAAGACATCTTTACGTATAACGTAAACTTGAAATTGCCTTGTTCTTGGACTAAACGTCTCGTGTTACCTACTGTCGCCAGAACCTTTGAGCGGAACGGTTGGATTTGTCCTATCATATTTTGGGCAAAATGCTAACAAAAAAAACAAAAATTGCCAAAAAGACCCATATTATGCAAGACTAAAATAGATAATATACAGTCTATGTATAGATGGATGCCTACAATAGACATTGAGTACTATGAGGCAATATTCAAAAAATAATCTATGACCTTGTAACTATTGAATAATGTGAAATTAACTAGTTTATTTTGATTTGTGATATTAACTAATTAATTAGTGACTGAAAAGAGAGACAAATTTTGAAATAATAAGCTTACTTTTCATGATAATAAAGTCATTCCATGTATAATATTAAAGCTATAATAATTTATATTTGTAATTAGTTCATATGATTAAGCCATAAATACTAAACTTGGCTATAATAAATGTGATTTTTCGAAAACAACAAAGTTCTAAGCTGTGATTATAAATAAACAAATAAATATTTTTTGAACCACAAAGTCCTATGTTATTTTAATTTCGATGATATTATAAAATATAAAAGTCAAAATGCTATTTTAAAACTTGGAAAGCATTATGTAGTCCTATACTATGATAATAAAATGTCACATGAGGCTAAGGCTACTTTAAATACATTTTACTTAGGTCAAAAATTTAAAAGTCTTATTACCAAACTTTATAAAATTTCACATAAAACCTTGTAATAGTGAGCCAGCGATTTATCATCATGGTGCTGATATTTGGTTCAAAACTATGCTGATATTTGATTTTGTTTAAATAATTTTTATACGTTTCAGATCTCAAGATGAACACATTAAAAACAAAAAAATGTAATAAAACAAAGCAAAAAATTATTGTGAGAAGAAAACAGTATACTGAGGAGAATTTAAAAAGAGCATTAGAAGCCGCAAAGCATGGTATGCCAAAAAAACAAGCTTCTAAAACATTTAATGTTCCAAGGGGGACCATTCAATCTCGCTTGAGAAAAAATTGTATAGACCTCCCTGGCCCCCCTCCAGTATTAAATGAAGATGAAGAAGACACCCTGGTAAAATGGATAGAAGACTGTAGCCGAAAAGGATTTCCAATAAGAAAGATTGACTTGCAGATTAGGGAACTTTGTAAAAAAGGCAGGTCGCAAAAATCCGTTCAAAAATGACATACCGGGCAAAAAGTGGTATACTTAATCTTTTTATGCGTCGTCATCCTGAAATTAGCGAAAGAACACCAGAAGCAGTAACATCTGCAAGTTCCGCTGTTTCAGAAAGTGATATAATAGGCTGGTTCATAAAAATAGACAAATTCATAAAAGAAAACAGCTATTATGACATCCTTGAAGATCCAAGCAGAGTTTTTAATGGCGATGAATCCAATTTCCAGCTGTGTCCCAAGAGTGGCAAGGTTATTGCTCTAAGAGGTGAAAAAGACGTTTATGAGGTGGATCATGCGGCTGCAAAGTCGACATTAACTGTTCTTTTTACCTTTGGGGCCAATGGAGATGTCACGCCTTCTATGGTGATATTCCCAAATAAGAGACTACCAAAAGATATAACCTCAACAGTACCAGATGATTGGGGCATTGGGTTGAGTGATTCGGGGTGGATGAAAACGGAGCTCTTTTATGACTACATCAAAAATGTTTTCCATCCTTACCTTTTACGAACAGGGCGAAAATTTCCAATAATTTCGTTCGTGGATGGCCATAAGACTCATCTTAGTCTTGACGTTAGTGAGCTATGTAAGAGTCTTGATATTGTGCTTATAGCACTTTATCCAAATGCCACCAGATTGTTACAACCAGCCGACGTCTCTGCCAGAGTTGCCGTCAAGGAATTTCATTTTCTCCCTAAAGTAATCTCAAATGTCGCCATATTCAGAAAAATCTTATACTCAAAATTCCGCTAAAAGTCGCCATCATTTCATACCTAAGTCTCTATCAATCTAGTATATTTCAGACGCGATGTTGGTAAATAAATATAGTAAATTAATGAAACAAGCTATATTATGTAAAAAACGATTTTATAATCAAGTAAATCAAGTTAGTCTACAATATCTTTTTTCTTAAAAGTCTAATTCAAAATCTGACATGACTTCTTCGGTTTCAAGTATTTCTTCTGTTAATTGCGAAGCTGCTAGGCTGGTGGAAGGTCCACCATCAGCTACCTTCTTAACAGTTTTCTCTATTTTTGATATTACGTCAGCGGGAAGCTCGTAGTTGTAGCAACTTTTGTTTTTTATTTTCATTTGATTTCTAATCATCAGAATTGAGTTGAGAGTTATAACAGACATTTTATTTCTTAATTTATTTTTTACTGTATTCATCACGCTGAATAATCTCTCCACTTCTGCATTAGAGTGCGGGAGAGATAAAACAGCTATAGCCAAGTTGGCCAGTTCTTGAAATGAGTTTATTCCGGCGGCATTCTGATATTTGGCTACTTGTGCCCAAAATTTCACTGTTTCTCCTCGCGAGACGTCCCATTGGTTGAACTGTACAGTTTTCCATTGTTGCACAATTTTGTCAATATTTTCATCGTCAAATCCCATTTCTTTAGCCAAATCTTCAATTCCTTGAGAATCTTTTATTTGTTTAAGTGTATTTTCGGGACTTAGTTGTGACATTTTTTCAAGGATTGTGTAATTGGCAGGTATTCGGTGTTGGATTTCTTTTATTAATTTCACACTAAAATCAACACAGCGTTTTTTAATATTCACAATCACAGATTGGGATAGACTGCTTTGACTGGCATGAGATTCAAAAATATATCCCAAGTGTGGATTTGGATCGAGGTGTTCTTCAACTTTAATTGTCAAGAAATCGTTGTCAGTCGTAGCGAAACCTGGTATTAATATTCTTGTAGAAACTGAACGCAGAATAGTCATGAGTGTACTTAATAATTTTACTGGATCTACATTTTCTCCTTCAAATACTTTTATTCCTATTTGTACATCATTCAGTACACTTTTTAAAAAGTATAAGTATAAATGATTAGACTCATCATTGTACATATTCCAAAGGAGATCTGCTGTGTAACATTTTTCTTTTGCAAGCGAGAAATGAAATTTTAGCTCTTCCCACTGTCCCAAGATTCGGATTACAGCCGGCTCAATTGATAACCAACGTGTTTCGCAAACTTTCAATATTTTTAGTGGGGCAGCCCCACAATTTATTGCCTGAAATATGGCTTTGTACTCGTCGCGGCGTTTGGGTGAATTCGAAAACCAATTGTAGGTCTCTCGTATTAAAAATTCGATATTGCGTGGCAAGGTGCATTCAGCGGCATGGCTGACCGCCAGTTGCAGAGAGTGACAAACGCAACGAATTAAAATTAAGTGAGGCACATTAAACTCTCTTCTTAAAATTTCAAGTACGCTGTTGTTTCGCCCTGTCATTACAGAAGCATTGTCAGTGCCTAGTCCAATAATATTTTGTATTGGTAAATTATTTGATTGCAAACACTTTACCAGTGAAGACGCTATACCTCTTGCATCTGCTTGCTCTACAGGTTCCAATGCTAGAAAACACGAAACGATGGATTCTAAGCTCAAGCTAAAATATCGGATAATTATTCCAATGAATTTGGACACACTGACGTCTGTTGATTCATCCAATATTATGCTGTATTTCTGCGAACCGATATCTTGTAAGAGAGTCTCTTTGAAATGCGGTGCCAACACTTGATTTATAACTTGAGTACACTTTGTGCGGTGCATTTTTATCTCTTTCGCACACTTTGAATCATCAAAGATACCCTTACAGAGGTCCGTGAGATGATCAATATGAGATATTGCTGAATGTTCAGCTATATATAATGCAAGCTTACCTTCAGCTTCGAGACTTTTTTTTGGTTTTTTTCTTGCTAGTCCTTCAGTAAATGTTATTGATTTATTTTGTGAAATTATACTACATTTGATTTTATGTTTTTTTGTTTCACTATGTTTTCTAATATCATTTATTTTTGCTAACATTTCGTTGTGGCAGTATGTACGAAATGCCTTGGTAGGATTATTTGCTACCGGTTTTAACCAACGTTTAAACTCTTCAATATTCTCCCACTCGGGTCTATATTTTTGGGCGTAAGACTTTTTCTTTAAAGGTATTTCCATTTTCCACTAGTTTGATAACATTGATAACTAAAATACTCTTTATTGATAACAGACTGTCTACTAGTAGTGGGCGTTTAAACGAAAACCTGTAAAAACAATCTCCTTAACAACATAAGTAATTAAGTATAAGCGTTCGTTTTAAATTAGTAGGTACAGGCTGATTTCGCTTAAACGGAAAGCAACATCACAAACTGTTTACGCTGCCGAGTGCTGCTGCGCTGGACACTGGCGGCTGGCGCGTTGAACGACAACGATTCGTGAACGTTCGGTTGGCCGCACTGCCCACTGCTTTTTAAAGTAATATTGAAAATGAACTCAACGTATGTGAACAAAGAGACTAATATACAAACAAACACGTCAGCATTAGGATTAAGCTACTATTTCCAACTAGTCAAATGAAGCACTTTTAATGAAATGTCAAAAACGACCTTTGGTAAGGGTTTTGTATGAAATATGACGTAGTAACGTCAGTGTTTTGCTGTCAAGTAGAATACTTATTATCAATAAATTGACGATGAAAAATGTTAAATAAAGTTTTAACATTAATTGATGAATGAAACTACTATTATTTTGACATGTTTCACTAGATAAAAATACTTGTATAATTTATTTAACTTGCAGGAAACTTCCCTATTACGAGTTGTTGGTTTACGTAATAATATTTAAAGTAAAAAGAATTTTGTTTTTATTTGCACAAACTTTCGTTTAAAAGATTTGTTTTTTCTTCAATGTTTTGTTAGCATGCTTTTCGCGGCCATTACCTTAGTGCATACGCACCTACGTAAATAATATAAATTGGAACTTTTACGTGCGGAAATTAAACTTGTGACTGTCAATAGTTTAAATTTGTTATATATTAAATAAATTTAGTTCAGTGTGTAAATAGTTCAATTAAGTTTTAGTTTAGGTTAATTGTGAATTCGTTTAGTACCTGTTGTGTAAATAGACTTTTATCACACTCCTACTGTCTACTACAAAGGGTATTCTGTAGAATAAACATTCAACGTAATGAGCAGGGAAATCCCCGTAGTACCGATATCGCATCTACACACAAGCGGAATTTATGTTTCGCCTCACTCTTTTTATTAAAGCAAGAGCGAGACCATACACAAATTGTGTGTGTGTGTGTGTAGAGGCAGCATCCTATAGGGTCAGAGGGATACATACCACCTAGACTTTTCTAAAGTAAAGGATACATTGCGAATTTATACGTTGTTAGAAAGAGATAGTATTAACATGGTATATTTGTGATGTTGGCATTTTTGTCGCTACTAACTTTACGTTCCGTTTCACGATGAATTTGATGTTTGAATCGTATTTCGTTATTAAACACGCTATAAGTCGCTAAATATTTTTTTGTCGCTAGATTCATTTAATAAGTCGCTAAAGACCGTGAAAATTCTCCAGATCTAGCGACAAAATCGCTAAAACGGCATCACTGGTCTCTGCCTTTAGACCTCTAAAGGTAGCATGGAAAGATAGTGTCTTGCAGTGGAGAAGAGATCATCCGTTAAGGTGGCGGTTCGCGCCGCGACAGAGACAAGCGACCGATACAGGAGACCGCGACCGAAGACCGCGACAAGTGTCTCGGTCTCTTCGACGTGTACTGTACGTCGAGACCGAGACCGGAGACCGCGACAAGTGTCTCAGTCTCGACAGTATCGGAGAGTCTGTCGACGTAGTCAGTTGTGTTTGTGTCATGATGGAAAACCAAGTAGTAGAAGTTCTATTAGAGGAAGAAGAAGATGATGATTTGCTCTTATATTATTATTACAAATACAAAACTAAAAGAAGATTATGTTATGTTTGTTATTTAGGATCATATTCGTCTGATTTTCATTTATTTGTACGGAGATGAAATTATGTCACCAGCGCCTTCGTGTGTGCAATGGAATATAACATGTTCTCTGCCTTCTCTGGGCTTACCTTTAATTTCCTATGTGTCAAGTGTCACAATTTTAGAAGTGTAAACAATAAGCCTTGTCGGTATATAAATGTGTTTCTCTTTGTGCAAATGTGAAACGACCGGCCGGGGTCAAAAAAAAAAAAGAAACAATATATATTTATTTATTTATTAGTATTTAAGATAAAATGGTACCAACAGAATATCAGCGCCATCTAGTTGAACTAGATGGCACTACGCTGAGTTGGAGGCCAATTCTGTTACTTAAAAACCTGTTATGTGTGCTAAAAAATGTAATTATTTCGTATGTTCGTAACAGAATAAATATGTTCTCTTTCTTTTCTTTCTATTACCTATTAAGGAATTATATTTAAGTAGAGGCCAAGAAGGATCATTTTCGCTATTAGTGAACAAGCACCTAATGATTGATGACAATATATTCAGAAAGTATTTTCGGCTGAATAAAACACAGTTTGATTACGTATTATATTTATTGAAAAAAAACAATGGGTGAAAAAGGAAGAATATCATTGAAAGAAAAATTAACACTAACTCTAAGGTAGGTTTGTTAAATCATGGAAATTGTTCTGGTCGAATTGTTCATCGTTAAACATGTTTCGAAATGGTTCACTCGAAATATTTGGTAATTGGCGAGATGATAAATCAATCGATTCACTCTGTATTCTGGATTCTGATGAAGCTGCACTTATTGGAGAATATGAATTGTATGATGAATTTGAAATATATGGTAATTGGCGACATGATGAATCACTCTGTGTATGGTGTCCTGGTGAAGCTGCACTTGTTGGAGAATTTGAATTGTGGGATGAAACTGTACAGGGGCGTTCACTATGACCGTCGATATCTTCGATCTCATACTTAGAGACAATACTAAATATTTCAGTTTTTGGCATTGCTCTCGAACGCGCGCTCAATTTCCTCAGCATCATTTCGATATGTTTTGTAAATGTCGATATATCATCAACTGATTCTGGAAATTTTAATGACTCCAGCTTACTATTTCGGTTTTCATGTCTGTCCTTCAAAAATTTAATAAATTCATCTTCTTGTGGTCTTTTTCTCTTTGTAATCTTGCTAGTTGGTTTTTCAGAACTTTTACTTAGTGGTATAGATCTTTCTTGTGTAGATTTAGAAGTTCCTGGTACGGGCTCTACTAAATCCCTTGAAGGAGTATTATGTACTGATGCATCTGCGACTACGGGAGGAGTATCTTCATGTCCAACTTCTGGGGAGGTATTAATAAATTCTTGTTCTACACTGGTAGACCTTTGCTGTTCTTGTTCTACATTGGAGAAGCTTTGCCGTTCTGATGGTGTGTTTTCTAAAAATCTTAAACGTTCATAAAATTGCCACTTTGAATTTTTAGCTGGTGCTGCAGATCCCGTGAATGTTTTTTTTTTTGCGCTTATATCTGTTGTAGGAGTCCCTGATTAGTTTCCATTTTTTACGGCATTCCGAATCTGTAATATATAAAAGTGTATAAATATTTACAACTGATTATTATAACACAATTTAAAACGTATAGTATGAGGATCCGGCAATAGAAATATATACCCTCATTTGTTATTTGACTATAACAAAACTTTTATGTTAGATAATAAACACATTATTGCATTGTACATAGGTTGCCTAGCTAAATCGCGGCCAAAGCTGTTAATTTATCTAAATTAAACATTACAATGTACAATGAATTAATGTGTTATTATCAGATACTTGCTTTTGCCTGCTGCTTCGCTCCCGCTCTACCCTACTCCACCTACTATACCTTACTCTACCCCACTCTACCCAACTCTATCCTACACTTCGTAATCGTAATTTTTGACTACCCTACACTTCTCTACTCTACCCTACACTACTCTACTCTACCCTACACTACTCTACTCTACCCTACACTTAAAAAAATATTTAGCGAAATCAGTTCAGCTGTTCTCGAGATTTGCGCTTAGCAACACATTATTTTAGGGATTCATATTTATATTATTGACTAGCTGTTTCCCGCGGTTTCACCCGCGTCCGGAACTACTTAGCGTACCCGGTTAATTTATAGCCTAAGTTATTCCTTGGTACATCAGCTAGCGCCAGGGAAAGTCCCGTCAAAATCAGTCCAGCCGTTCTAGAGATTAGCGAGACCAAATAGACAGACAGACAGATAGACCGACAGACAGACAGGCACAAAAGTAGTAAAAAATTTCGTTTCAGTAATATATACAGTGTATACATCCATATGCATTTAGTAAAAAGCGGTTATTTTAAGATTACAAACAGACCCTCCAATTTTATTTATGTGTATAGATTGATTTCGCCATAACTTTCGAACTAAACGTCCAATTTTAATGAATTAAAGACTAAATATTATCTACATAAACAGTTCTTTGTGACAAAATAGTTTATTTTGATAAGGAGTAATGACAAGCGTCTAAAATAAATGCGTTTAAATGAAGTCCTAAAATAATCAAGATATTTAAATAAAAAAATGGTTGTTTTGCTTAACTCGAAATAGATAAGCAGGTATAGTGTGTTGCTGCCTTTTTTGTAGATATTTTTAAGGTCTTTAATTAAATTGACATTTTATGGTTTTATCTTTTATAGATTAGGTGGCGTACGCCAAATAAGTAACTTATTTGGATGTTTTTACACCTTGGGTCCGAAAAACCCAAATATCTTACGGACCCCTATTTTTTCTAAAATAAAATATAGCCTATGTTCATCATATCAGCCTTAATAGTCCACTGCTGGACTAGGCCTCTCTTTTGAAAGGAGGAATTGGCCTACTATACCACGCTGGCCAAACGGGTTGGTATAGGGTTTATATCAAGTTTTCCTTCTCTTGCAGTGTTGTTCTCTGCATAATATACTCCATCTGTCGGCACTTACGACACCCATGGGATGATATGGGGTAATGACATTTCGTATTCTTAATCCGTCACCACACAGCCAGCCTATGTTACTCGCAGATAATGTAGCTTCCTAATGGTGAAAGAATTTTTAAAATCGGTCCAGTAGTTTTTGACTTTATTCATTACAAACAAACAAACAAAAAGAATTTTTTTTCCTCTTTATAATACAATAAAATATTAAGTGTAGAATGTAGATAAAAGCTTTGTTATAGACAAATAATAGATGAAAAGAAAGAAAAAGAAAAGAAATATTTTATTCGTATCTCCAAACCCTTAAAACTAAACACGTATTATGTCTATTTTCTTTAACATAGCAATTCGTTGGTGTGAACAATAGCAAACGGATTGGAGTACAAATTGGAACCTGCGTCAGCTATTGTTGCAGATAACTGCAACGCTGGTATTCTCGCAGGACCAGAAGATATACCTATAATAATTAGTAGTACTATATACTAAAATATAAGTATAGTATATACTAAAATAATAAATATTCTGAATAAAATGCTATTTAAATGTTAATTAAAATATATACGACAATATATATAATATATACGCATACATATTATATGATTTATGTAAATAATTAATAATTATAATGCTAAAAAACTTAGATGTCATATTATTGTTGTTTAACACTTCAGACAGGCTATCTTATGACATTTATAGCCATTAGCGCGTTTCCGAACGCTTTCGGTTTTGTCAAAAGTGTCAGCTGTCATGCAAGATACCATTGCGTTAGACGGCTGAAGCCGGTACTTAAAAAACAATACATTCATATAATAAAACAAAACAAGGCCACGCTGCGCTCGCGCTGTTGAGTGCACGTAATAAACAAGAACAAGAAAATAAGTAGCATTGACAGCCAAATGAAATTCCTTCCACACACTGAGTGGTGTACAGGCAGGTGAAGGTGCTTAAATATGTCATGGTTATACTAAGATAGATTTTTGTGCGTTTAATAAAATTTGCCTATACTTATTTCTAAATGAATAAACCGATTTCAGGCTACGTAAAGGCGGTGGGAGGTCATTCCATATTTTGGCTGCCGCAAATTTAAAACCACCTTCGTACGAGATGAGGGTATATATTTATATTGCCAGATCTTAGACCGTTATATAATATTATATATTATTTCAGATTCATGGCATATGGAGAAACCTATGCTTCGCTATCATTCGCATTTCGTATATCACCTTCTTATATTTCACAAATAGTCAAAGAGGTGTTGAAAAATTTAAATATTGTTTTAGTGCCAATTTTAATGCCTATTCCAAAAGAAAGTGATTTTAGGCTTATATCTAACGGCTTTTGGGACAAATGGCAATTCCCCAATTGCACAGGTGCTATTGACGGGAAGCACGTGAGAATGAGAGCCCCTGAAAATAGTGGATCATTGTATTTTAATTATAAAGAATTTTACTCGATTGTTATTTTGGCTATTGTAGACCATAATTACAAGTTCATTGCAGTAGACGTTGGCTCTTACGGCAAAGAAGGTGATAGTGGAATATTCCAAAAGTCTACAATGGGGAAAAAATCATGAAAAATGAATTTAATTTTCCAGAACCAAAAAATCTACCAAATTTGAACATAATATTACCACATTTTTTAGTTGGAGATGAAGCATTTAGTCTTGATACTTTTATGATGAAACCTTACGCAAGAAAAGTTTCAAAAAACGATTTAAGCAAAGAAATATTTAACTACCGCCTTTGTCGCGCTAGACGAGTATCGGAAAACGCGTTCGGTTTACTGTCTCAGGTGTTTAGAATATTTTACACTCCAATCGGAATAGCGCCAGAAACATGCACTGACATGATCTTAGTTGCCTGTTGCTTGCATAACCTATTTGTAGTGTGTGTGTACAATGTGTACTAGCCCATCGTATGTATACTCTATAGATAAGTATTGATACACTCTATATAATCTGTATTCACATATATTTTAGATCAGTAATAAATGTTATTACACGAGCTATAGTCGTTTCCTTCATCTCCCGAACTCACCACCTTATATGGCGACCCTGCCATGTACGGGCGTCGGCTCAAATTCGGTCGCGCGCCACGTATTTGTTGTATAGAGACATTATAAAGACATTGTCGATACAGAGAAAGTTTTACCAAAATGTGCCGTTCCAACCTTGAGAAGGATGAAGTGTTTATCACCCAAAACACCTCAGGTGGTTCAAATTCTGCATCAGTACAAGAATACCATCTGTCAACTATAAGCATAGTGTTGGTCATTATATGTACTATGCTCGGCATCGCTGGATTATATGCCCTGTACAATCTCTACAAAAACTGCCACCATTCCTGGATCAGAAGTGAATTTTTGACCCAACGTTTGACACGATCTTTTCGACGTGCGGAGGTGCGTGCGTGCTACGCATGTAACGATCAGCAGCGACCACGGCGGCAAGAACCGAAGGATGCCAACGAGTGCTAAATGTGCGTATAAGTGCGTAAAAATGAAAAAGCGTATTTCAGTGCGTATAAAATAAAAGTGAAAAGCCAATTTCAGTGCGTATAAAATAAAAGTGCTAGAACGTATATCAGTGCGTGGTGGTAAAAGGTATTTTTTTTTTACATGGTAATCTTATCGGTGAGGTAATTTTCATAATAGGTATGTCCTTAGATATTTAGCGTTATTTACCCAATTTTTCTTTCCCTTATTGTTTTGTGGAGTTATATCTAATAACTAATAGTATGAACATTTTCTTTATATAACTACAAAGGTTCTTTCATGGCAAGTGAATTAAAAGAAATATATTGTAAGCTTAAGTATATTAAAGATGCTCTAGTAAAGTTAAGTTATCCTAGAAGGACGAAAACTGTTTTGCATGAAAAATTTGCTGAGGCCACCCAGTTACGTAACCAATTCGATGAATGTCGTAAATGTGTATCGCAACAAATAGAACAAAAATTATTAAAAGGAAAGGTTTTAACAGAGATAGAATCATATTGCGATTTGATAGGAGACATATATTTACAGATTGAAAATTTTTGTTCCAAGGATTATAGCTCAATAGGCTCGGAGTTTACTGTCAAAGGTGTGGAAAGCAAAACCGCCAACATGGAAAAGTTTGACTTCAAAGTGGCTACGTCACTACTTCCGGTGATGACTGGTGATGAGGATGTCACTAAAAATCTCATCGATGCTATTGACTTGTATAGCTCTGCACTAAGCGAAGAAGGTAAGATTATGTTAGTAAAGTTTGTTTTGAAAACACGATTAAGTCAAAGTGCGAAACTTAAACTGCCCACTTCGTATGAGTCGTGTGACTCGCTTCTTAGTGACATGAGACAGCACTTGCTCACTAAAAAATCTAGCGCTTCCATTCATAAAGAATTAGTGAAAATGAGGCAAAATGGTACCTCTATTGATAATTATGGCCAAAGGATTGAACAATTATTTGTGGACTTGACGATTTCTCAAGCCGACGGTGATGACAAAGCCTATAACATATTACGTCCGGTAAACGAAAAACTTGCCATCAAAAGTTTCACCGACGGGTTGAGAAGCCGTGAACTAGGTACTATACTGTCAGCACGTAATTATTCTACCCTAAAGGATACGATTAGAGCGGCTAAAGATGAGGAGGCGTCGTGCAGTCGCTCATATCCGGAAAGAGAGGTCTACCTGACATCGAAAGGTAAGTCTAGCAATAGAACTTTTCATAGTAGGGGTTTCAACTTTAGAGGCCGCCCGGGACCCTCGAATAACCATTGGTCGCGCGGGGGTTCACAAACATTTTATCCCAATTATCAAGCTAAAGGTCAGTATCAACCGCATGGTAATCCTAACTATAGGCGTGGTTTCTATCGCGGTAGGCAGAATCGTAATTTCACTCGTACTTACACAAATAACTTACATTGTCTGGAAAACGAGTCGAATAAACCTAGAGTAGGTGACGGACATAATCAGACACAGGACGCAAATAAAAGTGAAACTTTAGAATTTTTTCGACCCTAATTTTGTTTTAGCATGTGAATATAATAGTTCAGTGGAATGTTTAGTACAGAACGCCAAATATAGTTTACTTTTAGATTCCGGAGCATCATTATCCGTGTTGAAATTTGAGACCGTAAAGCATTGGAATATTCCAGTGCATACAGAATGTATCTCCATAAATGGTTTAGGAGGCAAAGTCCAGACTGCGGGCTATGTTTTTATTACACTATACATAAATGGTCAGGAATTTACACACAAATTTTATGTTATTAAAACATTACCTTGTTTACAACATGGTATACTTGGTAGAGATTTTTTGAGAAAGTATAAAGCTATTTTAAATTTCGAAAATAATACTTTAACTTTAAACAATAGTAGTCATACTTTTACATTATCTATGAATTATGGCTCATTAGGAAGAGGTAGCTTCCTAAACATTCCACCTAGGTGCGAAAAAATATTTAGAATAGACTGGAGTTTAGGAGATGAATGCGTGGTATTACCTGAAGAGTTATGTGAAGGTGTTTTCATGGCTGGAAGTATTTCTAAACCATTAAATGGACAAATTAGTATTCAAATTTTAAATACTCGCGAAACACACGTGAATTTAAGTTATTTTAGACCAGAAATACATAGATTATCGGAATATAATATTTGCAATTTTGAGAAAAATGATAGTATTGATGGAGATAGAGTACGTGAAATGTTTTCTCATTTAAAATTGGATCATTTAAATAAGGAGGAAAGGTCATCGATTCAAAATATTTGCGCAAAATTTTCTGATGTTTTTCATTTGCCGAATGATAAATTAACTACTACGAATCTCTATGACCAAACTATACAATTAAAGCCAAATGCGAGACCGGTATATGTCAAACAATACCGTCTCCCTTTTTCACAACGCATAGAAGTTGAAAATCAAATTCAGAAAATGCTTTCCGAAAATATTATAGAACCGTCAAAAAGTGAATGGTCTAGCCCTATCTTACTAGTACCTAAAAAATCAAACGATGAATCGAAAAAATGGAGATTGGTAATCGATTTTCGTAAATTAAATGATCAAATTTTAGATGACAAATTCCCGCTTCCAAATATAAGTGATATTTTAGATTCTCTGTCTGGAGCAATGTACTTCTCTCAACTAGATCTTTCCCAGGCTTACTACCAGTCAAAATTAAAACCAGAGTGTAGAAAATATACTGCTTTTACGACACCGTCAGGCCAATACCAAATGACGCGTCTCCCAATGGGATTAAAAATTAGCCCAAGTTCTTTTTCTCGTCTCATGACAGTGGCCATGTCAGGCCTTACTTACGAAAAGCTTTTTATTTATTTGGATAATTTAATTTGTTTCGGACGCAGCTTAGACATACATAATAAAAATCTTATAGATATCCTAACCCGATTACGTAACGTAAATCTAAAACTAAATCCCGAGAAATGCGATTTCTTAAGAAAAGAAATGCAGTTTTTAGGCCATGTTATTTCAACAAATGGTATAAAACCAGATCCAGAAAAGATTAAGATTGTTCAGAATTATCCCGTTCCAAAAAATGTTGACGAAATTAAAAGGTTTGTGGCATTTACAAATTTTTATAGAAAATTCATTTTAAATTTTGCAGAAAAATCATTACCTTTAAATAAACTTTGTCGTAAAAATGTCAAATTTGATTGGACACCAGAATGCCAAAAATCTTTTATATCCCTTAAAAATGCATTAATATCTCCACCAATACTGCAATACCCAAATTTTGATTCAACAAATGTATTTATTTTACAAACGGATGCATCAGGCTATGCCATCGGCTCGGTTTTAAGCAATAGCGATAATAGACCTGTGGCTTTCGCCAGTCGAAGTTTAAATAAAGCAGAGGTTCGATACCCGACGGTAGAAAAGGAACTGCTTGCTATAGTGTGGTCAGTAAAATATTTCAGACCTTACCTTTACGGCCGAAAGTTTATTATCCGGACTGATCACAAACCTTTAATTTACCTATTCAATATGACAAACCCGTCTAGCCGATTGACTAAATTTCGTTTATTATTAGAAGAATACGATTACGAAGTTGAATATGTGAAAGGGGCGGACAATGCAGCTGCAGATGCTTTGTCACGCATTCGATTATCAAGTGAAGAACTGAAAGAGATGAACGAGCATGTTATGTCGGTATTAACCAGAGCGCAGAAAAAACAGTTGTCCGAAAATGTGAAGAAAGTGTGTGGCAATCCCATGGTTGATAAGGTAAACACTAACGATTGGACTGATCACCCAAGAGTTGTGGATATTCTTAAAATACCAAAGGATTGTACTGAAATGTTGTTTGTAGATGATAAGGAATGGAGTATAATAAAAAATACGTCAACAGAAAAGTCTAAAATGTTCGCTTTTATTTCGTCAAAATCCGTAATTTACGTAAATCCTTCTTACCGATCATATTGTGCACGAGATGCCTTTGTGAGGGAGTTGGGTTCATTTTGCAAACGGATAAATATTGATACTATTTATATTATAAAGAATGCTAGCAATATAGAATTAATTAAAGAGTTAACTCGTTGTATAAATGACACGCAAAATTGGTCCGGACCGCGATTATATGTTTTAAATGGTGTCAAAAGAATAAGCGATAACGATACGAAGCGTGTAATATTGAATGACTATCACATGTTGCCAACCAGCGGTCATGCCGGTATAAGGCGCATGGTGAATAATATTAAAAGACGTTACTTTTGGCCAGGACTAGAAAAGGACGTACATGACTTTGTAAGTCGTTGCGATAAGTGCTTAAGACAAAAGTATATGAATAAATATATAAAACAACCTATGGTCATAACAGACACAGGTCGTTGTAGTTTCGATAGAATTTATTTAGATTTAGTAGGGCCCTTATTTAAGGATAGCGATAATTATACTTATATTCTCACACTGCAGTGTGACTTAACAAAATATGTTGAGGCTTATCCTCTTAGACATAAGGATAGTATTTCAGTAGCAACTTCATTTATAAACAACTTTATCTTGCGGTACGGCATACCTCGACAAATCATATCGGATCGAGGTACAGAGTTCGTTTCTACAGTAATGAAAGAGGTATGTAACATTCTTAAAATTCAACAGGTAACATCGACAGCCTATCATCATCAATCTATTGGAGGTTTAGAAAATAGTCATAAAAATTTAATGTCATTTTTGCGTATTCAGACTAATAACGAACCGAATAATTGGAGCGTATGGTTACCCTATTGGTGTTTTGCTTTTAATACTACAGTTCACTCCGAAACCAAATATACACCGTACGAATTAGTTTTCGGCAAACTTTGTAATTTACCTAGCAACCTAACATCAGATGTAGATCCATTATATAACTATTATGATTATCCAAAAGAACTTAAATACAGACTCCAAAAATCGCAATATGATGCTAGACAAAATTTAATTACAAACAAATATATTAGAAAATCTAAGTACGATAATTATACGAACACTATCACTTATAACGTTGGTGATATGATATTACTAAGAAACGAACAATGTGTAAACAAATTTGATCCTCTATATGTCGGTCCTTATAAGGTTATCGAAGATTGTGAACCAAATCTAAAAATAGAATACAAAGGTAAAGAAATGATAGTACATAAGAATAGAACTAGACCTTATAATAATATTTGATGTTAAAATACAATTATGAGTTATACTTTAAACATAAGTATATTCAATGTACTTGTACTCATAGCAAAATGTTGTTATGTAACTATAAGTTTTAGACTAAGTGAAATAAAAATAAATATTGTTTATTTTTATTTTATTTTATCCGGTGGGCGTGTAGTGTTTGTGTACAATGTGTACTAGCCCATCGTATGTATACTCTATAGATAAGTATTGATACACTCTATATAATCTGTATTCACATATATTTTAGATCAGTAATAAATGTTATTACACGAGCTATAGTCGTTTCCTTCATCTCCCGAACTCACCACCTTATAGATGAGAGATGGGTTATATAAGAGATGGGTTTTTGGAGTCTGCTCAAACGCCTGTACATCAATGGAACTAAGAAGAAAACTTACCTACAAATTTCGTTTCATTACGTGGAACTGGAGGGTTTTCGAACAGCAACGGGCTAGATATTAGAGCAAAATTAACCGATTACTTTACGTCACAGCAAGGAGCAGTAGACTGGCAAGAACAATATGTAACACGACTTGCTTAAGTTGATTCCACCATGTACCCATTCGCGTGGTTTTATGCAAAATAAAAAAAAATAAAAAATCTCACCTGTTTTTATGATTTCAGCTATGCTCTTCCAAATATTGTCCTTCAAATTTTCGTCTCTGTAGGAGTCTAGTTGTGCATCGTATATCGGAGGATGCTGCCTGATCAGTTCAATCAGTGTTTCACAGTCTTCGTCCGAAAAAGTATTCATTTTTAAACACTAAACACATGTGCTTTGAGCGCGACAAGAGACACTACTGGTCCGACCGTCTCGCTGTCTCGCGTCTCTGTCTCCTGTCTCTGTCTCGCTCGCGAACTGTCGCTCATACATTGCCTAACGTCAAGTAACGGTCGCGGTCTTCGGTCGCGGTTTCCTGCGTCGGTCGCTTGTCTCTGTCGCGGCGCGAACCGCCACCTTTAGGGACCCTCACAAAAACCAATTTCGTGCCAGTGCTGAAAGGTGCATTAGAGAAAGGAATTAAACCTTCCACAGTGAAAAATGGGTTCAGGTCTATGGCCGTGGAATGCTGATGCCATCAATTACAAAAAATGTCTAGGAAAAGGATCACAAGACAACAACAAATGATGAGTCGCATTTACAATCAACTAGAGACCCAAGCAACATTATGACCAAAGATGTTTTCCATAAACTCATTACGAAAGAAAAGATGATAGAATTACAAAATACTTCCGTCGACAATCTTTCAGAAAACGACTAGATTCTTACAGAGATATGTATGTTTTTTAAAGATAACAAATTTGCTGACACAAAAGTAACTGACTATGTCACAGTTTACCACTGTTATTTTTAGACGATGCTATACCTACTAGTGACCATATAGAGGTTTGTAACGAAGTAGTTGATGAAGCAAACCAATTTGAATCGGAAAATGGAAGGCAAAAGAGCTTGAATGATAGTTCGATTAATATTGAGCTAAATAATTCTATACCACATCAGATAGAAAACGAAACTGAAGTCAATATGGCAAGCCGCTTAGGGGATAATGCAGAAAATTCAGTTGAAATCCACTCAACTCAAGTAAAAATACAGGATGACCTAATCAAACAAAAAACTCCACAAAGAAAAGAAATAAGACAAGTCGAAAGATCCTCCTTCGTAATTACTTCAGGCGAGTGGCAGAAAGGGGAAAAAGAAAAATACAGAGCAAAAAAAATTAAAGAAGAACAAGTAGAAAACCGAAAAAAAGCCAAACTAGAAAAACAACAGCAGAAGAAAAATTTACCAAAAGCAAAAAAAAACTAATAGCAAAAAGAAAAGTACAGAAATAACACAAAATCAAACAACAGCTCTACCACTTCTTCCAGTCGAAAATCTTATTCAAGACGCTGTTAGCGACAATCCAGATCAAAAAAGCACTATGATAGTTACCAAAGTCGACATCTACAGGGAACCTCCTATAAAACGCAAAAGAGAGACATCAACCGAGAGGACTGAAGGAAACATAAATAATGACGAACTTATAGTTGAATTGAAGAAAACAAAAACCACAAGCAAATCTATAATACCAGAATAAAAAAAAATCATTATTATTTCTGACATTAAAATCGATACCCCCCAAAACAAACCCTCCAAAGTTCAAGATGATTATGTGTTGGGTAGAATTATTAAGAATAATAAGAAAACAAATAACACAGTTGCCGAATTAGAAAAAATACTGAATGAAGACTAAACTAATGACTGAGATACGAATAAGAATTTTTATGTACCTAAAACTATTTTTAAGCTTTTCTATTCCTGTGCCTTTACTAGTTTCTAGTTTTAAGTAAAGAACTTATGATTGTTACTTATTTTTCTAATTTTAAGCAAAAAATTTACTTATAGTTTTATGTTTTTTTCAGATTTATTATTTTAAAGTTTATCTACCTAACTAGTTAAAAGGTAATGTTCCTTAATTTTAAACATCTGTCCATTATTGTCGACTGGAAGTTAAATTAGTTAGACGTTAATATTTTGATGTGCCATAATAAATAAAAATGTCAAGAGACTGATTAACAATAAAAAGAGTACTATTTCTAAAGGATTTTTTTATTTTTCAACCCTTGAAAATGTGAAAATTCACAGTGCTTATAATTGGGTAAGTAGGTGATAATAATTGGTAATGACTCTGCTGATGAATGGTGATAGACTAGTTTTTTGATAAATTGTAATTTTGACTCAATAATGACAATACATCTTTAAAAAATCGTGATTTACACGACAATTGATAATATTCTTGACATTAATAATGCAATACAAGAGTCATTGAATATGTAATAATATGAAATATTTAGATATATATTTAGATAAGAAATATGCCTAATATTGGCGGCCCTCCGTCACGTATCACACGTACGGTAATTAAATTTGTTTCTATCTAAATACGTGAAGGGTAACTGACAATTCCTAAACAATGAATAGCTCGGCCGGTATATGAAAATAATTTGTCACTCGTTAGAGATAACGGCAAATTTTGGTTGGTTTCGTTCGCCCTTATAACGAAATTGGTATTTTCTTTTAACAATATAATGGCAACACTAGTGAGTGACGTTTGACATTTAAGACGTCTAACATAATTGACATTTGACAATTTTATATAACCTCGAGTCGTAGTATCATATCCCTATTAGTCTGTGATCAAACATGAATTTTATTTAACAAATATCAATATTATCAATTTAACAAATTTGCACGAAAATAACTGTGTTTAACACTGCACAGTGGTTTTGTCATAATGTCTGACGTATTCTCAGAAGAACTAACGTAATTCACTGTTATTTTGATCCATACGAGTCGGATTCATTTACGTTTTATACGTAAAACCTCGTTATATCTATATACCTAGGCAGTTATAGCACTCCTAGTCCATTCACATAACCGTCACATGGTTGTTTTCGCACGCTTCAGTAGGTAATATACTTTTATGTAGCTACCTACTTACTCAATTATTATTTCTGGAACTATCATAGTTGTCTTGTAAATCTCATATTTCGAGCAACTTTTAATTCCACAGCTCTAAAGTGTTGCCTACTTAGCCTACTTAGGTAAAATAATAGGTACATTCATCATATCAGCCAAACGACGTCCATTGCTGGACATAGGCCTCCCCCAAGGTTCTCCACACAGACCGGTCTTGAGCCGCCCGCATCCAACCTCCTCCCGCGATCTTGACAAGATCGTCGGTCCACCTTGCGGGAGGCCTACCTCTGCTGCGTCGTCCGGTACGTGGCCGCCACTCCAGAACTTTTCTGCCCCAACGGCCATCGGTTCTTCGAGCTATGTGCCCTGCCCACTGCCACTTCAGCTTGGCTATCCGGAGAGCTATGTAGGCGACTTTGGTTCTACTGTGGATCTCCTCATTTCTGATTCGATCTCGCAGATGATGATGATTATAGATACATTAGATATTCTTATTTTGTTTCGGTCTCATTAGCTTATACTTACGTAAGCATGTCACAACAAAAGAAATCACGCGTGTCGGAAGACAAAGAGGTGACAATCTTAGAAGCAAAACGTAAAATTTTATTTGAGCGTATTCAAAACATCTATGAGCGCTCAAAAATCGCCGCTATTTCCGATAGTAATAGAGAATCATTCCTTAGTTATTGTATGACAGTAGATAATATTCGAACAGATTTTCATAAGTTGTTAGACGATTATAACACAAGATTACTTTCTATCAATCCTGATGAAAAACCGAATTATCAGGCGTACACCTCATTCGAAGATCTTTATTGTATTATTAAGCGTATACAATCGCAATTGGAGGGTAAATATTCGGCACAGCCTGTTTCCGCGAGATTATGTCGTTTGACGGAGATATACGAAATTGGCCGTTATTCTATGCGAGTTTTAAGTCTACAGTGCACGATAATGGTTCTCTGACAGATGCTGACAAGTTGTACTATTTAATAGGTAAACTGTCACCGAAGGCCCAGTCCGTATTTGCAGGCGTCACACCTAGTGCTGAGAATTATCAGGTCATATTTCAGTCACTACTTGATAGATATCAAGACACGCTTGTCCTAGCGTCTACCTACTTTGACCAAGCTTTAAATCTTAAACTGTCCGGTGCCGCATCTGTCTCGAGTTTCCAGCTGTTTATAGATAACTTCGTAACCGCGGTTAATTCTCTTAGGAACTTAAAATTAGAAGATCTTTCCGACTTTATGTTGCTTCAACTCGCTTTAAAAAAGTTTGACACTGATACAATTCGTGCTTTCGAGATGACGGAACGCAATAATAAAATACCGACACTAGATAGTTTTATTTCGTTCATCAAAGATCAGTGTCGAATATTTCATAATACGCAGTCTAGTTCACCTAGCCCGTCTAACACTAACAGCAGCAAACAAAGGTTGAATAAAGCGCAAAATAGTAATAGTAGAGTAAAATTGGGGCTTCTGCATCACTTGCTCTCGCGTCGCCGCTCGAGCTGCGTGATACAGAAGCCCCAATTTTACAATCGAGATCGATTAATATAAATGTGATCTGCATCACTCAGAACAAAGTGAGCTGACGCAGACGCTCCCAATAATACCGTTGTTATCTGCGATCCGTCTGATTCACGATATAATATTTTATTTCATTCCCCGACATATCATTGTAGTAGCAATGCAATGGGACAACTTACTGTCGTTTCTAGTTCGAGATGCTAATGTAACAACATTCTCAAGTTTGACTGCTGCGTTCAGTCGACGCGATCAGTCCGATCGGTTGTTGTGTGTTTCATTATCTGGTATGGTGTCGAACTGACATAGCCAAGCAAAAATTATCGCGCGCACTTAAATAAGTACAATAAACAACAATATCATGTTCGATCACGGCACATCGTTGCATCGAAACGATTTGGTGCACATCTTGTACTAATGAATGCATAGGCCTTCCGTATAATGAGAGGTTAGCTTTTACTAGCAACTATAACTCAATAATAGAGTTGTGGACACTACCACAATGCAACAATATAGCTGAGTGTGCACATCAAGTGCACATATTTGTCACAGACTAATCTTATGCCTTGCAATGTTTTCTTTTATATGTAATACTTTTTCTGTCTGTGACAAATAAATAGTTTTTCTCTTTCTTTCTTTCTTAGTAAGTAGCCAACAGAAGGTATTATGGAGACATAATAATTGCTTATAATACAAAAAAAAATAAAGTAAAAAAAACATAAAAACAAAATCCAAACTGGAACAATACTCATTTGTTCCGTGCGGGAATCGAACCCGCAACACGTTGGTGCATTAGTTGCTGCGTCTATTAAACCTACTATTTACATTGTGATGCGAGTCATACTCTTAGCCAATGCGCCAAACGTGTCGTCAAAGATGTGATAAAATATTGGACCACTTTGTCTTAACATGACGTGTATAGAATTATCCAAGATAATCAATAACTCAGTACAAACGTTTATTTTTTATAATTACGATAGTAAAATCTTCTAATATATAATATATTTAAGTAGTAGACAATTAGGATTCTTGATGGATGATTTATATATCTTTGTCTTAAAACAAATAGCACTTTAAAATACAATAAATGTTAGATTAGGAATCACTTATTTCTTATAAGATTATTTAATTACTCTTTTAATAATAATAATTATGCATTTCATTTTCATCTACTACAGGCATTCAATCCAGCAAACCTGCCGTCTTTCTGATTTAGTCAAATCGTAAAAAGGAAATGGTGGTTTGATTAAAAACCCTTGTATGTTTTTATTACACCATACAGCTATTTCTTTTAGTATAAATTCATTTGCTTACTGCATCACTCACCTCGCTTCGCTCCGTTCGCAATGCAGAGCGCCCCAAAAATCACACTACTAACATGATCTGCGATACGGACGGTTGGCATTAGAAGTATAATATTATTTCATTCATCGATGCATCGTAATACTGGTAGCATAGTAACAATGTTTTTACTTGGGATGACATAATATAAACAACATTCTCAAGTTCGTTCGACGCGCTCAGTGCGGCTCGGGCACAGCGATGCATTCATAATAATTTATATGTAGGTAGGTACATACTGTTATCTTTGCACAGCTCGTTGATAATTTTAATGAATGAATGCAAAATCTTAACAATGTTGAAAGTAGGATCGGGTGGCTCCCGGGTTCGATTCCCGGGTCGGCCAAAGTGTTATTGGGTTTTTCTGTTAGGAAATTCTCAGTAACAGCATGAAGTCTAGAAATGTGCCCGGTACGGCAATAGGCTCGCCTCCCTATTACGTGGGACTTAAATATATCTGGCGAAAAGTGGGTGTAGTAATACACCTTTGCCTACCTCTTCAGGGTTACAGGCATAAGACTATGAATGTATGTACTTATGAATTATATAATTGTTTTATCCACAACTAGCTTTTGCCTCTGACTTCGTCTACATGGAACTTGAACCCACGGTCACTCGGATTCCAGGTGATGCGGACGTATCGAGATAAAGCAGATTGACTGCACGTGTAGTGTTCGATCGATTAATATAAATGTGTTCTGACTTCTGCGTCACTCAACTCGCTTCGCTCGTTTCGCGACGCAGACGCCTCCAGTAATACCTACTTTTGTTATCTGCGATCCGTTTTATTCACGATATAGATTATTAACATTATGTTTTCAGCTTAGAATAATAACACCTATTCTAAGGTTTTCAGGTTAGGAATTTAACTCCTTGTCTTAGTGACCAATGTAACTGTTCTCTTTGCTGAGTTTTTTATTGTACTTATGAATGTGTATCAATTCATGTAATATTCCAATCATAGTATATATTAAAACTAAATGGGTATGTTAGTGAGTATAGGAAACGATTAAGTAAAATGAAACAATCCATATTGTATCTTTTTAAAAAAGTTTATTATCAAAGCACCATTTTTTTAAGCACATAACATTTTTTAATGCACATATTGAGTCATGATAGATACAATTGTACAAATCTCCGGAATATTTATAGCGATCATATAGGGTTAACAAATTAGGACAACCTTTATCTTCTAAATTAATTACATTAACACTATTTAAAATATTTTTCAACCATGACACTTTTTCAAGACCTTTAACGAAAACAGACTTATCTTTTAAGATATCTAAAACTAAATATTGATAATTTGAGTAAGGTATTAATCCTTCGCTCCAGTATATTTTTCTATTACGCTCAATCCAGCAAACTTGTTGTCTTTCCGATTTGGTCAAATCGTAAAAAGGAAATGGCGGTTTGATTAAAAACACTTGCAGGCTTTGATTACACCATATAGCAATTTCTTTTATTATAAATTCATTTGCTTTTCTGTTTTAAAGCCTTGGATGTCTACAATAGCAGTCATGATAATTTACGCACGATGTTGCTCAGAGGTTTGTATTCCACAAGTCGGTCGTTTATAATCAAACAGTATGCAGTTGTCTTATCTGGTATTTGTGTTGAACATTCAAATTCCAATCTTACATCCACTGGACCAGTTTTTAAACTATCGTTTTGCCTCGAGCAGTCTAAGATGAAGACTGGGGCCTTTTGTTTGAAATCCTGCAGATCAAGCAACGGTTCTACCGGAGAGTTGTAATACGACTGGCGAAATTTCACATACATTTCATATAATATACTATATTTGTTCTCACAAAACTTTAAAGATAAAGGCTCATAAGGATAATATTGCGAATTTAAAAAGAGCGTAACATTTGTCACCTCACAATGATCAAATACCGAACTGTCTTTAGTTCTATTATTTTTTCTATTAGTTTGCAAGCAAAAAATGACATACCGAGGCTTTTCTAATTGAGAAGCAGTCTTTACTGACCAAGAATGCTTTGTGGTTTTAGGTAGTAAAGGATACTCATATAAATCCCAATTTCTAAAGGCCATCTGAATAGGTTTATCTCTTTCTAAGTGCTTTAAAAGTATTAAACGTTCTCGATCGGAAACTTTTATATGTGGTACTCTCCATTGAATTCTCTGTATATCTATTTGAAGCTGAACGACTTCATCAGTAAGAATAATACTATTTAAGTTAGAATTACTCCTATTCAATATAAGTTCGTGTTTACAATTTATCACAATTTTATTGTAATCCTCTGCAAACCTCTGCAAAATTGAGCGTAATAGAAAAATATACTGGAGCGAAGGATTTATACCTTACTCAAATTATCAATATTTAGTTTTAGATATCTTAAAAGATAAGTCTGTTTTCGTTAAAGGTCTTGAAAAAGTGTCATGGTTGAAAAATATTTTAAATAGTGTTAATGTAATTAATTTAGAAGATAAAGGTTGTCCTAATTTGTTAACCCTATATGATCGCTATAAATATTCCGGAGATTTGTACAATTGTATCTATCATGACTCAATATGTGCATTAAAAAATGTTATGTGCTTAAAAAAATGGTGCTTTGATAATAAACTTTTTAAAAAAGATACAATATGGATTGTTTCATTTTACTTAATCGTTTCCTATACTCACTAACATACCCATTTAGTTTTAATATATACTATGATTGGAATATTACATGAATTGATACACATTCATAAGTACAATAAAAAACTCAGCAAAGAGAACCGTTTAAATTCCAACCCCATAATGCAGAAACTTTACTTTCTGCTTCATTAAATGAGATGTATGACTTTATTGTTGATGTTATTCCAGAATTTTTTATACGGTCTATTTCAATTCCATTCATTTCGTACCTGATGTCTTGGAACAAGTACATAACAGGGTTATTAGTAAACGTAACAGCTTTCTTGATCTGATGCCCATCCTTACCGAACAGCTTTGCTTGACCTTCGATGTAGATGGAACTGGCTGATGGTAGCACGTATATATCTTGCTGGTGTATGGGGATTCTGATTTCATCGTTTTCTCTAAAACTGTTATTGTAGGGATTGTATGAATGGATTTCATAACTTTCGATCGAACTATCAAAGTGTGTTAAGTCGGTCATCTGTAGTATACTCATACTTTAAACCCTAAAGCTTTAAGAAAATCTTTATTTGATTTAGTCAATTTCTTCACGTTTTTCATACGTCTGTGCACCTTTATGGTTGTTGACGGAATAGGACGTTTTATTTTCACTGAAGGGTTTTTATAATATACTATCATTTTGCTTTTCTTAAATGAAGACGCGTAATTGAATATTTTCTTCACCAAAGTCAATACGGTAACCAAACTGATCTACAATCCTAACAGATATGGATGAAATTATATTTTTGTTAACTGGAAAGTAAATAACGTTCTGAGGTATTTCTATGTAGCCGTGACTTGGAGCAGTATCAGATATAAATTCATGAATAAAATGAGTCGGTAATCCGTTGCAGTATGAACCGTGTACAAGATCACATTCAATTCTGATAACAGCTATTAAACTGCTGTTATTAACGGGCACATTCGGTCTTGTTTTTAATACTGAAAAGTATAGTAAACCGCACTCGTACTGATCAGATAAATGAAGAGGTGGTTGAAAATACGAAATCAGTTCCGATTTATTTCCAGAGATGGTAACCGTAGTAGACATGCTTGCATACTGAACTCTTTTAGATGATCCTTTTTATTTTATTTCATGATTATACCAAAAATTCTTTAAGAAATTTAAACATAAATGTCCACAATTGAAGGGGTGATCACGTTGTATATTTTCATAATTATATTGAATGTTAGAACCTACATATTTTATAAATTCCTTCGGAGGTTTAAGATTTCCATAACTGTCAAAATACTCAACATAATCATTATATTTTGCATAGGCTACCCAATGAGAACCAGGATTTTTTTAACTATCCAAATTAATAACTCCACATTCTTTTTTATAAGGACATTTAGGGAGCTCATCTCTCATAAAGACACCTCTAAAATAAGGAATTCTATTCCCGTACTTTAAAATGTCAAAGTTAGTTAAGGCCCGTTTGGGTAGCCGATATCTTAGTTTTTTTCTTTTGATACGAAAATTCCAAGGCCGCCTTTATGTGGTTTAAGGTGTAGTCCTTTCCCAATACATAGAGCTTCCATTTTTTCATTATGTCTTCTCGATTCTTCATACAGCTTTTTAGCCATTTTGAATTCATTTATGGTTTTAGCAATACCAGCTGCACCGCCTGCTAAAGCTCCCGCAGCTGATAATCCCGCAAAAATAGGAATCAAAGGTAATACTCCCCCAGTTTTTGGAATAGGAATAACGCGAGGGAGCTTAATCGATGAATCATCAGCCAATTCTCTAGTAGCGGCAATAGCTAATTCTATTGCCATTTTCTTGCTCTTAGGTTTTAATTTTTTGATATGCCTTTTTGCTTTTGTAATAACAGATTTTAATTTACTTTTTAACCCTTTTCCAGGTGTAATTTTTGGAGAAGGCTTTTTGTCCAAACCAGAACCAGTTTTAATTTTTGCTGACATAGCCTTACTTACTAAGCGTGCCGCGAGTTTTTCAGCTATACTGGCATCGGAAGCAACCGCTCGCTCTTTCGCCATTTTTAACAAAATTAAATCAGCCTTATGTCGATCCTTTAAGTTTGATGACTTGTGATATGCAATATCGTGATCTTTGCAGTATTCGTCCAACTTATTTACGCCGTTATCTCCTTTTGTTAGTCTTTTTATTAATTAAGTACCTGGGCCACAGTAATTATATCCTGGTAAGTGTAATTCAAATGTTAAATTATTAATAAGCCAATTGAGAAGACTACTCTCTCCAAAACACATTATAAGACTGATGATTCCGGTTTGAATACTTTAATAAATAGTTATGTGATTCGAGTTTGTTAACGTTATTTTATTTATAATATTACATTCGATTTATCAATCCAACTGCTTTCAGCTGAAGACAAACCTAACCATTTTACTAAAACCCTGTTACCTTTTCTTCTAAGAACTTTCTCGACTAGATATATATTGGGATGTATTGTTGTTTGAAGTTCTTGTGAATAAAATGCTCCTAAAATAGGCAGACCTCTGATAGTGTCTTCAATTAAGTAAGTTATAGGAGTTGTATTTTGTATTTTACGAATTTTAAATATTTCTGTTGACCAGTTGGGAGTATAACCTTTTTCAAATGTACCTTTGTACTTACTGATACGCACATAATCACCTACTTTGTACTTGCTTTTTAAATTATCATTTTTTGGCAACTTTAAATACCTTTCTAATATCAGTTTTTTATTCATATTGTTCACATTAGCAGGGATTTCATTAATAGTGCGATGGTGAGTGTGATTGTATTTGTAAATAACATCATTGAGGGTATTATTTACCCAATTGTAATTGCATTTTAAACTAAATTCCTTATAGATTTTAGATTTCAATGTTCTGATAAATCGTTCGACTATTGAAGCTTTTTTTGTTGAGAAGGTTGAATAATGGTTACTATGAAACGATTTCATAAGCTTCTGAAATTTGTTATTATAAAATTCTGTTCCATTATCGGTTTGCAGATTTTTAGGAACACGCCCTTTATCCAACAAAGTTTTGAAAGAGTTATACACATCTTCTTTGCTTTTACTTCTCATAGGAAAGGCCCAAGCATATTTCGAAAATGAATCAATAACGGTAAGAATATATCTATAATTTTTATTTTCTTTTGAAATTGATTGCAAATCAATTAAGTCTGCTTGCCACAAGTCATCTATATCTCTCATTACAACATGTCTTCGCGGATAGTTCACTCTCGCATTTTTATGAATTTCGTTTACCACGTCAGCTTTGCTCATGTTCACAACTCAGTAGGTATGTTTGTCTCGAATTCTGCTATAATACTGAATAAAAAGCATATTATTAGGACTATTTATTATTTAATTATGTCAGCTTCTTTTAACTCTTCGATTATTGATAAAATTTCATTATCATGATTTGTATTACCAGCATCTCGGGAAGCAATTAATAGTTTCAATCTTTCAACCAGTTCGTTAGGATGGTCCCAATATACCAAGTCAGTGCTATTTTTGTATTTCTTTAACGTTGGTAAGCTTCCTCCAAATTTAGTGACAATATTATTGTTTGACGATTCATAAAACAATGGTTTGATTATTTCACGATATTTTATACCTTTATCGCCTCTTATTTGCCCATTAGGATTGAAATCTCTCTTATGTGCATTTGTATAATGCAACATATCTTTATAGACAAGTTTATCTTTGCTCGATATTTGTTTCAAATCAGGTTTTCTTCGAAGTAAAAGTTCTTTTAAACCAGGGGTTAAATTGAAGCTTTTGTCATCAACTTTAATTAAAATGGTATTATCATTATTTGCACTATCTATTTTAGAAAACGAAACTATTGAATTACCCATTAATATTTTTTTGTTTTCACTCCTTATTCCAAATGGTATGTTTAGGTCATAAATATCATGGATATCACGACCCTCTAATGATATTTCTAAATCATCCGGTAATTCCGTCTGGGGAGGCTTTTTAACGTTCAGTACAGAATTCAGTTCTGGGTCATAGCATTCTTCAAACTTAGTAGATGAGCTAGTATTAATGTCACCTAATTCCACGTCTTCAAAATTAGAGTGTGTATTCTCAAAATTTTGTATTTTTTCTAATGTTTTATTTGAATCAACTAGAGTTTTAAGGGGATCTGTGACAGGTTTTAACATTTTTTCAAGTGATAAGTTCGTAGAGTGTTCCTGGTTTTTCATTTGTTTTATTTTATTCTTTATGGAGTCTACAGACTTCATTAATTCTATTTTAATATTTTTCTCCATGTTATACTTATTAACAACTGTATTCAGCTAAAGAACAAATTATACTGAATTTGATTTGCCATGTTAATTACTTATATATATACATATAAACAGTCAGTCAAATTTAAAAAAACATATCAAAGTTCTGTCTGTACCTTCCATTATTTAATGACGATTCTTTATTAATAAGTAGAAAATTATAAGGTTTACTCCAAACAGTTTGACAAATATTTCTAAACTCTTTCCACTGTAAATCAGAAGTAACATGCTCTTCATAAATATGTTCTAAATTCACATCATCTTGTTTGAATATAATAAGAAAATTCACATTGTCACGCAACAGTTGTTTTGGAATTTTGGAATAGGTTTGAGATAAATAGAAACAATCTATTTGTTTATGTCTATCCATACAAAAATAATTGCGAATATTAACTTGATTTTCACACGCAACATCATCAAAAATAAACACAGAATTTGTTAAAGCTTCACTCGGAGAAATTACCTCTTTATCATCGCTAAATTTGTAGAAGTTAATCTGCGAGACTCTTCCTAATACTTCACTCAAGAAACGATACTTTGGTTGAAATGAAGTTTTGGAATAAAGATAAATATTTTTAAATTTTAGACCATTTTCATGTAACAACAAACTAATCATAACGTTTGTTTTACCACAGTTCGATGGACCGCACATTATACATCGAATCGTATTCGGTAATAAAGGACTATGTCTGATCTGGTGAGAAGTTTCATTTAAATCTATATTATTAATTTTCAAAGATATGGGTTGCTTGATCAACTTCATTTTGACAATTACTGTAATGAATGTCTAACACGCATATTTATAGGTAGCTATAACTTTAACACTAAATTAGATATACATATCATAAAGTATAAATAACAGCATTTAACATGTTTGAACAGGTCTAGAAAGTTAGGAATTTTGTATTCTCGTATTACAATATTATATTTTTAATAATTGATTTAATTTGGTATTGAATATCATACAGATTTAAAATTGCATTCCTTCTTTCATTATGCTGTCATAGTCAGCCGAAACAGGACCTGTTGCTAGCAGAGAAATCAAGTTTTATTGGTAAGTACGTTTTTAATGTTATTAGTTATTACAATATTATATTATATTATTATATGAATAATTAGATATCTTACTTTAGTTTTATTTTCAGAATCATGTCATACAGCCCCAGCATTCTCAACATTGGAGGACTTAACAGATTTGTATTTGATAATGTTGATTCTCAAATCCCAAGTCCTTTGGACGAAGTTGACCAGACAGAAATACAAGAGGTTAGTAAATATTATTTTATTCCTCATAGTTAAATTCATATAGTTATGAACTTTTCATTTATATTTTTTATGTTATTATATTGCAGGACAATGCTTTGGCAGACAATGGTAGACAGTTAAAAAACAAGCCATTTTTTTACTCTCAAGGAAATTATGAATGTTTTGAAAAGCATCGGAACAAATCCTCTGATCAGGTAAGCACTACATAAAATGTATTTATGTTTATAAACATTTATTGTGCGCGTCCACATTATTATATATTTATGTGTGATTTATTTTTTTACAGGTTACTAGCCCATATTTCTCCACTCAAGGCGATGGCATAACATACATTGAACCAAACTTTTCTACACAGTCAAAAAAATTGTCACCGTCTAAAAAGCGCCAAAGTTTATTAACGTCATCGGCAAATTCGTACATTGTTCGAAGAAATCGTCCTAAGCAAGGACGTCTTCTAATTAAAATAGATATTCGTGAATTGGATTATGTAGACAAAAATAAAAAAAACGAGGCTTGCTTAAGTGCACAATATGTGGTTGAGGAGCCTTATGATGATGTAATGGATATCACAGAGACATTAATAAAAAAAATAAGTAAGAAATTGTGTGATACTGAGTAGTCTTAAGATAATGTTTTTATTTAAGTTTAGTTGTATTTCTAAAAATAAATAAATGTTATCTTTTTAAAAATGTGTAATTGTTATGAGTCAATGTTTGTATGCATGCTTTATATTTATGTTAAAATTAAATAAATGTTGTGGCTGAATTTAGTAGCTCAGTACCGAATTGTGGAATACAAACCTCTAAGCAACATCGTGCGTAGGCTATCATGACGGCCATTGTTGACGTTCAAGGCTTTAAAACAGAAACAAATGAATTTATACTAAAAGAAATAGCTGTATGTATGGTGTAGTAAAAACCTACAAGTGTTTTTAATCAAACCACCATTTCCTTTTTACGATTTGACTAAATCAGAAAGACGGCAGGTTTGCTGGATTGAACGTAACAGAAAAATATACTGGGGTGAAGGATTTATACCTTACTCAAATTATCAATATTTAATTGCAGATGTTTTAAAAGATAAGTGTATTTACGTTAAAGGTCTTGAAAAAATGTTATGGTTGAAGGATATTTTAAATACTAATAATTTAATTAATTTAGAAGATAAATGTTGTCCTAATTTGTTATGTTTATATGATCGCTATAAGTGTTCTGAAGATTTGTACAATTGTATTTATCATGACTCAATATGTGCTTTAAAAAATGTTTTGTGTTTAAAAAAATGGTGCATTGATAATAAACTTTTTTTAAATTGATAATATACATTGTTTTATTTTACTTAATAGTTTCCTAGACTCATTAACATATCCATTTATTTTTTAAATTGATAACATGATTACATTGATATTACATGGAGTGAGGAATTCATTAGATACACACATTCATAATTAAAACTCACTAAAAGTAACGCTACCATTGATCACTAAATAATTGCTAAACTTAAAAAATTATGTTAACTATAACAGTATGGTATTACTGGGCACTCTGAGTTATGCAGAACACATTAATATGAATCGACCTCGATTGTAAAATTGGGGCTTCTGTATCACGCAGCTCGAGCGGCGACGCGGGAGCAAGTGATGCAGAAGCCCCAATTTTACCCTACTAGTAATAATAACTCGGTCCCTAATCCACAATCTTACGTAACATGCTCGGAATCTAATAGTAATAATTCACAGAAGTGTCTGTGCAGTAATATAGTGCACGACCATTTCTATAAATGTCCTGCCTTTAATAATTTGAATCCGACCGCTCGTTTTAAATGCGTCAAAGAAAACAGGGTTTGCATTAATTGCTTAAGCTTAAAACATAAAACAAGTGATTGTTCTAGTAAGACAAAGTGTCGCTCATGTAATCAAAGACATCATTCACTGCTACACTTCGATAAAGGTAACCCGTTGTCAAGCCAAGCCGCTAACCTTGACACACTTACGTCGCAGGTGCAGGTTACGATAACTGCGCCTGCCACGATTCAGAATGAAATATCGTTGTGTACGACATCTATTGCGCAGGCGGCACGCACGCGCGGACGGCCTTCGCGCGCTTGTAGTGATCAGAGCAGTGCTAAGCCGCGATGTATGGCGTCTAAGACTGTTCTGTAAGCGACAGCGCAAGTTATCGTTTATGATGTTAATGGGTCGCCGCACATGGTACGTTGTCTACTAGATAGCGCGTCTCAGACCAATTTAATAACGTTTGAGTTGTTCAACCGCCTCGGATAGTGGAATAACTTTAAAAATACGAACTCAATAGTCAGAGGCATCGGCGGTTCAGAAAAACATTGCAAGGGTTCCGTAGATATTAAAATACATTCGCGTTTTGATGGAGACATTAATTTTAACATTTCTTCGCTTATCGTGGAGCGTATTACGGACACATTGCCGAACGCTAATGTAGACGTAGCTTCATTCACTCACCTCGAGTCATTGCCGCTGGAAGACGCGGCGTTTGCGAATCCGGCAGGCATTGATCTTTTGATCGGAGCTTCAATATTTCCGCACTTGCTACTAACTAAAATAGTACGTAGTGAGCGATATGATTTACCGCCCGCTATTGAGACGGTATTTGGGTATGAGATTATGGGTACCGTACCTACGTTACATACTTCTCATTGTATTACGTCTCTGTCCGCTTCCAACTCAGTGAGATCTAGCCTGAAGTTGGATCTACCTCTTAGTTTAAGTATTTAGTTAGTAGTTTTTCGCTAAAGTTAATTTAGATTAATTTTATTATCATATCGCTGTCTTAGCCTATGGATGGGTTATGCGGTAGTACACCCAATATAGCTAAGTTCAATTCTATTTCTTTTAACGGCAACCCTTTAGGGCCGGGGGGATATGGTAGCGCCACCTACCTTTCCATCGAGAACTAATCACGTCAACGTCAATGTTTCGTCGCTGCTCGGCCAATCCGAGCGATCCTTTTCATAAATCCCTTCCCGAAACACCTCGCTATTGGCCGCCTTGCTCAACGGCGAGGCAGAACATTCGAGTCGCTGAGAACGCGTCCGCCATACTATACCGCACCGCACCGCATCCGCCATATATAATTATTACCGCTTATACAAAACTCAAAACCGCTCGCGAGTGAAAGTGATTTGTGTAGTGGAGTGAATCAAGCAGCTTCATCTCGAAAACACCAGGAGACTCCCCTTCTGAGAAGAAGAAGATTGCCGTGCAAGGTAAGAGGTTCCTTTCTACACCATACTTTCTCTCCCATTCCAATCCTAGGCGAACAGAACTCGCCATCCTTTAGATACAGTCCATTTTTTCCCAAATCGCCCTAGAACCTTCGGTTTCGGTGTAACGCCGAACCATTTTTTTTGGTTATGTTACGCGACACAATATCTTTTACGAAATGAAACTTTATAATAATAACGTATATTTTGTATTTTACCGTCATCATCACGACCGTCACTCTCGTCTGACCCGCCGACACCGACAAAATTATTATTTTTACACATCCGGCGTAAATTACCTTTTACATGACACTTTTTGCATACATAACTAGCAAACCGACACGTTTATGGTTTTTATAGCCGCACACTTCACACACGTCTTTTTTAGCCGTGAATTCGTTACGCGCGATTTTGAACACTGGCTCGCTCGGCGTCGCGGCCGTCAACCCCTGTGTTGACGCCGATGACGCTGCTGCTCCTTTGCGTGCGCTGCGCACGCTCTCCGCCACCTGCACCGCCTTCGCCAGGGTCAGCTCTTCCAGGTCTCGTGCGAACAATTTGTCCTTCTCTGGTCCCGGCAGCATGCCCATCACAAAACGATCACGTAGCGCTTCTTCCACGTTTAGGAACCCACAAAACGTCGTCAGGCCACGCAACCTCGCAGCCCACTGCGCGTACGTCTCCTCCGTTCCTTGACTGGCGGCATAAAAATTGTATCGCTCGCCAAATCCAAATTTTTTCGGCGTAAAGTGGTTATCGAGCAGTGCCAGTATATCCTCATACGGCACTTGCGTCAAATCCTTCGGGAGCGCCAAATTAGCAGCCAGCTTGTAGGTGCCGTCGGTGAGTGCGCTCAGCAAAACCGCTCTCCTTTTCACTCCCATTGGATCCTTCACCGCATCGATGTCGTTCGCAATGAACCACTGGGCAATTCGTGCTTTATAATTTTGCCACGAATGGACATTGTGGTTAAAAGCCGACAAAATGCCAAAATGGGACATTTTCTTTTCTAATCGCGGGTATTCGTCGCCACTGATACGTTTACGATGTAGGAAGTAGTGAAACAACGGTTAGCTGGAAACACACTGGTTTTATTTGTCAACCCACACTGCTTATATAGACTACGGCGACGGGTGGATGCAACCACCCTCATATTAAATATATAACAAGTTCCTTCTCCGAGACAGGTTTATCCATGTAGTAACGCGGGATTGTACCTGCGCCATTACAAATTTCAAAGCAAATAAAAAAAAAAATAAGGTAAAAACTGTTCTCTCATGAGGCAACACTATTTATATATTATGTCATTTCGTTTAAAGCTATATAGTCCAATTAGGGAAGAACTTCAGTAGGGATTGTCTGTGGCAACTTTCTCCCTTCCGCTCCCGCGCCTCGGTGAAATTGCAATGGCTGCCAATCTTAAGTTATTCGAATATACTAATTAAATAAGGTTATGGAACAAACAGTCCTTTATTTCTTATCTACGTAACAGTCAAGTTCTCACAAAAATAACCTACACTTTCAAGTATTAGCTTTAATTTTAATTATATAAGTACCATATTCTTATTTTTGTTATGTCCATCCAGGTAAAAATGTAAGAGCTGAAGTCATTAGCGAAGAATTTAGAATTAGGAAAAATAACTATGAACATGCTCAAGAACGGGAATTGCACAAGCTAATGCTCCAAGAAAAGCAGTGGCTTGTAAAAACAGCAGAAGAGCTTTATAAAAAGCAGTGATAGAGCGACAAAGTGCAGAAGAGCTTCTCCGTTGCAACCAAGCCAAAAGAGAGGCAGCAGAATTAGAATTAAAATATTAAGATTGAATATTTTAAATTTTACTGTATTATTTATTTCAATAACCCTATTAATATTTTTGTTTGCACATTATGTATTACAAACACAATGGTCAACATAGCAACATTCCTGCCCGCACAGAAATATTACTGACAAATATTTCTGTATTGATAACGACACAATTACCTACATATATAACATTTTATGTTACCATGACTGATCAGGATACAAATGTCATCACCCATTTGGAACTAGGAAGCTAACCTGGCAAGATATTGATGAACTGTATAAAGTTAAAATATAATTTACTAGTTGAACGTGCGGCTCTGCCCACATGAATTTTGATTAATCTTACATACAAACTTTCATCACCTGGCCTACAGGATGGATTTTGAAAAAGAAAGCATATATCCTTCATTGAGGTTTCAGCTAACTCTATAGGTACCCAATTTCATCAAAATTGGTTTGGTATAGCTGTGAACGTAATAGACAGTACATTAATAATATTAGTATGGATTTTCAAATACACAGCTAGGCAACAAAAACACAAAATGCAAATCACAGTTTTATTTTAGGTAATTGTAAACTAAATACATATTTGAATTAAAATTAATATGTACCTACTCATTGAACTTCTGCAAAATCCGAAACTTGTTAAAAATGCCTTCTTACCAACGCCGCCCTTATCACACTACCTCTTTCATATTCGCTGGCATGTGGTACTAGAGGCTTACCATGGCCTCTTATAGCGCGATTCAGTTTACGACTTAAACTGAATAGAACTGCAATATCGTACCATGACCCCAATATAGCAACTCAGTTATGGTGTTTCATTTCAAAGCGACGCAGCTGTGAGTTGGATAGCGTTTGAACCGAAATCTATAAAGCATTCATTAATTTGGCGTTTGACGAAATGTCTATAACTATAAGAAAGAACCTGAGCTACAACATAAAACTTGACCAGATCGATGGCTACCAAGATCATGCTGGCCAGGGACGAACAGTTGAAATAGCTAGCAAAGCTTTAACTTTTATGGCTATTGGAGTTCGAAAAGCTTGGAAACAACCAATAGCATTCTATTTTTCTGGTTCTAATGTCACAGTAGATAGACTTTCAGTCATTATCAAAGAGGTGAGTTTGTCTACATCTACACTATATTCATCATATTATAAAGAGGAAAAGGAGAATAATCATCTATGTATGGAAATCCATCTCAAGTTGTTACACAATAATTCTTTATTTATTATAGACTACACATTATATATTATCAAATAAAATTATTCATTTTCCTACAAATACCCGGGTTTTTAAGTAATTTAACAAAAACATAACCTAAAATTATGTTTTAAACATACTCGCAACTTAACACGTTCGCTGCGGCAAGTAAAATCATAAACCTTCATCAGGTGCGGTGGCAGGTCGAAATTTGCCCCAACGATTTTTCCGCCAGTGCGTGGCAGGTCTTTTTCGACCTGCCAGCACTAGGGTAGCTTAAAATGCTATAACTTTGCGAAAACATAGTGTATACAATTTTTTTTTTTTACTGTTAGAATAACCTTGAACCCAGCTTCCTTAGGTTTGATTCGCCCCGGAATCTACCAAATAGGAAAAGAGATATAAACCAGGAAAAGCGGCAGGCCGATATCGCACTAGAAGGTATTTTTAGCAGTGATGGGACATACCAAAATAAAAGAATATCGATAATAAAACAGAATTTTCGTACATAAAAGAAATGAAGATGTTTATTTAATTGTGAATGTTTTGGAAACATGACACGCAAAGATGCATGTTGCATTGTCTGCAATATTTTTTAATTTTTTTACTCTTTTTTTGCTTCGTCGCTACTGACGGTTCTTCGCAGTCGCTCGTAGCACCCTGCACAATTTCTCCGCTTAGCGCCCATCTCAAGCACATGATCCATTAAATTGTCCTTCGGTTTTACTTCATTTTCTGAAATTATATATTTTTTTTAATATTTTGTGATTAATTTGATTTATAAGTTTTACAACAGGACTCATTGTTGAGAACTAATAAAACGGTTCTCAAATGTAATTAAAGGGTATAAAGCATTCTGCTTTGAACTATCAGGTGAGGCAGTTTTTGCTAAACACTGTGTTACGTCGCCATAGTGTAATACCGCAATTTGATTTTATGTGTGTGTGTGTTTACTTGTGTATATACACGGTAGTCGCGGTACGTATTTTTATGCCTCACCTTCTTGTCCGCAGAGTCCTATCACAACTTTTTTATTTCATCTGTAAAAGGGTTATGAAGTGCAATTTAATAACTGGAAAGTCCAGTTCCCATTATGTTAACTTTTGCTCAAAACCGGTACTCGGACATAAAGCGTTCACTTTAGACTAAAAATGAAAACGGAGTCCTTACTTTAGTTGAGGTTATACCTCATATATGTAGGCTTGATCTTTCTCATACTGGGCTTAGTATTCAGAAAACCCGAGATTCAAACTGAACTCCAGTTTTTGAACTTGAATACCTACTATTAATTTCGATAGCCCTACCAGGCTGGCTTAATCACCGATCGTTATTTTCATACGTTATTTTCATGATAAATGAAGCTGATCAAATAGAGATAACAACTCGCATCATGGGTTATTGAGAAAGTAAACAGAGTGCCATAACATACCATAGTAGAAGCATTAGTGTAAAAAACGCCATACATTGCTCGCAGGAAAATATAAATGGAGTCAGCCGAAAGCGCATGCACGAAGACCATGCACAGCCACCGAAACACTAGCAATATGTTCAAAATAATGACAATAGTTACCTGTTGTAACGCCACATGAACGTTGTTAACACGGAAATGTAGGTATCGCCTGAACAATGTCTTAATTTGATTTTATTTATTTTACGAGAGCAACTTGAAAATAAGATTTTTTGTTTGTTGAGATATCCCAACGATTATGGTGCCAAATTAAAGATCTAGTTCAAAAACCATTTTATCCGTTTGAATCATGTAAATCGGTCCACGCGTTTAGGAAATAACTAAGAATTTGTATAATGAAAATGTAATAAACGACCAGATTTTTTGTGGTTTTTGTTCTACGAGCTCAAATAGTGGGCTAGGATACTTTATAGGATAACTATTTATTATTAGGTACGTGGTCATGTAGGTAGATAGACGATGAATAAATATTATAGTAGCAGCGGCAAGTCGACCACCCTAGCAAGCAACTCCGCGCCAGACAGCGACAGCGTTATGTATTAGAAAAGAGCAGGAACGGTTAGGTGAATATGGCGTTAGGCACTGAGTGCTTATGCGAGCTGAATTGCACTTTGTTACTTAGTAGCAAGCTACAAGAGCAACTATTTCTAAAAATTGGTTTATTTTTTATTTTCATTGGTTTACATAATATTTTCTTGGGTTTACGCGAATGTTACACATTGAAATTAAACTACAGTTTACGGATTTTATCGCGTTATATTGGTTTCACTTGTTTAAACCACACACATTTAAACCGAATGATCTAGAAACTACATTTTTATGCTACATACCTACATGATATTTATTTGCTTGAATAACAAAGTATACGTAATATGAATAATCACAAAACCTAAAAAAACTTCGGGTAGGTACTAGGTAGATGTAATTAAAATAAGTACTTGAGACGGGCAGCCCTATCGCTTGTTTGCGTACGGCGCGTCTGTAGGCATATTAACTCGGGAAGACGACCGAGTTACAATACTGTTACATTAGGCTGGTTTCAGAGTGACGCGCGCGGCACGCGCCGTCGGCCAGCGCGTCTCAACAGCGCGTTTGGCGCGCGGACCACTGTGAAACGAGTTCGCGTTTCTCATTGCAATGTATGAAGCTTCGGCAGCGCGGCCGGCGCGCGCGTCTCACACGCGGCGCGTTTGAACTGCGTGACTATGAAACGCTACTATTAATCTAGTGTAATTGTAAGCGCGCGCGTGTGGCCGGCGCCGGTCAAACGCGTGACTCTGAAACCAGCCTTATATAAAGGCCTTGCGACACGGCACGATTTTACGTCCAACTTGACTAAATCACTTGATGAAATCGTGACGTGTAGACGCCAGTCGTCCAACTCAAGTTCATCGGGTGGGCGGTACCACCAGATTTTAACCAATCGGGTGAGCGAAATGAAAGTCAGTGATTAGATTGTGTCGTGTAGACGGGCAAAACCAATTCGATAGAAAATTTGATCAGTGGTAAAATTGTGCCATGTGGCCTTTACTGTGCCGCCACGCCACGTTAGCGTGACTGCATGAGCGAGAGTGCGTTATGTACAAAACACGGAGAGTGAAAAGGACAGGCGCGCATTTCACACGATTGAAATGAAACAAAATTATTTAAAATCGGGACTTTATACTTCATTAATATGTTCCTATTACATGGTAAAGTCCATCAAAATGTTATAAAAGCTGAAAGTATGATACTACACCTATTAAACAACTATTTTCATCATCATCATCAGTATCGTGAACATTTGAAATAGGTACGTCACACTGCTAGCGCGGTCGTGAAGCGGCTGAGAGTAGGTAAGCTGTGCTAAAAATTGTAATAAAGCACAGTTTGATTGGTGCCGTTTTTCGTGTTGCGATCGTGCAACTATTGTATATATATTTGATCGAAGTTTTGAAATCACCTTTCAAGCAAAAAAAACTAGATCGAAATCCTTATAGCACCGCTCTGTTTACGTCGGGGGTTAAAAAGCGCATATATATCACTGCACTTTCGCAGGTAACCGTACATTTCCAAATATTATAAGTACTACTATAAATATACGTGTAGATAGTAAGCAAAACTTACCGCTTTTATTTGGTATTCCATGATGTTTTCTTAAATACTTTTTATTTTTCTTCATTGGAAATATTTCCTCACTACTATCACTATCACTTTTATTTGCAAGGCGAATCACTCGATCTTCCAAAATTTCAATTTTTCTTTTATTATTTGCCATCGTCAATTTTATCGATAGCGCGCACGTCCGATAAGCTAGATAGCACAACACTTAGGCCCGGTATCCACCAAAGCGGAGAGGAGAGGAGACGAGAGGAGATGTGTTTGAATAAACCAATCCGATTTCGTTATTTCCACATCTCTTCTCCGCTTAGCTTTGGTGGAAATAGATCAAGCGGAGAGGAGAGATGTCTCATTTTTCTATAGAGTTTTGTGCAGCGAGCGAGCAAGCGGCGCGGCAGAGCGGAGAAGTATCTAGTCGGGCGGCCGGACTGCGCACGTGCTCGCGCACACCTCACCCCGCTGCCTTCTTCGCGCGCCTCGCACGTCCCGAAACGTCATTCGATTCACTGGCTTTGAATGCAAGCGTGTGTCGTCCATATTTTTATATTTTCAGTTTGCAAAATGGATGACGAACATTTTATTGAAGTGATTAAAAAATATCCGTGTCTTTGGCATACACTTTTAAGCACTTATAAATGCACTGATGTTAAAGATGCAGCTTGGGAAGAAATTGTGAAAGAAACTCATACTCCAGACAGTAAGTGAAATTTATTTTGCTAATAATTCCGTTTAAGTAAGGATGCTATACCTGTGTCTTGCCAAGGTACAGTGCCTTGATTATTAAAATAGGCACAATATTTTTCTCGAACGTTATATCCTTCATTTACACCGACATTTTGTGTTTCTTGTTCAAAGTTTGTATCGGCAAACATATTCGTGCCACTATCTGTCCCACAATTATCTAAATAACTGGGCTGTTTGTCAATCAAATAATTATGTAGTACGCAGGTGGCCTTTATTATGCTGTCCACTGTTTGTAGTTTACATTCAAACTCTCTATGATATACGTACCACCTTCTTGCTATTATCCCAAAAGTAGCTTCGACATTGCGACGGGCTCTTGAAAGTCTGTAATTGAAAATCCGTTTTTGGGAATTTAGATACCCGAAAAGCTTCGTCTCCGATAAACACAAATGGTGCTGGTTCACCACCTTCGTACAAAGGTTGCGGCGTTGGCAAATTTAGTTTATTTTCCTTGAGACGTATGCCAAACACACTATCACTCAGAATACCTCCATCGCTAAATCTCCCCTTGGATCCGACATCCAACATTATAATTCTTCGCTTGGCGTCAGCTACACACATCATCACAGTTGAAAATCTGTGTTTATTGTGACGTCAATCCTTGACGCATCACTCGGCCCGGTCGACCCCGCCGCCCGCGCCCTGCAACGGACAATAAATACGGCCGCGCGGCGATGGGAGCTCTTTTTTTGCTGCCTTCAGACCGAGCTAAGTGACCAGCTTTCCCTGACGACCACCGGGCAGGCGGACCCTCAACAAATCCCTAACCATCGCCGAATCACGCGACCCTGTCTATACCTTTTCGAATAACATTTTTTTTAGTAATTTTTTCGTAAGTAAAACGCTTTGCTAAATGATGTTTAGATTTACTTGACGAATTAAATCAATTTTTATTGTAACATTTAACCACGTTTCTCATTTAAACACACCCCAAGGTAGTCCAACGTTACAGTGGACACCTGGTAGGTCTCCTTTTTGTTACATCATAATTAAAAAATGACAACCCAGACCGTGGAGGGGCAAACATGTACACGTGTTTACCATCTATGGCACCAACACAGTTTTTAAATTGACAAATTTCTTCAAATTCTCTAGCGATCCTTTTCCAATCTTCCGTCTTACATTCTGGCATAACCAGGGCCTGCAGTTTAGTCCATAGAACATCACAAACATCAGCCACAATTTTTGAAACAGTTGATGTACCAATTCTGAAATTTTCTGCTATGCTTGAAAATTTTGCTGGTTGGCCTTGGCGAATATACTTTCAGAGCCGCTTGTCATCCAGCCATTCTGACGGTGGCGATTATCCAAATATTTTGATAAAATACTGAAATATTTTTTTCCTAGTAATTGGTCAGAATATACCCCTACCCCCACATCTTCACACACAGTTCCACTCATCCGCACCTACACACCACCACATCCTTCTCATTTTTCTCTATTATGTATTAAATTAAGGCTTTGTTTTCAGTTAAAACTGCTAAATCTAAATGGAAAAGGCTACGGGATGGTCACCGAGATGCATTGAAGAGAAAAAATGCGACCAGAAGTGGGCAGGCTACAAAGCAAACCCGAGAGTGGAAATATGAAAAGATATTGGAGTTCTTGTTACCCTACATGACTAACAGAGAGCGGTCTACAAATTTTAATTCATCAAGTTATCATTCTTCCCCAACTATGCAATAATCCAACGAAGATGAAAATAACCATAGCAGTTCGCGCTCTATACAGCAACATAGCGATAGTGATCTCAGTACACCACAAGTGAATTCCCCACAACGTTCGGAAATATCAAGTATAACATCTGCATTCCAAACAAATAAAAGAAAATCGAATGATATTACAGATCTACTTCAGCGAAACCAAGAAAATCGCGAGAAATTGCAAAGAGAACGAGAAGAACTAAAAACAATAATACTATCGAAAAACAATGAAGAAAGCCTAGATGACATGGATCATTTTTTTCTGTCGATGGCACGAAATTTAAAAAAGCGGTCACCTTATCTTCAACTTCAAGCAAAGCGTAAAATTGTTAATATAGTTTTGGATGCTGAAGAATTTGAAATACAGAATACGTGGTACCAGAATTACGGTTATTCTTCAGCACCAAGTACAAGTAATAATGATAATAGAGCTGCAACGGGTATAAATTCCGTGTTTGAGAGCGGTTTTACTTCAGCACCGAGTACAAGTGCTCAAGGCAATAATGATATTAGTGCTGCATTGGATCAAAATTCGACCTCTGTAGGTTCTGAACACAAGAAAATTGAAATAACATGACTGAATTGAATTAAACTAATAAATATGTCCTTGAAACGTCGATTTGATTTTTCTGTATTCTATAATAATAAAGGTGTGCTAGCGTTCATGAAACATTTAGAAGTTCTAGACTAGTCTAAAAGAACTCTGCCCAAATTCTGCTCAAATAGTACCACAGTCATATAATCAATAACTTTTTTATAATAATAAAGACATAATTTGATAAAAAATTGTTTTACTTACTTCAAGCAAACTGCTAGCTTCTCTTCCGTTCCCATGGCCCTTCTGTAATTGGTGTCTTGCTTTTGGATATACGGTTTAATCAAATCATGTAACTGGTAGAAATTATTCCTTGTTACCCTGTAAGATTTATGAAAACTTTCATCATCAAACTCTCGAAACAGTGTGGCATATTCGTCATGACTGTGACATTTTATATGGTTTCTTATCCAGAATCTATGTTGCCGTCGATAATTTAAATGTTGAAGAATTAATTGTGTTTCTTCAACCTCTAATTCTTCTTCCTCAAGCAAATTCAGATATAACTTTTGTAACGACATGACGTCTTCCTTTCGTAGACAGAACTTGACTGTTTTCAATCTTTCACAGCTCACATCTCTGCTACACACAGCTCACATCTCCTTTCCGCAACGCATCTCTTCTCCGCTTTGGTGGAAATAACCTGCCAGCTTCGCGGCACATCTCCTCTCGTCTCCTCTCCTCTCCGCTTTGGTGGATACCGGGCCTAACTGGCGGCGTGTGCGCTCTGTGCGGTATCGGGTCGCCGGCAGGCCTGTTGGGTCGGCAGGCTGAAATAGACCCTCTGCCGCACTGAGCGGATATATTTCACCGCTAGTGCGTGGCAGGCCGAAAAGAGCCTGCCGTGATGTTTTTCTGGAGAATACCTACATTTTTTACTACAAGCCGAAATATGTATTTGTCTCTCTGTCAGAACCTTAAAAACACCAAAAATAATCGTTCCGCACCAGCGAGAGGGCCATAGTTTTCTTCGTCCGCACCGGCTGTACGTACAGCGGCAGGCCGAAATCGGCCTGTTCCGTACTGAACGTGTTAAAACAGTTAAAACCAAAGATAATCATCAACTTACAAAAAAAAAAAACAATGTTCGTTAAAAACAAAACAAGTTACTAGCTGCTATTTGGAAAACAAACAATATTCATAACCAACTTATTTATTGAGTTCATATGACGACATCAAAATAAAACAACAACTGAGAGATTTAATATTTATTATTAGCTTTGTCTCCGATCTATAGGTACACAGATAATAAGGTCATAATAATGAATATAACTAACAGACTTTTCCTATAGTTATTATTTAATATAAAGAATAGAATAGAATAGAATAGAAAGTATTTTATTACGTTAGTTAAGTAATGTTACATGTCACTTATGAAAAATAATATTTTACAGGTGCATTTGGTGTATGTTTCTTCAGCGCAGTTTGTCCGGGGAGGGATCTTTTGCAGCCTAATGCCGAATTCTTTTCACACACGGTTGTTGTATAAAGCAAGTGTGAGAAGTGTTGGATTTAGGATCCCATCAGGTCCTAGACCTGAGATTACTTAAAATCTAGGAGTGACTCTAATAGTCTATGCTGCCGCGGGGCCAACGTTCTCTTGTGTAGCGGTTTGCCTCTCTCAAGCTTGTTTACATATTCTATTTCGCCTATTCTATTAGCGAAGAGAAAAGGGTTGAATTGACCGTATTTAGTGTAGACGGGGCCGGGGTCTTCTAGGCCGCTGATCGTTAGTGCCGTGAGTTTTTCAATCATTTCGTGATGCAAGTCGTGTACTCTGATGTGCCATGGGTCCTGTCCAAGCATTTCCCAGAGTGTTTTTGTTTCAGTGCGACGTGGAAAGTCGCCAGCAGCTTTTAGTGCCATTCTGTACTGTCTCTCTAATTTGGTCAGATTGCTCTTACTGTATCTCGGTAGGAGTTGAATGACTCCATAATCAAGTACTGGCAATAGGCACGCCTGTATCACAAGTAGTTTTGTTTCGATGTTTACCTTGGATCGGTACCCTATAATTGAATTTAAAGCACCTCTTACTCGTTTCAATTTTTCTACTCTTTCTTTTGTGTGTTTGTTCATTGATAGTCTTTTGTCGAAAATGACGCCAAGGTATTTTACTTCGTTCTTATATACGATCGTTTCGTTTTTCAATTGGATGTAATTTCTATACCCACTGCTGTGATTACTTCGCCTTGGTCTTTTGTAGGAAAACATGATACACTCCGTTTTGTCTACGTTACATTGGAGCCCCCATCTCTTGTAATAGTCTATGATTTCCTCTGCTGCCCATTCTGCGCGCCTGGTGGCGTGATCAGGTTTCTCTGCTGTATTCAGAATACACAGGTCATCTGCGTATTGGGAAAGCATTAGACCTGCAATTTGTTGCTTTGGTATGTCAGCGACATAAAGATTGAAGAGTACGGGTCCCAGAATAGAACTTTGCGGAACACCGTGTGGTACCTTTTTTGCTGTTCCAATAGTTGTTCTGAATCTGCCTTGAGTGGTTCTGCTTGATAGGTAATTTTCTATTATTTTAATAATGTTGTTACGTGCTCCGGCTTCGTAGAGTTTCTTTATTAGGCCTTTATGGTTTATAGAATCAAATGCCCTGCTTAGGTCTGTTGATATCATGGCCACGCTGTGTCCCTTCTCCAATGCGTCGGTGATACATTTTCCGGTTCTCAGTATTTGTGTTGCTGTTCCTCTGTTGCGGACGAATCCATGTTGGTGTGCGGGAATAAGTTCGTGGATTTCTGTGTTTATTCTCGACAGAATAATACGTTCGGCCCACTTACCCAGTATATTAAGAAGGCTGATGGGTCTATATGACTTGAGTTGTGTGTAGTCTTTGCCGGGTTTGTGCAGAAAAATGCATGTACTCTCTTTCCATCTCTTTGGATAGTATCCCGTGTAAGTAATGTAGTCCATTATTCGCTTGAATATGGCTATCATCGTATCACCTCCTAGTTTTAGAACGTCTGCTCTAATTCCGTCAGGACCAGGCGCTTTCTGGTTTTTGAATTTTCGAAGTGCTGCTTTAAGCTCAGTGAATGATGTTGCTTCTAATGGTTGAAATGGTGTATTTTCCTCTGTATTTTCATCTTCGTGCGAGATTTCTGACGTTTGAACGATGGCCTGGTCTACTAGACAGTCTATGATCTCCAATTCGGTGTTGCAATTTTCTATTTGGGGTAGTTTTTGAGGTGGTTTCTTCATGGCTTTCTGTATGTTCCACATTTTCTTTCTATTATCGTTTTTGTTTTCTAGTACTTTGTTCCAGGTTTCTTCATTGTACTTCGTTTCTGGGCCAAATATCGTTTTAATCTATTATATTCTTGTCTTAATTCGCCGTATCGGTTTGTGAATCTTGAGTGCCATGCGATGTTTTTTGCTTTGTTTCGGTATTCTATTAGCTTTTGAATGTCTTTGGGAAGATGTTCTTTGTTATTGATTGGTTTGAGAGGTGCAAATTCATCCAATGTCTCTAGTATAGCTTTTTCTAGTTTTGTGATCATGTCGTCGCAGTCTATGTCTGTTTTGATTTTTATCTCTGGGTCTATTTTTGTTGCCAGTGATTGTTCAAAATCGTCTCGCTTTTCCTTACTCGATTGAATTTCTTTTAGATTGCGGCTAAGTGGAATCTCATAGTCATTTTCCAATTTGATCGTGGTTATCCATGGCATGTGATCGGATCCTATGGTTTCTGTTTGTTTGCATGATTTTATGTCCAGATCTGAGTGGTCATATGTTGTGATAGCTATGTCTAGGATGTTGTTATTGCCTATGCTAGTGGGCCTGGATGGCTGACCAGTATGTATGATTCTACAGTCTCCGATGTTATGTAGTTCGCGTAGTAAGATTCCAAGGCCTCTGTCGTTTGTTTGTCCAAGTAATTGCATTTTTAAGTTCATATCTCCTATTATGAAGGCACTTTCTTCTGTGAGTAACTGCTCAAATTCATTTGATAGTGAATTTTGATTTGGTATTGGTACATATATACCTTTTACCGTGATGTATTCGCCGGTTGTGTGATTGGTAAAGACTCGGATGCTGCATCCTTCTATACTTCGCTCGTCATCACTGAAGGAACTGATGAGTTTGGTTTGGGCCCTATTTAATATAAAGACAAGCATGTACATGTATAGATGCCCTACATATTTAACATGAAAATCAGCAGAGTTATCATTATGTTAGGTACCAATTAATTACCTTTATTTTATTCCTCATACTCAATAAAATAATCGTCTAAATACGAAGCTGGAGCAATTATATCATTATAGCGCCCCCAGCTCAAGAACCAAACTATCGTCATGGCATGAGCGCAACAACCTACAGTTCTTTTCCCAACCAGGCAGCTGCATGAGTAGCCGACTATTGCATTTAATGTATTAGCCACGGCATCATCATTGCTAATTAATAAATACGTAAAATAGGTGCGACTACTAACGTGTCTCGATTTAATCCTGCCTCTCAAGAGGTAATTATTTTGTCCCAAAATCACAGGTATATCAACCTCAACCTCATTATTCACTTCCACATAATAAGTGCCAGTTCGCGTGACATGTTCCCCATAATATGATCTAGCTTGTTTAAGCTGGTAGGTACCCAGAGCAAATTGCTTCAAATCGCTTATTGAAAGTTGTGGAAACCTATTTAAATGTGGATTATCATGATCAATCATTTGAAAATTCGCTCTCCTTCTAGTGAGGTTTTCTCGTTCGACATAAACTGCTAAATAGTTTTCAAGTGAAAGCCTATTTCTTGCTATTCTTACATACTCTGCAGCCTCTGGTGGATCCTGAATGGGTGTATGGAACTTGTTAGTTAGTGCACAACAAATTCTGAAGTCATCCTTTAAATGCAAAGCAAATTATTAAATACATGTCAAAAGAGTCTATAGTCCCTTTTAATTCTGCCATTAACAACTTCTACAACCCAGCGACACATGGTTACAAAACGAGACTGATTTGCTTGTTGGGTTGTCAACTGATGTTCATTCTCAAGTAATGATTCTGGCATGTGAGTAACAAAGCCACAATCTTGTAAATTCACGTATTACATCCCTGAATCCTCTGTCAAGTATGAAAATATCACCAGATCGGAAAAACTGATCTTAGACCAGATTCCTCGTTATGAAGGTTTAAACTAGTGATCATAGCATCATTAGTGGTAGCTTTATAGAGCCCTAAACATTCAACAATGTGACCATCACAACATACTATCATAAATGGTTTAACTAGATTATCCCGTTTCTGCAAACTATACGTTTGTTTTTGAAATAAATAATTAGAGCTACTTTGCATAAATACATAAGCTGCATCACACGTAACTATTGCCGGTTTTGTATTGTAATCCTTCTGGTATTATTCTATTTCTAGAAGCTACATCTTCCATGGTTAAATGATTAAATCCCAAATGAACTGGTACAAAATGTGTAGTTAGACAATCTCTAGCTGCATTCATCCAGCGTTCTAAGGTGGGACGAGATTTCTCAAATAGTGTTGCCAATTTTTCATTGCTATCACCTGTTCTCAGTTTAACTAAATACATGCACAAAGCTAAAGTGGAATTAGGTACTGTAATGTATTTAAAGTTTAAAAATAAAGAAATGTAATGGAATGTGTGTTTGGTATGTATGCATGACATAACCTTGTAGGCGGGCTCGACCAACTTTTCTTGCTCCGGTATCGAACCTAGTACCATCTATGCGTGTAGCTGTATGAAGCGGTGTCGGTAAGGTGATGAAGGATAGAAACGAAAGCGAGAGAATGAATGCTATTATTTACAGAAATGAAAAAATAATTTAATGATTACTAGAAATTAGAATGATTACAGCAAAAGTAATAATGTAATAGCCGAACATAAGCAAGCGCGTCGCGAGTGTCTCATACGAAAGCTAGCCGAAGAGTGGTCGTTCGATGTCTGCTCCGCTCCGCCGATCGGCACGTCACGCGCCCACCGCGTGCGTTACACGCGCCGTCTCGGTGCCTCTTCGTGCCTAGTACGGCGCGCTCCACGTGTACGCTTTCGGTACACTGCAAGCGACGCGATAGCGATGCGTTGCGACGCGATGCTATTTTGTGGTTGAAGGTTCACCACAAGTACTCCCCCGGCAGACCGTGCCTACGGTCGATAAAAATCTGGCAGCCGGACTTTTCTGCCACTGGAAGTCCGCCTGATGACATCTGTTGTAGTGGTTTTGGTAGTTGGTAGGGGTACCACCGGCTCTTCTTTCGCCATGTACGCCGGCTTCAGTCTGTCAATTGAGACGTTGGCAGGCTTGGTCTTGATGTCCAGAGTAAAATACTTGTCCTGTCGACTGAATACCTTGAAGGGACCAGCGTAGGGTGGTTCTAGGGGACCCCTGACGCGGTCTTGGCGTACAAGTACATGCGAGGTGGTGTAGAGGTCACGTGGCACGTAGAAGGTTGGTGTAGTATTGTGCCAGGTGGTAGGACGAGGGCAGAGCCTCGCCATGTACGCGCGCAGTCGTGTCACGTACTGGGTGGCGTCGGCTGCGGTGTGGTCATCGCTGGCGCACAGGATCTGGCCAGGTAGGCGAAGGGGTTCACCATACACTAGCTCAGCTGGTGATGTCTGTAGGTCCTCCTTCCAGGCATTACGCATGCTGAGAACCAGTGGAAGAGCCTCAGTCCACTGAGACGATGGAGCGTGGCATATGATGGCCGCCTTGAGCTGGCGGTGAAGACGCTCCACGATGCCGTTTGCTGCTGGATGGTAGGCTGTCGTGCGGAGGTGGCGCGCACCAACCAAGGCAGTGAGAGCCTTGAAAAGGTGGCACTCAAACTGGCGACCACGGTCTGTGGACACCCGCTCGGGACAGCCGAACTGGCTATCATAATTATATGAAAAGATTTTTCAAAAACCCAGTAATTATACAAATAAACAGAAAAACCCTTTCACTTTATTATAATATGTTTGGTTAGATATACAGTACACCAGTACCTATACAACACAGTATTTTACATTGCTGTATTTACACATTCCAGTTTTATATGTACAACATGTAAAACTGAAATGTTCATTACATTATCTGTTAGTCAAGAAGTAGGAATGAAACTTACCTCGGTAGGACTTATCCAAGATCGTAATATGGTAATCATTGACGTAGACGCTTGTTGCAAACAATGCTCCTGGTGATTTCTGGGTATCAAAAGCGAACAATTGACACATCGGCTTCTCCGCATTACAACGGGTATTGGTTGATCAGGATCACGCATCGACATGATTACTGGTAGACACGAGGATTTCATACACAACCCATAAAATGTAACTAAATATAAGAACGTCCTGTCGTAAGTTATATGAAACGCACGCTAAGTTATTTAAAATAAACACTCTAACGGAATTTCGTAAGTATTACTATTTATAAGGAGAGTTTATCGCAATGAATATTCTCAATCAACACATAAACAGTAATGGCCGATCGGTGCCGGTCGCAGACGCCGGTTGTCATCTGGCTTAACAGTCTGCGTGAGACGGAACACAAAAATACTAATAATTATTACTATTATAGCAAAGCTATAAAATATTAATTAAATATACGTATTTTAAAACGTAATTATGTTACTGACTATTTATCTATTTATGAATATCATATCATTCTTGCGAAGTTATTTTTCTAAAGGCTCATACTTACATAGTTCGTACAAATGGAGAGAACGGAACGTCAATACATTAGACTTTATACAGAAACTAGCAAACCCGGCGAACTCCGTTTCGCCACCAGATGGCTTCGTTTTATGTAACATTTCGTTTGGTGATTAAAAGAAGAAATTGTTTTTTTGTTTTATATTTGAAAAGGAAAATTTTTATTTCATTTCACAACAGTAATGAATTCATTTCGATTACAAAAATGAAGTGTTATTTAGTTGAACTTCTCTATAATACTGAATCGAAGCGTAATACGTGTCCGCAAATTATCCGTTTCATTGAAGTGCTCTTTAGTAAACCACATTTTTTGTTTTTTGGTCTGACGTTAACACATACAAAGCGGATGGTTTCCCAACTCGTGAACACGCAACGTATAACTACCCATGTGAAAAACAATGATTTTCTAAATTTATCCCGCAAACACTAAGCGATTGGCCTTGCGACTTGTTAATTATCATTGCGAACGCAAGGCGAACTGGAAATTGCAATCGTTTGAAGTCAAACGGAAGATCAGTCGGAATCATTGGTATTCGAGGAATACATACATTTTCACCTGCGTACTTTCCGTTAATAATGGTTGCCTCAATCAAATTCGGCATAAGTCTTTTTACCGAAAGTCGCGTACCGTTGCAAAGTCGCGGTGGATTCAAATTACGCAATATCATAATAACTGTACCAACTTTGAGTTGCAAGTTATGTGGTGGAAATCCTGGTAACTCCAGAGAGTTCAAAAACTCCGTTGGATAATTTACTACATCATCGGAACGGATTTGTATGTTACCAAATCGCCAGCAATTTTTGATTGAATGGTGAAATTCAGTGCGTGTACATCATTATTCTTTGCAGCAAGAATTGCTCGTTGACTTTACCAAGTATAAGTCTGATAATTCTCACTAATGTTTGGGAAAACATTTTCAATAAGAGCTAATTGAGAGTCTACGAATCGGCAGAAGTCGTTGGTAAGAGTAATTAATTCAGATGTCGCATCAACTGGGACTTTTCCATTTCCAACAGCTAACAATTGTTTGGAAAATTGTGCAGCACTTTGATCATTTTGAAGTTGAACTCTCATATTAGTGGTTAGCGATAATGTTTTTACGTTATTCCATAAAGGTGATGCCTTCAGGCAAGCATTCAATTCATCTGCAGGCGTTCCACGGGGAATTACTGGCAACGTCTGCCTGAAATCGCCTGCCAACAATATCATCAAGCCGCCAAAGATGTTGTTATTTCGCCGAAGATCCTTCAGTGTGAAGTTAAGTGCTTCAAGTGATTTCTTATGTGCCATTTTGCACTCATCCCAAACAATGAGCTTGCATTGTATCAACAATTTTCCCATTGCACTGGATAGGGAAATATTGCATGTTGGAGTATCAATTGTGTTTAAATTGAGTGACAACTTAAGCGCAGAATGTGCAGTACGACCGCCATCTAGAAGAGTCGCCGCAATTCCAGATGATGCTAACGCCAAAGCTATGTCACATCTTGATCGAATAGTGGCCAAAATCAATGAAATGACAAATGTTTTCCCTGTTCCTCCAGGTGCGTCCAGGAAGAATAGACCACCAGTATTATTGTCCACCGCTTGCATTAATGTTTCGTATGCTTGTTTTTGCTGTTCATTCAGGAACGGCACATTATTTCGAACGAATTCCTGCAATGTATCAACATTGTATTGCAGCTCTCGATTTAATTCTTGGTTGAATGAAAATCGTGCATCGATCGATGTGGCGCAATTATTCCTACTTCAATCAGTAACTTTTTTGCAATAGTCAAGCATTGATCCTCAATCAGAATCAATCCTTCCTTGTAGATTTCATCGGTTATTTGGATGTCAGGATTATTCGTTTGAATGCGCAAGCGATGCAAGATATCTTCACATATGTCGTCTTTGTATTTGTTCCATAACTGAATTGGTTGTGAAGGAAAACATGTGGTGATGATAATTGCGAACAGCGTTCGTATTTGGTACGCATTTCATGAAACAACTGAATCCGCAAGTGTTAAATCCCAATGAGAATCGTTCTCCAGCAAACCCAATAGTTCACATGCTTCTCGATATGTTTGGCATTGGTGGCCATTCATAGTTTTGTAATGCGCAAATGATTTTGGTCCACGTACATTTACCAACAGCAGTCGCAAATAAAAACATTCATCATTTCTAGGATACATGAACAGTATACATGCGACCTAGCGCATCAGTGGAAAACACCTGTGGCCAATCTGGAACTGGGGTTCCTTGTTTGCGACGTTGGAATTTCTTTGTTGATTGATTCCAAGTGTAATACTTGGGCATTTCAATGTACATCAGCGTCGCTGCGAATGGATCTGCTTCACACATTGCAAAGAAGCTAGTCAATGTTGTCGATAGTGGTCTCTCAGCTCGTTGTGCCGCATTAGCTTCAGTGAAGTAAACTCTTTGGCCATTTTCCAAATGCACTGCTAAATGTACAACTGTGGGATATCTTTCATGAATTTGAAATGACAATAATCGCCACAGTGCTTCATTAGTACTGACGTATCTGCCCATTTGAAAGTTGCTGATTTCGTCATTCGCATTTTCCGACTCAATACCAAACACAGCCATGTCGCTGCCTTTTGTGACGTACTTGCACAAATATTTGATTGATTTGGCCGAATGACAACTCTCAACGTTTGCATGTGTTTCGAAAATTCGTGATAGCAGCGGGCAATATGGTACAATGAATTCATTTCCGATCTCAATCTCTTGATTTTGAACTTTAACTTTGATAGTTCGACCATTATCTTCTTTTGAACGCCGACGATAAACTGGATATCCATCGTTCCCTGGGACTGTTTCAGCAACTAACGGTCGCGGATATCGTTTTGTGCACTTTCCATCAGCCATGCAAGGCGATAAGGATTTAATGCACCGCACGGTCCATGAACCATCTGTGTCGTCACAATGTCGTGTAGATGGGAATCAGTGACTGGATCAGGAATTTCAGCTGATATGATGTCATCCACTTCATTTGAATGTAATTTGTTCAGCAACCAAATTAGGATATGAGCATGCGGTAGTCCACGCTTCTGCCATTCCACCGAGTACATATAACAACGTGTGTCACCAAAAACTCGATACTTAGTAAGCACATCCATCATAACCTTGAGTTTTTGCTGAAATACTCTGGCGATTATGTCATGGCGATCTTGCGGTTTTTGGCCCGGTTCCAACTCACGTTCAATTTCCGTCCACTTCGGATTGCATGTGAACGTAATAAATAAATCCGGAGTTCCATAATTTCGCACGTACGTCATAGCGTCTTGAGCGTATTCGTACATGTGGCGTGGGCTTCCGATATAAGATGATGAGAGAATCGTCAGACGTCCAATATTCTGAACATCACCATCCGAATGAATAGCATCACGCAAGTGTATATAGTCCTCAGATCGTAGCTTTGCCTGATTGAATCGGATGAACGCTAAACGTTCGGTCGCGACTTTGACATACATGTCGACAGCGAATTGCCGGAATAGCCGACGGCACTTCAGAATGACATTCTCCTCATGTGTACGAATCATCATACGATACGCATAGTAATTCATTGCGCTTTGATTTTTATTCGTTGATACGCCTGAAAATGCAAAATTAAATGAATTGTTAATGGAAACCAATAATAGCAATAATTAGTGTGTGAATATTGTACCTGTAATTGGATCGACCATCTTCAACGTGATGTCGTATCCGTCTTGCCCTTGCCAATAAATGATTGGATATTGTAACGCATCGTACAAACGATGTGTCTCGTTTGTTTGTCTTCTTCGCTGAACGACAATGTCTCGCGATTTAGTTGGATCGCCAACAATAATTGCAGCAACATCATTAACGGTGGGTGCATTGAATCTTCGCACATGTTCACCTGTTGGGGTACAATCCGCTCTTATGACAAATTTGTCCGATGGCATTCGTTCCAATGCTGTTTTGAACATATTAACCACTGCATTATTAGCGTGAAAAAGTGCTTGCAACTGTTCAATAATTCGTCTCTTTAACTGTTGTGTTCCCTGTATATTGCACCGCACATTCAGCTGATCCACCATTGACGAAATTAAATATATTTGCAGCAATTGATGCGGTTCATCTGGTGTTGGCACCATTGAACCATGCAAATTATATATTTGTCCTTGTATCTGTAATTGCAAACAATCATTTGTTGAAGAATACGGTGTAACTTCTGATCGTGTGATGGTGTAGTGTGTGGTGTATATGTAGTTGTTATGTGTTGCAATTCATTGTTTTGGTGTGAGTGATTGGTTATGTGTGTTGTATCTTTTACCTTGCAAGTCGGCATGAAGCCGCCTTCTCGAATGATATTAGCTCCAAAGGAAGTCATGCGAAAGCAGTTATTGTATTCAAGGATGTGTTGAAGGAAATGGCTGGAATCGGGATCACTTCCATCGAACAATGGTTTCAGTGGCTGTGGTGGTGTAAGTAATGGATCCAGTTTGACTTATCCACTTGCGCAGCACAATCCAGCCGTTTCTCTTTTGAACTTTAACGCATTGCAATATCGGCATATAGTCGTCATTGGTCCAATATCTAAATTTTCATCATCACTTTGATTGTATGATGCCAATGATATTCGTGTGCTCACGCGTTGTCTCAATCGGGCATTTTCTCTTATTATATTTTGTTTTTCTTCGCTTAAGTTCTGTGAATACACTTGTTACTGGCTTGCATGTCTTGTGCGGCGGCCGATGTTCGCACGTCGTCCTCTAGGCATTTTGGACTATGGACAGAGTGGTGAATTTAACCTCAAATGCACGATCCACATAATTTACACAGTTCAACTTACCACCTTAAAGACAAATTCCTGCTGTTGAAATTGAATAAAAATTTGCACAATACACGTGATTGATTTGATGGTTTCCAATTGAAATGTTAGGAAACGAATAACAAATTTTTTGTACTTTTTTTTTCACAATTTCACAGTGAACACAATACCGGTTTGTCACATGAAATTAACTAACCTACCTATCGATGGGTCTTCTCACGATTCCCCTAGGGGAACCGGGGGGAAACTGCTACAGGTAGTGTGCTGTTACAGTGGTGTCAGCCGCCGCCTGCAACTGCAGGCGGGTCACGGGGTTGTGGTCGTTGCCACTGAAGTCATGTCCGGGCGTCTTGTCCGGGTGTGCTTCACGCCGCTAGCGAAACCTGACCCCACCGGCAGTATTCCCAAGAGGGGAACGTCCGGTGAGCGGTCTACGAGCCAGCGGCGGCTTGTTCGGTGGGGGCTTCGCTTACGTTGGCGAGGTCGAGCTTGCCGGGGGAGGCTTCCGACAAGCGCCCGTCAGCCCACGTGAGCGAGCTGGAGTCAGTCCGGTGTGGTTGCTGCGGGGATCAGGTCCCGCGGCAGTGGTCGGTCCGGTGGGCGCCGATGGTAGGGCGCCAGCTCCCGCAGGTGGCGGAAGTATGACCTGTCAGCGCGGGCAAACATGTTGGCGCTCAGGCGACCGACGAAGTCGTCGAGGCTCTCCATGCGAAGGTCCCTGAAGATGACGTCGTTCCTCACGTAGCGAGGGGCGTCTACAACGGCGCGTAGGGCGAGCGACTGCTGCGCACGCAGCCGTTTGTGGAGAGTCTCCGCAGTCAGCGCATACAACGCTGGGGAGGCATAGGTGAGGCGGGTGCGGATGTATGCCTTATAGACGGCCAGCTTCGCACGGAGGGGAAGTCCGGACGCCAGGACAGGACGCAAGAGAGCTCGAGCGGTTCGCGCTTGGCCAACAACGTTCTTCACGTGTGGGGCCATCGTGAGACGACGGTCTATGGTCACGCCGAGGTATTTCACCGTCGGCGACCAGTCGATGTGGTGTCCGAGCATGGTGAGAGGCGGGGGCAGTCTCCGTCCACCCATGGAGATCGCCTGGGTCTTCGCCACGTTGACCGTCAGTCTCCAGTCTTCCAGCCAGGGCTGGAGTGCATCCAGTGCGCGCTGCATCTTAACCGCCGCGTGAACGGGGTTAAGAGAGGTGGTGATATAGGCAGCGTCGTCTGCGTACAGCGCCAGCATGGCGCCTCCAGCGACGGGGATGTCGTCCGTGTACCTGCTGTAGCACACGGGCGAGAGGCAACTCCCTTGAGGGACGCCGGCTCTGATGGGGCGCTCTGTTGACAGGACGCCGTCAACTGTCACTTGAAAGCGCCTGTCCTGAAGAAAGGTGGCCACAGTCTTGACTACTTGGCGGGGAGTAGTAGACGTGGACAGCTTGTAGACCAGGCCGGCGTGCCAGACGCGATCGAACGCCTTCTCCATATCAAGAAGTACTGCGACAGGGCTCTCCCTCTTGTTGAGGGCCACCGTCATGTGGTGCAGTACTCTCGCGAGCTGGTGCGTCGTGGAGTGTTCGGCTCGGAACCCGAACTGCTCGTCGCGTGGCTGGATGTGTGGTACAAGATGCAGCAGTAGAAGCTTCTCGAAGACTTTCGAGAGTGTCGACAGCAGCGTGATGGGCCGATAGCTTTCGGGCTTCAGTATGTTCTTCCCGGGCTTAGGCAGCATTATGACTCGGCCGAGTCTCCATGCTGCGGGAAAGTGGCTTGTGCGGAGGATGCCGTTGAACAGCTGCGTCAGCGTCGCGATTGCTCGCGGAGGTAGGTGACGCAGGGCTTCGTTGGTGATCCGGTCGGGACCAGGGGCTTTCCGCAGTTTGGTGCGGCGAATCATTCGCTGCACCTGACCCGGGGAAAAGACTACTGGGTCTTCCGTGGGGGCTATCGGCGATTGGAAGTATGACTCCAGGCGCTGCTGGATAACTTCTAAATGCTGCATGTTGGAAGCTGGATTCGGCTGGAACTGGGTCTCCAGGTGGTCGGCAAAGATCTCCGCTCGGTCCTCGGGGCGGTAACGTGGGGTGCCGTCACCAGCCAAGAGAGGCCTAATCGGAGGTTGCTTCCCGGAGAGTTGGCGGCACAGGCGGTGGATGCCTGACCAGTCTTCACCTGCTCGCTCGATGGTGCGATGCCAGGACTCGGTGGCAACTGTCTCCAGTGCACTTGAGATCTTCGCAGTCAGAGCGTTGAGCTGGGACTTCGTGGTCGGGCATCGGGTGCATTGCCATTGGCGTCTGAGCTTCCTCTTCCTCTCGATCATCGCCATGATGTAGGCCGGGAGTTGGGGAGGCCGACGTGTCGACGCAGCGTCCAGACGCGAGACTAAATGAAATTAACTGAGCAGAGAACAATGAGTAGCTGTCAAACAATGTATCACGCACCGGCGCCATCTACTTAAAATATTGGTTTGTAGTACATGCTATGTATCAGAGATGGCGCTGTATGTAAAAAATTCCCGCTTCTCTGTTGAAATTTTTCTTGAATTTTCTTTGCTATAAACCTCACGGAGCCCGAGACCTTTCCAACGAATGCAAAATCGTGGAAATCGGTTCGTGCTTTCTGGAGTTATAGCGTCAGGAAGGAAAACCCGACTTATTTTTATATAGTAGATAATGCGTAGTTGCGTAGCTATTTTTTATTTACTGTTTATTTTTAAGTCATAATTCCGGATACGAAAATAAAATTCCAAAGGTTGTAAAAAAGTTGTTTCAAGTCAAAAGGTTGTAAAAAATAAGAAAATAATTTCTATATTATTTTGGTTTTGTTACATGAAACATTCCTAGACCACTTTTGGTCATTCTCCTTTTTTGTTAGTTTGGTTGTAATGAATGAACTCAAAAACTACTAGACCGATTTTAAAAATTCTGTCACCATTAGAAAGCTACATTATCTGCGAGTAACATAGGCTATATTTTATTTTAGAAAACATAGGGGTCCGTAACATATTTGGGTTTTTCGGAACCAAGGTGTAAAAATCATCCAAAAAAGTTCCTTATTTGGCGTACGCCGCCTAAACTCTAAAAGAAAAACCATAAAATATTCTAATTAATTAAAAATCTTAAAAATATCTACTAAAAAAGGCCGCGACACACTATAGCTATCTATTTCGAGTGAAGCACAACAACCATTATGAATTTTTCTAGGACTTCATTTAATCGCATTTATTTTACAGATGTCATTACTCCTTACCAAAATAAACTGTTTTGTCACAAGTACTGTTTATGAAGACAATATTTAGTCTTTAATTCATTAAAATTGGACGTTTGGTTTGAAAGTTATGGCGAAATCAATCTATATCTATACAAAGAAATAAAATTGGAGTGTCTGTTTGTAATATTAAAATAATCGCTTTTTACTAAATGCATATGGATGTAAACACACGGTACATATACCGAAAACACATTTTTTTAAAATTTGTCTGTCTGTCTGTGTTATTTTGTTCTTGCTAATCTCTGGGACGGCTGGACCGATTTTGGCGGGACTTTCACTGGCGGATAGCTAATGTACCAAGGAGTAACTTAGGTTATAAATTAACCGGGTAGGTACGCGAAGTAGCTCCCTCAGTATGCGGGTGAAACTGTGATGAACTCTAAAACATTTAATTTAAACTGGTGTCTGATACTACCACTGTAACGTAAACTAATAATTAACTAGAAAAAACTGATTTTTCAGGTGCTGAGTGCTTGTTTTGCTGCTGGATTAAAAGTAATTGGCACTGTATGTGACTGTGATGGCGTTAATTTACGCGCCATCAACTCATTGGGGCAGTGCCGTAACTAGGGCGGTGCGAGCAGTGCCCAGGCACAGGGCGCAGACCCTGGAGGGGCGCAGAAATGACCAGACTAGTATCTAGTTTTATCTCATGCATGGTAGCTAGTAGGTACATTTTGTTTTATTGCGAACATGGTGTAGACGCGCCCTACTGTACTATCTATAGTTATATCTATATCGCATTTTTCAAGCAATCTTGAAACAACAACACATGTAAAGGTGGATTATCGGTTTCATACATTTAGTATGGTAACGTTCAAACTAGTGCGTAACGTGTTGTGATGGTTTATATATGGAACCGATACAGTTCTGACGCGTCAGTCGTCACGTCACGATACATCAGACAAATGTATATCCACCTTAAGTCTTGCTGGCAATATGACATACACAAGCCAAAGTACCTACTTATACCGTTATTTTCAATGATATCTCACAACAAAATAAATCTCCAAAAAAAATATTTTTCTCTTTTATAAAAATAAAACATAATAACAAGTAAAACACATGACAGAGCTAAACTAAAGATTACTAAATAGTTACTATGTAAACTTGTCCTTTTAAGAACGCATCCAATATTCATTAATATCTGAACGCATCGATCCTGCCGCGCCGCGCCGTCGTCCCAATGTTCGGGGATTCCCCGATACATCGCGAATTACGCATTCAGATAGCCAACCGTAGCGGAGGTTATAGTTATTGATTGCTTTGTCAACTATTGTCATTATTCGTTTAAAATGACATTAATTTAAAGTAAAATTGTGTGTGAGAGTGAATAAGGTTATTGTTGATTTGTTGTTCGTTGATAAACTCGTTTGGGTAAGTTAGAAAATTTTATTTAAAGGTTTAAGGTCCATCAGGCAAACTGAAGTCAACTACTAATGAGGAATTTTCAGATAGAAAATTAAAAAAAGAGAATATAAAATCTTATAGAGATGGTGCCCTATGCGTTTGGTATGTCAAAAATAAAGATTTATTGATTGAACAACATATAAATATATTACTTTTTCGGCTTTTACGTAAAGCGTATATTTGCTTTTGACATATATGTCACCTCTTGATCAATCCTTGAACTATAGTTTTTATTTTTTAATTTGCTGTCTGAAAATCCCTCATTAATAAACAATAAAAAAATAACGAAAAATTGGCTAGTAAGATAGCCGAAACACGAAGTTTTCCGAACTACATATATTATATACCTACGAGACTAGGCGTGATTCGCGATTCTTTTTTCAGAAATATTACCTGTCGGTTACCGTAAGCTAAGGACGCAAGCTATAACAAACAACATGTCACAAAAACGTCCATCCGGTTCTGAATTTCGTAAGAGAAAACGCGTTAGAGAGATGGAAGCAAAAAAATGGGAAATACCTTACGAAAGTGGACAGTCACACAACAAGAAAACAGTCAGGAAGATGTGTCCAATGATGACGTTTTGGCCCTCCCTGGTATGTCTGGAACTAAATCTGGAAACAATTTAAAGATAAAATATAAAGAAGACAACCCAGTCAACCCATCCCAGCAAGACTTGACCTTACCCATCACCACCAGTCCAAGTTCTGAAATTCAAATTGAAAAAGCAGCTGCTACTGATAAGATCCAGTTAGACATAAACGATCCTGTTTCATGGTTACCATTAACTGACCACATTCGTTGTTTCCTTGTCGAGAAAGGTCCTGATCAAGGAAAAGTTAGTCAAAATATTTCTTAAACTGAAGACGCAGGACGAAAATTTCATATACATTGGTTTACAAAAAAAATGAGCAATGGCGAGATGGTACCCAGGTCTTGGTTGATTTACAGTAAAAAATGAGATGCAATATTTTGTTTTCCATGTATACTTTTCGGTTCTTCCTCGACTAAGCAAATAATGCCGGCACTGGCTGATGCACAAAAAGGATTGAATGATTGGCGTCATTTAAGTCCACGTATTCCTGAGCACGAAAACTCTACATTTCATAGAGAAAATTATACTAAGTGGAAAATGCTTGAACAGAAAATAAAAAGTAAGACCACAATAGATGCATCCTAACAAAAGGCTATTGATCAATAAAAATAAGTGGAGACATATTTTAAAAGTGTGTACCAACATACTTTTGTTTTGCGCGGAAAATAATTTACCGCTCAGAGGCTCTCATGGGCGTATTGGAGAATCAGGATCTGGAGTTTTCTTAAGTGCCGTGGATATGATTTCAAAATTCGACCCTGAACTTAGAGCGCATATTGAATCGCTTCATAAAGGAAATATTTCATATTTTACGCCTTATATTCAAAACGAGCTTGTAGATATTCTTGGCTCTGAGGTCAAAAAACAAATTTTAGACGATGTTCGTGTGGCAAAATACTTTCCCATACTTTTTGATTGTACGCCAGACGTATCGCATAAAGAACAGATGTCACAAATATTGAGATTCGTAAAAGTATCCGCGCAGAAAGTTACAATCGAAGATCGGTTCATAGATTTCATCCAGTCTCATGAAAAATCGGGCGAGGGATTGTCGAAAGAGATTTTAGAGAAATTAGAAGTTGATGGATTGAATATTCAAGATCTTCGTGGCCAAGGCTACGACAATGGTAGTAATATGGCCGGTAAATATAACGGAGTCCAAGCCAAAATAAAACAAATTAATGAAAATGCTGGTTATGTGCCGTGTGCAGCGCATTCTTTGAATTTATCTGGCGTACACGCTGCTAGTGGCACACCTGACATGATCACATTTTTTGGAATAATCCAGAAAATATTTGTGTTTTTTTCGAGTTCAACGGTCAGATGGGAAACTTTAATGAAACACTTTAATATTTCTTTGAAAAAACACGCCGACACTAGATGGGCCTCTAAAGCTAGGGCCGCCAAAGCTTTGAACTTGCAAATACCCCAAATCTGGTGTGTGCTAAAGATTCAAACTACCAATGATTACAATGCAGAAACAATCTCTACAGCTAAAAGCATAATGTACCAAATTAATTACAAATTCATATGTACTCTCCAAATTTGGGATAAAATTTTGGAATCATTTGACAAAGTGAATGTAGCTCTACAGTCTAAAACTATGACTATCGACAAAGCTTCTGAATTAATCAAGGGACTAACAAACCAGATACAAAATATTCGCGAGACTGTAGACATTGTTTTCGAAAAGGCAAAAAGTATTTGTGAACAATGTGGCATTGAAGACAATTTCCTGAAAAGCGACGAAAGCGAGTAAAAAGAAACGATTGAAATTAAACTACAGTTTACGGATTTTATCGCGTTGTATTGGTTTCACTAAGTTATTACATTTGAAACTAAAGATCTAGAAACTATATTTTTTATTTATTACTAGCCGACGTTTCGAATTCTTTACAGAATTCATGTTCACGGCAGACTGAGGTGATATTTGTCTTTTTCTTGAATGTATAAGTTATCTCAAAGTACCCGAACATTTTTCAACTACTGGTGTTACTATTTACGCAGAATGAGCTCACAGTGTCCTTAGGTCTTCTGGTGACTTTGTCCTTCTTGGGTTTCATTAGCCTTATGACAGGGTCCCAAGCTGGAGGAACATTCCAACCATCTTCCCTATTGAAATTAGGGTGTTTTTTAATTTCAATAGCCTCTCGTATCATCTTTGGAAGAAAACGATGTTCTTTTGCGAGTATCTGTGGTTCATCAAATCGCAGGTAGTGGTTGGGTCCTTGTTCCACATGTTCACACACAGCAGACTTTGTTGAGCGTTTATGTTTTATGTCAGCTATATGTTCTTTGAGTCGAATGCAAACGTCGGCTAGTAATAAATTAAAAATATAGTTTCTAGATCTTTAGTTTCAAATGTAATAACTTAGTGAAACCAATACAACGCGATAAAATCCGTAAACTGTAGTTTAATTTCGCGCAGTAGACCTTTTGACCGTTGGCCAAGAATTTTTCGGCTACGCACCGCAAGGAAAAGACATGATCCGTGCACCCCATACCCTTTCGGAATCCTGCTTGTACATCCCATATTTTCTTGTCGGTTACTTCCATAACTCTTTCAATCAGTACCTTCGCATACAATTTGCCAACAATGCTGAGAAGGCTAATGCCTCTATAGTTCTTGCAGTCTTGTTGCGAGCCTTTTCCCCTATAAAGAGGCACAACCACCGCTGTGGCCCAGTCATCAGGTACTCGGCCGGTGCTCCAGCACAAGTTAAATAAGCGCTGCAGCTGAAAAACTATGATGCCCTGTCCAGCCTTCAGCATTTCAACTGTAATCCTATCATATCCTGCAGCCTTACCTGATTTCATACTTCCCAACGCCTTCACAATCTCATCCACACCAATATCGCTTTCATCATTGCTATGATTACCATTAATTTCGTCGATCGATATCTCTATCGCCGTTCTTTCAAATAGACCTTCAAAATACTCCTTCCATCTCTTCAGCACGCATGATTCACCATTCAGTATCTTTCCATTCTTGTCTCTGATTGACGTGTATTCTGATGCCGCGTTTCTACGCTTGCCAAGCCTCGACAAGCTTCATCTTTCTTTTCCTCTTTTTTCCTTTTAACAATTTCTTTCACAATTCTTTTTGACTACTCCTTTCTCGCTTCATCTATGTCATCACTCGTTGCCTTTTCCATTCTTTCATTTGCTCTGGCAGCCAACCAATCTAACCAAGCTTTCTTCTTCTCTGACACTGCTGATTGTACATCCTTGTCCCACCATGTATTCTTAACCTTTCGTATTTTCCTTCTCTTGATCACACCACATACTTCAGACGCTACACATACTATCTCTTCTTTAAAAGATTGCCATAATTCTTCCATATCATTTATGCCATCGAACCTCTCAAATCTTGCTATCAATCTTCGCTTATACTCATCTTTCACATCTTTTTCTTGCAGATTTTCTACTTTTATTCTTTCTAAGACCCTATTTTCATGTGTCGCCATCCTTTAAAGAGTCCACTTATCCGGCTCATCACCAAGAAGTGGTCTATGTGGATGCCGATCCCTCGATACACCCTTGTATCTAACACATTCTTTCTCAAACGTTCATCTACAATTACAAAATCAATCATACTTCTTCTAACATTCTTAGCCTCACGCGTATACATGTGTATCCTTTTGTGATCAAACATGGTGTTTGTCACACAAAGGCTCCACTCTAAACAAACCTCAAGCAAAATTTTTCCATTTTCATTTACACTCTCATCACCAAATCCACCTAAAACCCTTTCAAAACCATCTATTTTAACTCCCACCCATCCGTTGAAATCACCTAACAAGATCAATCTTTCGTTATCCTTACATTTCCTCAAAATCGCTCTTAAGTTCTCCCAAAATCCCTGCCTTTCGTCTTGTTCTTGCTGTGACATACCCGCTACTATATTGACCGGTGCGTAAACCCATACGATAAAGAGACGAATAAGTCCTACTTTCATTCTCATCCACAATAGTCTAGCATTTACACATTCAAATTCCTTAACGCACTCATTCATTCGCGCAGACAGTATTAAACCAACTCCTTTGCAGGCTCTGGTGGTACTGTCTACCCCAGACCAATAAGCCGTGTAGCTGTCATGCTTGGTGGGGCCACAACCTTTCCTTTTTGTCTCATTCACACATAGAACATCAATCTTTCTATCATCCATCATCTGGCATACTTCATTCAATTTACCATCCATTCCTCCTCCAACATTTAATGTTGCAAACCGGCTTTCCGTAGGCCGCTTTTCGCCCTCGCGGGAAACGAGACGTGATGGGTTGCGAACCGCGTCGCCGCCGTCTGGAGAAATATAATTTTCAGTTCTCATAGCGTTCCCACGAGCATTAGGGATTTAAAATGTCCATCCCCGCAGAGCCCTTTACGGGGATAAGGTGGAATCCCAGCTGTGCCCTGTGACCACCAACATGCACCCTCCGTTTGCGACCAGCTTGCCCTCTGGCCACGAATCCCTCGGCACGGGTCGGTTGACACCTTGGATTGGGGTTTGTTTTCGGGTATACTCCCTGAATGTTGGTTTTATTTCGGAGTTTTCCTTCTCCTAGACGGATTGCCATCCAAAGCTGACGAGGCCCATCCCCCCAAACCGCACTTTAAGAGAAGGAAATCTTGATACAAACCCTATACCAATCCGTTTGGCCAGCTTGCTATAGTAGGCCAATTCCTCCTTTCAAAGGAGAGGCCTAGTCCAGTAGTGGACTGTTAAAGGCTGATGATGACGATGATGATGTTATTAGGTACCTATCGGTAGATACAATGGTATATATTGTCATGAGTACCGACTGAGCTACTCAGTGAGTGTCTTCAGGCACCTTGAGACTGAAAGTAGATTTGTGTTACCCCGAATTTAACGCGCGTGAACCCGCGGGCAAAAGCTAGTTATTTATAAAAACCATTTGATTATATAATTTTATTATGCCCAGTTTGGTTTTGTAATAGTTTAACTGGATGAAGGTTACTAAAATTAATCATTAGATAATATCTGTCTTATAATTTAGAACAATTTTTCAATCAAGTAAAAACAAATCCCAATTTTGTGTTTGCTCCAGCTTTGACACAGCAGCACCTGCAACCCAATGGCAAACAGAAAATGAAAGTTAGTTTGGCAGCTCAAGTTTTAAGTCTTTCGGTTGCTGCAGGATTATATGCCAAAGTAGCCCAGAGTAAGTACCAAGACATAATTGTACATAAACTTAAGTTGTTTCTTTCAGCCACAAAATACCCACTTTGGGGATTTGCCGTAAATGTGACGTTTGGAACAGAAGCCGAAGTCTTTTATACTTAACGCTGCTGCCTATTTAGCATAATTATGTACATTTCCTTCCGCCAAGTTAAAGACAATTTTACCGCTATCTGTAGGTCAACTGATTGCATTAATGGTGGCGTCGTCGCGTCCCGACGCCTAAAAAAAATTGTAAAGTTGTATGTAACATAAAAAAAAATCGGGCAGGTGCGAGTCTGACCGCACCGAGGGTTCCGTACCATTATTCCTTTATTTGTGCTGTAAGACCCTGCTTTTGGCCTAATTTCGTGATTCTAGTTCAATGGGAACTAAGATATAGGTTTCCGACCCAAAACCTATAGGGTACTTACGGTTGACCTAGAATTATCAATTTTGGTTAAAACCAAGGTCTTACAGCACAAGTAAAGGAAAAATGCCGAAAATTTAAAAACGTTGGAAATTAAGGTTCATTTTGGTACTTACAAGTTTTCGCAAAACTCAAATTTGGCAATATATTTTTATCTGGTTGCCCAGGACCCTGATTTTTATACACCTAATAGGAACTGTAGACCTCAGTATCTAGTATAAATTTCAATTTCCTAGGTCCACTCGTTCCTGAGAAAATCGGTGGTGACACACGGACAGACAGACAGACAGACGGACAAAAAAGTGATCTTATAAGGGTTCCTTTTTTACCTTGTGAGGTACGGAACCCTAAAAAGAAACAAAATTTATTGCATTTTTTTATCAAGTCTATGTTTTATTTTAAACATTGTAAGGACAGGCCAAGTGCTTGTTTGTCCATTATTTTCACTCACAGTCAGATAGAGTCCTTTTGTCTCCGCCTTTTAGGGTAATGAATCTGAAAATCCAGATACCATAATATTTGTATTTTCTTTTTAGAGACGAATTACCACAAGAGGCCGCTGCTACTGCAACCATCGTCTCAAAAATGCACAAGTTATTTGACACCATGAATGGGGACACTCCCGATAGAAAAAGAGGAAAACCTTTCCTCACAAATATGTCCTCAACCAGCCCTCATCTAATTCTTTTTGCGGAAATGAAAAGATTTTTCACTGAAATGAAATTTTTGGGTGCAAGGACTAATCCTCCTTCACAGGAAGGCTGGTTGAGGACTTTGAATGCTATGGAGAGATTAGTGTATTATTTAAAAAAGCTAAACATTAATACTCAGTCTCCACGAAGGCTTAATCAAGATCCTCTTGAAAATTGTTTTGGATGCATAAGGTCCAATTGTGGTTCTAACCCAAACCCAACCTCAGTGCAGTTTGTTGCAGCATTGAAAACCAGCTTAGTTACAAATTTAATAAACAATAATAAAAATAAGAACTGCTTGGATGATTCTAATGACTTGTTACACAATTTTAAAGTATTCTTTGAGAAAGGCACTTATGAACTCGAAAATGTAGAGAACTCAATTCGAGAGGATAGTATTGTATGTAGTATGTAGAGAAGAATTACATGACACGCCTCAGTCTTTTGGTGAAATACAAGCATATGCGTACGATTGCGGTTTTATAGCAAAAAAATGGAATTGAACTGCGAAAATTGCAAAAAAATATTACTTGCTGACCAGAACACTGATGTGTGTCATTTATTCACTTCTTTTAAAGAATACGATGATGAAAAAGCAAGTCTTAATTACATCCAGCCCACTTTTTGTCAACTGGTTGAAAATGCTGCAACATTAATAAATGAATATAAATAATAAACCACATTCATTAAAAATTAAAATGAATTTAATCAAAATTTTAAGTCAGCAACTAAATTACAACTGGCTGAAGGGTTGCGAAGTACACGAGGAAACAAATAAAAAAAGAATAGTTAGAAACACTATTGAAATATGCCTCCGACGATTTTGTACTCTAAAAATAGAGAGTTTATTGAGGAAGCCTCAAAACAATCTCTTTCAAGAAAAATAAAAATATTAAAGAATGTGTAAAATGTTGTTTTATTTGTATTTTTTTTTATTTAGCCTATACTGTCCCACTGCAGGGCAAAGGCCTCCCCTAAGTCTTTCCACATTTTGTGGTCATGCGCAACCTCTAGCCAGCTCTCGTGGTAGGCATCCAGCTCGTCTCGACACCTTTTTCTGGGCCGGCCTCTGCGGCGTTGTCCATCCGTCGGCACCCATAGTGTAGTAACTTTTGCCCAGCGGTCTTTCTGCATGCGGCTGACGTGACCCGCCCAATTCCATTTAAGGCTGGCAACCTTTTGACCCACGTCTTTTAGCCCTGTTTTAGAGCGCAGTATAGTGTTCCGTATCTTATCTTTTAGTGTGACACCCAGGATGCTGCGCTCCATCGCTCTTTGGCAGACTCCAAGGCGAGTCCTTTGCGAGTCGGTAAGTGACTAGGTCTGAGCACCGTAGGTGAGAATGGGCAGGATACACATATCGATGAGTTTTCGCTTCAGGGCGATATTTGTATTTAGCATTTAAATTTCATTTTGATTGAAAAGTACCTAATATTGTAGGCATTGACACCTTTACAGGGTTATTTATAATATACCAAATACCTCTTAGGTTGTAACCTAATGGAAGGAAAAAGGAACCCACCACGCACCCTCGGATTGACCACCCCAACTATTGCAATAGAAAAAGGTTGACAATATCGAACTCCTCTAAAAGGATAAGGGATATAGGAATGGTATGGTTTCCAGGAAGATACCTGACTTGCAGTATCCCGCTGTATGCGCCGACTATTCTTCGACACGTGTTTCGCCTCTGCACGAGGCGTCCTCAGGAACGATGGGCAATGACTGAGCTCTTAGGCTGTGATTGTGCTCATCACTGTGAACAACTTTTGTTCTAGCACTTTAACGTAGTCCCGAAAAAAATATCAGCTGTTTCTTTTTCTACTTTGTCCCCGACAAAATGTATGAAACAGCTGGAATTTTTTCACGATATAATAAAATAATAATAATAAAAATCTTTATTGACACTGTAAGCCCACATAACGGAATACAAATAATTCACAAAAGAACATTGAATTCTTGTTTACAATAGTAAGTAAGACTTAAACTTAAAACAACAAATTAGATCTCTGACTCCTAAACTAGGATTATATTCCTGTATCTTAGGATATCAGAAACGCCAATACGGATTTGACAATTAAGCCAACACAGCATGGTGAACGCTTACAAATTCAAATTGTGAAATCGTGTGTACGCTTGGCTGCGATCAGTGCTACTGCTGGTATATGTATGTAAGAATGTGCGGTATATAGAATTAGCATGTGGGTGTGCGTGGCGTGCGGTGTGAGTGAGTGTGTGTTTGTGTGTGTGTGTGTGTGTGTGTGTGTGTGTGTGCGTGTGTGCGTGTGTGTGTGTGTGTGTGTGTGTGTGTGCGCACGCGTGTACGTGTGCGTGTGTGCAAGTGGCAAGTGTATGTGTGTGTTTGTGTATGTTTGCTTTATGTATTGTTTTGTGTTTGTTTATATTTATCAGCTAGTAAATCCTTGGTTTCATCATAATTTAGGTTTAACAGAAATTCCTTTATTTTGCTTTTAACTACGTGCTTAGTGAGCTGGGATATGTTCAGGAATTTATTTAGTATGTTATAAACTTTTGAACTTCTTATGTAGTATTGCTGTGCTGCAAAAGTAGTACGAAATTTATCAATTTGGAATACTTTATGTTTAATCCTACCGTTGGACTTACTGTGACGGAAATTGCAATTTGAGTGTTTACGAAGGACAGTCAGAAGTAAATATAATTGTCTTACACTTAGTACTTTACATTCTTGGTACATTTTAGATGATGTTTTAATTATAATAAATTCAAAAAGATTATAAAACGTAAACTTTGTCAAAAAGGGTACTATTCAGTGCTAGATTATATTGAAGATAAAAATGCTTGGGATTAATTTGCTCGGTCCCACAGGCTACTTATGTTTGATTAGTGTTAAGTTTCATTTGAGTGTGAGTTATTGTGTCTATATTATGCTAGTTAGTACTATTATATTATCATTAAAAAAGCCTTAATAATTGACAACAACATTATAAACACACCAGCTCATATATCTATGAAAAATTAAATGTAGTTACTAAGTTTTTAAATTGTATAGAATCAAGACGTAGAAAAAAGTGGCCCTCCGGGCCACTCTTTTCTACGTCTTGCCTGATTCTTCTCCGAGGCTCTACTTTCTGAACAGGCATTTTTTTTCAATGCTCAACTATGTTAATATGCATTTAAAGTTACTTTTTTATTTTTTTTTATTTCTATGACTTTCTGACGTGTCCAAAAAATTTAAAATTTTTTATGGAAATAAACATATTTGAGTTTGAGTTTGATGGATATTTAAAGGGCCGTCCAAGGATGACCTTTAGAACTGCCCTTTGTGCTCTCTCTAACCGAAGTAAGGAGGTTTTGTCTGTACCACCCCAGACCGGTAGGAAGTATGTTAAAATAGATTGACACAGTGCAGTGTAAACCAGCATAACAGTCTCGCGGTCTGCCGATTGCCTAAGTTTTTTGAATATTGGCATTAGTTTCCTTACACGGGCTGATATGGAGTTAATTTGTGCATGCCAATTGAGATGCTCATCAATCTGTACACCTAGATATTTGATAGAATGTGTCCTATCGATTGAGATACATCCACAGATGTTGTGGTCGATACAGGTGCGAACATGGGCTTTAAGCTGAAATGATTTCGGTGGACAAAGATTGGATCTAATGCCAAAAGCTAAATAATATGTCTTTTGCAAATTAAGAGTAAGTAGATTATCTACCTGCCAGACCATAATATACCTCATAGCTGCTTCTGCATTAGTTGAGACTGCTTGCCAGTTGTCTCCACTAATCAAGAGTGCGGTGTCGTCTGCATAGGTAAATATATTACAGTGGGGAATGGCCATTTTGCATAATCCATTTATATAAATAAGGAAGAGGGTAGGTCCCAAGATACTCCCTTGAGGTACACCGTAGTTAATAGGAGTAGGGTCGCTTTCGTAATTATTGACTTTCACCACCTGAGTTCGGTCAGTCAAATAACTTTTTAATATATTAAGAGGTTTGCCTCTTATCCCAATGTTTTCGCATTTATTCAAAAGAACTGGCGTATATACGGTGTCAAAGGCTTTGGATAGGTCAAGGAAGATGCCAAGGCATTTCCTTTTCCCATCCAAAACTCTAACTGCTTGATCAACAAAAGCCATCACTGCGTCTTCAGAACTTAGTCCAGACCTAAAACCGTACTGGTTGCTCGCTAAAATGCTATTGTGTTTTAAAAAACTGACTAAGTTTTTATTTAATAGTCGTTCTTAGATAGAACTGGTAGAACAGATATAGGTCGGTAGTTATTCATGTCTCTTTTGTCGCCAGCTTTATGAATCGGATGGACTAGGGCTTTCTTAAAGGCTCTTGGGAAAATTCCGGTAGTTATGGACAGATTGCAGATGTGCGTTACAATTGGGACCAAAACATGTTTTGCGGATTTGATGACTTTGGCGGATATACCATCCCAGCCTGGAGAGCAATCTGACTTCAGATTCATGATGATGGAATTTATTTCCTCCTCTGTGGTTTCCAAGAGGACCATCGAGTTGTATTTCTGCGAGGGAGAAGTACTGCGTCTACAGTAGGTATTCGGAGAAAGTGGTTTAGTGATATTGGATGCCATTTCTTCGCCTATACTAGCAAAGAAGGTATTTGTTAGGTTTAAAGATGATTTAGGACTATTTGTTAGATTAAGAAGTTCGAGAGGGAAGGTCTTACATTTCTGAATATCGGAGACTTTTTTTATGGTATCCCATGTTGCCTTAATGCTGTGCTTAGCTTTTGCAAACTCTTCTTTTTCATAACAGGTCTTTAATTTTCTAAGGAGTGAGTTACAAAAATTGCGATAACGAGTATATGATAACCTCAAAGTAGCATTGTATGGGTCAGCTTTTAATTTTATATGCATACGGTCGCTGTGCCTAATACAGCGGAGCAAGCCTGATGTGATCCACGGTTTTAAAATCCTTTTACTTCTAGGTACTTCACTTACACGAGTGTGTTTATTAACAATGGAAGATAGTTTACCTACCAATGTGTCAGTTGCTTTATTTACGTCCTGCATAGACAATAAAGGTAGCCAATCTGTATCCTCAATGGTAGTTAAAATGGCTGTATAATCAATCTTTGTCACCTTTCGTAACGGTATAAACTTTTTGTTTTTATCTTTAAGAAATACCAGAACAGGTTCATGATCGGTTATAGTAGATTCTATCACCAAAGTCACTGCAGTCTTATTGGTCTTCAACAAGGCGTGATCAAGACAGTTTGACAGCCGCGTGGAAAATAAATGTGCAGGCATAAGACCGTGGGACGCGCAACAGGACAAGTAGTCATCTGAGTATTTATTATTGCTGCCGTCCTTGATATTGATATTCACGTCTCCTATTAGTAATGTTGTTCTATCATTTATACTTTTTAAGATGTTTTCAAGCTGCATTATAAATAAGCTTATGTTACTTTCAGATGGAGAGCGGTATAATGCTATTATAGTGGTTTCGTTTCTGACGCGACAGACAAGGCAGTTTGCACCGTTTAGTTTAGGTTCGCTAACTTCGCTTATGATCATACATCTTACATATATTACACATCCATCATTTTGTTTATAGTTGTGTTTTGTTGAGTAGTGCGTATAACCTTCAAGTATAGGTAGCTGCGAAGTCTTGCTCAGCCAACACTCAGATAATATCAGAATATCACAATCAACAGTCATCTGTTTCATTAGCACAGGTATTTCATTGAAATTTTTACTAATACTACGAATATTCAGATGTAAAATAGTAAGACCACTTTGTGAGTCAGTTAAATATTGAGAACAACGCTCAGGTGGGCATTTGTAACTTTTGGATACTCTTATGGAGTCAATTTCATTATCGATTTCTTGTCTATTTGTCATTGGAATTAAATATATGATTTGCTGTGTAATACGTAGCAACCAGAAACATTGATTACATATCGATGACGAGGATTTACAAGGATTTTTTGCATAAACATGTGAAAAGAGAACTTAAGTGTATGTGTGTATGCTTGGGTGGTGAGTTAAGTTTAGGCAATAATCGTTGTAGGTGAGTGTGTTGCATAAGTTGCATTGCGCATGTATAAACAAAAATAAGTGCTTAAATATAAAAACAATAAATTTAAGAGAAAATAGTGACAAGATATTACTTCCTAGTAAAATGCACAAGGTAATAGTCAAGTAAAATATTGCTATCATTTTTTTAGTAGGCGCCACTATATTCTTAGGGATTTTTTTTAAACAATATAAAAGTTGATAGAAGTAATTGCATAGATTGAAAATTTGAGTTTTTCTTAAACTAAACAGACAGTTTATGGACCGATTTATCTGGTTTTTGTACCTCTGGAAAGTCAGAGGCTGTTTTAATGTTGATGGGCCTTCCGCCTTCTTTTTCGCGAATGAATATTTTATTGTTTTGAAACCAGCAGAATTTGTAGTTATTTGTTTTAGCAAATTCGCGTGCCTCGTGAAACAACTTTTTCATGCTAGCAGGAAGGTGTTCCGCTACATATATAGGTGTTTGCTGGCCAGGAATTCCCAAATGCTGTGTATTCAGTTTTTCTGAGAATTTGCGATTTCGGTTGAATGTGCGGGCAGCTTCTATTACTTTGCATTTATTTGAAACCGTTAGAAATTCAACCACAATTGGTATGTTGATATCCTTCTTCCCCGGTAAGCGATAAATGTCTCGAAAATCTGAAATATTTACCTCAGCCTGAATGGCACTGCATGTTTTCATGACAACAGAAGTAACACCAGATGTGGTTTCATTTTCTTTACGCGGCACGTTTCTGATCTCTATGGCTGATGATCGGCGGGCACGCTGTAAGTTCTTCACCTTTTTCTCAAGTTCCACGATGTATGTGTGTTGTTGCAGTCTCTCTTCTTCTAATTTTTGTATTAGCAGGCGCATACTTTCATATTCTTTGTTCATAAAATCTACTGATTTTTCAATGTCACTTGTGATTTTCTTTATTTCTTTATACTGATTTTTAACTTCTGTCGTGTCTGATTTCAATGATTTTAGAATCGCATCCTGTTCACATTTCCATGTCTTGAATGTAGCATCTTGTTCGTTCTTCCAAGACGTGAGTATAGACATGATTTTCTCTTCAAAAGTTTGGACCTCAGTTTCTGGTGAAGAATCAGTTTTAAAGCGCTTTGCCGTCCTGGTTTTAGATGGTACATTTACTATGTCGGTGTCAGATTGTTTAGATTCAACCAGAATATCCGGACTTGAGTGTACACGTTGTTTTTCGGTGATAGGTGTCGCCGGAGGCGTACGTTTAGTTTTCGGCATGTTGTACAGATGTTTGTAAGTGGATTGAGTAGATACTATTATTTCGCCGCTGCGGTCCGCAGTCGCCGTGGTTGAGTGGCGTAACACGGGCGCTCTTACTCGGCTCAACTCGGCGTGGTCGGGGTTTCAAATCCAACTTACACCGTCCCACTTTTCGGATTGTTTCCAATATTAATTTAATAAATATCCAAAAATATTTAAATATTTAAAGTAGGATCTTACTCAAGCTTGTTGTCTTGCTCTGGGTCCGCCTACTGGGCGTGCTCTTCAGATAACAACCACGTAAGAGCGACAAGGAATTGAAACTTCGGTGGGTAGCCAATCACAAAAAAACGCTCCAACTCGAGCACTGACAAAGTGTAACACGTCCGATCACAGCAAAGCACACACGACGAATCGATATGGGCATAGTGCTAGAACAAAAGTTGTTTGTACGCCTAAGAGGTACTTGGTATATTACAAATAACCCTGTATAGAGGTCACAGAACACTATATAGAGGTACCTATATAGATATCACACATTTTAAATTTCCCGCGCGAATGGTTAGTTCCAATGGCATAAACTGGAGCGCTAGTGTGCAGCCGTGCTCATAGAGATATCTATGGCCAAGTGCTCCTTGTCTATGGCCGTGCTAGCCAATACAATGTATGAACCTGTCGTTCTTCTCGTGAGAGTATAGTGCTCTGTGTTTGAAACATAGATATATAAAGGATAGAGTGGCAGAATAGTACCTAACTCAATACTGTGTTTAAAAATATGTCATTTAAAATCATTGGTTTTGAGGACTTTGATCGGCGGAATACTACTAAAATTGCTGACCATGCGCTTGTATTAATGGTCAAGGGTCTCAAAGGAAGGTACAAACAACCAATTGCCTTCACATTCTGCCAGAGTGCAACAAAAACTGCAATACTAAAAGAACTCATTCTAGATGCACTCAAAGCTATAAAAAACACAGGCTTAATAGTAATTGCCACTGTATGTGACCAATCGACCACAATAATATGAGTGTCATAAAAAGCCTCATAAATGATACGATGAGGACATATTTGAGAGAAGACAAAGAGGGCAAAAAGGATTAAGAAATAATATTCATACAAAAGACTTGAGATTTATTCAGGATGGAATCGTCAAATTTGCCGAATGGGAGCATTTGCAAATGCTGCAGGATGCTGAGCCTGGAGAAGATGACGTCAGACTAATTAATAAATTAACTGACAGTCACCTGGTTAGAAAAAAATACCCAAAATGAAGGTGAAGCATGCAGCACAAGTTTTTAGTCAGTGGGTATCTGCAGCAATTAGATATTTAGCCAGTAAGTATGTTTGGCTTTAGTGTAAACAGTAATTTTGTGGGATGTTTTCAATAATTTTGACCAGATGATGAGAGCACGGCAGTTGACTTTTTTATGAAAAGAATTAATATTTGTGGTTGCAACTTGTACATTATTTCCTTAATTTCAGATCATGGTATCCTTCCTAAGGAATGTTTAGACACATCGGATTTCCTGCTATTGGTAGACAAGCTTTTTGACTCGTTTAATGGACACAGTTATGAACAAACACAGAAAATGTACAAGTGCGCTCTAAAAAGAAACTCACCGCATTTTAAGTTATGGGAAGAATTATTACCAATCCTCAGGTCAATGCAGTTTAAAACAAATAAAAAATTACGAAATGAAACTACTACTACTAAATTTGAACAAGTGACATCAATAAAAAATTGGATATCAAATATCAATGTCTATAAAGAAATGTTTTATATATAAACAAAGTACACCATGTAAGTAGTCTGTTGACTAGGAATATAAACCAAGATCCATTAGAAAAATTCTTTTGCAATATTCGTAGTAATGGAGTCCGTAATACGTCACCAACTTGCTTGCAGTTCAGTGGAGCCTATAAGACGTTACTCATAAATAACTTAACATCGCCACATTCGGTTGGGGCGAACTGCGAGCAAGATGATAATAAGGCTTTAAAACCGTTAAAAGCTTTATTAAATTATTCGGAGAACAAAATAGCAGAACGACCTTCAGATAATTTGAATGTTGACTCCATAATAAGTCGCTTCATGCAAACCTTAGATACAGAATTGACGACAAGTAAACGGGCAAAAAGGTATGTTGCCGGCTATATAATAAAGAAAATATGGCAAAAATTTGGTGGCAAATGCCATACTTGTCGTATGAATTTAGTAAGCACGATGCCTCCAAATAATAACGGCTATATATCAGAAAGAAATTATACAAAAAGATCACTGAATTATCCATCGGAAGAATTGTGCGAGTTTGTAGATGAGGTTTGCATGATAATTCAGACAAAGTTACATGAGGAACCACATCAAAAACATCTGAAGGGTACCATAAAGGAAATTGCAAATATATTTTGTAATTTTACACAGTTCTCATGTGGTATTCATAAAAAAGAAGTAGTCGATTTTCTTATGGATAGTGTTATAAATATTATTATAAACAGCTGGTTCACTAATGTCAACAGAATACTAAAAGGTAAAACAAACATTTGTAATAATAATGCGACTAAAATCCAAGCGTTAAATTATTATAAGTCTCATAATAAACGAAGAAACTAAATGTTGTGTAATTTTATTTGAGCAGTTATCCTAAATTCTCATTTTATTAAGTTTAAAACCAAAGTGGCCTATCTATCTCTGGTTATCATCTCAAAAATATGTTTTCTTTTTCAGCAGCATAGAGCGCCTGTATCTCCGAAATAAACTGACCCTAGTCTAAACCATGGAATATCGCTATCCCTTCGGGTTGCGGAGGTCAGACAGGCAGTCGCTCTGTGGAAAAGCTAATATTCAGCCAAATCTGGTTAGACTAGAAAGCGGACCCCAGGATCATCTATGACATAGATTATACACATATACTGGTAGTGTATAATGTATAAACTGGATAGTTAGCCTTTGTATTTTTAATAGTTTTTAGACGTTAAATGAGGGCTTAAAACATTTTTAGTTAGGGTAAACTATAGTAATGTTGGCACCCCCCCAATGATTGGCACTCTGCTGAATTATCCTGAATATTAGGAAAATCTTATATAATTATGTCACAGAAATACATTCATAAGAGTAGGATTAACCTATTTTTTATATACAGAACAAATATTTAAATCTTAACTATGAACCATTTTTCTTTAACAACTATTTTAAAAAAGTGTTAGAAAAATTGCCTAAAAAATTAATGAAATGTTTAGTTTAGGAAGTTACTTTCCGAAGCGAAAAAATATATTTTTAGTTAGTTTTATACAAAAGTACTTATTTATTTGTATCTGTTATCTTCATTTAAGCTTAATAAACGTTAGTTTTGCGCTATAAAAAAGATGGATCGTCTTTTTCGATAGTGCCAATGACTATACTTAAAAAGTGTTCAACAACATAGTCATCGGCACATTTTAGAATCGTATTTTTATCAGATTTTTGTTTGTTTTCCGTCAAATTCGCATACAAACAACTTTAGATTGTATATTTCTTTGCATTTACACCCAAATTACTATGATACGGTCGTACAGAGATAGCAACCTTTCTTTACAAAGTACCCAGAAATCAGGACAGATATCGCTTAAAACAAAGAACTTAGTATAGACAAAAATATTACGAACAAAATGCTTGTGAGAAACTGAAACAGGGCTCATTTGCTACAATATATCTAAGACACAAAATGAGCTACATTAGAAAAATATGCCGAAAGAAAGATATAAAACGTGGTAAATGAACTAAACTTCTCTCAAATATAGACTTAGGTTAGAAATATTAGAAGGTTACATAAACATTCATAAATATACGTAGAATACATGTATAAAGATCCGGATAGCAAGTCTTAAGACTGTCTGGGTATCACGGCCTTAGGCCAACAGTGCCAATGATTGTACCTTTTAGGTACTGCCAATAACTATATCAGGGTGCCAATGATCGTACTTTTCTTAAGAAATAAGTTTGAGCACATTTTTATGCTAATAAAACGGCTTTATTAAATACGATGTTTTACTTTTATTAATGCCCATGTAAACACAATTCCGACAAAACCATAGAATATAATATTGAATTTGTATTTTCCTGAGAATTTGTTACTTAGTAGTAGAAACCGCTTAGGGTGCCAATCATTATACTGTTTACCCTACCTAGTTATTGGTCGATTCCCTTACGTTTTAGTGTCAAATAATCAGTAATATTGTATTATCTTACTACGGAATTCAGTATTCGATCTATAGATAGATCTGTAGATTTTAGGCTCGTTTTTGACATAAACTCCATATAAAATATGTCAAACACGAATCTTGAATCTCAAAATCTGTGTATGGATCGATTATTGAAAATGGCCGTTAGTAACACATTCATATTGTGAAATTTGAGCATAGAAGTGCCAAGGAGTTATGTTTTTAAGTTATTCTTCGATAATAATTATGTCTGATAATTTGGTTTTACTTGAATTCATGAAATGTGATAACAGCTAGCACTTCCCTTCGTAAACAAAGGCGCCAAGCTTTAAAACATTCGAATCCATTCATTGCATTTGATGAAACAGAATTTATAAAAAGATATCGCCTTTCTAAACAATTGGTCTTAGATTTATGTGAGGAATTGAGACCATTGTTTAAGCGGCCTGTGAAATCTACCGATTTGAGTGTTGTGGTTAAGGTAAGAAGTATTTTTATATGATGTTTATTGATGTACATAAAATACTTTAGTGTGGCTCCAGTAATGATACAGTAATGATACAATCTGCGTTTCTAAGTGCATAATACCTACATATATTTTACTTAGGCTTATTGATATTATATTATTAATCATTTGATTATTTGTTTCAGATATTGACTGCACTGTCATTTTATGCTACTGGATCTTACCAGAGGCCCTTTGGTGACATTGCAGCTCATTATATGGCTCAACAGACTGTCTCGGCTGTCATAGCAGAAGTGACATCCAAAATTGATTCTCCTCAAATGAGACAGAAGTACATTTGCTTTCCCAAAACTTTGGAAGAGCCTCGATAAGATAAAATAAGATTCGAGCAAGGTAAGGTTATATAAGTGAGCTTGGTTTATTACATATGAATAATTATTATGTTTTCTAATAATCAATATTAACATTAATACTTTCTTAGTTTTACCAAAAAGTCGGTTTTCCTGGGGTTCTCGGTTGGATTGATTGCACTCATATTGCACTCGCCAAACCAGCAGTTCATGAAGAACGTTATTTTTGTAGAAAGCACTATCACTCATTAAATGTTCAGTTGATTAGATATTTTAACTTTTATAATAAATTTATATAGTTTTGATAATATTAGCTTTTAGTGAAGTATGGGTACTCATTGATGTTAATATTAATTTTTCAGATTTGTGATGCAGATATGAATATAACTAGTTTTGATGCCAGCTATGGGGGTGCCACTCATGATTCATTTATTTGGAGTGAGCACCCTTTAAAAACATTTTTAGAAAATATTTCATGTTGCTTCAACATGGTTACTTGGTAAGTTGTTTGAATTATCAAACATTACTGTATAATAGATATAATATTAAGTTATATTAACATTTAAGTAGGTAAATATACAAATTTAATCAAACATTGTTGTATAGTAGATATATAATGTAGTTATATAAAATATAAAAATTTAAGTAGGTAACTACAAATTAAATCAAATAATCATTTTTACTTCAGTCACTCACAGTTTATTACATTCAAAGTACAAAAGGAATTTCTGCACAATAATAATTATATTACATTTTTATACATGCTTTTTTTGTTTCAGGAGATTCTGTATATCCATTACGAAAGTACTTAATGACTGCTATTGTTAATTTGTGGAGGAATAACTCCAACTAGAGGGAGGATCCTCTAACCAGGCTGGGTGATATTGCCTGGTGGACTGTTAGTCCAACGAATGTATTTCAGATGTTGTATATATACAACTCGGCGTGGTGCGAACTCTGCTTGTGCGATTCAGCACCTTGTTTCCCGTAGCATTGTGTCCGATAGATGTCGCCGAATTGTTGAGACTTTCGTCGTCGCTCGCTAGGTGGCCTCAGTTGTATGTAGCTACCGCTACAAACGCAGTGCCCGGCACACTAGACAGCCACTATACCACAGAAGAATTAGTACTTACGTACAGAAGCATCACTTCTCAAACCAATTTATTGAAATTGCGACTCTTGCTACCAAGCAACAAAGTACAATTCAGCTTGCATAAGCATTCAGTGCCTACCCCGATATTCACCTAACTGTTGCCGCTCTCTTCTAACACATAACGCTGTCGCTGTCTGACGCGGAGTGGCGCGCTAGCTGTCGTGCTAGGGTTGTCGACTTGCCGCTGCTACTATAATATTTATTCATCGTCTATCTACCTACTTGACCACGTACCTATTGATAAATAATTATCCTATAAGTATCCTATCCCACTATTTGAGCTCGGAAAACAAAAACCACAAAAATTCTGGTCGTTTACATTTTCACTATACTAATTCTTAGTCATTTCCTAATAGTACGGGAGCTAGCAACGTTTGAAAAGTAAGAATTTTAGGTCAGCTGATTTTGTAATATGTCGTCCTTCTTGCACTTTCGGTTAGAGTCTGGGCTATCTGGCTGGCGGTAGCGGTTGCGTTCATTAGTGCGCATCCTACCTGTCCAGGTAATAATCCTGGATTTTTTAAACATTTTAGAAGGCGTAATTTTTAATTTTTTGTTTTTAAATAAGTCTACCTGACATACTTTTTTTATTGCCAGACATTTTTGACAATGCTAACTATGTGCCATACGCGATTTTTTTTTTTATAAAAATTTCAAAGTATTTTATAATGTCTGTAATTTTAATATTATGTTTTTTAAAGATACGAAAAACTTAAAATAAATTTGCCAGACATTAATTCGATTGTTAAGTCTTGAATTAAAATGAAAAAGCCATGAATAGTATTGCAGTGTAATGCTAGTAGTCCGAGAGAGACAGTTGCAGAATAAGTCGAGAATGATACAGAGAACCATTACGAAAGTAAATTACTTTTCACTGTGCATACAATAGAAAAAAAATAAAAAATAATAATAGTCGTGTCAGTTAATGGTCTCATTGCCAAGAGCCTCGATCACCACCTCAAGAGGCTCGCGTTAGACGGTTGGATTAAATCCTCTATACAGAAGGCAGTATTGCTGGCTACGGCTCGTATCGTCAGGAGGTTCCTCTCTCTGGAGCCCTAACCACCGGTAACTTGGTTCCTGAACCCGATACCGGTGAGCCCCGTAATTTTATTTTATATTTTTATATTGTTTTTTCTAAATCACAAAAATTTAAAATAAATAAAATAATTTATGAGAGAATGTTTAAATAAAGAGTATAATAATAATAATAAACCCCCTACAATCCAACCATACGTCCGAGTCGAACACCTGACTCACGTGGGGGGCGGACACGCGATCTTATGTTACTGGCGCGGCCAACATGGCTCTGGAAACCCATGTTGATGGAGAATATGATACTAAAGAGTAAACGTATAGGACCGCTTCCCGGGGGCAATCGCCGGGGCACACCTGGAGCTGACGCTGGGTGTCACAGCATAGGAACCGTCAGCGGAGAGGAGCTGAATAGGCGGGCTTCCTCAGGGTCACCCGAAAATATTACAGCCAACCAGACTGATGACAACCAGACTGATAACGATAACATTAGCTTAAATTCATTCACATCTTTTTCTATAGAAGAACCTTATAGCCCCCCTACAGATTCATACATCCCAACACCGGTGTCTTCACTCGTGGAGCAAAACTCACGCGAAGCACCCACTCCAACTTTAGATGTTGCGCAGGAGGTAAATACCTTTTTACCTGCGTCCACTAAAGCTGGAAAACCTAGAGTACGTATGAAATGGCCAAGTGACGTAAATATTTTTATCATGCGTACTTATTTCTTTAATACAAAGCTAGAAACTGACATGACTTGCTACAGAAAAACCCTGCATCAACTATTTGCACAACAATATCCAGACATTAATGTATCAGAGCAGAGAATTTCAGATATACAGAAAGCAGCTATTTTGAACACTTGCAGGATAGTGCTAAACTTTATGCAGGTTGACGAAACCGAAACGGAAAACATGCAGTTAGTCTATCCGCCAACTACTTGTACTTAAATAACGATTACTTGGTGACAACCCGTTATCGTTATTCAAACACCAGCTTTGTGCTGAGAATTTAAACAAAAACTATAAATAATAATAATAATCATTCTAGTCAGAGCAAGTTTGAAACAAATTTAAGCATAAAAAGGAATGTAAAATTTGATTAAAATTTAAAAAACAACACTTTTTATTTAAATTGTTCTGATTACTAAATGTAAATTTTAATTAATAATATTAAGTTTTTCAAGTTGTATCAGCCTATAGTGACGTCGCAAAAAAAAGAGGCATCTTCATAATCATCATCATCGTCGTCGCTGTCTTTGTCAGTGTCATTCATATCATCTTCTTGGGAATTTTCGTTATCTTCTAAAACTCTATCATCTGCAACAGAAAAAAAAATAAACAGTGTAATTCTTCTTGTTCGTTATAAATAATTTTAGTTATTATTGATAAATATTCCATTTCACACTTACTTTGAACAATAATATCTGCAACTGAGGATGGTAATTGATCTCCCAAAAACCAGACAAAATCATATTTGTCACCGTTAATGGTCCAACCGAAAGCCATTGGAGATAAATATGTTGGATGTTTTGTGTGAGCATTTCTCCAAATTTTCGTCACGTAACGAACCTTCAATAAATGCTGTTGCAATTCCGCTTTACAGGGTGGCAAACTGGATGAGTCAAAGTTGTCGAAGTTTTCATCTGATTTTTTAGACTTAAACGTACTTCCCACCATGGGATCTCCACCTTGTCGTGGTGGGGGGGCTCAGTAACCGTGGGTGAGGTCCAACACCCACGGTGAAGCTAAGCGGGATCCCGGGAAGGGACGCTCCGCGTGGACTTGCGTGGGGCCTGCGTAGGATGCGTCCCAGGGTGCAGGTGCGGGGGACAGTTCTGTCTGTCCCTCGCAGTCGGGTGCGGTCGCGGGAGGAGAGGTGTGTCGGTGTTGCGTTGCCGCGCGCCCTATCTCCCGCGACCAAATGGGGGCGCACCATCGTTGCATCGCGGTGGGGCCGCAGAGGAAGAGGAGATGCGGTGTTGCGTTGCCGTCCTCCCTATCCTCTGCGGCCGCTGTGTGTTTTGGCGGCGGAGCCCAACACCTTCATCCGCCGCCAAGGGGGTTTCGTTCGGGGCCCGCCTGACCATCTGGCGGGCCAATACCCGTCGGGGGGTAGCGAGGAATGCTTCGGTGAAACCCTACCCTCCGACACATGGGTACATGAGGAGCACGGGTTGGTTTTTAGTCAGTAAGAGTCTGACAGTCTCCTTCGTCCTTCCCCCCCAGGGCGGAGGGACTCCATGAGGATTTTCCAACCCGATACCAAAAAAAAAAAGACTTAAACGTACTTGAAAATAAATGAAATCGAACATCATTAACATTAACTCCATACATTTGACAAATAAATTTCTCCAGGGTTACAAACGTAGTTTCAAGTACTTCTTCGTCATCCGTAATTATATTATCAAAAGCTAACTGGTATTTTTTAGAATTTCCTAATATTTTAAAAGGCTTAACTTTGCCTTTTCTAAAAAAAGCTGGCGTGTAATCACATCCGGTTATTGCGTGGAAGCATGGTAAAGCTTTGCATAAAGAGTCACCAAGAATTCGGTGTAATTCATTGATGTTTATGTAACGCTGATGATTTCCAACACTCATATTTATCCAAATTTTCAAAGATGCTTTCAGGTGATCCATATTTCCCAGAAGTATAATTAAAATATCAGAATCAGAACAGCGTATAACGTCTGCGTCAAAATCGATTTGGCAAATATGAAAAATAATCCTAGAATCAGCTTCTTCGTGTTCTTCACACGATAATGATTCTTCAATAGTTTTAATTACTTTGTTATTTATCACTTTGTATGAATAACATTTATTGAAACTAACGTAAATGTTTTTATTACCAATGAAAGGCAACATGTCTTCACTAACCCAGTGATCAATGAAAAAGTTAACCAAAGCTTCTTTAAATTGCACATTTTTAAGTTCAGCTGCGAAATGATGGGGCCGAATTTGGTTAGGACCGATTGAGACAGGGCTGGTTGCTTCTTCTCGCCGTAAACGTTCGCAATCTTTGATAGAAGGCGAAAAATATTGGTCGAAGACAATATCAATTCGAACAGATTTCATTTGGGAGATAGTACTTAGAAACTTCGTAGAAATACCGTCATAGGTTTGAGGCATATCTTTCATCAGATGCAACAAAAATAAACCATCAACACGACAAACATCAAAAGTTGACGGTTGTCCAAAGAAATATAACCTTAAGTCATAGAAGTAACACTAAATAACCACAGCGGTTGCTGTTTGATATCTTCTTTCTAATGGCACATGCAGTATGATAGAAAGAGCTGTCGATAGGTTTAGCAGCACGCTCTTATAGCAGCGTCGTGGTAGCCAAACAGTAGACAAAACATAGAGTTAGGAAACCGAGTGTTGTTCGTAACAGTGATGATTTATCGATAAATATTTTTGGTCAAATGTCTAACTTTAGTATGTGTCGATATATTTAAGCCGTAGAAGTAAACAACTAAAATATTGAAAATGTAGTTTTTGTTGTCGACGCCGGACAGTGCTTTGCAAAGACTTGCCAGACAGACAGTATTAAAAAATTTCACGTGTTTAATTGTTCGTTTTAGCCATAAAATCTTGCGTTGCGATGAGATGCTAAGAAATTGTCACATAGATTATGTATTGTACGAATTATACCGTAATTATATCAGATTGGCTAATGTGGCAGGCTTTGGCAATTTGCGTGCGTCGCATCATATCACGTTGCTTGCTATCGCTTAAGTTGGACACTGCTCGATTTTTTTGGAGTTGTAGGTAATCCAATTTGTGTTTCGCCAGCACAAATGATTCGCCTTTATGTAAATATTAGTACAGCAGTGAACTACTTTGACAACCCAGTTGGTTTCCGTATTTATCCCTCATTCAAAAAACATCGATATCTCCTTTCACTGTCAAATCCCATCACTCCTTAATGATGGGATTTACAGCACGGCTATTTAGAGAATGCATTCAAAGATATGAGTCTGTAACAGGAATGTTAAGGATATCCATATCCATAACCGAAACTATCGGATATCCGAAATAAAAAAATATCCGTAACCGAAACCGAAATAAATGTTTCGGATAATTTCGGATAGAGGCGGAGTCAAATATAATAAAGAATACAAAAAAGCTAAGATTTTTATGTTATACTTACTTAAATTATAGTAAGTATATAAATACGTGCAATGTGCATTCCAAATATTTTCTCTTTAATCATCATCAGTACTTAATAGTCCACTGCTGAACTAGGCCTCTTCTTTGAAAGGAAGATTTGGCCTACTATACGCTGTCCAAACGGGTTGGTATAGGGTTTGTATCAAGTTTTCCTTCTCTTACAATGCTGTTCTCTGCATAATATACTCCCTCTGTCGGCTCTTACGACACCCATGGGATGATATGGGGTGGTGACATTCCGTTTTCTTAATCCGTCACCACCATTCTTAATCCGCTTCTTTACTGCGAAATGAATAATTAAATACTTACCTTTAATAATTTTGCTATAGCATTTTTATTTCTTAGATAACACCCAAAATTTACTTAATAGTAAATATCTACCTATAATATTTACTCATAGGCTGATTGTAAGTAGTACCTACCATAATATAAATAATAGTTATTTGTACATCAAGAGAGCAGTTGTTTTTTGTTTCGAGTGCTGATTTTGAGTCCCGAGCAAGCGAAGGATTCTATGATTGATTCACGAGCGTAGCGAGTGATTCAAAGTTAGAATCCTGAGTGTAGCGAGGGACTCAACAGCACGAGATGCAAAAATCTTTGCTCTCGTTTAGCACACATAACTTTTCACCTCAGCAGTGAGAACACATATTACATAGGAGACATAGAAATGAACAGGAATAGATTGAAATATTATTTAATATGAATCAAAATCATGCTAAACATTTTAAAAGTTACAATTATTAAAGGTACAATTTTTGAAAGTAACAGTTTTACTCGGCATCGTTATAGCTGCATTGACTTGAGTTTCCGAACGTGTTTTCTTTGAGGTCGAATTCTTCGAACGAGTTTGTTTTTTTCACTCGCTTTTTTCTATGCATGTGAAAGACTGATACAGAGCACAGTAAAGTTCGAATGTTTCAAATTTATGGCTGAACAATGTCAATTCGTGGCACTGAAGATTGAAAAAATTAAAAAGCTATTTTGTCCCACGTTCGAATCAAAATCGCGTTTTGTTCACTGTTGTCTCGTAGCAAAAGCGTCATGTTTGAGCTGCTGAGGTGAAAAACCATTTTATAATCTATTTGTACGTTACTTTTGAAATTCTTTAAAAATCTCAATTTAAATTTTTTCAATTTCAAGTTTATTGCACTCCACAATGTATATAAAGGTCTTATAAAAACATAAAATAAGTAACAATTATGGACCCTCTTGGGCACGGCAATTGTAGAAGTGAGGAGGAATATTTTTTAATATTAATAATTAATAGACTTGGTATTTGTCTCTAATATATTATGTTAATTAGTATAATTCAGTCTGTCATTTAAATATTCGTTTATATGGTAATAGCATTTATGCAGTAGGAAATGTTTTAATTTTTTTTAAAAGTAGGTTTTTGCTGAGACAAAGGTTGAGGCACATCCTGAGTGTGAGAATTCGTTGGTAACACTTCTGGAATATCATTGTTATCCAAACAAGGCAAAAAATCATTTCTCTTAATAATTTTACAGTCAGTAAAAGAGTTTCTAAGGTGATAGCTATTACGCCTGAATATTTTTGAATTAGTGTCATCTACTATCAAATATGATCTTTACATTTTCTCAACACTTTTCCCTTTTTCCAATATTTATCTTAATCCGTTCTGTATACAATTTTATCCCCCGGTTTAAAAACAATTTCCTTGTTTTTTGAGTGCCTGTCATGTTGATGCTTAATAATCTTTTGTTTTAAAGTTAATAATTTATGAATATTTGTTACAATTTTAGGCTCTAAATATGTTGAAGGTACTGGAATACTAGATCTTAAATTTCTACTATTCAAAATTTGAGAGGGACTCACAGGCAAACCAGACAAATTACTATTATTGTAATTAAAAAGATAGTCACGGTAATCCTTACCATCCTCTAAAGCTTTTTTAACTAAATTTTTACTAATATTGACAGCTTTCTCAGCCAAACCATTGCTTCTAGGATAATGAGGACTACTTGTTACAATAGTTATATCCTTCTTTTTATAATAGTCAAGACATTCATGTGACTTGAAGGGGTTATTGTCAGCAATAATTACACACGGATAACCCAAATGAGTAAATACATCTTGACAAGCATTTATGACCGATTTTGAAGTCTTATCCTTTAAAGGTTTTATCTCTAACCAATGTGACAAGTAATCAATAAGCACAAGATAAGACTTGCCTGCATATTCCATAATATCCATTCCTACTTTATAGTATCTGTTTTTAGGTGTTGAATGAGGTATTAAAGGTTCATGCACATTAGCCGGCCTGAACTTTTCACAAGTACGACATTTCAATATAAAATTCTTTATATCTAAAGACAAATTTGGCCAATAACACAATTGACGGGCTTTAGCAATACACTTGTTCATACCCAGATGTCCTTCATGCACTAACTCTATAACATACATTCGTAGTGAACTAGGAACACAAGCCTATTGCCAAAGAATAACAATCCATCCTGTACAAACAGCTGTTCTTTAAATTTGGCAAAATGTTGTAATATTTTACATAATTTCTTAGGCCACCCATGATAGTAATAAATACATATTTTGGAGAGGATTGGATCATTATTTGTCTCTTTACGGAAGATAGCTTTTCTTTCATCAGACATAGGTAAATGTTTTGACACAGTGTGTACCATCTGCTGCATTTCTTTGTCATGCTCAGTAACATCTAAGCTATTCCTGGATAACATATCAGCAAAGTGCACATATTTACCTGGCACATAGTAAACATTTACTTTATACATTAATAATTTTAACCTTAACCTTTTCAGTCTAGAAGAACCAATCTTGCTAATCTGTTTGTTCATAATAGATACAATGGGTTTATGGTCTGTTTGTACATCAACCTCTGAACCATAAATATATTTGTGAAATTTCTTAGCACCAAAACAAATTGATAATAATTCTTTTTCTGTTTGTCCATAATAAAGCTCAGAATTATTCATGGATCAAGAGACACAAGCTACTAACTTTAACTTGCCAGAATCATCTGGTTGAAATAAACAACAACCTAAACCTTTGCTTGATGCATCACATTGCAAAATGATCTTCCTTTTAGAATCGAATGGACAAAGTGCCGGAGCTTCACTTATTTTCTCCTTCAATTTAGCAAAAACTTTATCATGTATAGGTAACCACAAAAACTCTACATCTTTCTTTAACAATTTACAAAACGGAGACATTAGCTCCGCCATCTCAGGTACATAACGTCTGACATAATTAAATGAGCCAATAATTCTCATTAACTCATCCTTATTAGTTGGTGGTTTTAGCTTTAACAACAACTCTACTCTAGATTTATCAATGGACATACCATTTTCATTAAAAATTTGACCCACATATTTGACTTCACGTTGTCTAAATTGAAACTTTTTCTCATTAAATACAATTCCTATCTCCTTAGCTTTATTCATCACACTTAATAATGCTTGATCATGTTCCTTTATAGATTCTCCCATAACCAATATGTCGTTAGCCCAAACGACTACATTTTTTAGTTTATTAAAATGTGATTCAAGTACATCTTGGAATAACTCAAGTGCATTCATTAATCCATAGGGTAAGACTAAAAACCTATAGACACCAAATGGGGTAGAAAAACAACATTTCCATGATGACTTTTCATCTAAACTGAAATGATGAAATCCTTCCGAAAGATCCAAAACAAAAATATTTCTTGCCATTTAACTTGAAAGCAAGTTCTTCTAAGGTTGGCAAAGACTTAAGCTTTTTTATAATATACTTATTTAAATCAGAAGGGTCCAAACACAGCCTTATTTTTTTGTTGGGCTTCTCAACTAACACTATACGGTTAATACATGCATTTTCATTCAAATTATCAACCTTTACTATTGCATTTCTACTTTCTAATCTATCTAGTTCACACTTTAATGGATCCAATAGACAATTAGGTATCCTTGAAGGTTGATGACATATTTGTTCGGTAATATTCTTTGTTGTAATACTATAGGTAAAAATGTGAATTATTGTGTAAACTTATGTGAATAAAAATGTTTTTATGGGCATCGGTAAGTTGCGCGGCAACTTACCGATGCCCATAAAAACATTTTTGTGCTCTGATATAAACTTATCTTTTAATGAGTCAGAAGTACTCTCAGCACTATGCACCCGTTTCACTAGATTTAAAGAAATACAACCCGGCAAACCTAAAAGCATGGAATGACAATTCACAATTACAAAATTTTTATAACATTTTACATTTTTATACTCACACTTTAAATTGACCATGCCCACAGGTAAGACTTTATTGCCTTCAAACGATACCAATTGTATATTTGTCTTAATCATTTTTAAATTTACTTTATCATTTATCTGATTGAATATTTTTAACGGCATTATGCTGATATCGGCCCCCGTGTCCAATTTACACTTAACAGGAAAGCTCTCAATATGTATAGTTTCGAACCACTCAGACTCTGCTTTACACTCGGACACTACCGCATTACAGAATAAATTTTCACTGTCACTTTCTGACGAATTTTCACTATCATGGACTTCTTTAATAGATCTATTACGCACCTTACAGCTGACCGCAAAATGGTTTTTTATTCCACATTTCTTGTATGTTTTCCCGAAGGCAGGGCACTCTCGACGTCCATGAAGAGTTTGGCACCGTCGGCACTTAAATTTACCTTTAGACTCAGGTTTCTTCTTATACTTATTTGCGTCAACCTCACATGTAGGATTCATTTCCTAGACCTGTAATTTGCTTTGCTCTGAAGTCCTGCAAAAATTAGCTGCTTTTTCTAACGTCAGTCCATCCAGCCTCAGAACTTGTTCTTGAACATGTTTATGATAGATTCCTTGTACTATTTTGTCTCTTAGCAATTGGTCTTCTATAGATTCCTTAGTTGTGTCGCTATCATTGCAATTTAATAATAATTGTTTAACATCAGTAAGAAAATTATCAAAACTTTCGCCCTCTTTTTGTTTTCGGTCATTAAACTTGTAGCGTTCGAAAACCTCGTTGCTTCTCGGGTTTACATACTTCTCGATGGCCCGTATAACGGCGTCAAAATTACTCGCCATTCCGTCGGGTATTGTTTGCAGCACACGAGCTGACTCCATGCCAAGCATGTTTCTAAGCAGGGCTAAACGTATTTTATCGCTCGCCGCATCTTGTCCCGCAGAAATTAAATAATCGTCAAAACATGTCCGCCATATTTTCCATTCGGCGGCGGCACCACTTGCCCGCAAATCAAAGTTGGGCAGTAGTTTAACATTTTTCTCCATCTTGACACAACTTTTTCACTTTAATACTTAATATTTGCTGCGCCATGATTTATATTTAAGTTAGGCTTTATAATTAAACAGTAGTAAATTTCCGACATTTTATTACTCATAGACTTCACAGAATACAATGACAATGACTTTTAGATAAAACCATAGACTAAGACATAAGACACAATCATCGAACAATTTTCTTACAAATTTGCAAGTTTCCAGAATATATTTACTAGGTAGGGTTAAAATGTGTAATTTTTGGAATTGTGGTTTGCAGTTATCTTGGTTTTCTATTTTTGTCAGTATGCATATTAGTTTTTTCTGCATAGTAAAAAGTGCAGGAGCTTCTGTGCTATTACCCCTTAAATCTAATATCCATAAGCGAAACTATCCGAAACTACCGGATAATCCGAAATAATTTCATATCTGTATCCGAAACCGAAACCGATATAAAAAAATTCTAATATCCGTATCCGTATCCATATCCGAAATTCCATATCCATAACATCCCTGGTCTGTAAGGAGTCTATGCCTCTTTAAATGAGACGCGTAATTTGACGTTATGATATGCACGTTCGGTATAAGGAAATAAGGCGAGCATGTTCTCTCTAGTCTAAAAGTCCAACCTCTCTGCGGTTGTCGATCTATAGTGTTGTCCAATTTCTTCTCTATTAGCTTTGCTAATTGCGATTTGTCGGTTTTACATATTGAACCATCTGGATGACACATTGACGTTGGCATCGGGGTAAGTGGAAATGCCAAAACTTTTTCAATGTCAACCTTGTGAGTGAGAGAAATTCCCAGCATTCTACCAAATAGATCTCTCTGCATTCGCAGCTCAACAACTTTATTCCCTAGCGTCAATTTCTTTTTTTTAGCGCTTCAGCAAAATTAAAAACTTTATTTTTTTTATTGCTTTATCAAATCTACTCTCATAATCTGCGCATTCATTGATAAATTGGTTCCTTAAATTCTCATCATTCTTTTGAATATTCAATAAAAAGTCAGCAACTTCAGGAGAAGCAGGCTTTGAAGTAAAGTATACGAAAGGTCATTAACCTAAAAAACAACTGTGGCGTTGACAATCTAATATCTATCTCTTTCCATCTTGTGCCTTTGTCGTAATGTCTCGTTCTCTCGGCAAAAACATGACAACGTCAAGACGGGTTCGCCAACATTCGGGCGGCCATTTTAGATTCATTCTGTTTCGGAACGCGCTCGTGGTGATACAAGTTATTTGTTAAAGTTTTGTTATTATTTTGTTGTTTATTTAATTATTTCTTGTTTAAGTTAATTTTTGTTGATCATTGTTTGTTTTTATTAAGAGTGGTTAATGATGGAGCCACAACCAAGTACGTCGAGAGATAAATCAACAGATTTTACTTTTCCAAAAAAGAAACGTCCGAAGATATGTATAGGAAACCTTTTACCGTTTGCATTGATATTTGGATTTTAGCTGATAGATAAGAATATTGTTTAGTAGTTTTGGTTGGAGTGTACTTTAAAGTTATCTTAAAGTTATAAAACAACAACTGTAATAATAAAAGTTTTTTAATTTATTAAAGATGCATGTGTATAAAGTATGTAGGTATATCATTTTAATTTGATTTTTAATTTTAGGTGACTAGTTTTACTGTGAATGAAAAAAATATGATTATTAATACCTACAAATATATTAAAGAAACTTGGCCTAATGATAAATACCCATACAGAAAAGAGATGGCGAGGAAAGCAGCTAGTATTTTAGGTATCGGCGAAATTTCTTCTCCTGTCACCACCAAACCTAGACCAACGTTTAGTGACAAAATTGATGATTTTACTAAATCAGTCATACGCAAAAAAGTACATGCTTTGTTTATTAAAGGAGAACTTCCTACAGTGAAAAAAGTACTTTCAGATACTCGTATCAATGAAGACGATACTCTGCTAAATTTCAAAAGGACTACTTTCCAAAAAAAATTAAAACATTTAAAGTTTAAGTATATCAAGAGGCAAAGAAATAATGCACTGATTGATAGAGACGATATCGTATTGTGGCGGTGAAAATACTTACATAAAATTAAGAAGTATAGAGAGGAGAATCGGCGTATTTTTTACATGGATGAAACATGGGTGAACGCAGGTCAGTAATTTAAAATTTTTGCGTTAGCATACTTGAGCGCAGAGAGTTTCTATCTTCAGAGAAATCCTTCGGCGCATAATCAAAACTAAGTATTTCTGCCTGAAAGATTATGTAAGATTATTATTTGTAATATTGCCTATATTTTTTTGTATCCTGTATTTTATTTTCAGGTCACACAGTTTAATAAAACTTGGGTAGACACCGAAATAAAATCAAAACGGCAAGCGTTTTTAGAAGGTCTGAGTACAGGTGCGAAGAATCCCACTTCAAAGGGCCGGCGACTAATCGTAGTCCACATTGGAAACGAGGATGGTTTTGTGGAAGACGGTAGCTGGGTGTTTGAATCTAAAGGCACTGGTGTAGAGATGTGTAACTCCTGAGTCAGTGATACAAAAGATACATATCATGTGAAATGAATCACTCTATCTTTATATCACTCTCAGATCAAATATATCTTTAGCTCATTACGCTCATGGTTCATTTTAGATCTACTGAATTAGGATATACGTAAAGTGAAACAGAGTATGGCTGAATCCTATGAATCAGAGCGGGAGAGAATAAGCGTTGCACTACTAAGTAGGCACAGAGTATCGCCCGGTGACTTATTATGCATGTGTGTGTAAGCGAAGATTTGGCAGCGTAAAAGTAATCTTTATGTTCAAGATATAAAATGCAGTTTAGCATGTACTTATAATGCAAATCTATGATTTGTTTATAATTATGTATAGACGCATCTAGGCACTTTTTGATTTTCAATAAAATATTATTGTTCATTTTTACTGTAACAAACTTTTAGTGTGCGAATGATACGCTTGAGCGACGGCTGTTCGCATTTTTTTGCTATAGATTTACAGAATACGTATTCTGTATCAATAAAAATTTCGCACATGCTTTTTTAAAACTGATTTATATTAAAACTTGTGATTATAACTTAATAAACGTATTATTTTGAATTCAAATCCTTCACTACTACATACACTGATAGATTAAGATTGATTTAACTCACTATATCAATGCTATATAACATGATTTATCAAACATTGATCTAATGATTTAAATGCTCAACCATTCCATCACAAATACATTATTTTCATCAAATGTTTGCAAGGTATGTAACAACTTTATTATTGCGTGAAAAGCTCTTAATAAATATTTTGTTTGCAACTTATATGATCAATTTTAAGATGCAAATGTAGTTTTATTCTGTTTTCTTTTTGATTCAAAAAAATTGGCATACATTTTGTAAAACAGTTTTTTTCCTAATATGAGATATGCCAGGGTTTCTTAAATGAGATATCTCATATTATGGTTCACAAAAAGTGCAATTATTATTGGTGTTGAGTTAAACCTTATATTTTTTTATTTTAGATGCCTCCCATCAAAAGGAAGACCTGGGACCACACTGCCATGATACAGGCTGTGAATGCAGTACGAAGAAATGAAATGGGCTACTTAAGAGCTGCAAAACGATTTGGTGTTCCTAAGGGTACTGTTGAGCGCTATGTGAAAAAGGATGTCCGTGCAGAAGATCTTGTCCAGGTTCGTATGGGGAGACGACCAGCCTTACCTATTGATTTAGAAGCCGAGCTGGAAAGTTATTGCAAAGAAATGGATAAACGATTTTATGGCTTACGTCTGCAGGATATCAAATACATGGCGTTTCAATTAGCCATTAAAAACATTCTAAGGCATTCTTTCAGTGTGACTAAAGCCTCTGCTGGTAAGAAATGGCTACGGGGATTTTTGAGGAGACATCCTACATTATCAATTAGAACACCTGAAGCAGTTTCTGCCGCTAGAGTAAAGGGATTTAATCCAGTTGCAGTCGGCAACTTGTTTGATTTATATGAGCCTGAACTTGATAAGATAAAAGCCGCTCCACACGGCGTTTACAACGTCGACGAGACAGGAATAACAGTAGTTCAACATAAACGTTCCAAAGTTGTCAGTATGAAAGGCAAAAAACAGGTTGGTGCGTTGACGTCCCTGGAAAGAGGAAAACTCATGACCATAGTGACCTGTATGAACGCTTGTGGTACCTACGTGCCTCCATTGATAATTTTTCCAAGGAAAAATATGGCTCAAGAGCTAATGGTGCACCAGCAGGTTCAAGTGGCGACTGCCATCCCTCAGGCTGGATCCAGACACACCTATTCACAAAGTGGTTTCAGCATTTTCTCAACTTTACAAAACCAAGTAAAGATGATCCAATTTTATTGATTTTAGATGGCCACTTCACACATACACGAAACATCGATGTGATTAATTTAGCTCGAGACAACAACGTGATAATTGTTAGCTTGCCGCCACATTGCACGCATAAAATGCAGCCAATGGATGTGGCATTTATGAAGCCACTAAAAGCTTATTACTCCCAAGAAATTGAAACTTGGCTGCGTAATAATCCGGGACGCACATTAACAAACAAATATGTGGCAAGATTGTTTGGTACGGCTTATGAAAAATGAAAAAGCTGCTACTATGACCAACTCCGTAAATGGTTTTCGCAAAACTGGGTTGTTTCCCTGCAATCGACATATTTTTACAGACGAAGCGTTTTCAATCTTTGATGAAGAGGATCAAGAGCAAGCGTTATTAAATGTTCAAATAAATGACGAGAACGTAGAACCGGAGAATACAAGTTGTGTGCCTCCTTCGATTGAAAACCAATTAGATCCAACTGAAGTGTCCAATAGCGGAAATTCAAATGAAAATCAGAGAGAGCAAAGCGGTTTAGTAAATGAAAATCTGCCTGATGAGCCTCAAGGATTGGCATCTTCTAAGACATCATCAAGAGCTAGTGTTTATGATAATCCAGTACCTATTACATCGTCTAGTGTCTCACCTTTTGCACTAAACCCAGTACCCAGGCTACCTAAGAACAATTCTTCTTCTAAGAAAACTCGAATTGGAGCAGCTTCTATAATTACAGCTTCTCCGTATAAGAATTCACTAGTAGAATCCCTAAATAAAAAGTAAGAAAAGGAAAGTAAGAAACAACAGAAGAAACGTTCAAATAAAAAACAGCAGACACTGAAAAAAAGCTTTTAAAAAGAAAAATGTTGAGGCAGTTAGTTCCAGCTCCGAAGACGATGACATGCCTGAGCTCCCAGATAGCAGTGGGGATGAATATGATGATGAATGTCCCTACTGCAGCGGAAACTTTTCAGAAGATGTAGGAGGAGAAAAATGGGCTAAGTGTCAAGTTTGTTTTAAATGGGCTTATGAGGATTGTGGAGATGTAGCATCGAATCGATTTTTGTGTTCTTTATGTTTAGATATGTAAGACTTACAATTTTTTTTTTTTTTTTTTTATGGAATAGGGGGCAAACGAGCAGACGGATCGCCTGATGTTAAGCGATTACCGCCGCCCATGGACACCCGCAACACCAGAGGAGTCACAAGTGCGTTGCCGAAGAACAATATTTTAGAAGAGATTTTTATTTTTGTTACTACATGTTTATAACTTTTATTTTAATATTTTTATTAAAAATGCTAAATACGATTATGATTAATTACACTTAACAAAGATTTGAGCTATGCTAACTTACGTATAAACCATAATTATTGTGAACCCGTTTTGAAGACTGATGTTAGTCTATAATTTAATAATTAAAGTACCAAAATATTAAGACTGATGTTTGTCTATAATATTTAATTAATAAGGAAGAATAAAAATGTGATTATAATGACATGATATTGTATTTTTTGTTTGTTTACCCCTAAAATTTTAAGGAACCTAATATGAGATACTATCTTATATTAGCAACCCCTAATATCTCATAATAGGAAACCATTTGCCTCGGACTTTTTTTTTTACTTTTTACAGCACAGCCAAAAACTATTGTATTTAGCACTAAATAGCTATTACACATTTAAAGTATATTAAATTTCCTATCTAAAACTATATCTCAGAATGTTTCAAATGTAACAGTTATGTTTTTATAGTCAAAAATAGAAATTATATCTCATAACCGCTTGACCGCGCACAAGTGACTATTTTCCTTTCTTGCAAAAACAGATGAGCGCGTAAACTGTCATTTTTCCCACGCTTTTCCGCTGCGCACTAATCTGTTTGTGGAAATCGGATAACTTAACTGATTGCGGTATGTTGCATATCAATAGACGCGTAATTAAATGAGCTTTCCAATGATATAAAAAACCATATTATATGGTTGAAACCCACGCAAGGGCAGTATAAAGTGAAAATTAGAAATTTTTCCCGCCATTTTTGGTTTTATATTTCTGACATATTCCTTTTTCTCGTCGTTTTTTATTAAGGGAGGTATATAAGTATTATGCACTGTTAGAAAGGTTTTTTAATTTACTTTTTGAGGAAATAAATATAATGAAAAGAAACATTTTAATATTAAACATAAAAAATAAAACAAAGATTTGTTTTTTTATTGGCACCAATTTTCATATTTTATTTTTTTAAATACGGTTTTATGATATTTATCAGATTCAAACCTAGATAACTTTCTTTCCAACTAGGTTTCCAAGTATAAAAACCAATTCTGATAAGCATCTGATAAGAATTATTTTTATTGGAACCTGCACAGTTGTTTACTTTTCCCGCCAAAAAAACTGAAGTTCCTGCCAAAATTTTCGATTACTAATATCTCATATATATATGAGTATAATATATTTTATCAAAGGTTTATTTATATACTCATAATAAAAAAATAATACAACGCATAAATGTAACCTTATATACATACATATGTATTTAAACTTTTTTAATTAAAATGACGTTTTTACGATAATGTTTTGTCTATAATTAAAGTAATACACATTTTTTTAATCAGTTAATTTATAATAAAACATAAAAGTATGATATATAATTACGTAATTTGTTTACAATGATGTTTTTAATCCATAATTACGCCTTGCACGCGGAATGCAAAGTCAGCGAAATATATGTATTTTTTTCAAATGCAAATCTAAATAATTTTCTGCAAGTATTGCTATAACTTTATTTTATTACATAGATAATATCACCAGGTACATGAAAGTACAACAGCAAACCAGATTCAGCTTATACTTTTATTATGATAAACAAAAGAGTCGAGTAAGTCGGTAAAGACGACATTGTTTACGTTACGGCCGCTCGCCTAAAGTAAACATTTCATTCAAACGTATTTTGTTTTGTACCATTAGAATGAGCCATTCATTAGGTTGCAGAAAAATAAACACCACTCCTCTCAAGTTATGAACAATCGCACAAAAACTAATTAATTGAGCGCGCTCGTCTTTAACTGCGCGCCGCCAGTTGAAATTTGTCGATGCTGAGTAAGCACTTAAAAATGGTGAGCGGTCAAGGGGATAATAGGCATCCTTACCCTACTCGTTTGCTTCTATTGATATTGTCAACCCTGGTAAAAGCCGAAGTGAACGAAATCAACCAAACATAACCTTTTTATCGGTAAGTGGCATTTTCTATCTATTACATCAAGTACCTAAATCAAAGGATTATTGAACTCACAAATATTTCCTGTCAATAATAAGTAAAGTTAATTGATAATTTCGTCTATTAGGACGATACAATCTTAACTTGTTTGTTTATATTACCCGACCAAAATGTGTAGCAATACAGGTTAGGTTGTTCTCTTTGTCACTTCATATAATTTGTCATTATTCGGATAATAACTTGACGGAGATGACCAGCACTTGATTATCTTTACCCCTAAACGTTTTTCTTTCTTGTAGGTTTTCGAATGATCTATTTTTAAGAAAAATGTGGATTGATTGTACGGGTCGACTTAACTGGCAACCAAGTCGTCACGCCCGTATTTGCTCACGACATTTTGAAGAAAGTTGTTTTCGACAAGCATAAAATCGTACCCACTTAAATCCAAGTACGACCCATATTTTTCGTCCAGGTAAAGTAAATTTATTCGGTATTATCGTAATACATAAAATCCTTGCGTTACTGACTGACTGACAGACACGCTACAGCCGAAACTATTGGACGCTGGAAGCTGAAATTTGGCATGTATGGTCCTTGGGGACCGTAGGGTGCACTAAGAATGGATTTCCCGAAATTCCCACGGGATCGGCCAAAACGGGTAAATTAAAAAGAATTGCAGGCGTAGCTACTGGCGTTCTCTAAGTACATTGTAATATATTACTTAATTTCTTTACAGGTTTAGTTAACTTTGATCATAATTATGTAAAAATTAGTTGTAACTTGGTTTTGTGTGTCATTATCAGTATATTACGTAGAAATAATATTATCAACATTATTTAACATTGATTAACAATTGATCACAAGCTCATATCCTCTTTGTTTCTAATTTTAGAGCAGAGTCTGCTCTCAGCAGACTGGCTTTAGATCAACCAAGTTCCTCCAAATGTGAACCTTTGGGGTTGATATGGGAGAAAAGGATCATATTTTGGTAACTATTTATATTCAGTACTTTATGTAAGTATAATCTTATTTTTTAGGTGATAAATGTTACACGTTTTTAATACAATAATATTTTTCAGCTTGATGATTTGTCCATGGTAGATACTCAAGATCCTACTAAAGTATCTCCTACTATACCATCAGAAGAAGTTGCTATGGAAATTGAAATAGAAAGTACAATGGTAAGTTTATTCTTGATCAGTCTATATTAGGCTGGAGATTAGACTTAGGAGTGCTATGGAAAAATAATTAGGACTTTTTTGTTTTGGTTTGTTTGCATCATTGGTAGGCCAATGATGCAAACAAACCAATCTTGATTCTGGCTATAATTTAAGTCCTGAGAAGCATGATCCTGAAGTGAATGAACGCGTCGTTACTGATATCTTTATAAAGATATCAGTAACGACGCGTTCATTCACTTCAGGCCTTTTTTGTAAAATTTAAAAATATATTTTCATGCCTATATCACGGAATCAGTGCCTCGCAGAAAGCATAATTTTCAGGACTAAAATTGTTGCCAGGACGAAAGTTAGTCAAAAGGAGGAAAAGTAATACGATTAAAGGAAAGTTTACTGACGAAATTAATAATTACTTAGAACATAAAAAAAATGTTGTAATAATAATGTTCGACTATAAAAAAGCATTTGATACCCTGCAAAAACAGCGGCGTGGGAGAACCACTGAACCAATGGTTCAGAGATTACCTCACGGGGCGCTCCTGCCGTATTAAGGTGGGTGAAACACTCAGTGACAGGATGCTGGTGCGCAGCGGGGTGCCCCAAGGATCGGTAACTGGTCCTATTTGTTACCTAATGCACGTAAACAGCTTGTGTGGAGTGCTGCGGCATTGCTCGGCATACATGTTCGCAGACGACCTGTGCGTGCTGCGTGCTGGCACTGACATATACAGAACTATCCAATTAGTTCAACAGGACATAAATGCAGTCGTTAAATGGTCGCACGACAACGGGATAATTCTAAATTCAGAAAAAAACAAATGTTTAATCGTTCGCTCACCATATTTACAGCTTAATGTCTCTCCACCTAATTTGTTTACGCATGAATACATATGTCTACATAACAACTTAGTAGCCTGCAATCGTAAACCTATAGAAACTGTAAAATCTGTTAAATATTTGGGTGTAAAAATAGATCAAAGCTTCTCTTGGTCTCAACATACGAGGGTCAAACTGAAAGTTCTTAGAACTGGCCACTTATAAACAATATAATAAAAAAAAAATCTAAAATTTGAAAATAGAACTCTTTGCCAATATTACTGAGTATATATTTCATTCATTTGTCATTTGTTTTACGATTTGGCGGCAAATTGAAAATTGTCTGTGTCACGTCAACATGAATTTAACACGAGAAAATTTTCGTGCAATGATTTTTTATGACTTTCGATGTCATTTAAGTCAACAAGAAAGTTATGATAGACTACGATTGGCCTTTCACGATGAAGCCCCATCTCGTGCGACTGTTTACAACTGGTTTAATGAGTTTAAACGTGGTCGCACTAATCTCACTGATGATGTACGTGAGGGACGGCCTTCTACGGCGACGACTGAAAATAACATCTGTGTTGTGCGGCGTATGATAGAGACTGACAAAAGAGTGACCTATCAGCAGATTCGGACAAGCTTAGGCATCGGTATGAGTCAAGTGCACAAAATCCTCCACGAACATTTAGCGGTCAGGAAGCTTTGCGCCCGGTGGATACCTCATAATTTGACTAAGGCTCAAAAACTCCATCGTGTGGATTGGTGCCGTAAAATGATTGAAAGATTTAACGGAGGTGACTCAAATGCTGTGTTCGACATACTAACAGGTGACGAAAGCTGGATTTACTGTTATGATCCTGAAACTAAAAGAAGACAATCTGCTCAGTGGGTGTTTCCTTTCGAGGAGTTGCCAACTAAAGTGAAGAGAGATCGAAGTGCGGGAAAAAAAATGGTGTCCTCGTTCTTTGGAAGGATAGGTCATATCGCAACAATTGTGTTAGAGGATCAAAAAACAGTTTCTGCAGAATGGTACACTACCAATTGTTTGCCACTTGTCTTGGAAAAAGTTCGAGAGAAACGACCTCGCAGTAGGATCCTCCTTCACCACGACAACGCCTCGTCGCACACCGCCAAGCGAACGATCGACTATTTGGCGACATCAAACGTTGAATTACTGGGTCACCCGCCGTATAGCCCCGACCTCGCGCCTTGTGATTTTTATTTATTTCCAAAAATTAAAGAAAAACTTAAAGGAAAGCGGTTTATGAATGCTGAAGAAGCGGTGGCTGCGTATCGCGATGCCATTGAAGAGACCCCTAAGGACGAGTGGGCAAAGTGCTTTTCCCAGTGGTTCCATCGCATGCAGCGGTGTATTGACGTCAATGGACAATATTTTGAAAAGATATAATAAAACTAATAACTGGCTAATGTAATCAGTTTTTGATTTTCTAAGAACTTTCAGTTTGACCCTCGTATAGATTTTATTTGCTGTAAATTAAGAATATTACTAAGTAAGTTCTATCACTTAAGTTACAAGGTTCCTATTAATATATTAAGGTGCCTATATTTAACTCTAGTCGAATCAGTGATCAGTTATGCTCTGGATACTTATGGACTAACGTTTAAAAGTTATATAGATAAATTAGAATCACTACAAATACGATTTCTTAAATTACTAGTAACAGAAAAAACAAAAGAGAATTGTAGGGGCGACTACCGTAAATTATTCGAAATATGTAACATCCTACCAGTAAGTATGAAACATAAATATCTTCTGTTATTAAATCAACATGATAAAAACGAGCATAACCTATCACTGGTTACCAATATGCATAACACACGTCTGATGACCGCAGGTAAATTTCATGTTCCCAGAGTAACAAATTACTACGGCGACAGAACATTGAAAAAACGTGTACCATATCTGTTAAACAGATTGCCCGCGGACATCAGACATGAAAACGATAAAATTAAATTTAAACAAAAACTAAAAAAATATTTGTTAAATAACATTTGTTAAAATATGTAGGTATGTATTATGACTCTTCCACAGTCAAACCGCTAAACCGGTTTTGTGGAGCACTATTAATATATGTATTGTAAAACTGTAATAAATAAATAATAAATAATACTGTTTCTGTGGTATCCCACAGAAACCATATTATTTAACTGTATTACTTTTCCTCCTTTTGACTAGTCTATCGACTATGGGTAGAGATGGGATTGTACCCGGTAAATACCCGGGAATTTACCATTTTGGGTAAAAACGAGGTATTTACCCGAAGCGTGAGTATTAATCGAAAGATATTTTTACGCCTTCATTTTTGGTTTTAAACCATTCATTAGTTAATTTTATACTGTAAATTACAGCATATAGCGTGACTATATGTATATCGAACATTTATGTGTCTTATAAAAGTAAAAAAACGCATTTTCTTTTTTAACGCCTATTCACTGTAGTTCTAATGAATCGTGCGCTTCCTCAATCTTTTTCTGAAAATACTCATGCTTCGGGTATTTTCCCGGGTAAATACCCGGTTTATTCCCAAACGAGAATATACCTGGGTATTTACCCGTCGGGTATTTACCCACCGCACTTCTCAACTATGGGAGCGAACAACTAGTTTGCTATAAATACAAAAGTATTCTTTTTTACATTTCAGACACAAGAGCCGTGTATGGTGATAGCGCCGGCAGTCGAGATAACTCCTCGTAAAAAGAAGTTACTTAAAAAATTGGAAAATAAGACAATATTAAGTAATAATAGAAAGAAGAAACTAGCTGCTTTAAGGTCTAAGACCTGGCGTTTGCAAAAGAAAGTTGCTGAACAAGCCACTATAATTAAGGAATTAAAAGCTCACTCCTTAATCAATCAAGAAACGGCTGAATTGCTCTCATCTATTGATGCAACAAATCGAGATTTTAAAAAGTTTTTGTGTGTAAAGAACATGGAACGGAAGTACTCGCCGGAGCTTCGGAAAGGTAAATGGGCACCTTAGTATGGAAACCATACCCATGGCAGACACAAACGAAATATAGCAGGGTGTATTCATCTATGGACCTCATTTACTATGGCATGAGACGCATTCATGTGAGCTACGGGAATCTCAAAAAATCAAGTGTTATCTATGTATATATCCATACTCTTTATCTCTAAAACTACTGATCCGATTTGAAAAAAATCTTGTGTGTGATAGCCACATTCATGAGAAAGGTTATAGGCTACTTTTTATACAGATATTCCCGCGTGATCACTGAATGAGACTGACGAAGTCGCGGACGTCCGCTAAATTAATTGATATCTTCTCTTCTTCGTCGTCACACTCATGACAGAGTGGTCGTGGTCGTCACGTTAGGGGTGGTGGCAAGCCTCACAATCCGTCGCCATTCCTCCCGTACTGCAGCCCTTCTCGTACATTCATGGATATAGGTAAGAAAAATAAAATGCTAATTAAATCAAATATTTTTTATTCAATTTGATCCAAAGCAATCATAAGATCATTTTAAAAGAAGGCGGGCGTGTGTGTTGCTTCCTGGTGTATGGCCCAAGACAGATAATAAACAATGATATGGGCGCAGCTATTTAATGTGCGAAAAAAATCCTGTTCAATGTGCGAAAGATACAGCGTATAACATATCTCTAAACATTAGCTCATTTCGATATTATTTTCATGCCTTTATAAGATGAAATAAAAACCTTGGATACCGATTGTTTTCTTTTTTAAATGATCCTGTACATTTTTCTCCGACGATTTTTAATCAAACAATTATATGCAATGAAAGGTTATCTTATTCCCCTTTGTTTAAAACTATTTTGGTTAATGTCCGCCACTGTTTGCAAAACGGGTTAGATATGCCCAATAACCTTTGGTTTATGTCTCCACTACATAAGTACCAAAGCTTACACCTTTGTAAGGAATCAATTCAACACTTGCGTACCTCATCCGCGTACGCTATCGCGGTGGTACCAATGTGTTTGGGAAATCCTGGTTTTTCTCCAGAATCCATAAAAGCTGTTAAAATTTTACATGAAATGAATAAAAACAAAAACACATTCCACAACACAATATGCGCTCTAAGTTTTGATAAAATGGCAATCAGAAAAGGTTTGGATTTTGATGGCAAATATTGCAAAGGATTTGTTAATTTCGGCAATAACGTTCATAACGACCAATTAGCAAAAGATGCGTCAATTTTTATGCTAACATGTGCAAACGGATCCTGGAAAATGCCTTTAGAATATTTTTTTATCGACGGAATAAGTGCTGAACCGAAGGCCAGTTTAGTAAGAAATTGTATCGAAATATTAACCCAGGATTGTAATGTTGAAATTATTTCACTAACTTTCGATGGATGCCCAACAAACTTTTCTATTAGGCATGGGCGTTTTCGGATTTTTACGCAAACCGATAAAAATCCGATTTCAGATTTTGAAATCGATTTTACAAAACGATTTCAGTAGCGGATTTTGGAGCGTAGCGTACGACAAACGTAAACAACGATTCGCTTCATCTCTTTCGCTCTTTCAACGGATCACTAAGTTAGAAAGAAAAGGAAATGAAATTCGCTCTCTCTCATTCTAACTAACTAGTCGTTTGGTAGTGTGAAAGAGAACGAATGAATATGAAAACTATCGAAAACGTAAGCTTTAGATTTACTTTCTAGTTTGGTTGCGCTTGCACCGTTTGGTTTTGATTTGTGTAGTTTGCGTTATCGTGGTATTGTTTTGCGTTTTCTAAAATCGTTTTTTTTCACATTGGAGTATCGATACTATACGATTTCTGACTGCAATCGGATTTCAGATTCGTTTTGATATATCGGTCTCATGCCTATTTTCTATATATTAAATTAGATGGTGATGACATTGATCATTCTTTCACTGTCGGCAATAATAATCTTATACTAATATATAAAGCTGAAGAGTTTGTTTATTTGGTTGAACGCGCTAATCTCAGTAACTACTGGACCGATTTGAAAAATTATTTCACTGTTAGATAGCCCATTTATCGAGAAAGGCTATAGGCTATATAACATCACGCTATGAGTGACGGGAGCGGAGCAGTAGCCTTAAATAATGCGGGTGTGCCGCGGGCATCCTCTAGTATTGTAATATTTCCAGACTCTTCACACATGCTGAAGTTAATTAGGAATACCTTAGGAGAAAAGGGGCCAATACAGATCCAGAAGGCCGTGTTGTGTCATGGAAATTCGTACAATTACTGGTAGAACTCCAAGACAACGAAGGATTGCATTTAGGTAACAAATTAAATAAATCACACATAATTTTTTACAAAAAAATTATGAAGGTCAAGTTGGCAGCCCAAGTAATGAGTGAATCTGTTGCAAATGCTATTGAATTTTGTAATATAGAACTCAATATTGATGAATTTAAGGACTCTGCTGGTACTGTTGATTTTATTAGAAAAAATAATAATCTATTTGATATTATGAATTCTAGGAATCTAAAAGCATACACATACAAAAAACTAATATCTGTCAAAAATTTCTCTTACATAAAACCATTTTTGGATGAAATGATGTTATACTTGAGCCAATTAAAATTAGGGGACAGAAATATAATGTCATCAAATAGAAAAACTGGATTTTGGGCTTCCTGATCTGTATCAAAAGTATAATTTATTTGTACTAAACTCAGTGGAAAATAATAACCTCCAGTTTTTAAGCACTTACAAGTTGAGTCAAGATCATTTAGAGTATTTTTAGTGTCATTAGAGCCAAAGGTGGGTTTAACTACAACCCCTCTGCTAGACAACTAAAGTCGGCATTTAAAAGGATGTTGGTTCATGGTGAAATGAAACACATAATTTCAGGAAATTGTTGAACTTAAACTACAGTTTACGGATTTTATCGCGATGTATTGGTTTCACTAAGTTATTACATTTGAAACTAATGATCTAGAAACTATATTTTTAATTTATTACTAGCCGACGTTTCGAATTCTTTACAGAATTCATGTTCACGGCAGACTGAGGTGATATTTGTCTTTTTCTTGAATGTATAAGTTATCTCAAAGTACCCGAACATTTTTCAACTACTGGTGTTACTATTTACGCAGAATGAGCTCACAGTGTCCTTAGGTCTTCTGGTGACTTTGTCCTTCTTGGGTTCTTCTTGACAGGGTCCCAAGCTGGAGGAACATTCCAACAAATCTTCCCAATTGAAATTAGGTTGTTTTTTAATTTCAATAGCCTCTCGTATCATCCTTGGAAGAAATGGTGTTCTTTTGCGATTATCTGTGGTTCATCGCAGGTAGTGGTTGGTTCTTTGTTCCACATGTTCACACACAGCAGACTTTGTACGAAACTCAAGTGGAAAATAATAACCTCCAGGTTTTAAATCTCCAGTTTTAGATAAAGTGCGTAACAGTGTGATTGTTACGCACTTTATCTATCATACTTGCTCCGCACATAAATAATGACGTTTGTCATTAACCAGGCCGTTAAAACTTTTTATTTCATAAATGGTCCTCCAATGAGTATATTATGTTTTACTTTTATGTGGGGGTGTTTTTAAAATATAATAATAATATCTTCGGACATTTCACACAACGCCATCTGTCCCAAGCTAAGCAACCTACTGCTTGTGTTATGGTGACGAGATAGCTCATAAACTACTTATGTACATTATTTTTTTTGTAAATACATACGAAAAACATCCAGACCCAGAACAAATAATTGTTGGTTGTACAAATATTTGTTCCGTGCCGGAATCGAACCCGCTACCTGCGCAACATTCAATCGCTCAACCACTGCGCCAACCGTTTTTTAAACTGGTAATTTAACGTTGACTCTATACATAGATAAGGATGAGTTAGTTATAGTTAGTAGCCCTATAGTCCTTATCACAATTTTTTTTTTTTTTTTTGTAATTTTGATATTCGTGGATTGAATAAAACAATTTTTCAATATGGTTGTTTAATTGTATCTATCGGCTGTGGCGTGAGGTTGACGCTGTTCTGTCCCTCACGCATCCTGCCACGCCTGCTTTGCTAGCATTACTACTTCGCAGAAGCATGCAACTATATCCCATTCCTCCTCGCTTCGCAGCATGGGCACTCTTTTTCAAATGGTTCTCGAACATAGTAAGTGAAAGCGACGGCGACACTCCGTAATATCGGAATCGTCGTATAGTCCCCAGTGCCGGTAGAATCTAGTAGGGTTCGGTCAGGGTTTGCAATATACGCGCAAAAAATATTAATTTACGATATCACATTAGAAACCTCTAAAATTATGTGTGTTTTATCTACATATTAAGCAAGTATTTATACATACGAATCTTTCTCTTGAATCATTATCTAATAAAAAAACCCGCCTCATAATCCGTTGCGTAGTGTTAAAGATCTAAGCGTACATACATAGAGACAAACAGCGGGAAGCGACTTTGTTTTATTAAGTAGCGATGATACTGGTAACAATAAAATCTCATTTACTTTCACACTTTACGTTCATGCCAGAGACTTTCAGTTCGCGTGCGACTACAGTCAAATCAAGGAGCAATTATAATTGCTCCTTGAGTCAAATAGTAAATAGTCTTAAATACGTCACCTTTTGAAAGTCAAATGCCAATGAATCGTAAATCGTACTAGGGTGCAATCAAAATAAGAATAACCAGATTATCCACACAACAGGGTAAAAATCTAAGTAGGGCAATACTAATTGCATGTAGGTACTTATGTTGAACTATCGCTGTCTCTTACCGAATACGCAGACGACTCTTCTATACATATTCTCTGTCTACAGTTTCCGATATAGACAGACATACAGAAACAATACCTCTAAGAGGTATTGTTTCTGTCTGTTCTTTGCTGTAAAAAATGTGTACATGCCATTCCACTGTGACGAAGAAAAATATAAGTTTAGCAAAATAAACTCTGCGTATTACTGATAATTAACATCAATAATGATGTTAGTAACATAGTCCTGAGAGGTCAACGGTGTTTTACAAATAACCCTGTATATAATTGTCGACTATTAAACATTGACTTTTATGAATCTTACAAGGTGTTTTATTTTCTCATGCTGATTTGCAAAGAAAAGTTCACGTTTTTTGGATTTTATACAAGATACAATTGAGCCCGCCCGCTTTTTAAACCCAGGTTTTTAAACCCCGCATTTGAGATTATTACTTCCCGAATAACTCGTATTTTGAAGTTGGCAAGCCTAGTTTAAACCCCATTTAAAATTTTTCAGTGTAAATTATTAGTAATTTGAACTATACAGAAAAAATATGACTGCACTATTCCATACAAAAGCCGTAGAAAGGGAAGGGTCTGATTTGACTAGTACAAAAACCGTTCCGTAAACGTAGTAGAAAATCATCAATTTGATTAGTTGGTTGTCGTAGGAGGTGCCAAAGTTGGTTAGAGTGCATACAACTGAAATCAACACGTAAGTTGGATTTTTATAATATGTAACTAGTTGATTAGCTCTGGTACCCACTAATTACTATTTACTAACAGCATGTATTTACCCGGGATCGTCCCGTGGCCGTGGCGTAAACGCTGCCATGACGGTCACTGCCACAGAAAGAGCTCCGGCCCGGGAGCACTGCCGCAGAAACTCTCGGCTTAGGCGAGGGCAGTGTTGCAGCAAGCACTGCCATTTACCTGGCTGCAAATGGCAGCAATGCCAGCGGCCAAAATGCGCAAGAAGCAAGTAAAATTTTTAAATACTGTTACGAATTGAAAATAACGCCATCTATCAGTGAATGGGAGAACTACATGAGATTAGATGTATCGGTTGTTTTAGGCTGTTTCATCTATCCTCTAATAGATGGCGTAGGTGTAAATAGAACATTTACGCAATTCTAGAAACACCTTACACGTTTCCAGAAATATCGTGAGTCGTCTCGAAAAGCCTAGTGATGTTATCCGGCCAGTATAAATAGAGCGGGAGCGAGTTCACAGAGTTACAATTGAGAATCGACAGCGATCAAGAAGCGAAGAGAAATAAGTCGGAAGTGTTTAGTGTTGTTCTAGTGGTGTGAATAGTGTGTTTTATTAGTGTTGTGAAAATAAGTGTGTGTATCTAGTGTTATTGTGTTGGTGAATAAAGTGCAGTTTTTCTGGCATAGTGTATATAATTTATCACGAACCCCAGCTCGTAACAAATTGGTGTCAGAAGTGGGATAAATTATGCCGGTTATGCCGAAGGAAGAAACTAAAGGTGTGCGTACCAGGAACCAGCGCCAGCAAGACCTGGACCAGAGACGCTTCGGAGACGTTCCTTCTCCATCGTCTGGTGGACCAGGCGAATCCGCGGATGCAGTGGAGCCTACAAGCGCACACTCCGTGGCGGTGCCCGACATCGCGGCTCTGATGACGTTCATGCAGGAGCATGCCCGCCGCCTGGAGGAACAGCTACACCGCGACAAGGAGGAGCAGGCCCGCCGTTTGGAGGAACAGCTGGTGGTGATGAAAGACCTCAGCGCCGCTGTAGGGAAGGACCTGAAGGTGGTAAAGGAGGAGCTCCAGCAGCACGAGGCTCGTATCAGCGACGTGGAGAAGCTCGTACACGACCAGCTTGAGACTCGCGTCGCCTCTATTGAGAAGCGTGTACATGATCACCTCGAGACCCGTATTGCCGAAGTGGAGAAGAAATTGTGTAGGCTCGGGTCCTATGACGTTACACCTGCAGCTGTGGCGCCCTCGCCTCGTTGGTTTAAGGTTCCACCATTTGATGGCTCATCATCGTGGTCTGCATACAAGGTCCAGTTTGAGGCCGTTATGCGAACGAATGGGTGGAACAAAGAACAGGCTTTCACCGCCCTAACCTTGGGCCTTCGGGATCAGGCCTTGACGGTGTTGGAGGTGCTTGGGCAAGACGTCTCCTATGAAAAGCTAATGGAGGCGCTGGAGGCGAGGTACGGAGACGCGCACCTCGAACATGTGTATCGTGCTCAGCTGAAGGACAGGACACAACGCACCGGAGAAACTCTGCAGCAGTGGGCTCTAGAGGTAGAAAGGCTGGTCAGGAAGGCATACCAGTCGTCGCCTGCGCTCATTGACGGGAACCTCGTACAAGCGTTTACGGATGGGATCCGGGACCTGGAAGTTAGAGCAGCGGTAAGACTTGGGCACTTCAAGTCCCTAAAGGCAGCCTTGGCCTACGCTCTGGAGGTGGAAGCAGCGCGTCACGAGGATCAACCTTACCGTATCAGGGAAGTTGTTTCTTCACCACGGCCACGGTGCTACAACTGCGGGGAAAGAGGCCATATCCGCTTGAGCTGCCCAAAGCGTAAGCGGCACGTTGGTACCCTGTCTCCACCAAAGGGGTCACCTGACGTACCTGTCTGGCGGCAAGAGCAACGTAGCGCAGATGCTCTGACAGGTAGGGCTTACCCCGACCAACGAAAACACTGTGCAAGACAGGAAGCGAAGCCGGCAGCACTAGTGAGAATTTTGAAGACGGATCTGAGCGACGGATGGAAAGAAGCTTTGCAGCGTGCTCAGCAAGAAGACAAGGACGTACAGCCGATTCTCAAATGGAAGAAATCAGGCGCTCCTAGGCCCAAATGGAGGGATATCGCAGCAATGAGCCCTGTCACCAAAGGTTATTGGGCACAGTGGGAAAGCTTGGTTGTCCAGGATGGAGTTCTGTGCCGCAAATGGGAAAACGCTCGAGGTAACCAATGCCATCTGCAAATGGTAGTGCCCAAGACTAAGGTGCCGGAAGTACTACGGCTCTATCACAATGGTGCTTTGGGAGGTCACATGGGAGTTAAGAAGACCCTTACTAAGATCCGGGAGCGGTTTTATTGGCTCCACTGTCGAGATGACATCGAGGATTGGTGCCGCAAATGCACAAGTTGTGCGGCTGTCAAGGGGCCACATACTCGAAGCAGAGGTGCATTAAAGGTGTACAATGTGGGAGCTCCATGGGAGCGCATAGCGTTGGATGTCGTTGGGCCGTTTCCTGAGAGCCAGGACGGAAACAAATACTTCTTGGTTGTGATGGATTACTTCACGAAGTGGCCTGAAGTGTTTGCAATCCCAAATCAAGAAGCTACCACAGTGGCCGATAAGCTGGTGCATGAAGTCTTTTGTCGGTTCGGGGTGCCCTTGGAAATCCACAGCGATCAAGGCCGGAACTTCGAATCTGAGGTATTCAAGGAGACTTGTCGCGTAATGGGTGCACATAAAACCAGGACCACGGCTTATCATCCGCAATCAGATGGCATGGTTGAACGGTTTAACCAATCACTGGAAAGGTACCTGGCGAAGGTCGTGGAGAGCAAACAAAGAGATTGGGACAAGCACATCCAACCATTTCTCCTGTCATATCGCAGTGCGGTCCACGAAACTACAGGAGTAACACCAGCTTTTGCCAATTTCGGTAGAGAGCTCCGTTTACCTGCAGACCTTATCACCGGTATTCCACCAGAATCTCCACGCAATATAACGGATTACGCAACCGAGCTACGCAACAGGATGAACGACGTATACGAGCACATCAGGGAATCTGGACAACAGATGTCTGAGAAGATGAAGACTCGCTACGACCGGAAGGCAAACAACAAAGGCTTCGATGAGGGATCATTGGTGTGGCTTCATAACCCAGTACGAAGCAAAGGAAAATCGCCTAAGTTACAAGCCAGATGGGACGGGCCATATCGCATAATTACCAGGATGAACGACGTCACTTATCGAATCCAGAAGGGGTCGCGAGGTGCACCGAAGATAGTTCATGTGGACCGGTTGGCTCGTTACTATGGGTCTAACGATGTTCGAGACGAACACGTTTAAGAGGGAGGCCGTGTTACGAATTGAAAATAACGCCATCTATCAGTGAATGGGAGAACTACATGAGATTAGATGTATCGGTTGTTTTAGGCTGTTTCATCTATTCTCTAATAGATGGCGTAGGTGTAAATAGAACATTTACGCAATTCTAGAAACACCTTACACGTTTCCAGAAATATCGTGAGTCGTCTCGAAAAGCCTAGTGATGTTATCCGGCCAGTATAAATAGAGCGGGAGCGAGTTCACAGAGTTACAATTGAGAATCGACAGCGATCAAGAAGCGAAGAGAAATAAGTCGGAAGTGTTTAGTGTTGTTCTAGTGGTGTGAATAGTGTGTTTTATTAGTGTTGTGAAAATAAGTGTGTGTATCTAGTGTTATTGTGTTGGTGAATAAAGTGCAGTTTTTCTGGCATAGTGTATATAATTTATCACGAACCCCAGCTCGTAACAATACATACATATATATACATAGACATATATTTTTTATACCACCATATATGAAATTTCATTTGTAATATAGAAACCGTTTAAATATGATTACTTTTACGCAAAAAGATCTTTTGACGTTTTGCCTAATAAGAAACTATGACACCGTATTGTAAGTTAAAGTGGAGACAACAATTTAAAGTGGAGAAATGTCAAGCATTGTTAGATAGGGGTTGGCGAATCCAAAGAGCCTTGGCAAAATCATGTCATACGGCGTCATTCCAATATGCCAGATAAGAAGAAATTTGATTATTATAAGAGTGAAGCCGTGAGATTTTGATTCCGACGTTCTTTGGTGCTGACTCACGTAAATTTAAATGGTTTCCTAATTAAGGTATATCCATACATCTATCTAGTATCACAATTTAAAGTGGAGAAATGTCAAGCATTGTTAGATAGGGGTTGGCGAATCCAAAGAGCCTTGGCAAAATCATGTCATACGGCGTCATTCCAATATGCCAGATAAGAAGAAATTTGATTATTATAAGAGTGAAGCCGTGAGATTTTGATTCCGACGTTCTTTGGTGCTGACTCACGTAAATTTAAATGGTTTCCTAATTAAGGTATATCCATACATCTATCTAGTATCACAATGCGCATATTGTTGGAAGTATGGCCATATGACAAGAGACAGTGCCCCGCTAGAAATGTAGTCTGTCCAAAATGAGGTGCCAATCACGCAAACTGCAATAGAAAGTTATACAAATGCGTTAGGGTGTTTTCAGATTAGCGTTTTTTACGCGCGTAGAAGCTCGTTTTTAGAAGCGCGTGTAGGCGCGTATAGGCGCACCTACACGCGCACACTCGCAACTCGTACGAGCGTTGACGCGCTTCTATGTTCGTATAAGCGCGAGCCGTCGGAATCCATGTTGACACTGAGATGTCACTACTTTGTCGAACGATTACGCTGAAATATGCCGGTTTATGCGAGTCCGGTTTTTGGAAGCGTACAATATAGCGCTAGGCATGGTCACAACGGCTATAAACCAAAAACGCGTTTCAACGTTATGCTATGTATTAAGAGCAGACTATTTTTTATGCTATAATATATTAGTTACACACATTGTAGCAAAAATGCAACAGCGTTTGATTTCGTTACGTTTTTAGCGTTTTAACGCCATGCGTTTTATTTGCGTGCAGCAGATAGCAGATATGTAACGAAGTGTTGTTTCGTTGGATCTAGCGCGGATTTTGATTAATGTCAAAACTAGTTTTTGCCCACAACTTCGTAGAAGAAACATCAAAATAGTTCCACACTTGTCCAACTTTAGGCATATTTACAACAATTATTTTGTATTGACTAACTATATTACACTTAAACTAAATATTTACAAGTAATTAACAACTTTTAACCATGTATATGCATACACGCAACAGAGCAGACATAAAGATAATCATTCAAAAGTTTAAAACGAAATGCGCGAGAGCTATTAAATATGCCGGTTTATGCGAGTCCGGTTTTTGGAAGCGTGCAATATAGCGTAGCGCGCATGTAAGCGCGTATGCTGAAACGACCGTAAACCGCCCTTAACCTCCAAAGGATAAGAGTCGCATCATCAGCCACTGAAATAACAAAACTCCATGTTGAGCCTAAATTTAGAGCAAAAATAAGAGTAAAGCTTGCTGCACAAATACTGAGCAATACCGTAGCCACAATTGTAAAATTACTCGCAAAGAGTGTTGAAAACAGAGAAGAAAGAAAAGAGATTTTGGAAAGAGCATACGTGATTGAAGATCTTGATTAACTATTTGATTGCACCAATGGATCTTCTTCCAGCAAAGATTTTAAAAGAGCCACGAGATATAATGTTTCTAAAAAAAGTTTCTTATAGAAATTTCAAACTCTGCACTTTTTAAAGTCAGTTTGCAATGTCATCACAATAAGATCACTACAAGATATGTGGAAGTATGTACGAGTACATATATGGAAGCCAAAACTTTCAATTTTTTTAACTTAAGAGGAAACACTACGGGCGAGAGAATTGAAAAATAGGTATTTGTAAAATCTATTGCTATCGCGCAGCCTCAAGCCTCCCATCGCAGAGCGCGATAGAGACAACGCTACTGCTGGACCAAAAATACCTATTAAATGTACACAAAATCAACGTTTCGTATTCCCCTGATTCCTTCTCCAAAACTTCATCGATTTAACTAGTTTTTCATATTAAATTAAAGAAAGGCTTTGGCCGTGTTCCTATGTTTTCCTTTTTTTAAATAATCTAGCCAAATTTGTTTTTTGGATGTTTGAACACAGCGAAAAATCTGGCCAATTTTTGAGATATTTGAAGGTTCATATCTTTTTTAATATTTAATTTATGAGAAAAAGGAAAACATAGGGACATGCCAATTGGGGCCATACATCTTTTGGAAAAAAATAATTGCTCTACTAGCATTATCCAGGGAGAAAACAGAGAGACTACGTTTGTATGGAAAAACGCCCGTGGTGTTTCCTCTTAAGGCAAACAGATTAGGATGTTCTAGAAAACAAATTTGGTTTAATAAGGCAACACTGTCCTACCAACTGCAATCCGACTTATCGTCATTTTACTTTAACATTAAAGTCAGCTATACTGACCCGCCTTAGCACACAACTTAGACGAGGATCGAACTGCCAATAAGACGCAAACGACGTTTTGTTTGATTTTCAAGATATAGTATTTCAGACGCCTCAACAACGCCAAATAACTTCTGAGAAAATCTGGTCTAATTACATATTGCACGCTAACGAAACATCAGATCAGCATTTTCCCACCATACATTTAGAAGAAGAAAATTTAAAAAAAGATTTGGAAGAAGATTTAGAAAAAATTTAAAACATTTAAAAAGTTCGAGAAGCAACAGACTGTATATTATGTTAGGGAATATCTTGCTGCAGTCCTTTTGAGAGATGTGAAATGTGAAAAATTTATCACATGTCTGGAAATTGCAGAGACGAAGCCAAACTCGATGTACGACTACATTACATAAAAATAAATGGTGGAATGAAAATACATTCTTAACATACCCAAAAGTAAAATTATGCCAAGCAATAGATATCACAATAGATGTATTTAAGCAAAAATTCAAACCAACTATCTTTGCCAATGATATCAGTGGTTTCGCTAAAACCAAGTTTCTAGCTATCATTGATCTCTCTTGGATGTGCACTGCGCATAAAATAATAATGGTCGACTGACTATTGCAGCGGGTGACTCTATTATTGATTTGCAATGAATGTCGACTAGCTAATAGGTCCTTTGCATTAAGGGAAGAACAAACCGCGGATACTGTATAGAAGGCTCAGCTGCAGTCTTGCAAAATAATATTCTTTTTTTTGTGTTATATTTTTATGAACTCTCTTTTAGTTCCGCGTATTTTTCTTCGCTAATCTAGAATAGATATATAGAATAGGCCCTGTGATGCAAACTACGGCCCGCGGAGGGTCCATCGACATGTATAGTATATGGCCCGCTATAATGACGTTTTGATGGTTTTACTTAGTAGATGAATAGATGTGTAACTAGCCGCGTAGGTCACGTGTGGCGTAACACGGGGCGCAAAGCGGCGTGAAATAAGAGGCGCGGGCGGCGGGAGCGGTGAACTTGCACGGGTGGCAAACAGCAAACATAATTTTTAGGCGCTACAATTGACATCCATAAAGAATACACCCCTCCCTTCCTCCCGGACCTCGGTAACGAGCAAACGTATACAGTATCTACGCAGTTTTATTATAAAATAATAATAGATAAAATAATTCAAAATAATTATAACAAAAAAAATAGGAGTGCATAACAAACGAAGAGCTTACTGTCCGAGCCGCTGCTGTGAGCAGCCCCTGCGAAGCTCCGCCCTACGCAATGACAACGCGCACACGCACACACGCACAAATCTAGGTGAGAGCAAGACAACTATACTTCGTCTCAGCTGCTACTATTACTGTACTAAAGTACCAGGACATCATAAAGCGGCAGAAAATATAAAGCATGAACAACGTAGCACAGAGTGTAGAGCATTGGACTGACATGCGCAAGACTCCGGTTCGGACCCTGCTCACCTCGTCGACTTTTTGTAAATTAATTAGTATATTTACGAAGAAAAAGGACATTTTCTTTTGCGTAATCAAACAAAATCGACATGACTGACAAAAGTTCCATTTCTTCTCAATTTGTTACACAGCGTTTCAAAAAAGAAAACAGATGAATGCACAAAAGCCGATTTAGACGAATTCAAAAATGAAATTAGGGAAATGATTGACACTTATATGTCTGCACAAAAACAAGAGCATATGGACATCACCTCAAAGTTAAAAGATATACAATTGTCTAACCAGAGTATTGAAAATTCAATTGCCTTTCTTATGAGCCAAAACGAGGAATATAAAAAGAAAATAGACGCTATGGAATTGCAAACAAAGAAGGATCGAGAATATATTCACCTTTTAGAAGAGAAACTGGAAGATACACAAAGAACACTTAGAAAATCAAGCCTAGAAATTAAAAATGTACCTAGAAAGAAGCAGGAGACATCAGACGACCTTGTTAACATGGTGATAGCCTTATCAAAGAGCGTACGTTGACCACTGGAAAAGAAGGATATTAGGGATATTTTTCGTGCGAAGGTAAAGAAGGAAGGTACTATTAACCCCCCGATTGTAGTAGAACTAAATTCTTCGATTCAAAAAAGTGAAGTACTGAAGGCATGTAAATCGTTTAACTTTAAAAACAAGGAGAAAAACTAAGCGCTAAACACTTAGGATTGACTGTAAATGAAGATTCTCCTATTTTTATTTCGGAGCAACTAACTGCCAAGAACGCCCGACTGCACTACCTAGCAAGACACCTAGCAAAGTCAAAATCATACAAATACTGTTGGACTTCGTTCGGCAAGATATATGTGCGTAAGGATTATCTTTCGCCTATAATACTTATCAAAAGCGAATCACAAATACAACTTTTAATTCAGGCTGCATGACTATACGTTTTTGCTAATTGTATAACTTTATATTTAAATTTTCGTTCTACCAATATTCTTAACTTCATTGTTTTATAATAATTCAGCAGTATAGAAAAATTATAACATGTTACCACACTATTTCTATATTTCGGTCCTTTACAACAAATATTATTTGTCTGTTTGTTAATCTTATGGATAATTTTAGAAATCTGTCAACTTATAATAATATTCTTTTTAGCATGTATAAGTTTTATCACACATTTCATGTTCTACATATGCTCTACAGCACCAACAAAATACATTACGCTCATATAATCTCGCAATGTAGATTACCACCTATATACAACTTACTCATATTAACTCACACACAATCACACACCAACCAGAATATTCAAATTCAATCACAAATATTTTCTAATGATGTATTATATTTTATCTTTACTTAAACCTTTCGGTCAAATAGGGGTTCATGCGATAGTAAGTTTTTTACGTTACATTTAACTTTTTCTCACTCTCAGTTCTCAAATAATAAGTATGTCTGATACACTCAACACTTTGAAAGACTTAGACAATATAGAGATCGCTCAAGCGGTCGAATGCTCAGTATATGACCTTGCCCAATACAAACATATAAACCGCTCGAAGTTAAACATAGTATCACAAAATATATGCAGTGTTTACAGCAATCTTAACAAAATTAAACTAATTTTGCCACAATTCCAGTTCTCAGTAGATATATTAATACTAACAGAATGCCGGCTAAACTCGAATAAAGTAATCCCGTCCTTGCATAATTACAGCTCATTTCACACAAATATTTCACTGAACCAAAATGATGGAGTGGTTGTATATGTAAAAGACAATTTCACATTCAAGGTTAAGGAAATTCCCCTGAATCATGCTTCTTGTCTGCAAATATCGTTGGCTGAGTACACAATACTTGGTATTTATCGTTCTCCTGCTAACGCTAGCGTTGAACCCTTTGTCAATTCACTAAACTCTTATCTAGAAACTATTAAAAACCATAAAACGATAATCCTGGCTAATAAAAGTACTTATTGCTCACACAAGCAGACCATATAAATAATATGTTGGACACATGGAAAATGATTGTTTTGAGTAGTATGAATTATAGACATGTATCAAGTGAAGAATAAAACCCTTATTGTAAAAAGCACTAGCTTGAGAGCATCACTATCATCGACCTGACACACAATGAAACAACAAAGCAAACTAAGCTTCTTCCATTGCTCCACAATGTCGACGCTGGACTTGAAGGATACAAGTGACCGAAGTTCTCACCAAAATCAGTCACGTGTTTATCCCACAGTGCTCCTGAGGCTACACACGGACCCTCTGTTCGTTATATTCGACGTAAAAATACGTTTCTGAGATGTATACACACGTATTATAATCTAGCGGACAAAACAAAGCACGTGCCGTGGCGTGACGCTCACTGAAGGCGATCATGCGGCCAGCACCAGCACGAACGGGTGTTTGAATTAAACAAAACATTCAGTTTCTATGCAGCCAGAGAGTAGATCATTTTAACAAATACTTTTATTAATAATTTATTGTTCTACTGAGCTCTCGTCATAATTAACAAAATCAACAACAAACATTAATTATTGTCTAAAATTATATAAACGTCGCTAAGTCGCGTTGACAGTTAATATTGTCACCATCGTACGTCACGTGTACGTCACAGATTAAAAAAGGAATACGTGTCTATGGTCAAATCGCGTTCCAGTTTCCTACGTAGCTGTAATAATCAATGCTGAACTTACATAATTATCACTTCAAACAAGCATTTATTAGGTACCAATAGGGAAAAGGCGTATTTTGACGTGACAACGTCTTATAAATTGGTTTGCCGGGTGACACTTCAAGAAACTGCGTTACGCTCCGCTCACGTTATGCGCTCACAATGAGAGCGAGTGAGAGGCACGCGTCCCGCCTAAGAGCGAGAGAGACAGACATAAAAAGTGAAAGGCACGCGTCTTTCATCCTTCTTCCTACTATACGAATGAATATTCACATTAAAATTATTTTACCACTCAAAGTCGTTGTCACGTAAAACTTTCGCCCGTATACCGACTTTACAGGCAACCAATTTTAATCCATAATTATTTATTTATATTAATTGTTAATTATCGCTTGCTAAACGGTGAAGGAAAACATCGTGAGGAAACCTGCATGTCTGAGAGTTCTCCACGCATTTGGCCAGCGTGGTGGACTATAGCCAGCTGGACAGTATAAAGGGCTGATGATGATGATGAATAAGTAGAAAGACTGCCTTTTCATCCCGCTACGTGGTACATAAGCGACTGTACCATGTTTTGACGTAAGAACTGTCAAAACCCATGTTCTTTTTAAACAAAGTCCAAAGGAGAAAGACCAAATACGGCCTGTAGCGGCCAGAAAGTTGTGAATCGTTGAAATTAAACATATAATTTTAAAAAAAAATTGGTTGCCTGTAAAGTCGGTATACGGGCGAAAGTTTTACGTGACAACGACTTTGAGTGGTAAAATAATTTTAATGTGAATATTCATTCGTATAGTAGGAAGAAGGATGAAAGACGCGTGCCTTTCACTTTTTATGTCTGTCTCTCTCGCTCTTAGGCGGGACGCGTGCCTCTCACTCGCTCTCATTATGAGCGCATAACGTGAGCGGAGCGTAACGCAGTTTCTTGAAGTGTCACCCGGCAAACCAATTTATAAGACGTTGTCACGTCAAAATTACATCGTTTTCGTTTCTTGATAGAGTATCGGTGAAAGAATTTAGTTTTTAAAGATTAATTATTTTGAATAAGCTATGGTAATAGCGGATGAATGTCTTATGTTGCCAGCATTAAAAATAAAATGAAGTATGGTAGGCAGAAATTGTTTTAAGGAAATAATATTTTTATTACTATATTAGAAAACAATATATTTTATTTACTTTATAAGTATATTTGTAAAAAGAATCAAGAAATATATAATTTATTATACATTCCATAATTATTAATCGGTAAAAATCGTTTTGTTTTATGTCATTCGTGTTGCTACTGTGTATCGTAAATATTTTGCTTTGATTTATTGGTGTTTTCGTACGGTTTTAATGTAATGTAATTGAATATAAATTCAATAATAATGATCAGTACCTTCTACCCATGCTAAGAATATGCAGCGGTGTTTGTGATTGTGGTTAGCTTTTTTGGACGAGTATACATAGTACGAGGTTCCCTAGTACACAGGTGATTAATCATTATTATTGGCCACTCTTTATGTAGTTTTGTTCTTTAAGACGCAAAGACATACTTTTATTTACATCTAGGTATTATATTTATGTTAAAATTCAATTTTGAGGTATATTTAGTTGCGGAATAATTTCCATTTCAAATATCTCGTATCTTATTTCCACCAAAAGTTATTTAAAAAGAAATTATACAGGTTAATAGAGTAGTCATTTATCTTCAAAACACACATGGTGTTGTGTTTGGCCGTGCCAGGCCCATAATGTATGGCCAAATGGTACATCTCCTTTGTTGTATTTCTGAAGAATGCCTCATTAAAGTGCGTTGAATTGTAAATACCGAGGAGTTCATCGGTTTCCCAAAGACCCAAAACGCAGATAACAATGGAAAATGCTTCACGAATAACAAATTCCAAACTAAGTGATACAGCCAGGTTTTGAAGTTTATACTTCAAATTCGTACATACGAATTTGAAGTTTATACTTCAAATTCGTACATACGAAATATGCGTGCATACCTACGAAACGATGTGGCGAATAAAATGGCTGCCGTTGGGTTGGACCATATGTCTATGGGTTGGACTCCAGAATATAATCGATATCGATATTAGGTATATCGATATCGATAAACGATTATTCGAGGTAAACTGTAGATTTAGAAAAAATATGTAAATTGATATTTGTAGTACTTAAGTTACTTCAATTCTTTTGCCAGATTAGTTTATTCCATAATTCAAATGCGGGCGCACATGATAAAGCGAAAAATGTCCCTAGTATCATGTAACAAAATATTCTCTGGTAGCCAATATCGATACTGTGTCGCTGTGAAAGTACCGGACATTAATGGCACCATACATACCGCAATGAAACACACAGCTACACAGAAATGCCATGAGGGGGTAAGAAAAATCATAATTTATTAATACATTTTATTTATTTGTTTTTATCTGTATATATAAAATCCTTGCGTTACTGACTGCCTGACAGATAAGCCACAGTCAAAACTATAAGGTGCAGGAAGCTGAAATTTGGCATGTATGTTCTTTTGGAATCGCAGGAGTGCACGAAGAAGGAGTTTCTTGAAATTCCCACGGGATCGAACAGAAACAGTCAGATAAAAAAATGTGCGGGTGTAGCTGCGGGCGTCCTCATTTTTATAAATAAAATTATTTTCTTCAACGTTTCATTGCTAGAAACTCTCGCATACAGTTTGCAAACACACCATCATATACATACACCAACATAACATCATTATTTTAACTGCTCATTTTCCTCAACATAGAGCAGGATGCAGCGGTTTTGGGTTTTATGTAATCAGGGCTAAGTAAAGTAAGTTAGTAAAATATCGCTTTTCCTTTACTAGGTACAGACAAAATTGGTGGAATGTTTCATTTATTTCCGTTTACAACCCCAAGATTTTTTTAACAATATTATAGTTTGTGGAATTATCTTATACATTACGGATATATCGATAGCCCATATCGACATTAGCAGTAACACTAACATCACTACTAACGTCTAATACGTAAATATTGAAAATTCCAAACTACGAAAATAACAACATTTAGGCCATAACGAAGCTAACAACTGTTAAATCAACTATAAAAAGAACCTCTTGTAACAATATTTTGTACAAATACTAATCCTATTCAACAATATAAGTCATAGCTTGTTACTTACTTGTGAACAGTACATTTGTGTTGATTATAGCTTTATCTTCCACTACACAGTTCAAATCAACACTTAGGCATAATTTAACGACCCCTAGCAAAGCCTGAAGCACTGATTCATCTGGTTTTTAGATATATTTATGCACTTAAACAAAATTAATATGTTCGGTACACAACGATTTGACAGCAGATGTACCACAAAGCTTTGCGAATAATATGGCGACGCTGGCACGATTGACATCTCTAATAAGATATCGTTATGATGAATGTATTCAGTAAACTATAGCTATCACTTTTTTCTGTCAGGGATATCCCTCAGACAAAACGAGACAACACTATGTTTGGTGGCTTTATGTCGATTTCGAATATATTTCTATACTGAAAAGTATCCATGTGTACTATTTGTCGTGCGTCCAATCCATGTTATTCATAGAAATCACAGATCTGTGGGTGTCACTGTATCTGCGCGTACGCCGGAGGGGGGGGGGGGGGGGCTAGAGCTCTGCGCTAAGTGTCATAGTCAATAGGCTTGTTTCCACTTAGAATCGGTTTGATTGTAGTATCTATAGATTCATTATTATTTGTAGATGTCAATTAAGTATATCATTTATTATAAAAAGTTAAGACAATTGTTATTTTTTCGATGCTTGTCACAACATCTTCTTTCACCCCACAAAGATACACCACACATACTTCTCAATGCTATCATTTCTACAGCATTTATTCTTCTTTCAAGTCTCTTCTGCCAAATCCAACTATCAACACCAAACATAAGGGTTGGCACTAATGCCCGTTTATGCACAGGAGGCACCCTCTATGGACACATTTTGGCTGTTCATAACTAATAATTTTGAATATCTCTTTAGAACAAGTCGAAGCAAGTTTAATTTGACAGAATCAATACCAAAGAAAAGCATTTACAGTAATTTGGTTCGATTTACACTTGATGTACGCGAGAGCCTTTGCATATCCATTATACGGTTGACATAGTGGTTTAAGCGACAACCTGACACTGCGCCGAGTGGGGTATGGTAGGTTTTAGCTCGTACGAGACAGCACTTAGTGTGAACTATAATTTGTTGTTTTGAGTCTGGGTGTACTTTGTGTTTGTTAATTTATGTTTATAAAGTGGGGGACTTTATAAACAGGCAGCACGGAATTAATTCCTACTAAAGAACAATACTTAAAAAGGAAGTTTACTATTTACTGAGAGCTATTTGAATACGATTTTTTATTAAATAGTCCATACATTAGTATCGATCCACCAGTCGATCGTATAGCGTTATATCGATACGGATCGCGCATCCGTACTAGGGGTGGTCTGTAACAGGTAAAAGGCGAAACCTGTTCCAACTATTCCTGTTCCACTCAAATAACAGGTCCAATAATCTGTTCCAAAATAACAGGCTGTTCCAATGGAATAACTTCAAAGGAAAGATGCAGTTTCAGCAGTGAAAAACCGCTGTGTGCCACAGACAATAAACACACACACTAAAAAAAATTTGAAAATCGTAGGCATTAAGAAATCTCAGCTCCTCTTTCATTTTTTTTAATTTAAAATTTATGTGAAATGACAATAATATTTTTATCACTTAATTTTAATGTAATTTAAGCAACTTTTGCTTACAACGACATAGTCATACTGGATGGATGTAAGTATCCGGACGCACTACAGCACAGAAAACAGATGGAACAGTGACACGCACAAGACTCGTACTATCTCTATTCTCTATCTTTGTCCAACAACATAAGCTAAAATAGCAACGCAGATATCAAATTAGTAGTCTACGTAGTACTACTATAGTATTTTCGCTGTATCATGATATGCATGATAGTTCATGACTGACAATTATAGTGATGTAACCGAAGGAAATTTAATCGATTATTTATAAATATCGATTTAATTGGCAAACGACATGGAATGTACGTAGTTACCGATTTTACATCTTCGAAATAAAATTCATTTTAAAAGTGTTTTGGCAAATATATCCACAAATAAAACTCAGTAATTTTAAAATAGATTTTCTTATTATTAGTCACTGTCACTCGAACTAAAACCTCATATCTGAATCTTCTCCAACAGAGATAATTATTTGCTGATCTCAAATTCGGTCGAGGTGGACATATTTATCCCAGTCTGTAAATATTGTCGGATTGGGTTTCGAAACGAGTCGCCCGAACTTGAGGGTATTGGTGGTGTAGGGTGCTTAAGGGAGTTAGTCTAAAAGTAATTTTGGCTGCCGGAGTTGCGTCTAAATATTTTTAAACAATTTCCAACAATTCTTCATTCAAATATGCAAAACGGAACGTAATTTTAGGTTTTATGTGAAAGTAACTAAATAGGTGTGTTCGGTTCTCTTTTGACCCTTAACCACAGTCAACCTCACTTTATTAAACTAGTGGAATCAATAAAAGCGATATTTAGGTTTTATGTGAAAAAATGTGATACGAAACGCAACCGCCATCTTGTGTTAATGATATTGACAGGTAACGTCAAATTTGTGCGTCATTGCCCTCATTGCTTTCGAGTACTTAGGGTTCTGTAATAAGTAACTTATTTAGTTACTTTATATAGGTTATAGTAGGTTCTCTTTTGACCCTTAATCCGATAATAGGAGCCCTGCGAAGCAGGGCTCCGTCAACCTTAGTTTATTTAACTAGTGTGAATAATGTGGAAGTTGGCAGTGCCATACACACCGATGATTGGAGTTTTTTTTTTCAGAGGAAACCAAGTATCTCCGGCAAGTGAAAATGGTGAGGGGGTTGCGAGACCTACCCCCCTCCCCTCCCAATCACTCACAACCCCTAAAACGGCGACGTATTTCGAAACCTTTACCATATTGTCGATTGTGTTATTTCTACGACTGATTAATTTTATCAATGTAGGGATTTCGTATTGCCACTACATCCGAACTATCTATGTCAGTTATTGAATCTTTACGCTCACGTTTCTTCGGAGTGGACAGCTTCTTGTCTTCAAAACTAGTTACTCCAAATTTTTCATTGGATATTCGAGAAACTGAAGCCTCGCCGATGTCCAGAGCAGAGCTGTCGCAACTCTGTAATCAACACTGTTGATCGGTATTACCGAGCCCCCGTTTGCACGCTCTCGTTCAAAGAAGGTCCTCAAACGAAGCACTAACTCACGGCTTTGAGAGTTTAAAACTATCTTTTTTGTTATTTTTGACATTGTACCTACCAAATAAAACACAACAAAAAAATAACACGCCAAACAGGCAGAATCACAAACCGCATACAAGGCGCTCGTACTGACGTATTCGATCACAATATGGCCGCTCCTATTCATCGATTTTATGCCGATTCAATGGTGTCAATCTCTACTGACAGAGGGTTCGTTTCATGCATCTGACATTTTGAGGATTATATTTTATTATATTTAAATAATTTATTTACAGTTAATAATAATTATAAAAATAGAGAGAGAGACATACTAGTCTCAATTTACTTTGTAATTTATAGATATTTTTTTTTAATAATTGTTTTCTTTTGCCAATTTATTTAGTAAAGCCAAAATATAAGTTGAAATTAGTATGCGTGATACGTAAAATGAGAACCTTCATGCATATCATCATGTACTATAGTACGTATTGTTCATAGTCTGTTCCACAGAGTACTTTATATATACGGGTCTGTTCGCTGTTGTCGTCGGAACTGGAACAGGCGAAATAGTTTTATGGGAACAGGTTTACACTGTTTCGTTCGGAAACCTGTTTCATTTACCTATTCCGATATATACGTCTCACTCCTAATCCGTACTAGAGTCTATGCTGTCAATGCTGTGCTGTCTATGACATTTAGTCCATGGCATATTTTTGTTATTTGTTTTGTTATCAATTCGATCGAAACTATTTACTATTTGTTGAAGAGTGCTATTTTGGCTACTTAATTAGGTGTTCGATATATCGAACTGTACGTACGGCTGACAAATAGTATTGCTGTTGGCGCATGACCGCATCAGAGGCATGACCAAGTGTCTGGCTTTGATGAGAACTTCGGTGACTAGTTATACTTGTATCTTTTAAAGTCCAACATCGTGATTGTGAAGCAATGAAGAAGCTTTGTTTTCTGTGTTGTGTGATTGTGAGTCGTCTGTCTTTGAGGCATCAGCAGATGTCGATTATAGTGATGGTCTCAAGCTAATGCTCCCTATAGTATATTCTTAACCCTTTAAAGAACAGTTTTAATCGTCACTTGTTACATGGTTATGTTTCGTACTATTCAAAACTATTGCTATATTAAGCTGTTGATGTTGTCTTGTTCTATATTTCTTTGTCTCTTGTTCAATGTTAACATAATTATTCATGTACCTCAATGTATTTTCTTTTCATAGTTGACGTTGACACCTAATATCGTTTTGTACATTTTGACCTAATAGGCAAAGGAAGTATATGAGGAATGTACTAGTTCTATGTATGTATTTTTTTTCAGCCGAATTAAATAATTATTTATTATAGTAGTTCTTCTAATCCAACACTTTTGAAAACTAGTGTACGCTGAAATATTGGCATGTCAGGAATTATGTGTATTTGCATCGGGATTGGTATTGTTGTAATTTTATTCATGGCTCTTATACCTGCTACCAAAGAAATTATCCAGAGGATCCTGATTCAGTGATTGGGATCATTGAAGCAGGATCCTCTGGATAATTTCTTATATATTATATAATACAAGAATTTAGTTTGGCAAACCAGAGAAAACTGTAGAGTAATGAGCAGTGGTCGGAGTTGGTAGAGCCGTTAGGGGTGAATGACTGCAAACATTGATGTTAACATGGATGTGCCTCTGAAATCCCAGGATTTTGAAATTGTTGATTGATTTAAGTGAGTTAATATGGGTAAGTGGGCAGTTATGAGCGGGTAGTAGGTGAGCACCCAAACAGTATATACTTACCTATATCGCACTGCTAACACAAGACTGTATCAACTCAAAATGAAGCTTTTTTCAGAAATGATGGAAAACTGATTACTAGTTTCCTGTAAACGATTGTAAAAAAGTGAACAGTGTTTTAAAATAAGTGATAAAATTAAGGGGTTTCTTTAATTATGAGTAATCTCTGAGATTGCGGGTTATCAAGTTATTTCCAAATTTGGAGTTAATACAGTATTGTGTGAGAAATTAAAAAAAAAATAGAATTATTTTTAGTTGCGTAGTTATAAGTGATATAATTTTGACTTCCTTCAATTTATTTTGATTTTATATGAATGATTTTAGGTAACGTATTTTGAGTTAGTATACTTTTTCATTAGATCTGTTATTTTAGATACTATGGTTAGGGCGCATAAATAAAGTAAAATAGAAGTGAAATATTGTATTTATCAAAAGAAACCGTACAAATAATTTACAAAAACTATAATTATGGCAGTTGCAAAATATTAAAAATATAATAATTGAAGTTTCTTCTTTTTTTATTCTTAGGCATTTCTAGTTCACTCATTTTACAAATAATCACTAATGTTGTAAATTCTTATTAACATAACAACATTGCAAACATTTTGGACTAATAATTAAACAAAAAAAAACTTTTTAAACAAAACAAAAAAAAATGTATTCTTAGGCAATAGTAATCAGTCACTTTACAAATAGTCATCACTAATCTTATCAATCCGAAAATCACACAATGAATCTTTGTGAATTCAAAATGTTATACAAACATTTTAGGCTTATATTTAAATAACAAAATTATCTTTTTTAAACAAAACAAGAACAAAAATCTCTTAATTACTTATTTTTCAGTCTTAAATCACAAATCACAAAATTAAATGCTTCAAAGCAACATAGAATACCGAATTGAAATAATATAGGTGCTAACTAATAGTAAGTCTTTCGAATTACTCAATCAAATCTCGATAGTACGATTCATAAAAGGTCCTCGGAATTATATTTTTATCAATCAGTTGTTTTATATCCCTTTTTTTATTCTGATTTAAGGGTATCTGGCTTGTGTATGCTGGCGACAAACCAATAGAAAATATTTGTGATTGGTTTCCAGATCGTCGTGAACTACGTACAAAAACTTTATGGTAATTTTCATCTTCATAAGAATTCTTATAGAAAAAAGTGATAGGATTTTCCTTTTCAACACGGAGCACCTTAATATCATGCCATTTCACTTGGTTTCGATCCTCGTTTACATTGAAATTACTGCCCCACTGCTCTTGAAGAAGTTTAAGATCAACAAATTTATCGTGGGTCATGTCAGTAACTTTATAGGGTTGTCCGGTCTTTTTAGCAATTTGAATTAAGGTGGCATATTGCTGCGGAACATAGATAGGTCCTGATTTAAGGAAACGCTTCACTTGTTTTTCAATAACGCTATGTACGTTATCACCCTCATTTTGAGAGTGACCTCTAATCAAAAATTTGTGGGTGATACTACTTATGTTAATTTTTGTGTTGCATATGCGTAGGCTGATAAAAGGTACTTATTTTTTTGCTGTCCACAGCAGTTGTCGGAATAGAAAATCACATCGACTGGTTCCGGTTTATTCTGTGTAATCATTTCTAAGTAATTTAAAATGCATGTTCCTATTTCAATGGCACCTCGTTTTCCCTCGATTTCATTCCAGAAGTAACATTCAACGTCTTTAGCATGTAAGTCGCTTACAGTAAAATTAAAACAATTAATTCTACTTTTGTAGTAAAAAACTGATATTTGGCCCTTTGGTACCGGCATGACAGCCTGTAAGTCGTACACAGCAATAATTGTATTATCGTTCCTAGTCTTGTCTTTTTCTTTCTCCCTTCTGGCCAGTTCTTTTTCTTTTAAATGAATTTCATAAGCTTGAATAATTTTCTGTTTCCCTTCTTCGTCAGCATTGTTAAAACTTTCACATAGATCACACTGATCTTTCTTTGGTATGTGGAATGAAATATTGAAATCTCTATTGAAAATACGGTTAAAAGTAGATTGAGATGCAAACGGTAGGCTATCTTTTGTACGAATATCTTTGTAATCCCTGTATAAGTCAGCTAAAGATTTTTCACAGGAAATGTATTCTCTTGATGTCTGGGCTCTAAGGTAATGTGATTCAATTCGGGGTACGCTATTTATAAAAAAATTCACGCTATCGTAGACCTCTGGATCAACAGTGCGATGATTATTATGCGTAATTCACCCTCTACAAAACCAGTCTCTGATTTTTTTGATAATGCAGTAGCAATCGGTCTGTCATTTATTGCGAGAGTATTTTTAAAAAATGTTTTGCAAACTCTAATATTAGTGTGATTTAGCTCGAAATAAAATGCAGTATTTAATTTGCGGAAATTTTGAGTAGATGAGTATCTGTATTTTGGTTTTATTTGTGAAGTATGAGCTATTATAAATTGTCTTTGTTTTTGCAAGTCTCCCAAACGCCAGTAATCATTAAAAATGTCTTGTCTAGAGGTCTCATCTATTTTTGCTCGACAATTTAATCGACATTTATCTCCACACAAAGGTCCCATCTTCCTTGCTGGGACTTGTTTTTTAACACTTGATGTGTAGTCTTTACCTGCGTTTCGAAGTGTTTTTGCAATTTTACTTTTCCAATTCTTTTCATTTCTCACCCTTTTCTTGCCTCGTACGATTTCCTGTACCTCTGAGGCATTTGCCTCTGTAGTTATTTGACCTACTGATCCACTAGTAGAAGCAATGTGGTCTGAATTATTTTCTGCTTCATCTGAGCTACTTGATGAAGATGAACTGGAACTACTTGCAGAAGAGCTACTTGAGGAAGAACTATTTGGAGGTCTCGTGGCTTCACCTTGAAGTAAACGGGGAACATTACCTGTTGACCCAGGAATAAAATGAGGGTCGCAGTCCGAATCGTCGAAATCACTCTGATCACTGTGCAGGGGTGAAATGTAGTATTTACTTTGGTCAGATGCAGTGTTTTCTTCGTTAATATTATTTTCCTTGTCCGTTTCATCGATGGAGGTCGTTTTGGTCGCCATATCTACCAGACGACGCCCACGGTACATGCTACAAATAAACAAAAAGTAATGTACCTATTTACGAAGCGAAAATATTTTTTTCGTCACCTAGGATGTGGTAACTCAAAATTATTTTGTAAATCATGGAGAAATGTTTTATTTTCACTTTAAGATAACTGATTGAACGTACGGTTTTAAATACTATTAGTAACAGCAATTATATTATTGAAATTTTAATAATTTACCCCATAAAAGGTAGTAAACAAAAATTTTTCAACAAAACTGCATTAAGTATAAAACTACTAACTAAACCAACAAGAATGTCGTTATTCAAAATATTATTTCAAATCAATTCCTTGTTAACCAACAATAATGTAACAACTCGAAATACACCGACTTTATAATTAGGTTTCAATCAACAATAACGTATTAATTCGTAAAAATACATCAATTTTTACATACCTGATTCAGTAATAACGCAGCAATTCAAAATAATGCGGTCTATTACGCAAAGCGACACGTCCTCACCACTCAAATTTTAACCGTAACTAAAGATGACGCAATGTTGCGCGGGGTCTAATAACAGCCGGTAAATCATGAAGAGAGACTTATAACGCCATCGAGTATTTGTTTCTTGCACTATTTTAGTGACGGTTTTATTGACGCGTAGAGAATTAAATTTTACATAACAAGAATGTGTTATCTTGATTTCGTCTTTTTTTGAGTTGATACAGTCTTGTGTTAGCAGTGCGATATATGATACACACAGCGATCCTGGAATGTTGTTAGAGGTAGCTTCGTGAAATACGAATTAATTAAGTAAAACTGTTAGAAACAATACTAAATATACTTTACTGCACAAGGAAATATTAAATGCCTTCACAATAAAGAATTAAAAAAAAATTGGGCAAGTGCAAGTCGGACCCGTGCATGAAGGGTTCCGTACCTTCATCTATAAAAGAAAATCACGTTTGTTGTATGTATACTTAAATACTTTTTAAGTTTCTACCTGTTTATTAAGATTGAGTAACAAATTGTTTAAAAATTATGTTTGTTGTATGAGAGCCCCCTTTATTATTTACTTTTTATTTATTAATTTAAGGTCAATGTGGGGAAGACCGGCACACTTTTAATAGTTAACATTGATATAACCAAACTACTAGAACTATACATTCTGGGGTATGATTATAGTAACAAATGATAAAAAATATTGTCTGGGCTATTTTAAAAACACTTGAATTGCTTTAATATCAAATAACGCATAATTAGAGGTACTTTTTTAAAAATCGGCGTGTAGACGGACTTTCCTTGCATTTTGAGGTAAGTCCATCTAGTGATCATTTGACACAAAATTTGGTAGACATTACAGATAGAAACATTTTTCTTCGATAAAGGAATGGATAGCCTTGATATATAATATGTGCCTAAGAGCCATACCTATATAGCTGCAAGTTATTTAAATAAATAATTTTCTCATACTTGAGGTAAGACCGGCATATATTTACGTGATGAGGTCGTAAACATTTTCGGTAAATAAAAGCAAGGCAGGTTTTGAATCATGCTTTAATTTCTTATTACAAAAAGTTACCAAATCACATAAATCGAGTCTCATTTATTTCAACATAAAACTATGTAATACAATATTTGTCTGCAGTTTAGCAATAATTACTGATATGATCTGTTCTCACAAATTAATATTTTATTTTGTACAGCTTAACTGATTTTTGCCTATTGATAAGTCAAAAAGCAGTTGAATCCGTCCAAAATAATAATAAGAACCGTCCGTATCTTTTGTTATGCCGGATGTACTTATGTAAGACAGTTATTATTTTCTTACAAAAAAAACAAATCACTAAAATCAAAAATATTCTTACTTATTTATGTAAAATTAAATAATTACTTAAACATATTTTGTTGCAATTTACCAGTAATTACGTTTAGCTATTTCTTACAAAAAGTTAACACGTTACTAAAATCAACAGTCTTATTTGTCTTTTTGTTTAAATGAAAACAATATGATATTACCAATTTCTAACAATTATTCTCTATAAAATCCGTCAAGTACGCACTTAAACAAAAAAATATATCTTTTCTTACTCATACACATAGCCATAAATTGAACAAATCACTAAAATCAAGTCTTATTTTTTTTTTTTTCTATTAAAGAATATATTATTAGCAGAATTATTCTTTATAAAATTCGTAAAGTACGTAAACATAGCAAAACAATGCAATCTCTTTACTTATTCATACCCACAGCCGTAAATTTAACCGAAATAGAGGGACAAACTGATATTGCAAAACAATATTACATACATACTTATCGAATACAAGGTACCTTTAATTGTATTAAAAAATATAACAAAAAAGGTATATTTTTTTAGAAATATACCTCATCTTCAATATTACATAAGTAATATTGTTTTGCATTATCAGTCTTAATTTCTATCTTTTTAACTATAGACTGTGCGGGTACATTATCTCGGTCTTTTCTCTTGGTTATTCTAAAAACTAGTTGTGGTTTCCTCACAGTAGAAATCTATGGAATAGTATGTTTCTTCATCCACTACTTTGATATTTTCTATAAATCCAATGTAATAGCTCCACTTTTGTCTCATATGGTATCTCACAAGAACGGAATCATTTATGCTGTAAGTGTGCTTAAAGATGTCATTGTCACTAGAATTTTCTTGATTCACAATGTCGTCTTTTGCTCTACAATTGCCCTCAGAATCGAAGTCATCGTCGTTTAAAGGCCTGATGCTCATGTTCGTGTCGCTAAATATATTAAATTTATCAGAAACAATAGATGTGGAGTCAATTGGTGACAGGTGGTTTCGTTTTACATCTCTTTTCATACCCATCTTTCCTGTTGAAGTAGTTGGACGAGAAAGTGAGGAATCTCCTTTTAATGTCGTGTCTGCATGAATGGAATCGAATTTTCTTTATGAGTTTCATGATCACTTAACGTGGTGCTAAAATCGTCGTCACTCGTAACGTCAGGTGTCGTTTCATTAGAAGATGTTGTTTGTTGTGTTTTGTTTTTTTTTCTTTTTTGTTTAGGTAAGTCATCTTTGTTTGGTTTTTTCTCATAGTCGTATTATTATTCGTTTGCGGTTCTTTTATTATATTTTTGGAGCAATTTTATGTTGTTTACCTTTTACATTAAGTTGTAAGATGTCATTGCAACTAGAATTGTCTTGATTCACAATGTTATTTTCTGCAATACTATTCAATTCACTATCGAAGTCATCGTCGCACAGTGTTCTAACGCTGATGTTTGTGTCGCTATATAGACTCATCACATCAGAAATACTAGTTAAGGAGTCAATTGATGGCAGGCGCTTTCGTTTCGTATTTCTTTTTATAACTGTCTTTCCTGTTGAAGTAGATGGACCATAAAAGGAAGTATCACGCTTTGGTGTCATATCTGCCTCGTAGTCACTCGTAATGTCAGGTGTCGTTTCATTGGATGGTACTTTTCTTGGTGTTTTCTTTTTTTTTTTTTGTTTAGGTTGTTAGTCTTTGGTTGTTTTTTAACAATAGTCACATTTTTATTTATCTGCGGTTCTTTTTTTATATTTTTTATTTTTCCTTCCATTAAACGCCTAACTACATCATTATGTGTTATAACTTCAGCACCTGGAGCAATTTTTTGTCGTTTAGCTTTTACGTTAGCTCCAGCTTTAACTTGCATCAAAAGCAGTTCGTCAAAGGTTATTAGTCTGTTTTCTAATATCTGTATCCTATTACTGCTACTGTCAACTCGTTTCAAATTATTATTTGATACAAAGGATTCTTGTTTCAGCCTTTGACGAGATTCTTTTCCTAGAAATTGGTTTGTTATTAAACTTTCGGCATCCTTTTTGTCCCAATTATCATTCTGAATACCTATGTCAGTTTTACAATTTGTAGAACAGTGCTGATTGCGACTGCTATGATTTGAATTTACACCAACTACTTTTATGATGCAATTGAGAGCTAATGACAGCAAACTTTGTGGCTCGTTTGTTGTAACAACGTTTAAAGTCTTTCTTTCCAATGCCTTAACTTTAACAGATCAAATAGACTTTCTTTGATTTCTTCAGAATTGAACGGGTGAATTCCAGCCTTGCGGAAGCCATTTCTTAAAACTTGACTATCGATTAGAGCCCAAACTACTCCAATTAATCTTGCAAACTCTTTCTTTGGAAGCTTCACTCCGACATTAGAACGCTGCCATTTAACGAGCATTGGATCCCACCGATCTTTAAATGATTTCATGACTGCTACATCTAGCGGTTGTAAAATGTGGCTAGTATGCGGAGGTAGCTTTAGTATTGTTATATCTGCTTTACGTGCTTCCTCGATTATGTTTAATCCCACATGAGTAGAGTGTCCATCATAAATAAGAAGAATTGGACGTTGGTACACGGACGTTGGACGTGGTTGGACAGCTGGCAAGAATACTTTTTTAAAGTACATTTCAAAGACGTCTGTCTCCATCCATCCTTTCTTCGTGGCAGCGTAAGATGTGCCGGGATAAGCATCTGGCGATGTCCATTCATCCCACACATTTTTACCCTTAAAAATAATGAGTGGAGGTGTTTTTTCTCCTAGCGCACTGGCGCCAAGCAATACAGTAGTGTTTTCTCTACCAGGCGAAGAAATTACTCTTGTCGCGGCGTATCCTTTTGCGCTAACAATTTTTGTTTTTTCAGGATCATTCGAAAAACTAGTTTCGTCTAAATTCCAAATAGCGGATGGTTTGTCCAACAAGTTTAATTTATTTAATGTATTTTTCAGCAATTCAAAATATGGGTAAACTATAAATGGGTCTATGGCTTTCTTACGCGCGTATTCGACAGCCTGGGATTTTTCCACTGATAAATGGTGTCGTTTTTTTAACGCAGTAAACCATGCCTGACCTGGAATTCCGTTTTTGAAAGGCGTCGATATGAGATTACGGTTTACATATTGGGTAACCATTTCTAGGACCTCTTTTTTTTATCAAGCCAAAACCATATTTCACCATTGAATGTAATAACGAGGCTAATTTTGTTTCAACTTCCAAAGTCAGTGCAGAGCTTCTGCCAAGGGAATTTGACTTAATTTTTTTGTTTTTCGCATGATCCATAATAGTCATGCGAGGAATATTATAAAGAACAATGCCCATTTTTCTTAGAGACGCCGGCCCAGGTGTCGACCGTCAAAAATCGTAGTAGTTGTTATTGCATTCGATAAAAGAGTGAGATTGATTAGAGGTCAGCCACATTCATAGTTTTATTACAAGAAGTAGGTACTTTTTTATGCTCATAAAACATCAGGTGTGTACGTACTTTTATTAGGATAGTTACCGTATTTCGTAGTTTTGAGTAGCAATGAATGATTTAATCGTTTAGTAAGGGTAGAAATCCGAAAGAAAAAGCCAGAAGTCGTAAAAGATTCACAATGCGCACGGGTAAATAACAAACATAATAAAATAAATTGACTATGACATTATTGACATTTACTAACAGTCAAAAAAGTGTTGCCATTTTGCAGTTTTTAAATGATATTGATTAATCGATATAGATTTCGGACAAGGTTATCAATCTTTATATTTGGTTCAAAATCGAAGTTATATGTAGTTAATCGCACATATTCCTTAAAAATACACAATAAAAATGTTTAAGGACCAAATAAAGATTTGCTAGTCACTAAAATCATTTTGAGTAGAGAAAATGTGAAATCGATTAAAATAATCGATTTAATATTATGAATTCTTTACTGGCAATTTCTGATCTATTACGTGTTGGCTATTTAGACGTTAACACATATTTTTAAACCTATTTATTGATTATGTTTCTTGGCACACCTTTAGTAACGCCTATAAATTAAGTTATAAATAAAAAGGATTATCCAACAACAAAATGAAACTATTGTGCTGTTCATGAGTTCCAAACTTGGCCAGAAATGGGCATTGTTCTTTGCGCAGCTTTAGAGCCACTCAGGTGTCCATTTCTAACAGCTTGTGCTGCCTCGTATAATTTTTGCTTTGAATATGATCCTTTATTTGTTTTTCTTTTGTAATTGCTTACCATGATTGCTGAATACTGAAAAAAAAACTATTGGTTACTTAAAAATTACTTACCTAGATTTATTTGTCAACTGTAATGTGGATAACGTCGGGCCATCTTAATGTGCAATGTTTTGTATTGCCCTAAAACGTTTTGTATATTTGCTGATACAAAGCAAAGAGGGAACGCCATTTAGGCACGGAAAGAAAACGTTACTTGAAAACAAATAAAAATTAAATATTTATACGCACCGTTGTAGGGAATGAAATTAGTAGGTAGGGTCTTCGTAGATGATGGTTTTGGTTTGTTGATGATGTTTTTTTTAAGTTTTATTCAAAAATATTTAGAAACAGTAACTACATTCGTCTTCAGGGTAACGATCGTAAATTGTCATATGCAGACAGCCCTGACACCAGAAAAAGTCAAAATATAATAAAGATTGAATGTTCCGTTTATGAATCATGAAGTGACGAGGCAAGTTTAAGTCTGCGTAATAACCACAATGGTAACATCTTCTAGACAGTATAAAATGTGTCATGTGCCACGGCCATATATACTGGTTTAAAAGTTAAAAATCATTTTAGATAAAAAATGATCAACATTCAAAGGCATCAATTCAGGCATACCCAACTTTCATTTCTGCAAAAAAAAAAACATTTGTTGGTTTTTCTCGCATTATTACTATACCCTAAATAATATTTAAGTGTTGTTATTTTTATCTAATGTCAGCAACTGCAGTATTGGGGGTGTATAAAAATAAATCGACCCTTCGGGTTTCAAAGGGTGAAAAAAACGTTAGAGCGTAAGGTAAAGCATTTTTATACTAACAATGAATCTAGAAACTAAATATAATATCTTGATGATCCAACGTCTTTTACGCCCTTTAAAACCCGATATGTTGAAATATAAGGATTAAAGATTATGTACAATAATGTGTATGCTACAAAAAAGGTTGACGATCTGTGCTTCGAGGCAAGACCGGCCTATGACGGACTTGCCTCGTCCGTCATATACGGTCTTCCCAACTATTGTATTTTAAGGTTAGAGATTTAATACACTTAATATTACAACATTCTTAGCATTATTGATCAATTCAATAAAATAAATATATATAAGGTCTATTTAACTACTTACATTATTACACTCAACGCTCCAATTTGCTTGATTTGGATTTTTTTACAATTTTTTTCGGAACACGTGGCACTTTAATTTCGAGTTCATAACACGACAATCAAATACGAGGAGCGTAAAGACGTATAGACGGAGTTGCCTTGTATACGGACTTCCCAACATTGACCTTAATTATTTATTTTGAAAGGTCATATACAACTACACATTCTGTGAAAATTAAAAATTGTCTACCTGTTACAGTTAGTAATATTGAGTAAAAAATACGAAAAAATACACGTTTTTTGTATGGGATTTAATATTTTCATTTTTTATTATTAGTATTTGTTGTTATAGCGGCAACCGAAATACATAATTTGTGAAAATTGTAGCTTTCTAGCTATCACGGTTTCTGAGATACAGCCTGGTGACAGACAGACAGACAGCGGAGCCTTAGTAAGTAATAGGGTTCCGTTTTTTACCTTTTAGGTACGGAACTCTAAAAAGGATGTAAAGAGGTTTATAATATATTTTTTATTTAAACAGGGAGAAGAAATTTTTATTGATCACTTTTTTAATTACATACCTATACATACTATTTTTCTTGTAGTTAATATTTAGAAAATGTTTTCTGTCTCTCTAACAAAGCAATTTATCTCTCTTTTATTTTTATATGTTTATACACCATGTTGCCAACCCGTCTTATGCGCTGTTTTCGTCGCTTATTTTTTGTCTCTTTCTACCTAAAAAAATCCAAAGTATTAGCTATCTCACTTACACAGGTACAGTACAGCGGGCTTGACGCACTCTCTTGTTTCGGCTTATAAATTAAATATTTGGCATATCCATGTTACGTCGGCATGTCGCAAGTAGCAAAAACAGTTCTACCTACTCCAACCACTGGCAATGAGGCATCCTTCTTATAATGGTAACGGCGTCAGTATTTCCCCAAATGTAGTGAAATTTCCGCCTAATGTTGGGAAAATCAACCCTACAGACGGGTAAATTACGTTTTATGTGAGGAAAATTTTTGTGTTTTTAAATTACGGACTTTCTTCGGGCATCTTATTTTTTTTTTATGTGGAACATATTACAGCGTTTCATAGTACTATTGTCATATAATTATATTACAAGTGGTAGTTATGGTAGGAATTGTAGCTTTGGTAAGAATAGTAGTTTTGAGAGAAAAGGTACTTTTGACAGCGCAGCGGTTTTGGAAGAAATATTTTAGTAGATATGATAGTGTTAGTACGAATAGTAGTTTTGGTACAAATAGTAGTTTTGATAGGAATAGTATTTTCGATAGGAATAGTAGTTTTAGTAGAAATTGCATTTTTGGCATAAATTGTAGTTTTGGTAGTAATGTTACTTACGATTGCAACTAAAACTACCATCTCTATCAGGTAACTGATGAAATCATAAACGAAATTATTACATTTCTAAATTATGATGGATTAATCACACAAAACAAAATAAATACACCGTCACACTTACACGAATTAGACCATATCTTGAAAACCACTGAACCGAATTTGATAAAACTTGCTCTGTTCCCTAAGTTGGAGTAAATGTTAGTCAATACAAGAAACCGTCTCATTCCGATCAGTAGTTTTGGAGATTTTCGTAGAAAACATACATACATCTTTGAAATTTTGTATATTTATTTGGAAGTCCTAACAGATTATCATATATTATATGAAAATTGCGCAATTCCAATAATATTAAATACATACATATAGAATTGATATCCTCCTTTTTTGAAGTTGTTAATCAGAGCTATTTTAAATTTCAGTTATACATATTATACATTATATCCCTATTGCGCGGCAAACCATTCAGTAATGCCAAGGTGGAAATTGAAAAGGTGCAACGCAAAGCCAATGTTGTGAGAAAAGAAGTTTTGTGATATATATATATATATATATATATATATATATACAGGGTGTCACAAGACCCATCACCAAGCCGAAGTCTACTCGTTTTGCACATCATGCCAAGTCATACTACGCGAAAATAAAACCTGGGAAACAAAAATAAAATTTAAGCTTAAAAAAATTTACAACTTTTATTACCAGCAATGTATAGCGTGCGTTTGCAGACATCGTACCTACGCCGGCCGTATCTACCTACACCGTGCGCCGCGGTGGCGGCAGTTTATGATCACGTGGTCGCGCGGCCGAGGCGAATGACCTCGCAGCTGATTGCTGGTACGTATACACTACGCGTCGGGAACTTTAAAGCCGTTTATTTTAGGGAAATATTAAAAATTTTGTTTATGTTTATTTGGCAGAAAGTGTACATTTATCATTCTAAACACGATTTTGGAATAATTCGAAAAAAAAATTCGTGACTTTGAGCCTCAATATCTCCTGAACCAGTAATATGGGGTTTCAGTTTTCGTTAAGGGTCTTTTTACACCCTATATATATATATAATTTTTTTTGTAAGAATATCATCATTTTACTTATTAGATAAGGCTACAATGTACTCATCATACCTATATGTAAGGCCTCGCGCGCACTAGCGATTAAAGTTGGCCGATAGTTTGATCGGTCACTTGGATGAGTACAGAGTTATATGGCAGTGCGCGCACTTGAAGATTTGATCAACTTTAATCGCTAGTGCGCGCGAGGTCTAAGAGCTTTTTTATAATATTAAAATATGCTGTGGAGCAGCACGGGTCCTCTAGTAATATCTGAAATCTCTTGGGGTCAATGTATTTTATTTCTTTGAATTATTGTTTCAGTAGAATGTTGCTTAAATTCTATATGTGGTAATGTTGGTTTTAACTGCATATCTCGGTTTCCGTCTGGTTGAGTTACCTGGTGATCCATTTGTGTTGTCAAACAGCTCATCAAAACCTGTGTCCATCCAGTCGTTGTTGTAGTTACGCTTGTTGGCAAGAGATTGTTGAGCTTATCAGAAAATAAATATTCACCTGAAACACTACATTACTAGTTCCTATTTTAATTTTTATTTGATTGTAACTGAGGCATGCATTGTGTATTGTATAATTATAATAACATGTATATATTTATTTATAACCTATTAATAATTTGAACACTATATACGTATATATTGTATATATAATTGTGTGTATATATATATAATAATTTTTCGCTATTTTATTTTTATTTCATTTACTTATAGGTAAATTTAAGCTAGTAGGTAAAATTATAATGGCATATATAGGCCTGCGAGAATACCAGCGTTGCAGTTATACAACTGCAACAATAGCTGACGCATTTGCCTAATTTGTTCTCCTCATACCGCCTCCTGTTAATCTTAGTAAGCAAATATAAATATGTATGTAATGTTATGGAGAAACAAATAAATTTTTTTTTGTTTTTGTTTTGTTTGTTTAAACAATTTATAAGTAGTGTGAACAGTCTGAAGATTTATAAGGTGGTGAGTTCGGGAGATGAAGGAAACGACTATAGCTCGTGAAATAACATTTATTACTGATCTAAAATATATGCGAATACAGATTATATAGAGTGTATCAATACTTATCTATAGAGTATACATACGATGGGCTAGTACACATTGTACACACACTACATGCCCACCGGATAAAATAAAATAAAAATAAACAATCTTTATTTTTATTTCACTTAAAGTCTAAAACTTATAGTTACTTATAGTTACATAATAACATTTTGATATGAGTACAAATACATTGAATATACTTATGTTTAAAGTATAACTCATAATTGTATTTTAACATCAAATAGCATTATTTTTATAGGGTCTAGTTCTATTCTTATGCACTATCATTTCTTTACCTTTGTATTCTATTTTTAGATTTGGTTCACAATCTTCGATAACCTTATAAGGACCGACATATAGAGGATCAAATTTGTTTACACATTGTTCGTTTCTTAGTAATATCATATCACCAACGTTATAAATGATAGTGTTCGTATAATTATCGTACTTAGATTTTCTAATATATTTGTTTGTAATTAAATTTTGTCTAGCATCATATATATAATTGTATAGTTTGGTCATAGAGATTCGTAGTAGTTAATTTATCATTCGGCAAATGAAAAACATCAGAAAATTTTGCGCAAATATTTTGAATCGATGACCTTTCCTCCTTATTTAAATGATCCAATTTTAAATGAGAAAACATTTCACGTACTCTATCTCCATCAATACTATCATTTTTCTCAAAATTGCAAATATTATATTCCGATAATCTATGTATTTCTGGTCTAAAATAACTTAAATTCACGTGTGTTTCGCGAGTATTTAAAATTTGAATACTAATTTGTCCATTTAATGGTTTAGAAATACTTCCAGCCATGAAAACACCTTCACATAACTCTTCAGGTAATACCACACATTCATCTCCTAAACTACAGTCTATTCTAAATATTTTTTCGCACCTAGGTGGAATGTTTAGAAAGCTACCTCTTCCTAATGAGCCATAATTCATAGATAATGTAAAAGTATGACTACTATTGTTTAAAGTTAAAGTATTATTTTCGAAATTTAAAATAGCTTTATACTTTCTCAAAAAGTCTCTACCAAGAATACCATGTTGTAAACAAGGTAATGTTTTAATAACATAAAATTTGTGTGTAAATTCTTGACCATTTATGTATAGTGTAATAAAAACATAGCCCGCAGTCTGGACTTTGCCTCCTAAACCATTTATGGAGATACATTCTGTATGCACTGGAATATTCCAATGCTTTACGGTCTCAAATTTCAACACGGATAATGATGCTCCGGAATCTAAAAGTAAACTATATTTGGCGTTCTGTACTAAACATTCCACTGAACTATTATATTCACATGCTAAAACAAAATTAGGGTCGAAAAAATTCTAAAGTTACACTTTTATTTGCGTCCTGTGTCTGATTATGTCCGTCACCTACTCTAGGTTTATTCGACTCGTTTTCCAGACAATGTAAGTTATTTGTGTAAGTACGAGTGAAATTACGATTCTGCCTACCGCGATAGAAACCACGCCTATAGTTAGGATTACCACGCGGTTGATACTGACCTTTAGCTTGATAATTGGGATAAAATGTTTGTGAACCCCCGCGCGACCAATGGTTATTCGAGGGACCCGGGCGGCCTCTAAAGTTGAAACCCCTACTATGAAAAGTTCTATTGCTAGACTTACCTTTCGATGTCAGGTAGACCTCTCTTTCCGGATATGAGCGACTGCACGACGCCTCCTCATCTTTAGCCGCTCTAATCGTATCCTTTAGGGTAGAATAATTACGTGCTGACAGTAAAGTACCTAGTTCACGGCTTCTCAACCCGTCGGTGAAACTTTTGATGGCAAGTTTTTCGTTTACCGGACGTAATATGTTATAGGCTTTGTCATCACCGTCGGCTTGAGAAATCGTCAAGTCCACAAATAATTGTTCAATCCTTTGGCCATAATTATCAATAGAGGAACCATTTTGCCTCATTTTCACTAATTCTTTATGAATGGAAGCGCTAGATTTTTTAGTGAGCAAGTGCTGTCTCATGTCACTAAGAAGCGAGTCACAAGACTCATACGAAGTGGGCAGTTATTCTTTATATAGTAATACGCTTTTTCATTTTTACGCACTTACACGAACATTTAGCACTCGTTGGGATCCTTCGGTTCCTGCCGACGTGGTCGCTGCTGATCGTTACATGCGTAGCACGCACGCACCTCCGCACGAAACATGTCGCACATGTCGAAAAGATCGTGTCAAACGTTGGGTCAAAAATTCACTTCTGATCCAGGAATGGTGGCAGTTTTTGTAGAGATTGTACAGGGCATATAATCCAGCGATGCCGAGCATAGTACATATAATGACCAACACTATGCTTATAGTTGACAGATGGTATTCTTGTACTGATGCAGAATTTGGACCACCTGAGGTGTTTTGGGTGATAAACACTTCATCCTTCTCAAGGTTGGAACGGCACATTTTGGTAAAACTTTCTCTGTATCGACAATGTCTTTATAATGTCTCTATACAACAAATACGCGGCGCGCGACCGAATTTGAGCCGACGCCCGTACATGGCAGGGTCGCCATATAAGGTGGTGAGTTCGGGAGATGAAGGAAACGACTATAGCTCCTGAAATAACATTTATTACTGATCTAAAATATATGCGAATACAGATTATATAGAGTGTATCAATACTTATCTATAGAGTATACATACGATGGGCTAGTACACATTGTACACACACACTACAGATTTACCATACGCATTATTTTACATTTATATTGCAGTTATTAACCTAAGAGTATACTTTGGTTAATAACTGCAATATAAATAAGAAGAGACAGATGTGATACATCATGCGAGACCTTCAGCATTGTATGTAACGTGCATGGGAACTCATACCAACATGAAGATACTAATTGACGTCATTTTTATGTTGTCAGCATTTGTCATAGGTACTCGTAGCATCCAATAAGGGGATGTACCGTCTAGTGATTAACTAAATATAGATATCTAGGCTAGGCTAGAATTGTCGAATTGTTAAGGACCTAGTGACAAATAAAATAAAACATAAAAATTACTATCTGACGACTTTGAACAAAATCTTTTGACAAGCGGTTTTGCTGTATAGGTACCATGTGCTTTAATTATTAATTAAATTGACTCGGACACCAGATTTGTCACATGCACTCACAAGGTAAACGAAAGTGAAATCATGCTCCAGCTTTACTTCATATAACATATCTTCACGCCTTTTATCCCCGAAGGGGTGTATTACACACCCACACTTAGCCAGATATGTTTCGGTCCCAATGTAATAGGGGGCGAGCCTATTGCCATCTACTAGGCACATTATTAAGCGAGCGATAATTAACATTTTTAATACACACAATAACTTCGAAAAGTCAGAGGTGTGTGCCCGAAGTACCTGGGGATCGAAACCGAGACCATCGTCTCGGCAGTTCGTTACGCACACCACTGGGCTACCGCCGCTATACTTACTTCATATATGACCATCATTAGCCCTGTATATGAACTGTCCTACTGCTAGGTAATTTTTGTAACTGTATAAAATACCTTGATGGCCAAAATCCAAAAAACTAGACCTGTACAAAAACCAGGCTCGGCTATTACAAAATTAAACAAACATTAATATAGGTATTTACTTAAATTATAATAAAATAACCGCTACTAACCGCTTGGGCTCTCGCCCGGTTATGGTTAGCTTTTACAACATATTATTTAGGTAACAAAATTGTAGGGAATATCAAACAAAATTGCTAAAAGGATTTTAATCGCGTAAATCAACAGGTTTACATATTATGTTACATATAGCTATGTTTTCGACGTTACATAGATACTATACCATATATTAGTATTTACACGAATTAATGTCTGTTAAAATATGTCAAATAATGTTTTGTTTATTTTTTATTTAACCTATGTTGTCCCACTGCTGAGCAAAGGTCTCCCTCGATGGCGTGACGATCTAGACAATTTTGACACTAAAAACTGGCCCAACTTGTCAGAAGATAGGGATGCTTGGAAGAGTGTAAGGGAGACCAAATAATGTATACAAATCGCAAAAGTATAGAATGGATAGGGCAAACTACCTGCATTTGTAAAGGGCATTATGTGTTCGATTGGATTAATTCATGTTAGGAGAACTAGAATTAAGCTGGCAACATTGGCGCGAACTTTCTGTCGTGATTGCCACTATAAAATGAGCAGGCGCTTAAATTTAAATTTTTATTTTAAAAATAACTCGGAAACCTTTTGCCGCATCTGGTTCTGTTTTTGGTACGTTCAAGAACATTGCTAATACTTTGCTACGTTCATATGTTCATACCTAGATAGTAAGTAATATGCCCAGAATAAAAGTACACCCGCCATTCTGATATCAGCCTGGCGGCTCACTTACTTTTTGAAATAACTATAGTTTTACAAAAGTACATTGCCTTAAAATTTACGCACATTCCTTACATTGCTTGAACATTGCTTCCATGTATATAAAACCACTATTCTTTGAGGTACACCCGCCATTCTGATGTACACCTGAATCGCTGCTTTTTCCATAGGCTCCAACATCTATATATGTGGAGTAAATTATAATTAGCACCACATATTGCAAGTAAAACAATTGAAAAGTCATGTTTATAGTTCTGTTGTAGTACAGTGATCCGGAATTTACTGGCTGAATTATTCTGATGTGTTTGCCGTCAATGGCACCAATGCAATGTGGGAAATTGGAGTTTTTTTTAACCCTTTTTACGGCATAGGGGATATTTTTTCTACCATGATTTTCATTTTTTTTTAGTAACAAAACCTCTAGGAACAAAACCTCATCCTTGCGGTACTTATTTTTAGTTTAGCTTTTTTTTAATAATCTGTCATTATTTTGACGTAAAGAAATTGTAAACTGTCAAGTATATTTTTCTTCGGTGGTTCGTTGAAGTTTGAAAAGTAGCAATTTTACGTATTAAATTTTCTAGTTAGGTCTATCTCTTGAATCTTTTTATTTCTGAGGCTAGTTTTATTTTTAGCATGTGTTATTATATTTCATCTGAAGGATTTTACGCAAATCTTTGCCTGGGTGTCTTGATATTTTATTTTATAATATTCGTTTGTTATGGTGGGAAACATATTATCTCTGCCTGTGGGTGGCTGTGTGCTGTGCCACTATGAATATTGCCATTTTTCACGGCTTTTCACATACAGTAGTCATTGTTCCTATGAATAAAAGTTGATTTCTAATTATATAATAATTTAATTTTGTTTACGTACACCACATACTAACCTATAGTACATTAGACTAATTCAAGATAACCTTTTCCATACTCGTACTGTTCTATACTGTCCTCCTAAACAGGCAAAGGGTATATATTTACCACCATAGAAAAATTATAAAAAAATTAAAAATATATATTTATCATTTTCTACCCCCATATTATAAGATATAATTTATTATATTATGATAAAATATAGTCTTATAGTAGTATGTATTTATAGAACTCCAACGTCAAGCGAAAGAATTGTCCTAACCAACTTAGAACTTCTATCAAATAAACTTTCCAAGAAAAAGAATAAGAATATCATTTTATGTGGTGACTGGAACATTGACATTCTTAAAACAAATAAGGTATCGAATGATCTGAAATCTATTTTAAAAAACATTAACCTAAAAAATTACATATACACACCGACACGCAAAAAATCATGCCTAGACCTAATAGTTAGTAATATGCATAATGCGATGCCAGCCCAGCATTACTTAGCACTGTCAGATCATGAATTGGCACAGTCAATTACATTTAATATTGAAATTAATCAAAAAGTTAAAGATAACCCACCGTTTTCGTTCATATATATCAGGGATATAAGTAAAGAAAATGTTCATAAATTCAAAGACTACATTTGCAACTTATCTTTCTCTGAAGTCTTTGATTATAAGACAACAAATGACGCATTCAACAGCCTACACGACACACTCACCCTCTTTTATAATCTATGCTTTCCCATAATTAGAATCAAACATACGTTTAAACACGTAAAAAATAGAGGCTTAACGAAAAGTATAAAACGTTCCTGCATTAAGAAAAGAATATTATACCTTAAGTATCATAAAAGTAAACACAATAAAAAACACCATAAAAAAGAATATTACGAATACAGTAAAATACTAAAAAAATGTATCTACAAAGCTCAACAAATTAATAACTTACAGCACATTAATAATTAAAAAAATACCAACAAAGCGGCATGGCAAATAATTAACGAAAATACCAAAAACACGACATATAATACTGAAATTAACACTATTACCGTTGACAATATGACCTATGATAATCCTAAAGACATATGCGAATTATTTAACAATTTCTATATATCCTTAACCGACACTAAAAATACTAAAAAATCTAACACTGACATTAAGCCTATTACAATAAATCCTAAAAGTAAATATCTAACACCAGTTGACCCAATTGACATATTATATAGAATCATCAAAAATCTAAAAAATACCAACTCGACAGGATATGACGAACTAGGTACTAAAGTAATTAAAATTTGTGGAAAAGTTTTAACCCATTAACTCACATAATTAATATGTCTCTGTCAGAGGGCGTATTCCCTGAACGCCTTAAATTATCAATAGTGTACAAGTTAGGGCCTAACCTTCGATAGCTCTTAAGTAGCCCTAAGCTTGCACGTACCTAAACCTAGACTTATCCTAATTTAAGCCTACTGGTTCCTATATCTAGCCTAACCTACCTACGATAAACCTATCCCTATTTTAGATCTAATCTAACGCCTATCCTACGTATTATGTAGTAAACCTAGGTGTCCTATGAACTATTCCTACAACCTATCTAATTCCTACAAAGGCGTCGTTGTTGTGGTCCCTAAACCCTAATGTCCCTATCCCCCTAGCCCTACTATATCGTATTTTATAAATACTTATATATAATAGTCCAGGATATCTGCCACCGGGAGACCTAAGGCGACAGACGGAATTGGGTAGGATTTAGGGGTGGTGGAAATGGTTTTCTCACTGCCGGTCGAGCAGACTCACAAGATCGATCAGGGTGACGGCTAAAGGTGTCTTGGCCGCAGTGAGAGGTTTGGGAAGGGTAATGAGTCAAAGTCAGGAGTGAACAAATGACTCATTTATTTCTTAAAAGTATTATCTTATATACTAAACTTATTCTATATACACATATATACACGTATTTAGTTGTGTGCCGTCGGTGTATTGTGCCGATGCAGCATGTTTGAGCCGACCGCCGTACGTGATAAATTAGATGATCTTAAAATATCACGCATCTTCCTCGGTGATAAGTTGGATGTGTGTTGGAATGCCAAGAATGTCATGTTCATGTTTGAACATTCTGGCGTCTCTCCGGGATAGGCTTCAGGAAGGTCATGTTCCGGCGTGAACATTCTAGCGTCTCTCCGGGGCAGGCTCTAGAAAGTTCTTATGTTCAGGCGTGAACATTCTGGCGGGTGTCTGGCGTAGGCTTCAGCTCAACTTCATCTGCATCGGTAGTTGGTTGTTCACTGGTGAGTTGTTTTCTTGACGGCTTCGGTTGGCTGGCTGTAGGCCACGTGCGATGCAACCCTGGCAGCGACAGTTGACCTCGTTGCATGCTGTAGAGTCTTAAGGCGATCGTTGCGGGGGAAATGTTAAGAACTTAATCGGTAGGTACATATGTATTAAAAAAAAAATATATATATATTTAGTCAACACGCAATTGTAATCATTTTTTGTTATACAATTGCATGTTCTTCACCCCTCCAGAAATTATATTCCTTCCCTTATCTAACAGTAGTATTAGTTGTAGTTGTAGCAATTGTAAAAGTAGTTTCTCTCAACTTGGCTACCGTCGCAGTAACCAAGTCCTCCTATTCCTTTGTTGTAGTAGTAGTTTCCCTCAACTTGGTACCATCGCAGTAACCAAGTCCTCCTATTCCCTTGTTGTAGCAATAGTTTCCCTCAACTTGGTACCGTCGCAGTATCCAAGTCCTCCTATTCCCTTGTTGTAGTAGTAGTTTCCCTCAACTTGTTACCGTCGCAGTATCCAAGTCCTATTCCCTTGTTGTAGTAGTAGTTTCCCTCAACTTGGTACCGTCGCAGTATCCAAGTCCACCTATTCCCTTGTTGTAGTAGTAGTTTTCCTCAACTTGGTACCATCGCAGTATCCAAGTCCACCTATTCCCTTGTAGTAGTAGTAGTTTCCCTCAACTTGGCTACCGTCGCAGTAACCAAGTCCTCCTATTCCCTTGTTGTAGTAGTATCCCTCAACTTGGCTACCGTCGCAGTAACCAAGTCCACCTATTCCCTATCTCCCTAGTGCTACCCTACCTCTGTTAGGTATATTGTATAGCGAGGCCGTGTACACTGTGGTCACACAGACTGTCGCGTATACAACCCTAATCCCTAGTTCCCTAGCAGTCCCTGGGATCCCTGGGCCGGGATATCTGTCGCCGGGAGACCTGCGGCAGACGGAAAGTGGGTAGGATTAAGGTGTAGCGGAGTGGGTTATCTCACTGCCGGTCGAGCAGACTCACAAGACCGATCATGGTGACGGCTAAGGGTGTCTTGGCCGGAGTGAGAGGTGTGGGGTAGGGTATGAGTCCAAGCCGGGAGTGAACTTGTGACTCATTTATTTCTTAAAAGTATTATCTTATATACTAAACTTATTCTATATACACATATATACACGTATTTAGTTGTGTGCCGTCGGTGTATTGTGCCGATGCAGCATGTTTGAGCCGACCGCCGTACGTGATAAATTAGATGATCTTAAAATATCACGCATCTTCCTCGGTGATAAGTTGGATGTGTGTTGGAATGCCAAGAATGTCATGTTCATGTTTGAACATTCTGGCGTCTCTCCGGCTAATAGGCTTCAGGAAGGTCATGTTCCGGCGTGAACAAATAGTTAAACCTCTTCATGAAAAAGGTAATAAAACTAACTATCACCCTATTACCCTTATTCCAATATTGTCAAAAATATTTGAAAGAGTCATGTATAATAAAATAGAACTTTTTTTAACTTCATGTGAAATACTAAAAAACGAACAATTTGGATTCAGAAAAAACAGCTCTACCACCTTAGCATGCTTTTCTTTAATAAAACAAATAACTGAGAGCCTAAACACCAAAGCTAAGATAGCCTGCATCTTTGTAGACATGACCAAGGCTTTTGACTTTGTATGTCACGAAACTTTATTATCCAAACTCATATCTTATGGTGTACGTGGGATCGCTAATGACTGGATCAGGAGCTACCTCAACAAAAGGTCTCAATGTGTGGAAATAAGAAAAACCTGTCGGTTCGAACAAAAAATATTTAGGTCTAGTTACAAACAAATTAGCTATGGAAGTCCACAAGGAAGTATTCTATCCCCACTACTCTTCCTAATATATATAAATGACCTCCCAGACTCTGTAAACAAAGATTGTATTCTCTTTGCTGATGACACCACATTAATCGTCAAAAATAACAATAGTAACAATCTTAAAAGGAAAATTTGCAAAGCTCTTGACGACACCACCACCTGGTTAGAATATAATAACCTTAAAATAAACATGACTAAGACAAAAATAGTACAATTCCAGACGCATAATACTAACACAACTAACATAGACATTTACCACAACAATTATCACCTAACCGACTCAAATGATTGTGTATTTCTAGGTATAACTGTAGATAAGTACTATAATTGGAAGGCCCACATAGACAACATCCTTAACACTTTGAGCGGAGCAACGTTATAATACGTGAAATTTGATAAACGCTATTTGACACAACGTTTAATCACGTCAGTAAAAAATATGTCTTTCTTCAAAGAACGTGTATAAACGGCTGAGACTTATGCAAATTCCTTCAAGCTACGTCATCGCGCCGTATCACTTTAAATTTTGGGACTGCTAGCGCCACTCCGCGTTAGTTTTTTTGTGCACTTTATAAAGCTACTCGCACACATACATTCTAGTTACGCATACATTCGCAACGTCGTAATACGTCCCTCGATGACCCCGCTCCCATACTTCAGTCGTCCCGTGCGCCGTGAGCGGGAGAGTATTGCATTGCAGTGCCGCGGCCGTGGTTTTGCGAAATTACGCCTTCGAATTATCGTAAGTATTTCATTATTTTGTGTGTTGTTTGCGTCTATATTTGTAAAAATAATAAGTATAATCATGATTTCATTATGATAAATATAGGTAATATTATGTAGGTATGTAAATGGTACGTATAATCATGATTTCATTATGATAAATATAGGTAATATTATGTAGGTAGTATGTGTTGTTATGTAGGTATGTAAATCGTACGTATAATCGTGATTTCATTATGATAAAATTAAATATAGGTAATATTATGTAGGTATGTAAATCATACGTTACCAATTTATTGATAGAATGGTACTTATTGTTTTAGATGGATAAAAAACAAGATAAACAAAGATCGATGAGGATTTTCGATGAGGCATCGGCGTCACGGGAATCTACTCCAGATCCTTTCAGTGACGATGGTGAACATGGATCTGATGCAGATTATGACCCGGAGCCAGAACGGTCAGATGGGAGCGATAGTTCAGTAAGTAATGAATTACTATTTCACGGAAGACCACGAGCAAGAATCCAGGATAAACGTTTAGATTCCGATCAGTCCAGTTCCGAAACTTCAGATCATAGTGCAAGTTCTGGAAGTATTTTTGACACCAGAAAATCAAAACGACCTAGAACTATGACAGAGCATTCCAATAGTGCTGATCGCGATACGGAAGCAATGAGCTCACCTGAGCCACAGTCGCGTCAAGAGAACGAACTTGAAAGTCGTGACCCGCCACCACTACTAGATATAGAGGGTAACCTCGAAATGCCTAACCCACTGCCGCTTCTAGATATAGGGAGAAACCCCGTAATTCTGCTGCCTCGTGCAGACATAGAAGGTAGAGTCGGAAATCCTGAGCCACGACAGCTTTTAGACATAGAAGGCAACCCGGGAATTCCTGAGCCACTACCGCTTCTAGACATAGAAGGCAAGCCAGGAAATCCTGACCCACCACCGCTTCTAGACACAGAGAGCAACCCTGGAGACCCAACAATTCCTGAGCCACCATTGTCTTTAGAATTAGTGGGCCATTTTGTAACTTCTGATCCGGCGCCACTTATAGCGCTAGGCGGTAATTCAGAAGAAATCCTGACCCACCACCGCTTCTAGACACAGAGAGCAACCCTGGCAACCCAACAATTCCTGAGCCACCATTGTCTTTAGAATTAGTGGGCCATTTTGTAACTTCTGATCCGGCGCCACTTATAGCGCTAGGCGGTAATTCAGCTTCTCCTGTCTGCCGTCCACCTGCTACGATAGAGGACAACCCAACACCAGGCCCATCTCACGGTCGTGCTCGAGATACTTCGAACACCGCGCGACGGCATCGAAGAAACCGAACACCGTTTCCAGTAGCAGATTGGACAAACTCTATAGCAGATATACCAGAATTTGAATTTGACGACAGCTCTGTCGGTGTCCAGTTTCAAATCGATTCAAATACATCAGTTATCGACGTCTTCAACAAAATGTTTCCTCCTCATATTGTAGATTACATAGTGACAAGCACAAATAATTATGGAAGAGCACTGTGCTCCACAAATAGACCGACCACTAGACATTCACGACGCTACCGTTATAAAGATGTAGACCGCGACGAAATCCTAAAATTTTTAGGATTATGTCTTGTGATGGGACAAGTAAGCATTCCTAAAAAAAGTAAACTTTTTACATACAATGATCCCTTATATTTTCATCCGATTTTTCAATATACATTGTCTGCGCGTAGGTTTGAACAAATTTTGAGATGTTTATATGTGTCCCAGTTAGGAGCTACAGGACAAGAAAAAATTATTAAATTTATAGATGCGGTTTCGAAGAATTTTCGTGAATGCTACAAGCCTACAAAAGAACTGTCATTAGATGAATCAATGTTACTCTTTAGGGGACGCCTGTCTTTTCGACAATACATAAAATCTAAAAAGGCTCGCTATGGAATAAAATTTTATGAATTGACAACATCTGATGGGTACGTTCTCAATTTGATTATGTATGCAGGAAAAAATGATGACGATGAAAACGAAACAGGAAAAAAGACAGAAAAAATAGTTATGAGACTAATGAGACCATATTTACTAAAAGGGCATTACTTGTTCATGGATAACTATTACAACTCAGTTACGTTATCTCAAAAATTATTAGATTTAAAAACTCATTCTACAGGGACTCTACGGACTAACAGAAAAGACAACCCAAAAGAATTAACAACGAAAAAATTAAATAAAAATGAACATTTTTGGGTACGTAAAAATAAAGTATATGTGTCCAAATGGCAAGACAAAAGGTCTGTCCTTATGGTAACTACGTCA